>OY829506.1:2044002-2741101 GCA_963691665.1 Clepsis dumicolana
AAAATTGAAACTATCAAATTGTGTATTTAACATATAAAACCAGGATTACAGCTTAAGCAAAGTCGCTACATAAAACATGCCCTTTTGCACTCAGTGTTCAATTACAGTAGAAAGCAGGAAGTGGGTAGGGCACCTTAGAAGTAATAAGCATAGAAAAAATTCGGGTGTAAATTTAAACGATGAGGTTGTTGAAATTTCGTCTGCTTTTAAAGGTCGCATAGCATCTTATAGAATAATGGCAACTGATGAGCTGAAGTCTTGTTTACCTGAATCATTTTTGATTACAGTAAAACCTAAAATGCAAAAAATTTTGGAAAATTCGCTTAAAAAACATGTGTCCCTCAAAGTAAATTTCGAATATTTTGGCGATTTTCTTTTGTTTAAAGATGACAAGCAGGAAATGAAATCTTTTGCAACGAAAAATTTTCCTATACATCAAAATTATCAATTCGAAGAGCTTTTAAACACAATAATTATTAGTATACAGAAAAAAATCGAAGAATTTCAGGAGCGCGATTCTGGTTGGACTTTCTTATCTAATTTGTATTTAGAAGTTAACATAAATAAGTATGAACCATTGAAAGCGTCATCTTACATAGACTTACCTAAGATAATAAAAAATAAAAAAGCTTGCATTAATATTCAAAATCATGATAATTATTGTTTTCTCTGGTGTGTTGTTGCTGCTCTTTACCCATGTCAAAACCATCGCGAGCGTCTATCATCTTATCCTCATTTTAAAGACGTATTAAAACTTGATAATATGTGTTTCCCTGTCACTTTAGCCGATATCATTACGTTTGAGCATCACAATATTGATATCAGTATTAACGTATATTCTTTAAAAAACAACCGAACTCTTGTAGGACCTCTATACAGATCGCAATATAAAAGGAAACATCGAATCAATTTACTTTTAATCGAACGCGGTAATAAGTCGCATTATGTTTTGATTACTAATTTACCGCGTCTTGCTCGCGGTCAGATTACCAAACATCATGCTAAGCTTTATTTCTGCGAAGACTGTCTGATATTTTTTCAAACTGAACACGGTTTCAATAGTCACGTTTGTAGTGGGGTTGCTACGGTACTTCCGGAGAAAGGCACCTATCTCGAATTTAAGCATTTTGAACGAAAACAAGACGTTCCATTTGTCGTGTATGCTGACTTTGAGACAATCCTTAAACCCTATCAGAACTGTGAACCTAACACTGACAGTAGTTTTACTACAAATAAACAAATACATTTACCAGCCGCTTTCGCGTACCATATAATTTGCTCTTATGATGAGCAACTTAATCGTTTTGTTCAATACCGAGGGCCAGATTGTGCTCAGAAATTCGTAGATTATTTATATAGACATATTAAAGACATCCATAACGTTTTAGAAAAAGAAATTCCCATGATATTTACTGTAGAAGATTCTTTAGCTCATGAACGTGCCAAAAATTGTCATATGTGTAAAGGTTTATTGTTTGCAGACAAAGTAAGAGATCACTGTCATCTAACGGGCCGTTATCGCGGTGCCGCGCACCAGTACTGCAATCTGCGCTTTCGCGTTCCTAAATTGGTCCCTGTTTTCTTTCATAACTTAGCAGGTTACGATTGTCATTTGTTTATACAGGAACTTAGTAAATGTTCAGGGCCTGTGAAAGTAATCCCAAAAAATAAAGAAAATTATATTTCGTTCACTAAGTTTTTGTGGATTTCAGATCAAAAGTATGCACAAATTCGATTTGTAGACTCTTTTAAATTTTTAGGAACAAGCTTGGAAAAATTAGCGAATGGTTTACATAAAGATGATTTTATTCACTTGAACAAGTTTTATCCTGAAACTAAAAAAAATAAATTATTAACTCGCAAAGGTATTTATCCTTACGATTATATGTCGAGCTGGGATAAGTTTACAGAGACCGAGCTTCCATCACAGAACTTGTTTTTTAATTCTCTTTCCAACGAACAAATAAGCGATTCAGATTACGCACATGCGCAATCTGTATGGTCCGAATTTAAAATCAAAGATATGGGAGAATATACTGATCTTTACCTAAAAACTGATGTGTTGCTTTTATCAGATATTTTTGAGAACTTTCGGTTCATTTGCAAGTTAAATTATCATTTAGATCCGGCATTCTATTTAACTGCTCCAAGCTTATCGTTTGATGCTATGTTATTAAAAACCGGAGTTAAGCTTGAATTGATATCCGAATTAGAAATAATTCGACTCATACAAAAAGGAATAAGAGGTGGTATTTGCATGTGTTCGACCAGATATGCTCAGGCTAATAATAAGTACATGGAAACTTATGACATGAATAAACCAGACTCGTTTTTAGTATATATCGATTGCAATAACTTATATGGTTACAGTATGTGTCAATCGTTGCCCATGTCTAATTTTAGTTTTCTAGATCATCATGAAATTGCCCAACTAGATATTTTGTCTGTCGAAGATGATGCTCCATTTGGATTTATTCTGGAAGTTGACTTGCTATATCCGGAAAATTTACACCATAACCATAACGACTATCCATTTTGCGCACAAAAATTTATTCCTCCAGGAGGAAAAACGACCAAATTGATCCCAAATTTATATAACAAATACGAATACGTCATTCATTACGTCCATCTGAAAACATGTTTACGCAACGGCTTAACTCTTGATAAAATCCATCGCGTTATAAGGTTTCGTCAAAGTCCATTCTTAAAACAGTATATTCATTTAAATACAGAACTGAGAAAAAAAGCTACTACTCCTTTCCAACAAGACCTTTTTAAATTAATGAATAACTCAGTTTTTGGGAAAACTCTTGAAGACAGTGAGCGGCGAGTTGACGTCAAATTAGTAAATAAGTGGCACGACCGTCAAAACAAAACAAAAAAGTTTACTTGTGCTAACAAATTAATTGCCAAACCGAATTTCCATAGTGCAACAGTGTTGTCTGAAAATTTGGTTGTCGTACAAATGAAGCCTGAAAAAGTAATTTTAGATAAACCAATCTACGTAGGATTCTCTGTATTAGAACTTTCTAAAAGTCATATGTACCAATTTCACTACACGGTAATAAAAAAACACTACCAAGATCAAGTTACTCTGTGCTACACTGATACCGACAGTTTTATTTACAAAATCGAAACTGCAGACTTTTACAGCGATTTAAAAAATATTTTTTTAAACTTTTTTGACACAAGCAATTATAACCCTGTAAATGATTTGCAAATACCTTTACGTAACAAGAAGATTCCTGGGTTATTCAAAGATGAGTTAGGAGGAGAACTTATTACCGAGTTTATAGGGTTACGTTCTAAACTATACTGTATCAAAAGTGATAAATCTCTTATCAAAAAGGCTAAAGGAATAAAAAAACCAGCAGTTCAAGAGTTAACATTAAATGATTATCGGGATGTGTTATTCAATGATAAAATAGTTCGGAAAAAACACATATTATTTAAATCGATTAGGCACGAGATCTTCACTCAATCTGTCAATAAAGTTGCTTTATCTAACAAAGACGATAAACGACATATATTATCAGACAAAATTTCAACCAAATCTTGGGGACATGAGTCTATTTTCTAGTACAGTAGTTATCTAAGCGACCTTTCCTCGAGCTGTAATTTTATTTCGTAGGCACCCAATGGGTAATAAAAAATTAGAATGTGTTTAATAAAATAAAATACGTTGAGTACTTACGTTATTGTAAAATTATAATTATGTATGTTGTAGGGTCAGCGTCAAAAGCCGCTCATCACTTTTGTACCTTTTCGCTCTACGACCAGATGAGCGACTTTTGACGCTGACTATACCAAATAAGTAGATTATCATTAAGTACTTTATTTTTTATAATTACACATTGATTTGTAAATTGTATGGTTTGTTCTTTTTTTTTAATAAATAAATATGAAGTGTTATTAACATTTGTTTTCTTTTTTTCTTTCACCCACCTAAGTATATATAGACTGCGAGGATACCGACTGAAAACACATTTTACTTGAGTTGAAATTGAGTTTTCTCGCTTCGGAGGTTTCCTGACGATGTTTTCCGTCATCAAAAAGCTCAGGGCTCAGGCTTAATTTTAAATGTAATATTTTGATAATGGTAAGTAAAATCATGTTCTGTTGAACAGGCAAATAATACCTATCCTCGTTTATTGCATTGGGTATCAATTAAAACATGTCCTTACGTGTCTTAAGCAGCGCGGCGGCATGCAGCCCGTGCTAAGGTAATTTGCTGACACGTGAAATATACCTATTCACATTTATTGCATTTGGTACCAATTATAACAAGTCCTTACGTGTCGTTGTAATTTGATCGGCATTAAGCAGCGCGGCGGTATGCACCGCATGCTCCGAAGCGCGTGTTAATTTAATTTGCTGACGCATGAAATTACTGTAATTATAAATAGCGGCTGTTATAGTAAGTTATCATTCTGCACTCTACATTCATAACTGAGTAAAGTCGTTCCAAAGTTTTGAAAATTAAGACGAGCTGATCCATTCCCGATTCGGTAAGTAAAATTGGCATTATTTAATATTTATTCGTATTATTTTGTTGCTATTATTGTTTTGTAAGCGTATGAAAATGCTCATATGTGTTGCCAGATGCGTTTATTTATTTGATTTCTTTTGTTTCAGAATATGGAAGGAACGCAAGACACTCAAATCATGTTTTCGCAATATGCACAGGGTCCATTAGGATTCCGAGAAGATGAAGAAGAAGAAGAAGTCAGTGAATTTGTAAAAAAAATTGCAAGTGCCAAAACGAAAACCAAGTCTAGTAAACCAAAACTAAGGCTAAACAAAGTGGTAAAGAGAAGTGTACGAGGTCACCCGCCGTCGTTCGTTATAAACAATGAAGCAACTAAGGGGAACAGACTTGTCAAAATCCAAATAATTAACATAAGTGACTCCGCGCCGGATCAAAACGACGAAACCGGTGAAAACGTTATGCTCAGTGCGCAGTATGTGGCAAGTGACGGATACGATGAGATAATAGACAGTACAGAAAGTGTAATAAATAAGATATCCAAGAAGTTGTGCGGATATAGTGTTAGTTATTAATGTTTTTACTGTTTTTGTATATAATTTTGAAAATAAATATGGTCAACAATTTTCTTGTTTTATTCCTTTGATTAAGCGATACGTCAACAGGAAAGATTTTTTTTGTAAGTATGTCAATAAAGCAATAATTCAAACGAAAATAAAATTATCATGATTAAATGCACAAGAAAAATCTTTTCAGTAAATATCGCTTAAATAGATTAACACTATTATTAGCCACAGGTATGAATCGTTATCATTTATTTCATATTTTTAAACAAACAAATTCAATTATTTAAAAATGGGTTAATATAAAAAGTCTTCGTTCAAAATAAATGATAACTAATTTTGACTGGGTTAAAAAATAAAAAAATGATTAAACGTAAATATTTATTTTTGAAAATTAGGTATAATTTATTACAATGTTAAATATGCATAATATCGAAATAATATTTTTTAAGACATATAACGTTTTTTAAGGCACAAGCTTTTTTATGATGTAGACAATTATAAGAGCTGTTGTCGATACAATACTTTTTATACATTAATTGAAAATTAGAACAACCTTTCTCTCCCAAGTCTATTACAGTACAATCAGCACATAAATCATTAATCCACTTAATTTTTTCAAAACCTTTTACATATATTTTTTTGCCTTCCAAGAAATTATGAATCATTCTCTTAAATTCTCTGTGGTCGATATACCCCTCACGCCACATAATGCCAAGGTTTCTCTCTATCCATTTCACATGCCTTTTTTCGTTTTCTGATAACGTAGAAAATGAATATGGAGGTTTTATTAAATACGCCTGCGTGTGTTCATAGGTACTGTATGCAAATTCTTTAATAATAAATTCATTTTTAGATGATTTAAACCCCTGAACATCTACGAATAGATGGTCTAGTTTCATGATATCTTCTTTGTTATATTGGTCAACGGCTTATATTCTATAATACTATCATTCAAAATAAGACAATAAGCCGCGGTATTGTCAGGGATATCTGTGTCACACTCTAATTCAATCCGCACATCGACTGAACCCGTTTTTAAGGTTTCATTTTGACGAGAACAGTCGATAACAAACAGAGGTGCTTTATTTATAAAGTCTTGTGGATTCAACAACGGTGCTTGGCTGCGGTTATAATAAGACTGTTGGAATTTAGCGTACTGTTCATATAATATAGCAAATTTTTGAGCCGAGAAACTGACATTCAAGTTTTCATAAGGAAAATAATTTGAATTTAAAAAAACTTTAACGTCACGCAAATTACAATGATCAAAACGCGATATATCTTTATCAGCAACATTTTTCCTGTTTGTTTTTAATCCAATTATAACATATCGAGGTTTTTCAACTTGAGACGAAGTTTTGACGGCCCAAGAATGTTTTGATGTTTTAGGTAAAAGCGGGTATTCGTACAGATCCCAGTTCCTAAATGCTACCTGAATAGCTCGATCTCTTTCCAAATATTTAAGCAAACTTAATCTTTCACGATCAGAAACCTTAATGTGCGGCATGCGCCATACTATTTTAGATATAGTTATGTTACCTATATACTCATTTGTGTTCAGTTTTACGCTATTTAAATTAGTATTGGATCGTAAAAGAATAAGTTCATGCTTACAGTTAATAATAATTTTGTTATAATCCTCTGCGAAGCCAAGAATCTTATTTAAAGGAATTGACACAGAAAATGATCCATGCGTAATTTTTGTGCCATCAACATCCCAGCCCCATAACTTTGACATCGATGATTCAAGTTCATTCATCGACACAAGAGATTTTATTGTTGTTGTGACCCCAGCGTTTTTAATTTTATCTATTTCAATCCCATTCAGCTCATATCGAATATCTTGAAATAAATGAAGTATAGGGTTATTTGTAAAATGAACACTGGACACCTTCGCTTTTGTTTCTCTGTTGAATACTTCTATAGTACCCTCTATGTATAAAGTACTCGCTGATGGTAATACGTATAGATCTTGCTGGTTGATAGGTATACGGATTTCATCATTTAAATTGAAACTTGTTACGTACGGTTTATACGAATGATATTCGAAACTTTCAATCGTGCTATCAAAGCTAAAGGAGTCTGATAAGTTTAGTATACTCATTTTAATAATCCTATGTTTTTTAAAAACTGTTTGTTTTCCTTCGTTAGTTGTCCTTTAGGTCTTCTTTTCTTGATAGCACAATGAGCACTAACGGCTTTGCTGTTTGAGACCGTACATTTATTAAAGTCTATCATTTTTTTCTGAGATGTAAATATATCTGAATCTCTTCGCCACGTAAATTCACTAAATTATCGTTTATATCCAGTATTCTTATTATAAGAGCGTTTAAGCTGTTTTGAGTAACAGGAAAATATATAACATTTTTAGGTGTTTCTATAATCCGGTAACCAGGCGGTACATTTGGCACAAATTCATGAATTATATGACTAGGTTTTCCGTTTATAAATGACCCGCTCACGATGTCACATTCAACTCGTACTATAGTTGTAGACAGAATGGACACGGGAAAAGGGGACTCAGTTAATATATTCGCCTGAACTGTTTCTTCTCCAAAACCAAGTAACTTACCAATCGAATTTGGTTTTTTAAAATAGACGTTTTTGGAACACAATATAGATGTTTTTAGCGTATTATTATTGCATGTCAGTGTAAAGGTGCAACCTTGGAGATGTCTTTTAAGATAATCATCAAGATCTTGAAGTTCATATGACCCTTCAGGAATTTCTACTACTTCGTTATCACCATAATAAAACTTATTATTTCGGTTGTCAATATTAGGTATCGAGTTAAATGTCGACAAGTATAGCAACCCGCATTCATATTCACCATCTAGTTGAAGAGCTGGCGAGTGATTCGTAATCAGGGTAGAGGAGGATCCCGTTATGGACAAAGTGAAAGACATCGTGAGAATGAGAAGCTATTTATTGTTCAGAGATATTTAAACGGTTATTCCAATATTTTTTTAAATATTTTAAACATAAATGTCCGCAATTAACAGTATCGAATTTTTGATAAATATTATAATTGTATGAAATATTATAATTTTTCAAATATTTTATTAATTCTAGCGGCGGTTGAAGATCACCATAACTATTAAAATATTCACAATGATTATTATCTTTGACATAGGCTACCCAGTGAGTCCCTTGGTTTTTAGAACTATCTAAATTTACGATTGCACATTCTACTCTTTTTGGACGGTTTGGCAATTTGTCTCTCATGTAAACACCACGAAAATAAGGAATATCTGTTGAATGTTTTAAAATATCAACATTTGTAAGAGCACGTCTGGGTAGCCTTTTATTTAGTTTTTTAATCGTTTTAAACACAAACCCTTTCCATTTCTATACTGTTTAATGTACAACCCTTTACCTAATGCAATAGATTCCATCATTTTATTATGACGTTCTGATTCGGATAAGCTCTTTTTTGCAGCTTTGTAGTCACCAACAGCTTTAGCGATCCCAGCAGCTCCTCCTGCCAATGACCCTAACGCAGAAAGTCCCGCGAAAATAGGTATTAGTGGCAATATACCTCCAGTTTTAGGAATCGGTATTAATCGAGGAACTCTCATTTTACTCGTATTGTTATTAAGAAATACTTTACTCGCTGCAGCAAAAGCTCGACTGACTGCAGTGCCTTCTTTTTTAGATTTGTTTTTTTTCAATTCGGTACGTATCTTAGAAACAAAATGCTTAAATGATTTTATCCCTGCACCAGCTTTCATTTTAGATTTCATCACTTTGCTAACTATCCAAGACGCAAGTTTTTCTCCTTTTCCAACACCTTTTGACTTCAATCTTTGTTTAGCCATTTTATAGAGTTCAAAATCTGCACGATGTCGGTCTGTTAGGTCAGAATATTTATCGTATGCTATATCGTGTTGCATACACGCGTTGTCCAATTCATTAACTCCTTTATCACCTCTTTGCAATCGCTTATGCAATTTTGTGCCTGGTCCGCAATAATTGTAGCCAGGTAAGTGCAGTTCAAACGGTAAGTGATTAATAATACTGTTTAGAAGTCCTCTTCCTTTCATATCCCAAAAGTTAATGACTTAGCGCGAGAAAGTTTTTAAATATATTTATACAATGGCATTTCTGTCGATCCAGCTGTTTTCGCTATCGTTAAGTCCTAACCACTTAACATACAATTTTTTCCCTCTTTTTTTGATTACCTTTTCGATGAGGTAAACGTCTGGATACTTAGTTTTTTGCAGTTCTTGTTCATAAAATGTACCGAGTATTGAGTTTTTTCGTTGGTCTTCAATATGGTAAGTAACAGGACGAGTGTGATTCACCTTTTTAATAGTAAATAGCTCAGTTGACCAATTAGGCGTATAACCTTTATGAAAGACGCTTTTGTACTTGCTTATACGCACATGATCTCCTACATTAAAAATATTTAATTTAAAACGCCGATTGGATTGTGATTTATCTATGTTTTTCTTTACTTCGGCTTCATTATTAAAATTCACCTCATTTGGGCTAAATTTTGTTGTGCTATGCACAGTTTGATTATAAGATTGAACTATCTCATCGAAAGGTTTTCCAAGCCATTTGTAGTTCCCGATGAAACTGAAATATTTGTAAAGTTTGTTCTTGAGCGTTTTTATTACCCTTTCAACAATAGACGCCTTTTTAACTGAATACGTGGAATAATGATTTATTTTTAAGGATTTCACATAACAATCGAATTGATCATTGTAAAATTCTTTTCCAAAGTCTGTCTGTAAGTTTCTAGGTATTCGTTTGGTCGACTTGATAATTAGTTCAAATGCATTTTTTACTTCTGTTTTAGTTTTAGATTTCGTAGGAATACACCACGTGTACTTTGAAAATGTATCAATAACAACTAAAATGTATTTATATCCCTTATTTACAGTATGTAAATTCTGTAAGTCAATTAAATCTGCTTGCCACAAATCATCAATTCCTTTTAATATAACTGCGCGACGCTTGAAATTTTTTCGGGCCGATCTATGGATTTCATTCACGACTTGTTCTTTTGTCATCTTTGAAATTACTTAAAATATTGTCTATGTCCCTTTTTGTATAAAAGTTTATTTTCAACTGATTTGCAAGCTGATGAATTTGAGAATTTATAGTTTTAAATAAAGAATCTAGATGCTTCTTCTCGTAAGTGTCCTGGACGAGCTGATCGACATATTGCTTATTAGCTGCATCATTGGGTGTCAAAGGATCCGCTACCCCCTTTAATCGCGATGATTGTAGATCGAAATCGCCATCATCAGAACGCAGCAAAGTTTTATTGTTAAGTTCAAAAACTTCACATACACGCAAACGTTTATGAACATGATGACCGAATTTGTCTATGTTCATTTTCACTTCTTATTTTTATGCACTTATGTATCATCAAATTTCCGGCTTCGACTGATGGTAAAAGTAAAATACCAGTTTTATATATCATTGATTAACCAAGCCCGCTTCACGAAGTTCTTCTACAATTGATATTATTTCATTGTCTAATCCTGTGTTACCGGCATCACGGGAAGCAATGAGTAATTTCAATCTTTCAACTAATTCGTTTGGATTATCCCAATAGACATATGAAACATCTCTTTTAACTTTTTTCATTGTTGGTAGTCCTTTGCCGTAAGTACATAAATCTTCGCTTATTGAACGTTGTTTCGATAATTTGAAAAGCGGTTTTATAATGTATAAATATTTCTGACCTTTGTTACTTTTTATTGGTTTATTGGGATCAAAATCTCGTCTATGGACATTCGTTTCTAGTAGCAACATTTTATAATAACGTTTATCGTCTTCAGTTATGATACCTAAATCAGGCAACTTCTTAAATAACAAATCATATAAACCTGGTGTTAAATTGTAAGTACGTCCATTTACTTTGAGTTTTTCGCCACTAACGGAAACTAAACAAGATCCTAACATAAGCTTATCGCGTTCTGTTCGTATGCCAAAAGGAATGTCCAAGTCGGTGTTGTATTGTTTTTGCCATGCAGGGTCTTCGCGAGGAGATGCATATGAACCGGTAGTCTTAAATGAAGTATCATTTGTTGATTCCAAGACATCATTGTTGTCACTTTCACATAACATGTCATCATCACCATCTTGTCTGTTTTCGTCTCTATTTGATACCTCATCATCATTATTTGAAGTCGTTTCGGAAAAATTTCGTACGATTGTTTGATTATTAATACTACTTCTCTTCCCTTCATTAGGACTAAATTTTAATGTTTTTGGCGCCTTTTGCCACTTAAATATGTCTTCATCAAAATCGGTTTCATTAGTGTTATAGTATTTATTGTCGTTACTTTTAACCATTTCATTAAGCGGGTCTGTTATTGGTTTAAAGACTGATTCCAAAATCATATTGTTGTTATTTTTCATATCACGAAGTAGTTTAACCTTCTTTTTGACAGCATCGGCAGACTGAAGTACTTTTTCTTTTAAAGTTTTCTCGGTGTTTATTTTATGATTCATGTCTGATCTCGATGGATTCCCATGATGCAATAAAAGTTTCTTGAAAATGAAACTGGTTAAGTAACACGGTTAATCCAAAACGATAAATGTATCAAATCCCATTCTATAACATCCTGAATTTCTAGCACAGTCCTTGTTTACAACCAAGTAGCTAAAAGGTACGCTCCATATTTTTGCACACATTTCCCGAAACTGTGACCAAGACATATCAGTTCCAACGTGCTCGTCATAAACATGACGTAAATTAACTTCATCTTGTTTAAAAAGGATGATTAAGTTAGCATTGTCCCTTATTAATTGTTTAGGTATTTTACTGTAAGTTTGATTTAAGTAGAAGCTGTCAATATTTTTATGCCTTCCCATTGCAAAGTAATCCCTTATATTATTTTGATTTTCGCATGCAACATCATCAAATATGATAATTGAATTGTTCTCAGCTTCATGCGGGCTTAGTATTTCATCATTTTCGCGATATTTTTGAAATTTAACTGATGGAACCAACATCAATATTTTTTCTAAAAACTGGTACATCGGTTGGAAAAGTGTTTTTGAATATACGTAAATATTTTGAAAGCGTAGTCCTTGTTCATGTAGTAGAAGAGAGACAATTAAATTAGTTTTACCGCAATTAGAAGGACCGCAAATTATACAGCGAATTGTGTCGGGTAAAAGTTCACCGTGACGAAAACTACGATTGTTGCGATCTGAACAAACAACCTCCAACTGCAAGCTCTGAGCTTGTTTTACAAACTTCATATCTGTTCAAGATCAATTCAACCAATGCGCGCGTGTTGCAAGCATGGAATGCTTATTCAAAATGAGCAGAAGAGCAGATGGTTAACGTTAAACCTCGAGTGTGAGCAAATTCTGTTAGGTTGGGTTCCGTTGGGTTTGAGTTGCTGTTGGGCTGATGTATTCGTTGCGTTGATCGAGAGGTGAAACAGAATGCCCAATGCGATTTCAGGTGTAGGTTGAGCGTTATGTTGAACGCAAATGCTGATAGGTTACTGTTAGGTTGGTTACCGTTGGGTTTGGGTTGATTGTAGGTTGTGTGCAATTCATTGTATTATTGGGCTTCTGGATCACCACGAATGAGTGAGGGCGAAATTTTTCGCCCGATCGAATGAATGGTGGTCCAGAATGCCCAATAATATACTACTCTCGTGGGAATTCGGAAAAATCCCTTCTTAGTGCACCTCTAGTATACTCAAGGTATATTTGTGTTTGCTGTTGTTTTATAGGTATAGAAGATAGAAGAAGATAAACGCTACGATAAACGCGTTGCGTTTGACGCACATCATCTTACATCAGACTAGCTTAAATATGCCCCGCGGCTTTGCCTCCGTGAAATATTTCAAAACCTTATATCAGTATTATGTTGGCCAAATTTCAAGTCTCTTCACTATGACTGAATCTAACTGTAGTTTCATGTTTTCAGAAAATGTAATTACTCCAGCATCTCGGAAACGTGTCTACGCGTGAGTGTCTACGCACGAGTATCTACGCGCGAGTGTCTACGCGCGAGTGCCTACGCGCGAGTGTCTACTGTGCCCTAAGCATGACTTGTCGAATTCTGCGTTACGTTAAGGTTATCGTATCGAGATCGAGAAATCTCATACTAAATTTTAGTTCCAAATACGCTCACGGGCGGGCGCTGTTCCAAACGTCATACAAACTCGTTATAGTTTACTATTCGATTTTACGTGACGCAGGATTCGACAAGTCGTGCTTAGGGCACTGGCGAGTGTCTACGCGCGAGTGTCTACGTGCGAGTTTCTACGTGCGAGTGTCTACGCGCGAGTGTCTACGAGCGAGTGTCTACGCGAGAGTGAACTCGCTCGCTAAATGCCACATCAGTGCCCTAAGCACGACTTGTCGAATCCTGCGTTACGTTACGGTTATCGTATCGAGATCGAGAAATCTCATACTAAATTTTAGTTCCAAATACGCTAACGGGCGGGCGCTGTTCCAAACGTCATACAAACTCGTTATAGTTTACTATTCGATTTTACGTGACGCAGGATTCGACAAGTCGTGCTTAGGGCACAGGACGGGCTCTTACTCGTACAATATAATAATAGACGTATTTCAGCTTTTGAATAAATTTTGAAGGTAATCCTTTGAAATGCACCAAACTTAAACCTCGAAGTTATACCTCGTAACTAACTTTTACACCGCAGCAAGTTCATCCGCGGCCACAGTGCACATAAGTCGCGCGTTATACCCTCAACAACTGCAATCATGCAATCCTCCGGTTTATAGGCAATTTTAGAAGTGCAATTGCTTGAGGGCAATGCACAATGGAAGGTTCTCAAAGAGCATAAAAAGCTAATAATAGGAGAAATAATTTCTTTGTATTTTCTCACAGAACTATATCGGGATGGAAGGAAAGAGTGGATGTACCCCTTGTGCCGAAAGGAAAGGCTAAGAACCTCTTATGCGTTCGCGCATTTTCGACGACTGGAAGATAGCCTACAGAGGGTCGAGCACGACTTTACGAATGCTGCGTGACGTAAAATCGAATAGTAAACGTCCGTTGTCGAGTTTGTATGACGTTTGGAACAGCGCCCGCCCGTGAGCGTATTTGGAACTAAAATTTAATGTAGGTTTCTCGATCTCGATACGATAACCGTAACGTTACGCAGCATTCGTAAAGTCGTGCTCGACCCTCAGGTCAAAGAATCTGACTATGAATCCTACTTCCTATCCCACTAATATTACAAATGCGAAAGTTTGCGAGTGAATGAGTGGGTATGGTTGTTACTTCTTCACGCTGAAACGGCTAGACAGATTTGGATAGGGATAGCTTATACCCTAGATTAAAACATAGGCCATCTTTCGTCCCGGAAAATTGTATAGTTCCCGCGGGATAGCGATAACCGAATTCTACGCAGACGAAGGCAACAGCTAGTGACGAATACGAATGATTTTTCTCGGGTCTTTGATGTTATTAGCACATGTAGGGATATAAGTACCCACGTATTTATCTATAAGTATCTCTAGCTCTAGTGCCCACAGTACAGGTTTTGCTTAGTTTGGGACTAGGTTAATGATGTCAATTATCGTTTTCATTTGTGTATTTTATTTTAATCCGTAATATTTAAACATTTTTAACAGTTTTAAGTGATTTGCGGATGATTACATAAAACATAATGAGAAGTGATCACGATGCATGTAGCTGCGTCGAAATATCGGGAGCTCGTCAAATCTATAAGGTAATCGCGGTCAATATCCCGTGCTCATTGTCTTCTGTAATAGTATTATTATTTTAATTATTACGTCTTCTGTAAAAAAAAATACGAAGTACCTAAAGTCAGAGCATGCTAAAATCTTGACTCCAAGACATGTACCCTTTTACTTTTTTACGACTCAAAACTGTGCCCAGTACTCGCATTTGGAAAAATACGGCGACCCCGCACAATGTAGCTTTACCTCCAGAGGTTCATATAACTGAAATAAAATGTAGCCAAAGCACGCCTTACTGGGATATGGTTCCACGTAACGAGCTCTCGGCTGGAGCGTTAGGACTTTTTTACGGTTACCTTGTTCCAAATGTGATTATGTGACTGGCCTACGGGTGGAGAGTTTCCCTTGCCATGTTGCTCAATACTCTTTGATGCCTGGAATGTTTTAGTAGTAGAGAAAAACTTGTCGTTGTAGCTAAGAAAGTTAAACAGTAAAATAAACAAGGAAGCTCAAAGCCACTCAGAGGGCGATGGAGAGGGCTATGCTCGGGGTTTCTCTGCGGGACAGAATCAGAAATGATATGCGCAGTCGAACTAAGGTTACCGACATAGCCTGAAGAACTGCGAAATTTAAGTGGCAGTGGGCGTGGCAAATTGCTCGCAGGACTGATGGGTTCTCGAATGGCGTTCACAGACCGGGAGACGAGCTGTCGGTAGGAATCTAACAAGATGGAGCCACCACCTGGTAAAGATCGCGGGACCGCGGTGGATGCGGAAAGCGCAAGACCGGTCTGAGTGGAGAGCCTTGGGGAGGCCTATGTCCAGCAGTGGACGTTTTTCGGCTGACATGATGATGATGATGAACAAATTCACGCATAGGATACGGATAGGTGTCAAACTGAAATGAATGTAATAGACGAACAGCGTTTGTTGATAAACCAATTGAATTGAAAAAGTCAAAAGCCACATTGTATCGCAACGAATCAGTCTAAAAAAAAATTAAAAAATAATAAAAATTCTTTATTATCCTAAAGCTAGCTTCCATTTCCATCCGTCCGTGGACGAATTGGTTAATATAATTCAGCTTCTAAAAATGTAGCTGTGAATTTTTAATAAAACGCAATAGTCTATCGCGCATGTGAATAACGAATATTTTTTACGCGCGAATATTTGACTAGAAATAGAAATATTCAAAAATGTTCTAAGCTTTTAACGAAATTTTAGAGACGCACGAAATTCTTTTTTGCAGCTAGATTTTGATGAAAACGTTAACTCGAAACAGTTAATTGGAAAAAAATGGCAGCCACTGGGGATTAAACAGCGCGATTTTGATCGTGCACTGTGCTTGAAAAGCGGCATTTTATTGGGTTTTTCAAAAATCAATAACTTAAGTTAGTAAAAAAACATTGGTTGTTTTTAACATGAAACTACCGTGAGACTCAATCATAGTAAAATAAAACAGATTACTCATGTATATGATTCTAGTTTAGCCCGACATGTTTCGGATTAATTCGTAGTCCTTCCTCGAAGCGCACGACCCAGCGGCGAGCGAGAGGCGAGTGTGCGTTTCGCTGCCGCTGGGCCGTGTGCTCCCAGAGGAAGGACTACGAATTAGACTACGAAACATGTCGGGCTAAACTAGACTTATATACGTGAGTGATCCGATCCGTTTTATTTCACTATGCACATAGGCTGTATTAAATACACACAGTCAAAAATACAACTGTTTTGTTAGCATCATAGTCAACAAATCTATAACTGGCAACGACAACTTTTAATTTATTGAAATTTATAACTCAATATTATAGTTTTTCTACGAGTAAAAATAAATAACTAGGTACCTAACTGAAAAGAAAAGATCTTTCAGTAGTCATCAGGTTTAATGGAAATACCGAAATCTAGGCAATTCATCACCTTTCATTGTATAGTATAACAAAATTTCCTATGACGCATCGTTTTTGAGATTAAGACAAAAAATAAACAACGGAATCTTCTTTGTGAACCCCACCCCCCATTGTCTCCTAACTAGTTCAAACAAAGTTCCGAAGTCAAACTTTCTGCTTTCAACCTTTCGTTCCACAATCAATCGTTGCCCGGACAACTACTGCAGTTTCTAAAACTAAGAGACAAGATAAAACATAGGTGTTGATACTGATGAAGAAAATACTATCAAAAATGACAAACTGCCACATTGGATCCAAAAAAACATGTCAAATTCGAGTTTATTACTCTTCTTTATTACGGCAAAATAACATAAAAAGGTGTCAAAATCAATATCTTATGTCAAAAATGTCAAATTGACACGCACCATCTTTGATCCAAAAAATTATGTCAAGCTGGTTGCCCCAAAATTTACATGAAACGACAGACAATTTTGGATCTTAATAAACCTGCCATAATTTATAATTTAGGTCTCTCCCTCTTCGCACCGTCTGTCTATCTCTCTCTCTCTCTCTTTTGAAGCAAAATTACGGCGCTCAAATTATTATACTTTATATACTTTTTGTCTCTGTATACCCCGTCTAAGACGTCAGTCGGAAGTATTAGGGAATCTGAAACAGCTGTTAGGGAGACAGCCCATTCGTTCCGCCGCCTAACGCGATTTTCATGCGAGTTCGATTCGGAGGCATGGACCGAAGCGAACTACAGAAAGAGGTTCCGTGGCTTTAAAAAAGCTTTGGATTTTTTCCGTTTGTTCAACTAAAATGCGGCTAAGGTTCATCACATCATCATCACCAGCCTTTTTTACGTCCCACTGCTGGGCACAGGCCTCCTCTCGGAATGAGAGGGCTTGGGCTATAAGTTCCTACGCGGGCCCAGTGCGGATTGGGAACTTCACACACATCATTGAATTGCTTCGCAGATGTGTGCAGGTTTCCTCACGATGTTTCCTTCACCGAAAAGCTCATGATAAATTACAAATGTAATTCCGCACATTAATTCCGAAAAACTCAGAGGTGCGAGCCGGGATTTGAACCCACGACACTCTGCTTGAGAGGCCATAGGGCAAACCACTAGGCTAAGGTTCGTTTGTACTTTTTGTCACATTGACATTTCCGTTAGTGAGAAGAAGACAAAACCTATTTTAACTAATGGGGGCTTGAGTGACGTTTATGAGTAATGGAATTAGTCTCTAATTAGGGTAAATAGAGTTTTGTGGTGCGAAATTTCGTACAGGTAGGAGAAGGTGTTTGATTGTAATAACAAGCCTAGGCATAAATTATGAGCCTTTATTTGAATTTGACGAATTCTGCCACGACAGCCAATAAGTGACTATGTCAGTCGTGAGCATGGTACGTGTTAAAATAACACTTAGGCGTAATTTTTTTTCGCGTTGTTCTCGTCAACTGAAACGAAGCATAGCAACCGTCCTGGGATAATTTCTGGGTATTTGAGATCTCTATCCTGAGAACCAATTTACTATGTCACAGGGCTCTTTAAACAGACGAAAAAAGTCTTTATCCAGAAAATAACTTAGCAAACAATCCATTTCACGCAACAACGGACTCCCAAAACGTCTCCGCCTCTGCCGGCGAGCTATAAATTAACTTAACAGTACGAAAACTTTATCTACATTTATATAGAATAGTTCCCACAAAAGGGGCTAGGGACAATTTGTCGCGTTTTTGTTTCAACACAAATGATGTGCGTGTTCTTTGTCGGGCGTGATAAAATCTACCTTTGGCCGGTTTAACTTGAATTAGTGTATTTAGTCTTTTCAAAGATAAATTAGAGCGTGGAGTGTGTGATTTTAAAGGAGATAAGCTTGGTAATGGTAGATTTACATTAGAGCTAATGTGTAACACTATTGTTGAGGCGGTTAATAAAAAAAATGCTTTAACAACGTGGGAGTTAAAGCATTTAAATTCGGTGGCATTTTCAACAGACCTAAGACAAACTTAATTTTGTAGTCCCTGTAATGATACCTATACATATTTTCTAAGACCCTGGGTCCATGTGTTCCCGGTGCACACTTTATCCAGTGGCCTGAAAAAGCGCCTAGTCGACGCTACTGGCGACCAACGGACTGACAGCTATTTCTCCAAGCGAATCAGCATCGCTGTTCAATGGGGAAATACCGCAAGCCTGTTTTTCACCATGCCACGGGAGCCATATTTTTAAGTATAGCTAGTTTTTGAGTTGTAATTTGGTTAAGAATTTTATTTATTGAAACTTTCTTCTAATTACTTTCAAACAATTAAATATTTTCTATTGAAACTGAATACAATGTATAATCAGATCGAATTGTATGTCAGGGCAGAGACACCATTTTAGATTATTTATTGAAAATAATTAAGAGGCAGGCCTCCAACAAGATGGAGCGACGACCTGCTAAAGATCGCGGGATCGCGGTGGATGCGGAAAGCACAAGACCGGTCTGAGTGGAGAGCCTTGGGGGAGGCCTATGTCCAGCAGTGTACGTCTTTCGGCTGACATGATGATTAATAATAAATGTAATGTAAGTAACTAAAAACTAATCGTTCGAATGCCTCCAAAATTTTTGTCGAACCGTCATCAAGGCGTTAAGACATTCGGTTCTTTTCACAGGCCGTTGATTTTTAAACGAATACGCGACAAGCCCTGACTTTATGATAATAATCCCTCGCCCTTTAAGCCTAAGCACTAAGAGGAGTCCATAAATATTCCGCAGTTGGTTTACTCTATGAATTAATTAGGCGGCTGTGGTTGAATCGCAAGATTATGGAGTTACTTGGGGGTGATTTAGAGGGGGGAAATAATGAAGTTCTTTAATGGACTGTCTTTGAACAATGCGATAGCTGAATCGTTTTCGCGACTTTTTTGTTCGCATCCGCGCCCGGTTAGGTGGTTTCATGTCTATTGAAAGTCTGAATTCAGTGACATTAATACTCCGTAATTTGAGACTATTTTTAAATCGTCCTGTAATGAAGTCGCACCAGATCAGGCGCCCCTCAAGGGACAATTTTAGGACCTTAAGTCTTTCTTCCTTACGCTTTTAAATTGAATACCAAATTATCTAAGCCATTGATTGCCCTATCAAGGAAATAAAAACAACATGTAAAAACATTTTTTTATACCACGAGGAAAGCAAACGAGCAAGTGGGTCACCTGATGGTAAGTGATCACCACTGCCCATAGACACCCGCAACCCCGGAGGGTCAGATGAGTTGCCAACCTAGAAAGCTAAGACGCAATGCCTCTCGTGCCCGTAATTACTCTGGCTATCTTACTCTCCACACCGAAACACAACAGTGCAAGCACTACTGCTTAGCGGCAGGATTAGCGAGTAAGATGGTGGTAGCGATGCGGATGGACCTACCACCCGCAAAATTTACAGAATACATCTTGATTAGTGTACAGTTCGACAGCAGCAGCAAAAAACTTATTTATGTAATCACTACATTAAGACAAAAAGCATAATGTGACAAAGGAAGTCCATTAACGACGTCTTTTTCCTCGCTACATGTTTTAGCGTGCGTTGCCTCTTTTTCTTTCTAACTTGGTTAAACAAGGATGCCAGCATCGACAAACTTAGTCGCACCAACTCGTTCTCCTTTATTAACAACTTCCCGACTTTTCTGCCCTAATGTGACCTCGAAAACATAATTATATATCAATTTGTGTTATTCGGCTGCCATTAAGTGGTACAAAGAGACATTAACTATGTCGGCGTGCCTCGATTTTATCGCGTCACGCTTACCGAAGATTGATTGATATAATATGTCACTAGTAATACAGTTGGTTGACCAAGTTAGCGTATAGGAATGTGAGGTCTTTAGGCGACAAACTGGTTAAGATAGGAAAGAAGCACATTAGTTAGCAGGAAGGCAGTTTCAAGGTCACGAAACGCGAAACGTAAACGTAAATGTAAATCTTCAAAAAATACATACAGTAGAACGTAGAACCTCCTCCTTTTTTGAAGTGGGTTAAAAAGAAAGAGACCATTCCTACACCTTGTCCCGTTGGGATTTGAACAGATATTATACTCTACTGATTTGAAATATTTGTAAAAAAAGCTTATAGTAGAAAAGTGAAAACGACGATTATAAAATAAAAAAATATTATACAAAATGAAAGCAAAGTAAGAACCAAAACTGAACATAATTACTGACAAATCTGAATGAAAATAAACAAGGAACTAAACAAAAGTAACCTTTATGTAGAACACTTAGTAACACGAACACTTATAGTTCCAAAAGTGGCGTTGAAACCAAATATTAGAATAAATACACCAACATTTTACTGAAACAATTAAGTAGGTACTATTAATCTGAAGTAATCGTTGTTATCAGTCACAAAACTTTGACATACACATAAAGAATTCCAATTCGTCAGATTCACGTTCGCAGAACTGTTCAGAAGGATTGTAGTTAATCTTATTTTTACAAAATTAATAGCAGTGATAAGGAAAATCAACAAGCCGTACTATGTTTAGAGGATTTCCTACGTAATCTGAGCTTCCTTGAGATACCAGTCCATAATTATATTTTTGTTTAAGCCTGCGACCGCCCACTGCTTGTTTAATAAAGTCACTTTGCATAGTCCGTAGGAATTCATCCACAGTTTTCAGCTTATAATAATCATACTAAGTTAATGTCAACCGGCCGATCTAATGCTGTGAGGCGACCATCGACTTCAACACCAATATGTTTACGACTTCTTAAGAGTTCTTTTGTTAATCAGTTTATCATTATCAGGGGGATATCGTCATCATTATCGGTACGTATTCCAAACAGGTATATGGGCTGCCATGCTACAGTTTATAATGATGTCGCTGACGGTGACGGTGGATGAGATCGCATTTGAAGCCAGCCTATGGTCTCCTCTCTGCCTTTTATATCTTTGTGAAATTATAGGTACTGTCTGGCGATGTTAATTAAATAATATTTGTATATTACGTAGTCGCTGGAAATAAAGAAGCTGGTGCAGGTCAATGAAAGATTAGAAGTCTTGGTGCGGTGGCGGACTTGTCATTTTTTCTAGTGAACAGGTATCGAGATAGAAAAGGAAAAAAAATGAAAGCTTGTGTTCGCTAAATAAAGCACTCTCTAAAGTATTTTTAGTAAATCAGAGAGTAGGTAGATTATAAGCCATTAACAAATAATTTATGGCATTCCACGATAAGCTGTTGGTACTCATTGCATTACATTATGAAAATTAGTACTGTATCGAGTAAACTCAAAAGTGTGCATACTTCAACATGCAATGTATCCACACTTGTGTTATGAACAGTGAACATTAATTGTTGCTTTTCAAATTAAAGTAATGAATTGGATATTAATCCGAGCTTTTGTTTCAATGAGCGTAATGCTACCAGTGCCGCACATAATCCATAATTCATAATTCGTCATTCTGCTTTATTTCTCTGTTTAAATACAGATAACTTTATTTCACTTGAAATATGGTAGAGAAGCTGGAATACAATATATTATCTTAAATAGCTCACAAACATATTTTACCAGTAGGTATCAGGCAAGCAAAATGTCACAAGTTAAAATTAAAATTAAATATTACTTGTCAATTAAAAACAATCAGGCGTACATTATTGGTTTATTCTTAGTCGAAGTGATTCTGAACCTGGGAAAAATTACCCCTGAAGGGGTAAAACTGTGTTTCTTAAGGGGTAACGAGAAAGGCGACATTAAAAATAGTGGGAAGTGGATACAAATTGCTCTTGCTTTTGAAGGGCAGATAACTAACTTGCAAAAGTATAATTACCAGGGGTAAAAATCAAAAAGTTACCTACTAACCCTTGAACCTAGATAATTATTATAGCAACTGTCACTGCTCCTACTCTAACTACTTTCATGGGATCGAATATTACCGCAAAGTATAATAATATTGATTCTTGATTACACCAATAAATTAAACTCCCAAAAATAGACGCCTATTATCGTTTTCACTTCAATCGATAAATAGTTATCTATTATAAAAGCCCCGTAAACTCCTACCCACATAAAAATCGTTTTTTTCCCAATTACTATTCTAAGCACTCAGTCCACGGCAACTCCAACTCTAACCCAAGGTAGCTAGGCGCGTTTTCCCCTAATTCCCCTTGTTCGGGTGTTGAAAGACTCCATTTAAGGTTAACGATCCCTTATTAGCGATAACGTTGGCGATTGTTATTTCTTGTTCTTTTGTCAACGAGAAAATGCAAGGAAATGAATTAAGAGCTTTTTTTAATTTGATCAAAACGCTTCCCGAGGATAATGGGCCTTTGTGGCGGCTTTGTCTATCTTAGCTGTTTACTTGCGTACCGTATTCAGTTTGTAGGAAAATACTGCTTATGTACAAGAGCCGGAGTTACTTGGGTTCTCGGGTTTTAATCATACAAGTATTCAAGTGAAGTTACAGCATGTGAATTTTATACCGGCAAGCTATGTATGTTTTGCGCTACGTTTCATTCCTATATAAACATAGTATTGTTCTTCATAATGCTGTTTAAATAAGGCTTGCTTTTACTGAAGTAAACATAAAATAATTAAACATTTTAAATCAAGTTTTGAACCTGCTGAGCTCTTAACTGTTCTTAATAATAAATAATATTACATATGTCATACTTTTCAACCCGCATTAGGTAGTAGCTGAACTGACAACAGCAGTCCTAATCACCTAAGTGCCAAAAAACATAAAGCAAAGTCCGAGTTTATAGGTAAATCTACCGCACAAAATGTAAATGAAGGGAACGCTATTGAACTAAGACTGGGTTTTACAAATGTTCAACCCTAGCTGAGCTTACTACGGTTTCAATTGTAATCCACCCCAGGGTTGCTACCGACTGAGTCAACAAGATAAAGCAGCCTCCAATCGTAGGTAAGTAAACATGTAATTCATACGAGGCTGATACAACCCTACCCTCGTTTGGGTAATTGTGAGGGCTGTGAGAAAGTGTCGATGGTTTTCACTAAAGAGATGTGATAGGTTTGAAAAATTTGTATCTGTGCGTGCGTCTGATTACATTGGAAGGAGAAAGTGCATAGACCGATTGCACAGTTCACTTTCGCCACTTAAGAGCGGATTATACTGAACTACTTCTTTTTTGAGTTCTATTTTTTTTTTGTTTTTTGGCATATCCAATCACTTAATAAAGAAACATACTGTAGTTATATAAAATCGTTTCAAATAATACTAGCAACAAGTCTTGAGCCTGGAATTATTCGCGACAGAATCCAAGTGACATAATTTTATTTACGCCGAGATTTGCCTTTCGCCAGACGAAGTTTCACCAACTTTCAGTATAAGCGAGACGGAATCGAATTATTTCTGAATTTTGCTCAGTGTCTTGGTAATTTTATCACCCAAAATGGGCATATTTTCTTAGCTGAAATAAAAACACGTTTAAAAATTGTTACTGCAAGTAATTTTGGAGCAAAACTGCGTTGTTGATCGCTGCATAGTAAGCGAAGTAGGCACACTCTTGCAAATAGCCGGCATAATTAATCGCAAACTCTAATTTTAATATTTATTGTTAAAGCATTGTGATTAAATAACAGTTTTCACAATAATCAGGGATGATAGGGTAGAGGATTAATTGTGTCGGTGAGTGTAGATTTTCAAGCAATTGGGTTTTTCGCTGTCCTTTAAATATAAAGTACAATACGCCACCTGAGCACAAATGCATTTCCACTTTCTAAAAAGTTCAAGACGCCTGCAAAACGTTAGTTTAGAAATTATCGAAGTAACCATTCAATTTCATCATACACTACCATTAGCATTGCATGCTTTGTACATACATACGTACAGTTACTGTAGGTTCCCTAAGATAGCCAGAGTAATTACGGGCACGAGAGGCATTGCGTCTTAGCTTTCTAGGTTGGCAACTCATCTGACCCTCCGGGGTTGCGGGTGTCTATGGGCAGTGGTGATCACTTACCATCAGGTGACCCACTTGCTCGTTTGCTTTCCTCGTGGTATAAAAAAATGTTTTTACATGTTGTTTTTATTTCCTTGATAGGGCAATCAATGGCTTAGATAATTTGGTATTCAATTTAAAAGCGTAAGGAAGAAAGACTTAAGGTCCTAAAATTGTCCCTTGAGGGGCGCCTGATCTGGTGCGACTTCATTACAGGACGATTTAAAAATAGTCTCAAATTACGGAGTATTAATGTCACTGAATTCAGACTTTCAATAGACATGAAACCACCTAACCGGGTGCGGATGCGAACAAAAAAGTCGAGTATTCTCTTTTTTAGCATAGTATTTTTTTTTACATAAGTGTTAGGATACCAATTTATTACAATAGCCGCTAATCTTTCTGAAATTATTCACACGGCTAACTAGCCGTACTCATACAAAACTTTGTATGAGTAAAATTTAGAAGCACATAGAATCCCTTTTCAAACGGGTAGATTGAAAGTTGCCATCGAACTATTCTAAATAGTTAGGCCCGTTATTCATTAAAACGAATCAATGAGTGTCCATTGATTGCGGTAATCTAATTGGTTACTAATGTCGGTCAATCATTTTAGCCCACAAATTGATCATTGCATCTCATTGGTCCAAAATAGCAATGAAGGACACAAGTACCTATTTTTGTAGATGGGTGTCTGATATTTTTTCAGAAGCAGTAGTTTTTTTCTTTCTCTGCAGATTTACTACTTATGAATTGACTCACCGATTTCAACAATCAGGATACCGTTACTTGTAAATTGATAATGTTTGTCATCGTATTTATCAACATTTTCGTGAACGACGAAACGAAAAGGGTTGTAACTCCCACCAAAATAGGTCAAGTCTCGAAACCAAACATACATAAAGCAAACAAACTCGGAGTTAAACGCTCGTAAACCCGCATCACAGCCACTAAACAAAAGAAAATATTAAACTGGAAAATTTCAGGCTATTATTGGAAGTAAACAATTGTTGCAGATGGGAGGGCCGCCATCTTCCCGGCTCCTTTGTCCAGGACCCTAACTTAATGCGTGTTATTGTTGGAGATTCCATTAAGTTAATCTACTTATACTGGCCCAGACATTGTGCTAGTTCAACAACAACCTGAACCTGCACAAAATTTTAACAAAGCCGGCCTAACACAACAGTATTATGCCGCGGTAATTTAAGAGGTGCTTACCGATCTGCTGATGCGACGCGAACGGTATGCGCAATTAGTGCAGCAATACCAGCGTAGTTTAACCCCTCGAAGAACGGGTGAACAGAAGACGGAGTAAATTCAGCCAAAGTGTTGTAAATATTTTTGCACTAACCTTGTATCAGTAACGATTAATTGTAGGAAACTTATAAAATAATTAATATTATAGAAATATTACGCAGCCACCTAAGCGCAAATAACGTCATCACTATTTCTACATCACGCTAATGAAGTTTCTCAAGTTGAATGCATAAATACAACTTTCAACTCTCTTCCTTCGGACTTCGGTCCCCAGGGATAACATCCGCCTGGAGAGAGATCTCTCTATTGGAGTCTTTCCCAAAATTATAAAATAGGTATGTAAAATTATCTTAATACGTTTAATATGGCGGCCTATTCACCAGCATTATCATGATACTCGGGACTTAATCGCGTAAAACTACAAATTTAAATTTAAATACCTCGGACGCGACGTTGCATCCATGGTCTGAAGAGGCGTCTGAAGGGACTGAAGAGAGAACTCGAACTACCCGCACTTGGTCTGTATTATCTGTACATTATTATTAGTTTTTTCACTAGGAGGAGGATAATGTGTGAAAATTGCGAAAGTTTAAATCAATACATAGTTGAGCTACAGATCGATACTTCGGAACTTGGATAAAGCTTATACGCGATCTTTTGTCTATCTTATAATCGAGAAGGCATTACATTTTACTCATCATTTTTACCAAAAAGAGGTAGGTGTCGATAAATATTATGCGGATGCTCTCATTACAAGTCGTGTATTGATATTTTGAGGCCTTTGGCATATTGATTGTTCTGTTGCTGAATGTTATTGCCTTTCATATCATTTCTTGTTATTGACTTTTCGGAAGCTTTCCACCACGCATTTTCAGAATTGAGCAGGTAAGGAGGAACACAATTTGAATCCCGTGGGCGCTATTCACGAAAGTTGCTCAATAAAATCATAAACACGGAAGAAGGATTAAGTACCCTACTTCTTTACCCTAATTGGATTTGGGCTAAAAATAATAATGTGTCTATTATGTGATAAATTGTTTTTGAACCCTGAAAAACCACGCGATTATTTTTTTCTTCGTATTGCAATGTATGGAAAGATTTTCTTTGCGTATGGCTGGTCAAAAATGATCTTCCACTCTGTTGCAAGCCGTGGCTAAAATGGCAAAGGCATAATATCTTGATTGTGATCTTGTGATCATGTGATGCAATCTCTCTAGTGCATTCATTTCTCTTGTACTCAAATACTTTTTATAGCATGAAAATAAAAGCTACCTCTCCTAACTCCGAAATTAACTTGACGACTTTGTATCGTTTGACATTACGATAACCCTGGAGTTAATGTCTGACCCAGGTTAGTGCAAGTTGTCCTCAAAGGTGTTTAAAATTTTAAGAATCGGCGCCTTTAATTTAGACTATTTGAGAGGCATTCCATCCAGAACTACTGGTTTGGCAATGGATTCGGAATCATCATCATACTCATCATCATCATCGTCATCATCACCATCATCACCACCAGTCTTGTTTTGCGTAAGTAACGATATTGGGAACTTAACACATCATTGAATTTCTTCGCATTAGTCTGCAGGATTCCTCGCGGATTCGGAATGCCTCTTGTTATTATACTTAACTAGCTGTTGCCCGCGACTTCGTCTGCAAATTTGGTTATCGCTATCCCACGGGAACTATACAACCGGGATGAAAGATAGCCTATGTTTTAATCTAGGGTATAAGCTATCCCTGTTCCAAATCTCATCGAAATCCGTCTAACAGTTTTTGCCGTCTAGCCGTTTCATTCAGCGTGAAGAAGTAACAAACTGTCGCGTTTATAATATTAGTAGGATTCGGTTATTAGGAAATGGTATTAATTTATCATTAAATAATCCGCTTGTGCATTGGTCCCCTTCTTCCTTAACTTTATCTCCTTAAACATAATAAATATATCTTCTTAGTAAGAGGAAAACTCAATTTAAAAATCCAAGAGGTGAATGGATTAGGGGCCCTAATCCGGAGCCTGGGTACCCGGACGCGTTTGCACGTAATTAGCCGCGTGTGCCCCCGATACGGGGCACAGGATTACGCTTTGCCGATGCCCCATGCCCCGTGATGCCTTGTTAAAAGTGTCCACTATAATGACTTTTGGGATTTGGGGTGCTAGTTGGTTAGTTGACAGGCCAACATAAGCTACTACATGCCTACTCACATCACTAGCCTATTTGGGTTAGCAGACCAGTGCCCTAAGCACAACTTGTCGAATCCTGCGTCACGTAAAATCGAATAGTAAACTATAACGAGTTTGTATGACGTTTGGAACAGCGCCCGCCCGTGAGCGTATTTGGAACAAAAATTTAGTATGAGATTTCTCGATCTCGATACGATAACCGTAACGTAACGCAGGATTCGACAAGTCGTGCTTAGGGCACAGGTTTCTGGCACAGGCCTACTCCCAGAATGGGCGGGCTTGGGCTATAGTTACCACAAGAGCCCATTGCGGATTGGGAACTTCACGCGACACCATTGAACTGTTGCCACAAATTATGAGGATCAGTCGACTGACATGGATGTTATGCCAATAAGTCGACTCAAAAGTCGAGATTCTTAAAGCCTAATCATGTACTGTTGTTACAATTTTTTACCTTCTTTTTATTTTAGATACCGAAAAATCTTCAAAAACAAAAATTCAGGACTACAGCAGGTACAACAAACAAATAACAAAAACATTATTTTTTTTATCATCGAGTGTTGCGGCGTGCACCTGGCGTGTGCGCCTGCTGTTCCAAATTTGATACGTTACTGCTGTTAAATTCGAGAAAAAAATTTATGTAGTAAAAATTTATCGTAGTAAACCTGGCTATATACTTCAGTTTTTGAACGCATTTTAGAGGACTTAATGATAATTATGTGAGAAAACAAAATTAATTAAACTTTATTATCTTTCAACCTACGGATTGTAGTTTTTTCAAAAAATTTGGTAGGTACGCTTTGTAGCGATCTACACGATACGACTATTTCAAGATTAATTTTAAGAAAATTATTAGAGAAACCGGTAGGAGATCCTCAAACTTTTCTTCATACTAAGAATAGGCGTATCTCACGGGACACCCAAAAATCCCGAAAAGCCTTAATTCCGAACTTTCATTACTTCTAAGATTATTTCCTGCTAACTTAAACTTTGCTGTACATGATTTTCAAAATACAGGTAGGTTAGCTTAGGTTTATTTTACAGCGGAACTTAGCGTTCGGAATACTGAAAATTCGGACTAATGATACTTCGGAATTAAGCTTTTCGTATTTATGTAGTATACCAGTTTGCGTCGAAATGAGATCGGGAAGACCGAATAGTAATAATCACATCACACATCACATCGCCAGCCTTTTTTACATCCCACTGCTGGGCACAGGCCTCCTCTCAGAATGAGAGGGCTTTGGCTATAGTTCCCACGCGGGCCCAGTGCGGATTGGGAACTTCACACACATCATTTAATTTCTTCGCAGGTGTGTGCAGGTGTCCTCACGATGTTTTCCTTCACCAAAAAGCTCATGATAAATTACAAATGTAGGTAATTCCGCACACAAATTCCGAAAAACTCAGAGGTGCGAGCCGGGATTTGAACCCACGACACTCTGCTTGAGAGGCCATAGGTCAAACCACTAGACTATCACGGCTTCACGGCAATAGTAATACACATGCTAAATAATGCAAATTGGCTACAAAGTTTTTAAAGGTAAGCTTTGCGAAATATCAGCAGCGCTATTCCATTAGTTTTTCCAAAACCGCCGAACACTACCACGTTATAACTCCTGTGAAACAAAAATAATTAGAAGTATTTTCCGCTCTGCTTTTCACTGTGTATTTTTTTTAAAAGGTATGTAATTAAATAAAGTGAAATGAATGGTAAAAGTTTTAACATCCAGCGGTAGTTCGTTTTATCCCTTTTTCTTTAATTAAATGAACAACTCTCTCTGATTATTATTTAATGTTCTCTTTACAAACGAATACTGCAAGTTAAATAAAAGCTTGAAAAATGTGCATTTGGCGTTGAATATTTATAAAGTTTTACGGGTACAGGATACGTTTTATTGTCATATTGACATTGACATTAATGTAAATTTGACCGCTTTTATTATTTATTGTATTGTTGTTATTGTACAGAATAAGGAATAATTATTTAACATTTATTTTTGACATAATGGGTATTTTGGTAATAATTGTAATATTATTTCAATCACTTGCACGTCTGCATGCAGGCTGAATACACTGGACAAAATGCTGTAACATCTCACATCAGTACCCTAAGCACGACTTGTCGAATCCTGCGTTACGTTACGGTTATCGTATCGAAATCGAGAAAACTCATACTAAATTTTAGTTCCAAATACGCTCACGAGCGGGCGCTGTTCCAAACGTCATACAAACTCGTTATAGTTTACTATTCGATTTTACGTGACGCAGGATTCGACAAGTCGTGCTTAGGGCACTGTACAACAAACTGTCTTCTAGCAAATAAACATTTCTTTCTTTCTTTTAGTGAACTGTCAAGAATACAGCCAGGGGTTGAGTAGGTAAATACCCTTGTGAAATTTTTATTTAGAAAAAAAAAGTATTTTCCCATACATTCATTGCCTCTGCAGTTAAGAGGTTACTTGACTAGGTGACTCATTCAACCCCGACTGAATTCTAGGCGGTTAGTACGCACCATGTATTTATGATTGAATTGGGAAATGTTTTTACATGTCAGAGTGTTTTTGACATGACACTGATTTTTGCCTGATCTGTGGAAAATATTTTTTCACTGTACTTGTGAAACCGTGAATTTCGTTATTGTCAGAGAAAATGTACCTACGTAAAGAAAAAAAATCATAAAGTCAACGGACGCAAAATTTTATCGAAAATGATTTTGGAATTATAACTAGTTTGGAGATCCAAAACATCAATATTGTTGATAATTTTCTGTTTGCGTTATGCTTTTTCTTAAGTATATAAAGTTTATTATATACACAGTCTGTCTGTCCGTCAGTCTGTGTTTCTCTTCAGATTTTTAAACGGCTCATGCTGTAACTATTAAAATATGAATCTGTGATCAAGTCCCGAGATATTAGTATGAGTGAGAAACGCGAAAGCTTAAAATATTTTAGTTAAAAATGGTTTTTGAGTTTTATTTCTGGATCTCAGTTAAAAAAAAAACACACTTAGCATGACATCTAAAAAGGTTAACTACACCTGACTCTATTTAGCACCATAAAATTCACTCAAGTACGGCTTTCCGACAAGTTCAGTTGGTCAGGGGTCGCAAACATTTCGTCGCGTGCCACGTGGCGGGTGCATAATAAAATGTTTACGATCGCTTTTCGGACTGCACCGCTTTAAAAATATAAATTTTACGACTTCTGCGAATGCCGTAATAGGTTAATTGAAAATGCAAAGCTTTTCGAACACGTTGGAAAATTGCCTTTTATGTTTGTTTAGTTTTTCGTTATTTCAGGCAGAACCTAATACTGTCAGCTTGAAATGTGGAACAGTTTTAGATAATGTTAGCCCTAGTATTTAATTCTAAAGTAATACCTATTAAGAGCATTTTTAGACTTAAAGACTTAAAGTTTTTACGAATTCGGTACATAAAAATGTCTTAAAATTAAGTACCTAAACAAATGAATCAAACATGATTCCCATTGATCATGCTGATTGAAAATCTTAAAAGGAATACTAAAGATCAAACTATTCCGTAAAAATAACTGAAAGAATCCCTTCCGCGTCCTTTTTACCTTTCAAAATAGACATAAAGACCTGAAACGTTACGTTATTTAATCAAAGTGAATGAAGGAAAAAATTCAAAGGCCGGAGGAAAATTACATATCTTTGAAAAGGAGACCATGAAAGAGGCCATACCAATTTATATTTAATAAGCGAGTGTACTAAATACAGAACTTAATCATGTTAACACGTGTTTTGTTAACGTTGCAAGTACATGCTTACCTATTTAGACATGATAATTGCCCGCGATTACCTTATAGGTTTGATGAGCTCCCGATATTTCGACACGCTTACATGCATCGTAACTGCGTCGAAATATCGGGAGCTCATCAAACCTATAAGGTAATAGCGGTCAATATCCCGTTCTCATTATAGCTAATGTAATTAACCGCGAATTATTTAAAACTGTTATGCTGTTCTGTTCAGGTGTCGAGATTAAAGTATCATGATTTTTAATGAATAAATAAATATCGTGGGACATTTGACACCAATTGGTGTCATACTCAAATTTAGTATGTTACGGGTTACGCGTATGAGGCCACGGATAAACCACTAAGATCGAATACGTAGTCTGGTTGTAACGACTTTTGACCACTTGACCAGAAATTAATATAAATAGCAAACCTACTAAAGTTTTACTTAAAAAAATATTTTTTTTTGAACTGTAACATTAATGAAGTTGGTTACCTTTGATTGCTGTTTCTGTTATTTTCTTTAAATCATTTAAGTTTCTTAGAAGAAATTGATAAAGTGATCAACTATGTGTTATTAGCAAACGAAAACTTAAATAAAACAACTGATTCGTGCGAGTTCGTGTTTTTTATCATTTTTAGAATTAGGTGATTTTTAATGAACTGAACTTAAAGGACATTTCTTGTTTAAAAGTACCTAGGTACCTAATTTAAAAACCGCGTAAATTTAACTAAATAGACGAATGTTTCACAAAATTCAAATGTAACATTAAAACTCGTAATACTACGACGTTCCTAAAAATAAGCTTATCCGAACTAAAAAACAATTACTTTGCTCACCCGCGACCACTAATGACAAATAGTTATATCTGTGCGGCAAATGTATGTTTCCATGCAACACCTCCACCTCCACTGCTACACGAATCAACACATGCCACACAGACCCAACTATCACCACCACCACTATACTAAACGCTGACGCGTTTCGGCACTCTCCACGAGGCCATTTACGAAGCACAACAACAACCGCTCAACATGCCACCACTTCCACTACTGACATATGTAAACCATGTACTCAACTTAGTTAATGACAAAACCAACGTACCCACTAATATTTTATAAATTCCAAACTACCCTTTTATGTAAGTCCTAAACTACCCTTTTTTAAGAAATGAATTCCAAACTACCCTTTTTATTTTTATTTTTAATCTACGCCAGGTACCCCGTTATTTTTAACCGAGTACGGTAAAACATGGGGTCTATTATTAATGAACAAGTTAATTTGGTTTCTTCGCCTTTGTTACGACTTGGTTCTAATTTTAATAATGTGTCATAGTAATAATGAGAACATGACTTCTCTTTTTACCGTACTCGGTTAAAAATAACGGGGTACCTGGCGTAGATTAAAAATAAAAATAAAAAGGGTAGTTTGGAATTCATTTCTTAAAAAAGGGTAGTTTAGGACTTACATAAAAGGGTAGTTTGGAATTTATAAAATATTAGTGGGTACGTTGGTTTTGTCATTAACTAAGTTGAGTACATGGTTTACATATGTCAGTAGTGGAAGTGGTGGCATGTTGAGCGGTTGTTGTTGTGCTTCGTAAATGGCCTCGTGGAGAGTGCCGAAACGCGTCAGCGTTTAGTATAGTGGTGGTGGTGATAGTTGGGTCTGTGTGGCATGTGTTGATTCGTGTAGCAGTGGAGGTGGAGGTGTTGCATGGAAACATACATTTGCCGCACAGATATAACTATTTGTCATTAGTGGTCGCGGGTGAGCAAAGTAATTGTTTTTTAGTTCATAAATATGGACCTCCGCAAAGTAACGCCTGATTCAATAAATTATTTAATAAGCTTATCCGAGCCAACAATCATTTTGAAAGTAAACAAAACAGCATCCCAGCGTCCTCCAAAGATGTGCTCAAAAGCGTAGCAAAAAAATAAACAACTTATTCGAGATCCCGAAAATAATGACGTCAATAGGTAAGAGAAACGCGAAGTTCCATCTCATCTCATCTCAGCGTAACGAACCGTTAAGAAATCAAATTTCAGAAGTCAGATTAAAAAGTAGACCGGTGCACGTTTCCATTTCGGCCTAATCCCCCAGGATCTTAAAAAATTTGGACTCGATTCAAATTTAACTTACCTACATTCCGGAGTGTTGCTACACAGAATGTCGCACTAGTGTCACACCAGTTTAAGTCACGAAATGAAAGTGTCTCGGCGGCATGTGTTACGCGGCGTTCGCACCGAGCGTGGTTCTAGGCACGACCGCCCCTTCAGGCAGCCGTCTATCGACTGACAATCGCAAAGGCTGTTTCAGGTTTGCCAACAAGCTGCAGTATCAACGACGCGTGCGCGCTGCAACTGTTACTGTAACATCTTGCAATCAAGTTCTTGGAACTGTTGAATTATGCTAATTTCACCCGTAAGCTGTCGCGTCAAGTGTTTTTTTTGAGTTGCTTTTTCCCAGGCTCCACATGTTCGGGGTTGAGAAGTTCGGCTGTTTGGGTTGGCAATGAGGCGGATTCTACTCGGTATAGACGTCTTTAATCATGAAGCTATTGACATGATATCGGTTGGTTCAAAAGTTTCGAACTTTCGCCGTCCTATCTGTCATCTGCTCAATGAGACGAGTTTGAAGCGAAGCTTTGGGAGCTCAAAAACTATTAATTGAAATCCTTGTCTTATGACATTCAAGCAATAAGTTCGCAAGTGAAATTGTTCGTGGTCAAGGATCGGGAAAATCTTTTTCGCTCTTACAATAAAATATTATATCTGAGCTTCGAGTGCTCTTTGTATTTAGGTTTCAGAAAATATATCTTGCCCACACACTGATTTGGTAACTATCAAAGAACTAGATTTAAAACGTGTTCTGCCTCACAAAACATAGGTCCAGATTTATAGCTAACGCAACTTCTAGGGCACAGTTAGGTTACATATTTCGCTTACTTACATTTGATTTTTTTTGTATACATTTACATACATAACTATAAAACAGTGTTAATAAGTTTTTGGAACAGTAATAGGTAAATAGTTCAAGCGGCATCTTTTAGAGTTATATTTTACAAAAATAGGCAAAGTTGGCTTCGAGGAGCAGAAAAGTTCGTAATTACAATCTGGCTCCTATTACACCAACTTTACAATTGTCTTTGTCATTTTACAATGACAATTCGAACTACATTACTTTGCCAGTATGAAGCGCGCTAAAGCAAAAGCTCTTCAAGTCAGCAATTGACACCGAATTATCATTGAAAACTGACATCTGTAAAGTTGATGGGACCTGATCTAAGACCAGTGGGTCGATTTTTGAATCTCACCGGTGACTAAAATTCTCATGCCTATGATTTCAAATACGAATGGCCCCTTCCACTCGTAAACGAGATAACTGAGTGACTTCTTGACCATTAGTAGTGACAAAACTAACCGCTATCCACTATTTTGACTCTCTTGTCTATGACAGAAACGCAAATTAGCTGCATGTTATTAGACGGATATGACATTAAAAACTAAGACCTTTGGCAAGTAGTGATATCAAATTCATGGGTGAGAATTTTGTCACCGAATGAGATTCAAAAATCGATCCCCTGGATTTTTTTCATAAAAACATACTTTTCACAATAAAATGGTTTCATAAAACATATTGTATGTATTGTATTGTGTGTGTTGTATTGTATTGTACTGTGTTGTATTGTATTGTACATTATTCCACGTTTTGGATGTCAGTCTCGCCTTAAATTTTTAAACTGGCAAAACTTAAGAGTTATGCTTGCTTTGCACAGGACATGTCGGAGTGTTCATAAAATATTATAGTTGGTAGGTACTCCAGCATAATAATTATAGTTTTTAATCATATTCACCATTAAAATAATAAATTCTGCTGGGATCGTTCATTAATCAAGTGAGGCGCGAAGAGGGGGAGGGGTTTCAGATTAAATCACGAAATATCACACGGGGGGGGAGAGGGGGTGTAGTAAGATATCATGTGATATTACATATTTCCTTTGTTATTTTTATACCAGTCAGAAACAACCTGCAACCTTAACGTCTAGACATTTTTATCACGGTCCTTAATTTTCCAGAGTTAAATTAGATTATACCTGTATTTAAAGATAATACACGTGATTTTTAGGCAGGGGGTAATGTGTGAATCCGGGATGCACAGATTTATAGGGAACAGGGAACTAACCTTTAGATTAAATTAACCCTTAATCTTGTTTTTTATTCGGACAAACGATACAAATTATCAAATACTGTAAGCTAGACGGTTAAGATTTTTGTTTTGGTAAAATTTATAACTGATTATCAACTTGTATTTATTTGAAATATCCCGTTGATGTTCACATTCTTTTAACTCGTTAGCTGGCTGTACCGACAGCGGGCCGCGGTTTGGGGGGGGGGGGGGGTTAAAAAGTTGGTAAATAACATCACTTGATTACTTAAGTGGAGGACTGCTTAGCTTATTCGCTTTGTGAATCTGTAAGTTGCTCACATTTGGGTTAAGGTGCGTTTCCATTGCGGTGGATTTTCATTAGACATTTTTCACCATTCCGCTCCGCTTGAATGGAAACGCATCCTAACCTGTACACGATTTTGTTCTTTTTAGGGTTTTTTATACCACGTTGGTGGCAAACTAGCTGCATACAGGATGCGTTTTAATGAACCGTCCATAATTCAGCCAACTTTCCAGAATTGCGAAATTGTCCACATGAGAAAATTTTAGAATTTTCTAACATTTTCGTCAGTAGATCAAAATAAGAGATAGATTGAATTTAAGAATAGGAATAATTTTTATTTCATGATACAATATTGTATTCATTGTTAATAATATTGGGAACGGATGTAAGTAAGCATCCCTATATTTTTTTAAATATCGTTCGTATCGTGAATATGTTAGCCAGCAGAGACAATGAACGTTTGCAGGTTTTCCATTACTAAAACGCTCACAATAAATTGCAAATGTAATTTCGCTCACGAATTCCGTAAATCTCATAACACCGTAATACAATTATTTTTTGGCGTCAGTTCTAGACATAATCACATAACATCACCAGCCTTTTTTACGTCCCACTGCTGAGCACAAGCCTCCCCTCGGAATGAGAGGGCTTGGGCTATAGTTCCCACGTGGGCCCATTGCGGATTAGGAACTTCACACACATCATTGAATTGCTTCGCAGGAGTGTGCAGGGTTCCTTAGGATGTTTCCGAAAAACTCAGAGGTTTGACCCCACGACCCTCTGGTTGAGAGGCCATAGGTCAAACCACTAGGCTATCACGGCTCCTACATGCCAAAACATAACTAACAATGCCAGTAGCTATCTATTGTCAAGGTTTAGTAGTGTAGCTCGCACAGTGCATAATTGCATATCGCCCTTAATGCTTAAGATAAGTGTGCTGACATGTCGGCCATACACTTAAATATTAATATAAGGAGTGTGCTAGTCGCTCCACTTTGAGATGAATGTCCGGAAACGCGGCAGATTTTAAAATAAGTCGTATTACACTATTCTTAATATTTTTATTTTACTTGCAACTGAAAGAGAGTACGTTAAACTTGAAATTCTGTGTATCTTGAATAAGGCATATTTTAAAATAACAGTTTTAAATGATTCACGGTTAATAGCACTCGACATAAAGACCCCTATAAGGTAATCGCGTTAGAAAGCCTTCAGAATTCAGAGTGATGTATCTTCAGACTCGTGATACTTGAAAATATTCACACTGTAATTGTGTATTTTTATGGGCGCCAAACCCCCATTGGTTTAGGCTGTGCGTTGTCTGTCAGTCAGTCAGTCAGTCACAGTACTGTTTTATAGGTATAGCTTAAAATATCCATTACCCTAGTTAGTAGCACAGTTCCCTCAAGATAGCGATAACCGAATCCTACGCAGACGAAGCCGCGGGCAACAGCTAGGTGTGTATTTTTCTGTTCAGTTTAGTACATACCTATCAAAATGACAACACTTCACCACATTATACTTCAAAGCAAAACTAAATAAATAAGTAAGTACCAATTTATTATTCCGCAGCAATAGCTTGCGCCCCATTCGCGTGTCAAATCATAGCGAGTGATCTATAGATCCCCCGTGGCGTTTAGCGCCCCATGCTAACGCCCCGGCGCATTACAGTAATGCTGGGGAGCCACTTGAGAGACAATCGTCGTGATTAATCGTAATGGTCATTGATGGCCAATAGTGACGGATACGCCACCCCTTCACAGCGCGCGGACAAGCAATATAGGTGATTAGGTTACTCGGTGACTTAGTCGCCAACAGCCGCCGCGCGGTGACATCTCGTTGACTTGTCCAATTACAACAGTTTCAACCGCTCAAAATGACGTCGTGCACATTTTTGAACTGTACAAATAACACAAAAAAAGAAAAAAAAATCACAAGGAATCACATTTCATACGTAAGTAAATAATATACTCATTATCCAGGTGGTATATTCCCGTGAAGTTTGACATGTCAGTCTAATGACAGCTAATGAGTGAAGGCCGCATTTTGTCAGCGCTAAAGAGGTGCGTGGCCTGTCTTTAATGTTTAAAGTCGATGGTAATGGCACAGTCTATACAGTCGTCCGACGAAGGCCTCTAGACAGGTCAATCGTGCCGGGGGTTGCGGGGCGAGCAGGGCGAGCCCTCTTGCATACGCCGCCACTGCCCTATTAGTTAGGAACTTTCGCCCTCCTTAGTGTTTTGGCCATACGGTTGCGGTGTCGGCATTTACGCAAACATCAAAGGCGTCGGACCACTGGTAGGTATAAGCTTTTTACACTGTGGTAATGGTATACTAATAATAATAACCCAAGCCCTCTCATTTTGAGAGGAGGCCTCTGCCCAGGAGTAGGGCGCAAAAGAAAAGGCTAGTAATGATAGTACCTACTAGTTAAAATAAAAAAAAATAAGTAAAATATTATGGAACAATTGACACCAATTGACAGTCCCAAATAAAAGTCCAGCTGCTTAACTGACTTTTTTTTGCATTGTCACTGTATTTGAGTCCCAAACTAGGCAAAGCCTATGGGTATTAAATACATACCTAACATATAAATATATTTATAGAGATAAATACATAATTAATATACCTAACGGGAACAAATACTCGTATTCGTCATACAAATATCTGCCCCGACCGGGAATCGAACCCCGGTTTTATAGAATTTTGATAACATGTGTTTCCTTTGTATTTTATTGTAGGTCTTTGTATTGTAGGTCTGTGATAAAAAAGTCAAAAAAAAAAACTTAAATAAATAAATTGCCTTACCTAATTATAATCGATAGCTAATGAAAGTGTTAAATAGAATAAGTTATTTTATTAATAACAAAATTGTCACGTTTGTTTAAATTGTACTTAATTAAAGAATAATACCCGCTAAAATGCCGCTTATCGTTTCAATATTAAAATAAGCAATATTTCCATTAGTAGGTACTTTCAAAATAATCCTTTTGTATCTGTTGATGTATCGTATTAAAATTTATACAATTCTAGTCGCTAAGGATCATTATCGTTTAACAATCTGATTTCGAGGCTGATATGGTTACACCAGGTGTATCAAAGCCTCAGTAAATAAATAAATAATAATAAAATATAAGACATAAAAAAAAAACGATTTCTGGTGTAGATCCAGCATTATTTCAATATAAATCGCAAGTCACTTGCATGAATAAATAATTAAATTGATTTTTGGCATTATAACTATAGGGTGAGATAATGGTATTGCTTAAAATGGGGATTCATAAAGTGGGAGATAAAAAGATCTCCGATAAATTAACATCTCCTAAGTATTTGGTTTAGATGAATGTAAATTTCTACATTTAAATTCCGTATATTCCTAATTGGATTACGTAGCCTTCTGCATTATTTTACCAATCACTTTAAAAATCTTACAGCACGCGAAACTTTTTCTATTCACCCAAAATTAAACGTAATAAGTTAAAATAAGTAAGTAAGTAAACGCTTTATTGTACTGAAGATACAGAATTAAGGACACTGTAGTATTCAAAATAAGTATTATTAAGTCTCACATCTAAAGAAAAAGCATCCACTTTAACAAGAAGGAATAAATAACTGCTCTCTAAAAAATACCACTCAACAAAAGTGTAATAAAATGCTGAGACAATATTATGTAGAATTATTTCAGAAAAAGGTGTTTTTGTTTATAGGGATCCGCAGTCAACAAGGAACCCTTCTTTTTTCGTCATGTCCATTTCTGTACAAGCAGACAGTGCGGCATAGCTCGGACTCTTGGCAGTAGTAAACTATTGTTTAACGTTTGACACGTTAAACATTGAGCTTTAAATTCATATTTTTTACAGCATAGCTCTGTACTTGAAAATGCGAAAAAATAATACAATCACTATTGTGCATACTCGTAATAGTGCATTTAATAAAAAATCTATCACAAGTAATTGTTTGACCAGCTTATAAATTAAATAAACAATTTAAAAGTAGAAACTAACACCCGACTGCAATTCCGTGAAACAATAATATAGCCTACGTCCGTCAAACGGTGCTGCAGGGCGATGCCAAAGAATTAGACATACATATCGCTCGAAAAACATGACCCTCCTTCGGCAGTCGGTTGAAAATTACTAATCTACATAGTAAAACCGCCTTCAAAAAAAACCTTAGAAAAAAAACGTAAAATAATCCTCTAAAATAATGATAAATAAATTAAATTAAATGCTTTTATTTCGGACAACAGAAACTAAAGCCTAAAGTTTTATGGTCTAGCACTAAGCAGCAGAAATATGAAGTCGGTGCGGTGCGAGCGAAATATTCTTTGAATGAAGCACCCATTTTGAAAATCGGTCTACAATTGACGAAGTAATCGATGTACATACATAAAAAAAAAGAAAAAAAAAATACGTACAGTGGAACGTAGAACCTCCTCCTTTTTTTGAAGTCGGTTAAAAATACAAACTTACATGAATCCTAAAAACAATACAATCTTCTTCTTTGGGCAGTAGTGTAAAAACACCTGTTAAAACTAGACAAGGGCCTTTCCGTGCAGGCCCTACGGAGCCCTAACTTGGGCGTGCCCAACACGCTCTTGGCTGGTTTTTTAAGAGACGTTTCTCTGTATTCCACGGGCTTCGTAACACAATGAGCTAAGTTCCCTTTGTTTGGGAAATAAAACAACTCGGGAAAATTGAAAACGATACAGTTCAAACACCTGAACCTGTGCGGGGTTTCACAACGAGATGGATGTTCCTTTCGAAGGGCAATATTCTAGAAGCGTGTGTGTCGGTTTCGACCTTGTAAAGATTGCGGGACCACGGTGGATGCGGAAAGCACAAGCCCGGTCTGAGTGGAGAGCCGCGGGGGAGACCGCCGGCCAGCAGTGGACGTCTTTCGGCTGATATGATTGTGATGGTAATGATTCGGTGTTTGGTTGGAGCTAGCGCGCGGTATCACACTGTCACACAAAGAAGCCATAACTGCTATGATTGCTGATGTCGATTGAGGTCTATCTGTCATTCTCTACTAATGAGTGACAAGCTACTAACAATCACAATCACAATTTTTTCATCATCATCGTCATGTCAGTCGAAAGACGTCCGCTGCTGGACGGCGACCTCCCCGCGGCTATCCACTCAGACCGGTCTTGTGCTGTCCGCATCCACTGTGGCCCCGCGATCTTTACCAGGTCGTCGCCCCATCTTGTTGGAGGCCTACCGACAGATTTAAGTTAAGTACATCAAGTACCTTTTTGTTTTTTTTTAATATGGGTGTCACACCTGCAAATAAAACTTTATTTCTCTAACTGTTAGAGATAAAATAAAAATAAGAGAGTTGTCTGAAGAGACAATCAAAATACACAAACCAAGATGAAGAGGCCGATTTTTAGTACAAGTGTTTATTTTATTGTTTTCAGTTTAATTTTAACATGAAACTACCGTGAGACTCAATCATAGTGAAATAAAAACGGATCACTCACGTATATAAGTCGAGTTAGTCGAGCAGGGCCGCGGCGCGCAGTGTGCGTCTCGCCGCCGCTGGGTCGTGCGCTCCTAGAGGAAGGGCTACGAATTAGTCCGAAACAGTCGGGCTAAACTCGACTTATATACGCGAGTGATCCGTTTTTATTTCACCATGTTTTTAGTTTAGTTTTATTTTTAGTATTTATAGCTGTTGCCCGCGACTTTGTCCGCGTGGAATTTGTTTATTGTTTCACAGCGGAAACTAAGTATAAGAGCTCTATAAGGAATCTAAGTAACAAAATACGTCCATTATCTCAGGCATGATGACGTTTGAAACTCTTTACTTTGGGGAGCCATTCCTGAGCCTAGAGCCCCCCCCCCTCTTTACTTGCTGATGCAACGTAGTAGTTCGCTTCTAAATCATTGTCTAGAGAAACGAGTTGTAGTTGTGTATGTGTAATTTCATGGCAGGGGGCTGTGCCCCCGCCCGAAACCCCCTTCCTTCATTTCCAACTGCTGCGTAGTTGTTCGCTACTTATCAATGTCTCACAAAAAAGAGTTATATTTGTGTAGTTTTTTTTTTGACGGGGGGCCGCGCCCCCCAGCCCCCCTTCCTTTCCTTGCCGGGGCGTAATGGTTCGCTACTTATCAATTTCTTACAGGAAAGAGTTGTGTTTGTGTGTTTTTATGGCAAGGGGCAGCGCCCCCCGAACCCCCAACCTTTGTTTGCTACAGCGTACTGGTTCGCTACTTAGAAATGTCTTGAAGAAAAGACTTGGATTTGTATTGTTTTATGGTGGGGGGCTGCGAACCCCGAGCCGCCCTTTCCTTACCTTGCTGCACGCAGCGTAGTGGTTCGCTACTTAGAAATGTATTAAAGAAAATACTTGTATTTGTATTGTTTTATGGCGGGGGGCTGCGCCCCCCGAGCCCCCCTTCTTTGCTTGCTGCAGGGTAGTGGTTTGCTACTTAGAAATGTCTTGGAGGAAAGACTTGGATTTGTATTGTTTTATGGCGGGGGGCTGCGCCCCCGAGCCCCCTATCCTTGCCTTGCTGCACGCAGCGTAGTGGTTTGCTACTTATCAATATCTTGCAAGAAAGAGTTATGTTCATTAGGTTTTATGGCAGGGGGCTGCGCCCCCTGAATCCCCCTTCTTTGCTTGTTGCACGCAGCGTAGTGGTTCGCTACTTAGAATGTCTTGGAGGAAAGACTTGCATTTGTATTGTTTTATTGCGGGGGGCTGCGCCCCCCGAGCCCCCCCGTCTCTGCTTGCTAGGGCGTAATGGTTTGCTACTTAGAATGTCTTGGGAGGAAACACTTGGATTTGTATGATTTTGTGGCGGGGGGGGGGGGCTGCGCCTCCGAGCCCCCCCTTCTTTGCTTCCTGGAGCGTAGTGGTTCGCTGCTTATCAATGTCTTGCAAGAAAGAGTTATGTTTGTGTGTTTTTATGGCGGGGGGCTGCGCCCCCAGAACCCTCCTTCTTTGCTTGTTGCACGCAGAGTTACGTAGTTGTTCGCTACTTAGAATGTCTTGGGAGGAAACACTTTGCACTTGTGTTAGAGCCCCGAGCCCCCCTTCTTTGTTTTCTGCAGCGTAGTGGTTCGCTACTTAGAAATGTATTTGTGGAAAGACTTGAATTTGTATGATTTTATTGCAGGGGGCTGCGCCCCTCGAGCCCCCCCCCCCCCCCCCCCCGCCTCCTTTACTTACTACACGCAGCGTAGTGGTTCGATACTTAGAAATGTCTTGGAGGATTGTTGAACAGTTGTGATTGTAGCAACCAAGCATGCAAGCAAGCGTGCAAGTAATCGTGCAAGCAAGCGTGCAAATAAACAATTCCAGTGTCACCCTTATAGTTCAAAATACCCTGTGACGGACGGACACATTTTTCCGAGATATAAAGTATCCTATGTGTTAATCCAGGTAATAAGCTATCTACATGCCTTTCATTTCAATACAATCTTAGTGGGACGAACTGTCCATTTTTTATTTTAGATTATGTTCGTGTAAGTTTTAAATCATCATTTAAGAGACTAATTAACCGATTTATTCATTATTTTTGTTTTTATTTACCACTACCATAACCACTAATACTTAACCATTAACCAAAACTATAATCGTTAATAACCGAAGTTTTCGCGAAATCAACAATGATTCTTACGAAACTGATTGATAAAATTATTTAAATTGACGTAACTTTTTTATTTGTTAACCGATATCGATGAAATAGACACTAAATGTCAATCCAAAGAAAAGGACAATATATCAGTGAACCGCATCCTTCTAGGTTAAGCCGTTTCTGAGATTAGCGTGAACAAACGCACAGACAAACAGACAAACAGAAAATAATTTTAAAAATCGTTGTTTTGGGTCCTATTGCGTTAATAAATAGCCCTAGTAACAGTTTTTCTCGAATATCTTCAATGTACAGACACGGAATTGTTACAGATTTATTATATATATATATGTATATAGAAGAAGAAGAAGATAGATATAGAAGAATATAATAGATTTTATCTGTATAATGTTGTCCACCCATGCCGCTATAAATATCAGTTTGTACACCACCGAGTTTGTTGAACTTTAAGGAAATAAGGGAAAGACGGACGGCAATCAAACTGCGGAAGCACGGGCGATTTCACAAAAACATGCTTTTGTTTGATTTATTATTATTGTATGACATGTAGAAAAAATGGAAAAGGAAAAGTACATTTGGGGTGAGAAGACAAGACGCTAAGTCTGTTTAAAAGCAACATTTGCTTACAGCAGGCAATGATGGGTCATTTATTATTTTATAAAATAATATTATTCGTGATGCTGCCAGACACTACAAAATTTATTGAATCAGGCGTTACTTTGCTTTCCATATTTATGAACTAAAAACAATTACTTTGCTCACCCGCGACCACAAGTGAAAAATATTAACATCTGTACGGCAAATGTAGGTGTGTATCCACGCAACACCTCGGCCTCCACTGCTACACGAATCAACACGTGCCACACAGACCCAACTATCACCACCACCATCTCGTAGAGAGTGCCGAAACGCGTCAGCGTTTAGTTTAGTGGTGGTGGACCATCAAAAACATTAAACTCAGGCAGTCAATTTTTACCAAGCTCGCAAACGATCACGAACGTCATACAGTAGTAAGATTAGCCTTCACAAAACTGGCAACAAAAACGGAAAACCGAAGGGTCTGTACATACGCTATATCGCACTCACCGCACCGAAACCCGCGATCTATTTCCATTTTAATAATCCACTTCCTTACAATACTTGAACACAATTTAAGCGTCCCGTTGTAAATACTTATCTAAAACTCGATCAGCCTCCATTATCGCTCGGGCTTAAAATCATCAGGCGGCGAGATCTCGAAACGTCATTAAAATGTAAAACTTGGCTCGGCAGTGTAAATAAACTCTGGCCTTTGGCTAGGGCGAGCGCCGACTGGGACAGTTTGAGGACGATTGAGGGTTTTGGTATAATCATAGTGAAATAACGGATCAACTCACGTATGTTAGTCGAGTATTACATATAGCCCGACATCCGTAGTCCTTTGGAAAGGACTAAGAGACGAGGCTGTGAGCACACGCTTCGCCAGTAGCGAAATAATCCCGGTTCGATCCACGGGATAGTCTATTCTAATACCGTTACGTTAAAACCATTACAATATAAATAATTTTCTCTACACACATATCATAAGTCTTGTATTACGCGTTCAGAAATCGTAGGTATTGACCGTCATTACGACAGACAATTTTTGTCTTCAAAACCAATACAATTTAAAAATAGGCCTCAATTTAAATATAATAGTCGATACGAAACGTCAGCTCGATACGTTTGTCTATGCTAAAATAAAAACAGTCAAATTCGTAATAGGTTTATTAATTATTATGCCTTTCGACTTCTGTGCCCTAAGCACGACTTGACGAATCCTGCGTTACGTTACGGTTATCGTATCGAGATCGAGAAATCTCATACTAAATTTTAGTTCCAAATACGCTCACGGGCGGGCGCTGTTCCAAACGCCATACAAACTCGTTATAGTTTACTATTCGATTTTACGTAACGCAGGATTCGACAAGTCGTGCTTAAGGCACTGAACCCATCTTCGAATACTTATAATATGTGTGTAGATAAAGTAATGTATGCAACTCTGCTTAAAACTTCTCATCATATTCGTAACTTGAAGAGTTCGTTTGTCGGTCTGCCTACACTTTTGTTTAAGATTATGCTCAAAAAATACCTGTTAAAATTTTGCTACTAAGAGTAGGATACCCAAAATAAACAACACTTGCTTAATCAGGCCAGTAGCTACATACCAGTTTTCTTAACCGTTTATACTTAATTAGACCTTAAAACACGAGTGTTTAAGGACCCTCATTATCTAACAGTTGCATAAACTACTATTAATACATATTACACCTTTTCCTCAAACTCTCACCCTTTCCAACTTGACTTCCCTCAAGCCTGAACTTTCCTTACTCGAGAGCCTTAAGGGCCGGATCTAATTCTTTAATTATAAAATGCAAATGCCCTGAATCTGCCGGCAATCAATGTCTCCCCAAAGACGTTTATGGGGTGGAAAGTTGATAGAACCACTAAAGTCTGGGGGAACTGCTTTAAGAATCGGGGCCCGTGTTCTACGTGGCCGGCTTGGTGATAGCGACTGAAGTTTTCTGGCAACGTGCTTGGTTAATGGTGATGGGTAGATTTGAATACTACGCGTCGGTTTTTAATAAGGTCAGCTAGTTAAAGTATGTATGTAAATACTTTATTGCACGTAATAATACAAAACAATTACAATAAATATATCAACACGGAAAATGGAGTACAAAGGCGAGCTTATCCCTAAAAAGGGATCTTTTGGCAAACTCATGTAAATCTAAAAATTCTGGTGGGCCCGCCAGGATCGTAAAACGATGGTTATTTGGTGATATCATTATGATTATAATCCACTCTTGAAATGTAATGTATGTACTTGTAATCATCTAAATGGAATTATTAATACATTAATGTGTCAAAGTTAGTTTTAGGTCAATTTATTTCAAAATCAAAATCAAAAATGCTTTATTTCATTCAACACAATATTTTGATAGTGTGACAAAGTGTGGAGGCCTCCCAGTAGGCGTATTATACACCTGTGTCAGGAGGACTCGCTCTTCCTTTAACGGTACAACTAATTGTGTAGCCTAAAATAAGTCGCACCCAATATTGTTAGTTATTAGATAGGAATGTAATTACATCTTAAGCTAAATTAATTATCCTATTTGTTAAGGTTGTATTTAAAGTGTGTGTATGTGTGTGTGTGCGCGCATGTGCGTGTGAATGTAAGTGCGCGCATGAGTGTGTGTGTGTGTGTGCGCGAGTGTACATGTGTGTCTGTGTCTGTGAGTGATGTGTGTTAGAGTAAGTTATTTATTAAGCTTTATTAAATCACTTCAAACTGAAACGTAAATATACAGAAGTATCAGAAAAATATATTCTCGAACTGGGATTCGAACCCAGGTCCTCCACCATACCGTGGTGTAGTGCCACCAACTGCGCCAAACGAGCAATCATTGGTAGCAGCGAAAAACTCCTTTCTAATTACTTAGCGAAAACTGACTCGCTAAATAAAGAACACATTCAAAACACAAATAAAATTAACGCTGCCAGAAATAGCCAGAAAGTCTCAGCAAACATTCATAATTCGATTCAACTTAACTTCGACCCTCAATAAGTCGGTTTGGTATGAAGTTCGGATGCAAGTTGAAAGCCCTGAAAACTTGCCCCAAGCTTCCTCGGAATTGGGACACCCTATAATATTAATAACGAAGGTCAACTCTGAGGGAAACTTGTCGTGTTAGCTTTAACTATTAACGTTTTATTTTAACTTAAGACGCTTAAGACGGGAAGAGAGGAAAGTTTGAAGGTTATCTGGTTATTAAATATAAGCTGTTACATGAAAATATAAATGCTAAAACAATATTTTTGACCTCCGACGTAAAAAGGGGTGTTCTAAATAACTGGACCCGTGTGGGAACTATAGCCCAAGCCCTCTCATTCTGAGAGGAGGCCTGCGCCCAGCAGTGGGACGTAAAGAAAGGCTGGTGATGATGATCTTTAACATAAAACTACCGTGAGACTCAATCATGGTGAAATAAAACGGATCACTTTTTTATTTTATTTTTTATACGACGAGGAAGGCAAACGAGCAAGTGGGTCACCTGATGGTAAGTGATCACCATTGCCCATAGACACCCACAATCCCGGAGGGTTTGCAGATGCGTTGCCAACCTAGAGAGCTAAGATGAAATGTCTCTTGTGCCCATAATTACACCGGCTGTCTTACTCTCCACACCGGAACACAACAGTGCAAGCACTGCTGTTTAGTTGCAGGATTAGCGAGTAAGATGGTGGTAGCGATCCGGACGGACCTTGCACAAGGTCCTACCACCATCACTCACGTATATAAGTCGAGCTTAGCCCGACGTGTTTCGGACTAATTCGTAGTCCTTCCTCTGGAAGCGCATGGCCTCGTGCGACAGCGGCACACAACTACTCTTGTTTTTAACCCCCGACGAAAAAGAGGGGTGTTATAAGTTTGACCTGTGTATCTGTGTATCGGTATATCTGTGTATCTGCCTGTGGCATCGTAGCTCGCAAGCGGATGGATCGATTTCGATGCGGTTTTTTTGTTCGAAAGCTAGTTTAATCAACACGGTTCTCAGCTAAGTTTCATTAAAATCGGTAAACCGGTTTTTGAAACATTGAACTTTGAAATGACAATGTCCGGAGTTTTTCAACTTTTCTAAGTTGGTTTGGTTATGTTTTGTTTTCTGCTATTTTCTTAATTTTTAATGCAAGCCCCGACCCAAGTAATGGGGCGCGCTTCGTTCTTTAGATTTTTATCAAGCGTTGGTAATAATTTGACGATTTGTCCCGTCCTATCTCAACTTATTCATCCATGACTATCGCGATGGGCGGGCATATTTCAGCCCATTTGGTATCTTTTGTTCTTCCTGCCCAGGTCCTGAGTCGATCCATTTGGAGATAGTGTCCCAGTGTCTTAGAATGTTAAGATTCCGTCTGTCGCCGCCTAGTATATTTTGAAGAGGTTATCTCTATACGAATGTTTAGGTACAAAAGTACATCTGTGACTTTTTTTTTGCTACGAACTGACCAGTGATTGACCCCTTTCTCACTTTAACTGACTTATGAAATGGGAAGTTCCGGATTTAAGGGTATTTTCAGTGAGAAAAGTAAATAATCAAGTTGCACAATTTTATCGTTCATAATAATTAAAATAGGCCATGAAACTTATAACATTAATTTCTTGTAAAATAAAAGGTCATCATCATCATCATCATGTCAGCCGAAGGACGTCCACTGCTGGACATAGGCCTCCCCCAAGGTTCTCCACTCAGACCTAGTAAAGATCGCGGGACCGCGGTGGATGCAGAAATAAAAGGTACCTAACTTTTTTTAGTACGTTAAGAAAAAAAATAGTTTTAATCCGTTTCCTGCTTTCTCTTTCGCTGTATGATATTTATCTTGTTTTTGTTTAATTTGTTGTGATGAAATAATAATGTTTCTCTGCGTTAAAATAATAGGCAGTTTGTTTATAAGGTTGAGAACCTAACCATTTAATATTATACTCGTAAATACCTGTTTCTTTTGCTCTCATAAAAATCTGACTAGCAAACCAATATTTCAACGCCTCAATATTTTAGACCTCTTTTTTCACTAAAACTCAATACAAATACCTCACGATGTACCCTGCCCCCCCCCCCCCCCCCCATTCCTGCGAACACAGGAAAACACTTAGCCCTAAAATGGGTTACCTTGCCGATGTCAAAGTCTTCAACCTAATTTTCTTTGATTTAATAGGCTAGGCTTAAATAAAGCGTATTTGGGAAAAATTGAGCACGTCTTCAGTGAAGTTAGGTACGGCATAATAACGATATTATTGTTAACTTACGGCATAAAACCTAAGTACGTTATTTCTAGGGTTCCACACTTCAAAAGATAATAACCTAACCTAACCAACTTAGAAAAGTTGAAAAACCCCCGACATTGTGATTTCAAAGTTCAATATTTCAAAAACGGGTGAACCAATTTTAATGAAACTTAGCTAAGAACCATCTCGATTAAACTAGCTTTCGATTGGAAAAAACCGCATTGAAATCGGTCTACCCGTTTGGGAGCTTTGATGCCACAGACAGATACACAGACACACAGATACACATGTCAAACTTATAACACCCCTCTTTTTCGTCGGGGGTTAAAAATGGACCCCTTATATAGGATTATAGTGAATAAACGGATCACCCCCGTATGTCAGTCTAGTATAGCTTGACATGTTTCGGACTGATCCGTAGTCCTTCCTCTAAGAGCACACGCTACGCCCGCGGCGAGACGTAAACTGCGCGCCGCGGCTCTGCTCGCGCGGCTGCTCGGCGCAGCTGACGGCGGCTCACAACTACCCACGTTTTCATCGTCATTTTTATTATTGTCAAAAATAGGTAGCACACCACACTAATCACTTCACTTTGTAAAGGCTCATTCACACTAGCTGTTGACGCAGTATTTAAAACAGTTTTCCCACTCGGGAGATGACCATCTACTATCACGGTATCCTTTTAAGATTGCTTCGTTGTCTGTCTGTCTGTAGGTTTGTCAATCACAAGTAGCAAAAAGTATATTTAGAGAGAGAGTTGACCTACAATCATGAAATTTGGCATGAAGCAAGGTCTCCCAACATGTTAGATACGGAACCCTCGGTGTGCGAGTCCTGCTTGACCGGTTTTTATTGACCGAGCCAGTGCGAAGCACGAGCTAAGAGTCTCCGTTTAACTTAGGCAAAATGGCTTCGTATGTCCGGCTAGTTCTCTTCTAGAGATCGCATTTCTCAACTGTCAGGCTAGCACGACTGGCCGCGACTTTGTTTGTCGCGCGAGAATAAATTCCCGTCCCGTTGCATTCTGAGTGACAGAAAAGGACGGGCAGTTGTTCTCGCGCGAGATAGAAGTCGCACTGTGAGTTGTGATAGACCTAGGTACTGAAGCTCGTATAATTTTATGAGCAGATTCGATAATAATCAATGATTTTTTTTAATAAAATTTTCCCTGTAATTTAAAATCTATTGGAATCTACCCTACATTGAAATTTTAAGTTCCTGTTCCAATAAAAATAAATACATTTAAATTATTTTCTATTTGCGAAACAGTTGTTCAAGCATAAAATGACACCTGCCAAATTTCAAGTCAACAGTATCAGCAGTTCTTGAGATCACCATTAACTGTGACGGACATACTTAATTCAAAAATCAAAATTCAAAATTTTATTCAGCAAATAGGCAGATGAATGCTGAATGCAGTTTTTTGAGTCTACCAGCGCTTTCGGAAAGACCATGATTGCCAAGAAGAATGCGCCGCAAGAAACTTGGCACAAAGTATTTTTTTCTAAAAACAAGTTACATTTGCCATGTTGGTATAGAATCCTAAAATTATTGCGAAAACCCGATTTAATACGTCTTATCCTAACTTAACCTCACCTACCGTTACATAAAACTTAAACCGAGGCGTCAATAAATTTAACTTCACGTATTTAATTCAGAAACTTCGCAGATGTCGCTTTAATAAAACTGAATCAATGCTCGCTCTGGCCACGCAACTACGAAGAATTTCAGATATTCAGCGGGCGATTAAAGTGCTAATTGCCGGCAATTAATCCTACATTATAGCGCAATTTGGTTGTTATTGATGATTATTATTAATTGTAATAATTGTACTATAAACACCCACCGAAACAGGAATATACCAGTAGAGAACCAAAAAAATAGACTTACCCAGGGGATTGAACCCGGATCTCTAGCGGACTTAGCTAGGAACCATCTCGATTAAACTAACTTTCGATTAAAAAAACCGCATCGAAATCGATCCATTCGTTTGGGAGCTATGATGCCACAGACAGATACACAGGTCAAACTTCTTTTTCGTCGGGGGTTAAAAACACGCCCACACCTCCAATACTTTACGATTTCTACATCCCCGTCATCGTCACGCAGGATTTTCACAATGCCAAATAGCTGAGGTTCGAGCACGACTTTTCGAATCCTGCGTCACGTAAAATCTAATACCTAGTAAACGTTGTCGAGTTCGTATGACGTTTGGAACAGCGCCCGCCCGTGAGCGTATTCGGAACAAAAATTTAGTATGAGGTTCCTCGATCTCGATACGATATGCAGGATTCGACAAGTCGTGCTCGGCCCTCTGTAGTAATAGATATTAACGGCGACGTCGCAACTTCTGGGTCCAATTCATCATTCGTATTAAATTAGGGATTCGCTTATAAATTACCTGGAAGTCTTTTTAACTAAGTCAAAAAATGACGATAATCTTGACAAAACGAGGAAGGAAGCCATTCATCATTGGCGGAGGCGAGTCTGTTTTCTTTTTTGCCCGGTTTATAAGTTTCGTCCGCCGTAAATTCGCTCCCTGCCATCTTTATAACAATGTTATTTGGATTTACAAGTAATCGGGAAGATTGGCGCTATTTGGGAGTGTTATTTTGTTAGGTGACACCTTGTTTTGTTTATGGTTCGCTTGTTAGGGTTCCGTACCTCAAAAGGAAAAAACGGGACCCTTATCACTTTGTTGTCCGTCTGTCTGTCTGTCAAGACCCTGTTCTCTGGAACGCGCGGTAGCATGCTGAAATTAATACCAAATACTGCCTGCGGTCCCTTGAAGCTGTGAAAAAATCAACCTTCTAAGTCAACGCAATCAAAAGATACAGTCATTGAAAAGGCTATTTCCATACAAATTTCCGAAATCTGAAAACCTAAAGGTTACTTCCAATTGGTATGAAGGTAGCTCTTATAGCACAACCACTCAGAAAAGTCTCAAAATCTTAATTTTTTGTGTCTGTCTGTAGATTTCGATGACCAATATAAGTTGACCCCACACTGCGTACATTTTGCTTAGAGCAGGGCTCTGCTAACACTGGACTTCTTAAAACACTGGGGAAAAGCGTTAAAATCTTTCAACAGAACCCTCGTGCGCGAGTCCGACTCGCGCTTGGCCGGTTTTTTAATGCTTTCGCTGGCGGTAAACCAAACACAATAGAATTTCTATTGTTATAACGGCTATAGCCGCTTACTACTAGACTACTATAGCCGCTAACCAACGTGTTAAGGACCTCAAAAATGGGAGGTCAATTTATTTGCATATTTTTAAATTGAATTAAGACATTTCCAGGGTCGTTCTATTTAGTAAACCAGACGATCAACGCCATGAGAAAAAAAAGTAAAATTTTATTTAACGGGCAAATGTTGTTACGTTAAACTTCTATGATGCTACAGACAAGATTCGGATAGGACCGATTAAAGGAGTTTGCTTACCTTTAGGGGTCAATGTATAATAGTTTAATTGAAACTAGAAAATAAAATAAACTGTGGAATTTTCAATTTAGCTTCATCGTACGGCCACTCTTCGGCGTGCCGCGCAATCCGCAGTGTTTACATAATTTGACAGCATAGCTTTCAATATTGCCCACTTATCAATGGACCAATCAGCGGGCTGTTTGCTATTTGCACGTCCACCAATAAGGTATCACGGTGGTCAAGCGTAGGCTAATATTGACCAATGACCACGGCCACTTCGTTTTTGAGCCCGATTTCGGCGCGTGGACACACTGGTTTGGTGGTGATGGGTTACAACTACAACCAATTATTATCTTGGCGTTCATACGTTCTCAAATCCCTGGTATGTTAGCTATAGTTAGTAACTGCAGTTGATAAACACGAGCAGTTAATAGATACTGAGCAGGCGGCTTGCTAAACTTAGTTCAGCTGAACCTACACGTAAACTACATCCGTTAACTACAACTTGTAACTAACTGTTGCAAGTTTTATTAAGTGGATTAAAGTTAGTGCTAATAGTTAAGAGTTAGGTACATAAAAAAAGTTTGCTCAGTGTTCTATTGGTGATAGGTACCTACTTAAAAATAATTGGCTTACATAACAGGCCTTCATTACAAGTAAAGACTCTGTGACCTGTAGGTACCTCGCGAGCTCATTATTGATTTTTTTGTTCTAATAAAAATCAAAAATAATCTGCAAAAAATATCGAACGATCACAAAATTTCACGAGAATCTGCTCATTTTCCGTTTATTTTTTTTTCTTTGAAAAAACTACCACCATCTTAATCGTTAATCCTGCCGCTAAGCAGCATAGCTTGCACTGTTATGTTCCGGTGTGGAGAGTAAGACAGCCGGTGTAATTACGGGCACAACAGACATTTCATCTTAGCTCTCTAGGTTGGCAACGCATCTGCAAACCCCCCGGGGTTGCGGGCGTCTATGGGCAGTGGTGATCACTTACCATCAGGACACCCACATGCTCGTTTGCCTTGTTTTTCGTATAAATAAATAATATAAAAATCCGGAAACGAATCGACAAAAAAATCTAAAATTATTTTAATCAAACCTACTCACAAAATTTTACGAGACTAGATTAAAAAATGCGACTTGTAGAAGAAAACAGCCAGACAGACAGAAATACATACGAAAGAATTTACGCACAAGCTGAAACCGAGACGCTTCGCTAACTTCATTTTTTAATTTTTTTCGTTCGGCGTTTTTCAATCAAAAGACATGTCAAGAATAATAATATTTGTCTTCTTTCTAATGCTAAAAACCGGAAAAGTGAGAGTCAGGGGGACGACTACGAAATTCGAAAATCGAAGTTCGTATCCTTTCGTCCCGCTCGCTCTCGTATTAAATCATATTAGCGTGAGCGGGACGGCACGACACGAAGTTCGAATTTTGCACTTCATAGTTTAGGGCCTGACTCGCGCACGAGGGTTCCGTAGAAAGATTTAAACGCTTATCCCTAGTGTTTTAAGAAGTCCAGTGTTAGCAGAGCCCTGCTGCTAAGCAAAATGTACGCAGTGTGGGGTCAACTTATATTGGTCTGCGAAATCTACAGACAGAGATAAAAATTTAAGATTTTGAGACTTTCGGAGTGGTTGTGCTATAAGAGCTACCTTCATACCAAATTTCAAGTTTCTAGGACAGCTGGAAGTGCCCTTCAGGTTTTTGGAAATCGGCAATTTGTATGGAAATAGCCTTTTTAATAACTGTATCTTTTGATTGCATTCACTTGGAAGGTTGATTTTTTCACAACTTCAAGTGACCGCAGGCTTGAGTATTTGATATTAATTTCAGCATGCTACCTCCACGCTATCCAGAGAAAAAGGGTCTTGACAGACAGACAGACAACAAAGTGATCCTATAAGGGTTCCGTTTTTTCCTTTTGAGGTACGGAACCCTAAAAACGAAGTACAACCATTGAAAACCATTTACGATAAACGGTCGACACTCGGCATCCCTTACTCATGTTTAACCCATCAACCGCCGAACCGTTTAACGTTAACCCTTCATTTTACAGCGCCCATAAAATTAACGGCACAAACTGGCGGCAAAACGATGATCTTGAACAGTCCATTCGGTCCGACGAAACAAACAAACGAACGTGTCTTATCTGTGGCACTCATTAAAAGCCGTTACCCTAACGGTTCGAGTACATTGCGCCGGTTTTAATAGGGGCTCGAATGTTGCTGACGAAAGTTGTGTGCCGAATTCGGTATTCTGTTAAAATGTGATATTAACTAATTGACCGAGTGATAAGAAGTGAGCGAAAGGTCTCCTTTTCAGGTTGGACAAAAAGTATTTCGTGTCTGCCTGGGTGTTCTCCTCAGAGGGTCGAGCACGACTTTTCGAAACCTGCGTCAAGTTAAAATCGAATAGTAAACGTTGTAGAGTTTGTATGACGTTTGGAACAGCGCCGCCCGTGAGCGTATTTGGAACTAAAATTTAGTATGAGGTTTCTCGATCTCAATACGATAACCGTAACGTTACGCAGCATTCGTAAAGTCGTGCTCGACCCTCTGTAGGGGGACTACTTACTACGAAATTCGAAAATCGAAGTTCGTATTAATAATAATATTAGCGTGAGTGGTGTGAGTATACTACCAAGTATAGGGCCAGGTCGCATTTCTTAACCGATTGTTCCGGCAAATTTTACAAATAAAAAAAACAGTGCTAAAACAAACAAATAATTGTACGCGTGTAGATAAAAGTTTTTGTTCATAATCTAACGAAGACACAGAGGTTGTATTACTAAGCTAAACTAAACTATACATCTCCTGCTCAATTAAAACGTGCCAGTAAAGTAAAGTGTTCTGGTTTTGCTGTTCTAATAATTACTTTTTACACTTGTTTCTAAAATGCGGTATTTTTTTTTCTCTCTTAATCTTTTAATGACAGAGTGAGGTTTCTTTGTGTAATTTGTCTGTGGTTACGTATTGTAAGAGCTAATGTAACTTGTTTTTAGAAAAAATGACTTTGTGCCAAGTTTCTTGCGGCGCATTCTTCTTGGCAACCATGGTCTTTCCGAAAGCGCTGGTAGACTAAAAAAAAAAGACGTGTAAAAGAGCATTCAACTGCCTATTTGCTGAATAAAATTTTGAATTTTGAATTTGAATTTGAATTTGAATTTGAAAGCTCGCATGTACCTTTCCTTTTAATTATACTTCAAATTACGACCAATTGATACTATCGGATGCGGAAAGCACAAGACCGGTCTGAGTGGAGACCTTGGGGGAGGCCTAAGTCCAGCAGTGGACGTCTTTCGGCTGACATGATGATGATGATACTATATATTAAAAGAGTATTACGACAACGCATTGTACGCTAACCAACAATGCGTATGACATTAATTCGGAAACTGCCGGAAGGGTAAACGCACCGGCTGGGGGCGCTGATCGGGTGGTCCCTGACGCAGCAACGGGGTTGTTTACACGCACCCATACCTTAATGCCGTCTATAGGATCAGCGTTTTCGACAATAATTACTAAATATTAAGTAGCAGTGGGCGGGCACATTGCTCGCAGAACTGATGGCCGATGGAGTCAGAAGGTTCTCGAATAGCGTCCGCGGACGTTGGCAGGCCTCCAACTAGATGGAGCTCGACCTGGTAAAGATCGCGGGACCGCGGTGGATGCGGAAAGCACAAGACCGGTCTGAGTGGAGAGCCGTGGGGAGGCTTATGTCCAGCAGTGGACGTCTTTCGGCTGACATGATGATGATGAATAAGTCGAGTTTGCGTCTGAGAGCTTTGGCGAGTTCAAGGCGTGCGCTCCCAGAGGAAGGACTACGAATTAGTTTGAAACACGTAGGGCTACTACACTGAAGCGCGCTTTATTTTGTGCGGAAATCGGAGCATTAGACGCATGCGATCAACTTTGGCCTCTGTTCAATGCTGCTTTCACCGCGTAAAACAATGTTTGATAATTTTATTAGCCCGTCTGGTGTAATCTACGGTCAAAAATACGTCTTGATTGCGTTTGTGTTACGAGTGTCAAATAGTATGAGAACAGTTTGTAGTTGATAGTGCCACTAAACGGCGCTGCTAATTTGCCCATAGTAATTAAGACGTAAACGCGAACGCGATCGAGACGTATTTTTGGCCGTTGATTACACTAGACACCGCGTTCAACGTAGCGTTTATCGCATTAAACAACAGTGCACTTGAACTGGACTTACATAAGTGAGGGATTCATTCGGTAAAAAAATGGACGGAACGAAATGGTTCCCCATTCCCCAATTGTACAAAAAAGCGGTTCATTATAGAACCAAAAACGTTCGCACAGTGTTCGCACGCAATATCCACCAGCAGCGGCATAAACAGATCCTTTTCATTAATATTTTAAACTTCGTTTTATTTTAACGACTGCGTAAAAACAAATGAACGCGGCGGGTTTAATGTACTCGCGTACTGGCCTTTGTACAAACATTGGATTGAAATATCTGTTTATTTTGCGCAAAATGCTTTGGCAACTAAGATAATGCGTATTAAAAGTTAGGGGGATATTCCTAGTTAAATTAATAAGCTGGTTTCATGTCGTATCAAGAGGTCAAGGACTTGGCTCATAGGAAAGCTGATTGGAAGATACTCCACAGACAAGAGTTTATCATCATGTCAGCTGAAGGACGTCCACTGCTGGACATAGGCCTCCCCAAGACTCTCCACTCAGACCGGTCCTGTGCTTTCCGCATCCACTGCGGTCCCTCGATCTTTACCAGGTCGTTGCTCCATCTTGTTGCAGGTCTAATAATGATGATGATGAGGTGATTATGAATAGCTCGGTCTCCAACAAAACCATGTAACATCGCCTAGGTCGACCTCTTCCACTATTTCCTTCAATTTATGCATTTCATTTTTTTCTGTTTTTTTTCTTTATCTGTGTACTTATAATTTTTGGTCCTAATATTGGGTTTAATTGTTTGTTTTATTGTTTTCTGCAAGTGAAAATATTTTGGATAATCTTTGAAAAAAAAGCCGTGATAGCCTAGCGGTTTGACCTATCGCCTCGCAAGCAGAGGGTCGTGGGTTGAAACCCCGGCCCACACCTCTGAGTTTTTCGGAATTTATGTGCGAAATTACATTTGTAATTTATCATGAGCTTTTTGGTGAAGGAAAAACATCGTGAGGAAACCTGCACACTCCTGCGAAGCAATTCAATGGTCTGTGTGATTCAATGGTCTGTGTGAAGTTCCCAATCCGCACTGGGCCCGTGTGGGAACTATATAGCCCAAGCCCTCTCATTCTGAGAGGAGGCCTGTGCCCAGCAGTGGGACGTAGATAGGCTGATGGATCAGATTTTAAATGTGCGTGTGTACATATTAATTTATACATCGCTCTCGAATAGGGGCAGAAAAAAGGCGTCCAAACATAAGCTAAAAGCTTTCGAATCGAGCTAAAAAAACGTAGGTAATTTTAAAGCGATGGGAGACAAGCAACTTGCTCACAATGTGATTACGGGAGGTTATTTTAAACTCTCCGGTTCACTTGAAGCCGTGCGCTAAAAATTTCTTGTGAATTTCAATATTTTCTTTAAAGGTTCATTAGGACTGGATCACAGTAACTTTACTTCTAATATACGAGTATACCTCTTTTAGACTGTGCGAAACAGTTTTTGAGTTAAGACCATTAATAGTCTATGCAGTGTTTGTTTCATTATTAATGTTTCAATTTCTGTTCTAATAATTACTTTTTACACTTGTTTCTAAAATGCGGTTTTTTTTTTCTCTCTTAATCTTTTAATGACAGAGTGAGGTTTCTTTGTGTGATTTGTCTGTGGTTGCGTATTGTAAGAGCTAATGTAACTTGTTTTTAGAAAAAATGACTTTGTGCCAAGTTTCTTGCGGCGCATTCTTCTTGGCAATCATGGTCTTTCCGAAAGCGCTGGTAGACTCAAAAAAATTACGTGTAAAAGAGCATTCAACTGCCTATTTGCTGAATAAAATTTTGATTTTGATTTTGATTTTGACTATTTTCTTTTTAATTGTACGTATGTATGGTGTCGAATTAGTATCGAATAAACCTATTTTTCTTTCTTTTCTGCGACCATATAAGAAGCATGTTTGTTAGTATGGTCAAATTTGTATCTGCTTGTTTTTTGTTTATGTTTAACATTATACAGGTAAGTGTATATTTATCTTAGTTATTTGTTTAAGTATTTATTATTATTTATTTAAGATGGAGCGACGACCTAGTAAAGATCGCGGGACCGCGGTGGATGCGGAAAGCACAAGACCGGTCTGAGTGGAGAGCCACGGGGGAGGCCTATGTCCAGCAGTGGACGCCCTTCGGCTGACATGATGATGATTTATTATTTAATTAATAATTAACTCATGCTTGGCCTATTTTGAGAGTAGGTCAATTTATTGTTCTAAATAGCCCCATGATATTTATTGATTTACCTTCGAATATTTCATTACCTAGATTTTCATTAATTCCACTTAATTTTATTGCGAATACCATACGAATGAGTCATTTTCTTTTTTTGCGTAATCAAATATTTTCGCCACCAGCATATTTTTTACGTCCCACTGCTGGGCACAGGCCTCTTCTAAGAATATTTGAAAATAAATAAATATCATTGGGCAATTTCAACCAATTGACCTAGTCTTTTTTTTTTATACAACGAGGAAGGCAAGCGAGCAAGTGGGTCACCTGATGGTAAGTGATCACCACTGCCCATAGACACCCGCAACTCCGGAGGGTTTGCAGATGCGTTGCCAACCTAGAGGGCTAAGATGAAATGCCTCTTGTGCCCGTAATTACACCTGCTGTCTTACTCTCCACACCGGAACACAACAGTGCAAGCACTGCTGCTTAGCGGCAGGATTAACGAGTAGGATGGTGGTAGCGATCCGGACGGACCTCGCACAAGTCCTAACACCCGCATTCTCAAATTATGACTAGACTACCCCTATACTACTAAACTACTATTATACTTACACATTTGCGCCTTCCAATGCAATCCACTAGTTCTACTCCGCATATCAATCATAGGCATATTAAATATCCCAAATCCAATAACAGGCTTCTGGTGATGTCCCTCTGATTAAATTATAAAGCGATTAGGTACAACGGACAGGGTCTAGCCACAGTACACCGCTTAGCAGTAGACAGTGGGTCAAGCACGACTTGTCGAATCCTGCGTAACGTTACGGTTATCGTATCGAGAACGAGAAACCTCCATACTAAATTTTAGTTCCAAATACGCTCACTGGCGGGCGCTGTTCCAGACGCCATACAAACTTGACAACGTTTACTATTCGATTTTACATGACGCAGCATTCGTAAAGTCGTGCTCGACCCTCAGACGCGACTCTGTATCATTGTCACTGAGTCAGGCCGACTTGCACGGTGTCGTCTCCGAGGAGCGCCCCATACCATCTTGGGGCGCGGCGCCCCATATCATCTCCGGGCCCGGCGCCCCATACCATCTTGGGGCGCGGCACCCCATATCATCTCCTGGCCCGGCGCCCCATACCATCTTGGGGCGCGGCGCCCCATATCATCTTGGGGCCCGGCGCCCCATATCATCTCCGGGCCCGGCGCCCCATACCATCTTGGGGCCCGGCGCCCCATATCATCTCCGGGCCCGGCGCCCCATACCATCTTGGGGCCCGGCGCCCCATATCATCTCCGGGCCCGGCGCCCCATACCATCTTGGGGCCCGGCGCCCCATACCATCTTGGGGCCCGGCGCTCCATACCATCTTGGAGTACGGATCCATGGGGATGATATGGGAGATGATATGGGGCGCCGCGCATCAAGATGGTATGGACTATCTTGATGCGCGGCGCCCCATATCATCTCCGGGCTCGGCGCCCCATACCATCTTGGGGCCCGGCGCCCCATACCATCTTGGGGCGCGGCGCCCCAGCATCATCTTCGTTGACTACCAGAATCCAGAGCCTTAGCATCAAATAAAAAAAAATACTGAAACAAAAATACCCAGAAAACTAGAAAAGATAGCATTGCCCAGGAATCGAACCCGGTATCACATTCCGTGTCACGTTAAAATTCCCTGCCTTCTAAAAATCTAGTAGTCAACATGCTTCAATTGACCCGGCTCGGTGTGCCTACTGCAACGTTATTCAAACTGCGTCTAATCCTTGCTAGATACTCAAAACCCATGGCTCCTAAACCCATACTCCACGCTATACAATGCCAAGCCCCGGGCATTCTGCGCGTAATGATTGATCATCGGTCTTTGTAACAAATTACTGGGACTAAGTGTAAATTAGGCAATCAAGGAACTTCGTTATAATTGGGTTTGTGAGATCATCCTGTGGATTAGGAATTTTGGAGTTTAATTGCAATTAGCTGTTATCGCGTCAGCATAATTTCGATTGGGCAAATGTATTGCTGTAATTTAGAAAGACGTTTAACTGAATCTATCAGACAGTGATAGGTTTGTTAAACATTATTTTTTTCAACTTTTGTTACATGTAAGTGCTCTCCTTAGAAATATTTTTGGTTATTTAACTATTAATGTAAATAGTGGCTTCCACAAGACACCTGTACTCCAAATTTCATCAATATACCTCCTATGGTTTTCGAGTGAAATTATTGTCATAATAATTATGACTTTATTGAACAACACAATTCTTGTTTGCTATCGTACAGTCAAAGTATAGTATACAGTCAAAAATATGTATACATCGACCTTTACTACGCAGTAATAAGGTATGTATACATATTTTTGGGATTCTGGTGTACACATATTGGTGGCCTTGACTGTACTCCATTATGGTTGCCTGGTAGAGATCGCTCTGCAGCGATAAGGCCGCCCATTGCTACCTTGTATTTTCTTTGTGCCTTATTTTCTGTTTTGCCTGTTACGTGGTGTTCAATAAAGAGTTATTGTATTGTGTTGTACTCTAAGTAGGTAAACCTCATTAGTTAAACTGCTAATGTTCAACCACCTCTTCGATTACCGTCGTATAGAGCCTCTGCTTTGCGGTGTTATGTTTAATTTGGAACCGTTGCGGAATAAACAATGCGATTCGCTTTACGTTTCCGGCAACGGTAATGGTATGGGAAGGGGTACTTCTTGTTCTCGTTGAGAATTAAATTATGTCATTTTATTTACAATAATACCTACAAATTTGTACGGGACCCTCGAGTCGCGAGTCTGACTCGCATCTGGCTGGTTTTATTTTTATTTTTACTGTATAAGAAATGTCACATGCCTTTTAAATGATAAGTCTGCCTTTTAAATGGTAAGTTTCTCTATAAAGAGTTCTCTGTACCATTCATTTCTTATGACACTTAGACCTCTGGCTTATCTCACTTCAAAGAACTTTAATGTCGTGCCCGCAAACACATCAAAAATCCAACTACTTAAAATATTGTCCACCACAGCGAACTGGCTTAGTATTCAGTGAATTCACAATAAAACAAGTAGTACCTCAGCGCTTCCAGAATACTTACTTCACACACTACAAACGAAATGAGATCTTCAGAGGAATTTTAAAATTTTCTTTACACGAACGGATTCCGATAAACTCGGAACGATTGTGTAAAATATTTACTTACAGAGTCTTATTCAGAGTTACGTCGACTTAAAAACGGTTAAGACTTCTGAGAAGCCGGTTTCCTATACTCAGAAGAAATTAGACTGGCAGTAGCAGAGTTAAAAAATAACGAAACAAGTTAGGAAAGTCGAAAAACCAAAACTTTTTACTCCAAAATCGAGTATCGCAAAAGCGCCTTAATAGATTTTTATGAAGTTAAAGTAAATTATGAACCATCTCGACTCGATTAAACCAACATTCGATTGAATAAAAGCATTTCCAAATCATTTCTTTTCAGGCTACGAATAGTCCATAGATTAGTAACAATGAAACTTATAACTATGTTAGTTACATGAACAATTAATCTGAAATGGGATTCAATTCAGATTCAAAGCCCACAATGTTTGGAAATACCCTAATAATACACCCACGAGGCAAGCTTAACACAAAACTGCCCACACCTTCCAACCTCATACAAAAACGGCTGCAGTTGGAGCCGCCGGTACACGAGGGCTTTAATGACTGACTTTTAATGGCCTTTCACTGGAATAAAACAAACTTCCAACAAAGTTAATTAGCTTAGTTGATCGAAAACTTAAATAAGGGATGATAGGGTAAAAATTAACTTCGGACAAAGGTGGACCCTTTGGGAAAGTTCCGACAACGTGATTGCCCGAATGATTTTAGTTTCAAATGGAACTGCGCTGTGACTTTAACAGAACTGCGGTAAAAACGTGCGCAGAGTATTTCGGATGCTAAGTTTGTTTGTAGGCGAGTAACTTAGATAGACGCCCACGTTTATCTTAGATTATGTAGCATCATATTAACATCATAGAAAAATGTTGGTAATGATTTTAATAATACCTACGCCTTTTTGTGTTAGCAATATTATTATTATGGCATGGTTTAAAAGTGCTCAACAATGAACTTCGATTTTCGTATACTGTTCATGTTTTTTTCTTATATTGATCTTTAGGAAACTTATGTCCTCCTTTCTTTCCGACCAAAACGGGACTGCACAATACTGTGGTGTGCTAGGTTATATTTGCAGTACCTTTCTACGGTATTAAAATATGGCATAAACGTAAACTTGCTTTTCAACCAGTATTAACAAACTTTGACAGCCATACTTCAGGACCTCACTCGACAGTGGCGCCAACTGGTAAACACAAACGATAGCCCTCATTGTACGCGAATGATAAACTGTCAAATGTAAAGTGTAGTTTTATCGGCTGGCATAGGGGTCATAAAAAAGTAAGAGCAAAGAGCACAGCAGGGCTAGCACATCTTAGAGACGCGACTTGAAGCGCGACTCGAGATAACACTCTCGCGGCTGTCAAATTTGTCGCTATGGGTAGCACAACTTGGTACAGCGACTTGTTATGTCGCGGAGACAACCCAAAGTCGCGGCGCTACTTGCGAGTGATACCTTATAAAATCAAAGTCTTTAACTTCACGTATTGACATAATGACAACACTGAACCGGTAACAAGGATGCGCTATTCCATTCGTTCTTTGAAGGCTAAAAATGCTAAAATATTGTCTATGGTGCAATTAATTTTTTGTCATCGGCAAGTGTCAGTGGAGTTTTTCATCTTTTTCATGCTGACTCGGGGAAAGATGTAAGTACTTTCATGTTTTCATGTTTAATATAGCTACTAGCGAGTAGTGACCCGCCAGTACTCAAACACTGACAATAAAAGTCTGTTGTCACCTCGGCTCAGGGTAAAGTTCCAATACAGCCATTAGAATACGCAGCATCTAAAAGGCTAAACAGTTACATTATTCATCGTGTGGCTTTACGGGCGCTAAAGGTTTAAAGGTTAGAGGAGACAGGCGGGAGCAACAACTATAAACCGGCCAAGTGCGGGTCGGACTCGCGCACGAGGGTTCCGTAGAAAGATTTTAACGCTTTTCCCCAGTGTTTTAAGAAGTCCAGTGTTAGCAGAGCCCTGCTCCTAAGCAAAATGTACGCAGTGTGGTGTCAACTTATATTGGTCCTCGAAATCTAGAGACAGACATAAAAACTTAAGATTTTGATACTTTTCTGAGTGGTTGTACTATAAGAGCTACCTTCATACCAAATTTCAAGTTTCTAAGACAACTGGAAGTACCCTTTAGGTTTTTAAAAAACGGCAATTTCTATGAAATCTTTTGATTGCGTTGACTTAGATGCTTGATTTTTTCACAGCTTCAAGGGACCGAGGGTTTGAGTATTTGATATTAATTACAGCACCCTACCTCCACGCGTTCCATAGAAAAAGGGTCTTGACAGACAGACAGACAGACAACAAAGTGATCCTATAAGGGTTCCGTTTTTCCTTTTGAGGTACGGAATCCTAAAAACTATTAGGTAATTAATTATCTCAATTGGAACAGCTTTTTATATTTTTCCCATTTTTTTTTGTTTTTACGGCTTACCCGTGAATATCAACTATATTTTTAATAAACTCACTGAAACATGAATACACAGAAAAAAACCAGAAAAATACCAACCCCGGGAATCGAACCCGGATTCTCGACGCTCGCGCGTCGCGTGCCACGCCCTTACACCAAGATTGGTATTTAGGTATTGGCCGAATTCTTTCCATGTATTCAAATCTCAGCTCGTTTTTATCACTTTTTGCAGTGACTACGCCATCTATGCTATTAACGACACTAATAACGACATCGAATTCGATATCAAATTTGCTCACAAAATTTCACAAGCATCGTTAGAAAAGAACAGCCGGACATACAGACAGCGGGACAGACATACGAAAGAAATTTTGTCGAAGCTGAAACAAAGAAGCTACACTCACTTCGTACCCTCACTCAATTAGTTTTAGTATTCTAAGCTGGTGCTTCCATCCCCCAAGCCTTAGTACATACGAGCTAATTGAGCTTTGGTCAGTAATTTGCGGCGTTTGGTAGCGTCTCGCGAGCTGCACTATTTATTGCATGCCCAGAGATTCATGCTTGTTACGTAGACGACATCGTACTGGGGCCGCTTAGGACTTTAGCCTGGAATTTGTCATAGATTTTGAATAAATTAGTATCTAAAACTGTACTGCGGAGTATCTGTTACTAAGATTTAAATTTTACGGATGGTAGGACCTTGTTTCTACCACCATCTTACTCGATAATCCTGCCGCTAAGCAGCAGTGCTTGCGCTGTTGTGTTCCGGTGTGGAGAGTAAGACAGCCGGTGTAATTACGGGCATTTCGTCTTAGCTCTCTAGGTTGGCAACGCATCTGCAAGCCCTCCGGGGTTACGGGTGTCTATGGGCAGTGGTGATCACTTACCATCAGGCGACCCACTTGCTCGTTTGTCTTCCTCGTCGTATAAAAAACACACACTTTTAACATCAGATTCTCAACCAACAGACGTTAATAGTTTTCTTTATGATTACGTATGTCATTGGTAACGAAGTCAATATTTCATACGCTGTAATTTTAGCCGTTGTATTGGAATTTATTTCGTGTTTTGTGAAATTTCAAAACACGTTTTCTAATCTAATGAATCCTTTGCACGTCGTAAAATGCACTCGAATTTCTGACAAACAAAACTCAAAGACACGCATCGAATACAACCTATAAATAGACATTACAGGAATCATTTCGCTTAAGTATAAATCAAACGCGTACAGAAATATATGGCGATAGCATTCTGAATAGGAATGTTTATTTTAAATGTATTATTTATTAGTCTTCGTCATGCCAAGGACTGGTCGTTCGACCGTGACCAACAACAGAGGGAGTAAGCGAAAGAAAATGTATTAAAAATCAGTGATTCGACGCGAGGCCGGCCACATGTGGGGCTACCATGATTACGAACTAAAAACCTAACCTGACCAACTTAGAAAAGTAGAAAAACCCAGTCATTAACCGACTTCAAAAAAAGGAGGAGGTTCTCAATTCGTCGGAATATATTTTTTTTTATGTATGTTCCCCGATTACTCGAAGACGGCTTGACCGATTTCAAATTTTTTTTTTGTTTGAAAGGGTATACTTTCTAGTTGGTCCCATTGTCACCAAGTCAGGATCTGATGATGGGATCCCAGGGAAATCGAGGGTAACCCTCTAATTTTATAGGGACGTATCATGTGTTTCATATATTTTCTAAAGCTATTCAAGTATTTGCGTCTGGTAGTCATCATCTCATGTTGATGAGCTGATGATGGAAGGTACAACTCCTTAACGGTTAGGAGTTGGAGGATAATTCTATAAACGTTAAATCATTATTCGAAAGGGTATGCTTTTGAGGTGGTCCCATTGTCACCAAATCAGGATTTGATGGTGGGATCCCAGGGAAATCGAGAGCAACCCTCAAATTTTATAGGGACGTATCATTCGTTTCATTTATTTTCGAAAGCTACTCAAGTATTTGCGTCTGGTAGTCATCATCTCGTGTTGATGAGGTGATGATGGAAGGTACAACTCCTTAACGGTTAGGAGTTGGAGGATAATATTTTAAATATTAACGTAACTGACAATTGTGAAATAAAAAAGTCTTTTAACAAAAAGCAAAACCGCCTTCAAAAACCTTGTGCTAGGTCCATCTAGTAGGACCGACCGGATCGCTATCATCATTTTCATTTTACTCGCTAATCCAGCCGCTAAGCAGCAGTGCTTGCACTATTGTGTTCCGGTGTGGAGAGTAAGACAGCCGAGAAAATCCCAGGTACCTGGTAAAGTATCCCACTGCTGGGCAAAGACCTCCCTCCCCCCCCCCCCGCCACTCGTCCCTACCAACGGCAAATTCCGTCCAACCCGTTTTAAATGCGTCGAAGTCGTCCCGCCATCTCCTCCTCGGTCGGCCTCTGCATCTATATCCATCTGGCGGAACCCAATGTGTGGCGATTTGGGCCCATCTTTCCACATGCATACAGCAAACATGACTAGCCCAGTCCCAATAGTCTTGGCCCCCACGTCTAAGAAAAAAAACCCGGACAAGTGCGAGTCGGACTCGCGCACGAGGGTTCCGTAGAAAGATTTTACCGCTTTTTCCCAGTGTTTTAAGTTGTCCAGGAGCCCTGCTCCTAAGCAAAATGTACGCAGTGTGGGGTCATCTTATATTGGTCTGTGAAATTTACAGACATAAAAATTTTAGATTTTGAGAATTTTCTGAGTCGTTGTGCTATAATACCTACCTTCATACCAAATTTCAAGTTTCTAGGAGCACTGGAAGTACCCTTTAGGTTTTCAGGGTACGGCATTTTGTATGGAAACAACCTTTTTAATGACTGTATCTTTTGATTGCGTTGACTGAGAAGGTTGATTTTTTCACAGCTTCAAGGGACCGCAGGCTTGAGTATTTGATTTTAATTTCAGCATGCTGCCTCCACACGTTCCAGACAAAAAGGGTCTTGACACACAGACAGACAGACAGGCGGACAACAAAGTGATCCTATAGGGTTTAGTTTTTTCCTTTTGAGGTACGGAACCCTATAAATAAAAATGCTACTTTCCAAATCTAGTTCTCGTCGCAAACTTTTCTCGTAGTAACGCATCAAGGAGCATAAATCGAAGGTTTTGGAACTCTGCCCGCAGTTTCCGTTCTCTATAATTCTTCTTACATTTGCTCTAGTAATAATATTATTATCATTATCTACCAACATGATCACGTATTAGCGTATTTGTAAATAGAAATAGTTATTTGATATTATTTGGTTGATTAGGGCAGCTGTTAACATAATAATTGGGACTGATTCGGAGAATACGAGTTTATTTGGCTTTATTTTCGTTTATTGTAATGAAATATAATATTAACACGAGTGGATAATTATGTCTTGTAGTAGCATTATGTTCATTGTATTGTAGAAGTCGATCATAGATTGCGCTGTAAAATAGTAGTGTGCACATATTGAGGGTCCTTTAAACGCGAGTGTGGTACACGAGTACTTTAAAGCCTAATTATGTAGATTAAGCCCTCCATTATACGTTCACAAACCGTAGATAATGATCATCATTAACGACAGTCAATTTTTGTCTTCAGAAACCAATACAATTTAAAAATAGGCTTCAATTTAAATAAAAATAATAGATACGAAACGACAGCTAATTATGTTTGTCTGTGATAAAAAAGAACAACCAAATTCGTGCACGGTGTATTATACATCCGTCTTCTGAACCCATCTTAAAGTACTTGTAATAATATTATGTAATTTTTAGAAAAAGTTATGTATGCAACTCTACATAATTAGGCCTTAAAACACTCGTATTTTAAGCACCCTCCTTATGTAACAGTTACATAAACTACTATTTTATAAATGTAACTGGCTTTCGCCCGCGGCTTCGCTCGCGTGGCAGAACTCTCTATCCCGTTTTGACTTCTAAAAATCCCGCCTTATTCCGGACGTACATTATAAAAGGTACCTCTATGCTAAATTTCAGCTTTTTAAGTCCAAGGGTTTGGGCTGTGCGTTGATAAATCAGTCAGTCACGTTTCTGTTTTATAATATTATGTTATGTATCATTAGAGTATAGATAATAACCAGTCTCCATTTTAGTTCCCGAAAATGCCCTTGCTATAGAGCGCGTTCAAAGTCAGATCGATGGGAATTCAAATGAAACAATGTAGTTTGTAACGAGGAACAATAAAGATTTGCATAACTGGAAACTATTATTTGTTGGTATTGTTGCAGTGTGGAAGCTACGCTACATTTTAAGTCAGCAGTTCTTGAGATAGCCAGCTGTGAAGGACAGACAGACAGTCCTTTTTATCACTTTGGTTCGGAACCTTAAAACTTATAGTCAATTTTGTTGTTTGAATCCAACTTTCAAACATGCATCCGTGTCATCGAAAAATGCCGTGTTGTACTGGGACATATTTTTCAAGTTTAACGTTTAAGTTTTCAAGTTTACGCAGCATGTTGCTGATGACGTTCTGTAATTTAGGTTAAGCTAGTTGACGAGGCCTGTTGCTGATGTATTTCCATGTAAATGCCCGTTACTTGATTTTAGTTAATTGTATTAAGTACTTTATGTTTTAGCTTAGATTTAATGATACTTGAATTACTTGTACTGGTTTAAAGTCATGTTAGTAATAGTAAGTCAATGCAAGCATGTATTAATTATCCAGACGGGGCGTCGACAAATCAGAACGATTCGCTGTATCGTGCGTGTATCACGGAAGGTATTAGTCGAATGTGCGTGTGTTGGTATTGTTAACCGACTTCAAAAAAGCAGGAGGTTCCTTTTATGTGAGTCTGTTTGTGAGACTTAAGGTTTACAAACGTCGCGGTCTTGTAATACAGGGTGTTTGGTATAACGTTGTAGGAATTTTAGGAGGTGATTCAGAAATAGTTTTAAGCCTATATGCCTTAGTCCAATATGAGATAGTTTTTTTTTTAATCGAGTTTATCTGATTTTTTACTTGGTACCAAAAGTCCGACATAAGAATTTTTTTTTAACAAACTGTACAAACAGTCAAATTATTTTTTTTACAATTAACACCTCAATTAATTGATTAATCAATCACGAAAAAATCAGCCCCCCACTGGCTACACATTTTTTTTTATTATCGATTTTGTAGGTCACCATGAGCGGTTTCCGCCAAAAATATTAACTTTATCGGGCTGTGAAAAAAAAACTTCCCAAGATCTTCCAACCAAAAAATCTTCCAATTAGTTTAAAAACATGCTTGATATGTTTGCTGTAATTGAAAATAAAAATTACAACATAATTGCAACAAATAAAAAAAATATCACTGGTCAACATGTTGAACGCCACGACCGAACAAAAAAGCTCCCCGTAAGAAGTAGACAATTATGCAAGTTTATTCTTATATCAAATCATTATTTTTTTACAATTTATGTTCTTTAAATAAAAAAGCAAATAAAGATACTATTGCACACACTTTATTTTAAGTTAACTTTGCGAATTTTGCAATTAAATGATTAATCGATAAATAAATACCATTCTCCCACTTGCGCTACTAAATACAATTTTAAAATCACATTTTGTTAGACATGTAGCGACCCTAGCGCCACACGCGAGTGACCTCACTGTTCTACATCGCGCTAACGAAGTGTCTCAAGTTGGTTGCATAAATACAACTTCCAACTCTCTTCCTTCGGACTTCGGTCCCCAGGCATAACATCTGCCTGGAGAGAGATCTCTCTATTGGAGTCCTCCCCAAAGACACAATAAGTGTTTTCTGACAAAAATTAACCTTTTTACAGCTAATTAAATGTAAACAAAAGCTACTTAGGATATTGATGGTTAAAACATCAATATCCTAAGTAGTTTTTATTACCTACGCACACACACACACACACATAATTCATCATTTTGATAGACACAATGAATGTTTTCTGTCAAATATTTACCTTTTTACAGCTACTTCAATGTAAATAAAAACTACTTAGGATATTGATGTTTTAACCATCACTATCCTGAGTAATTTTTATTTAAATTTAAGTAGCTGTAGCAGACAGAAAACACTCATTTTGTCTAATAAAATGATGAATGATGTATGTGTGTGTGTGTAATAAAAACTACTTAGGATATTGATTTTTTTTTTAAATAAATATGACTGATTCAATTATCATCATTACTGCACTACACGCTGATAACTAGTAACACGTTGAACCATGGTTTTAGTGCTTTGAAAATTGGCTCGTAGAGTTCCGAAACGCGTCAGCGTGTAGTGTAAGTATATGTATAGTGTATTGTAGTAATGAACGTACACAATTCACAAACAAAATAGAAGAGAACATAAAGACGTTGAATAGGATCCCTCTCAGCATAGAGCGCTGGTTTTCAGAGAGACCCCGACTTAAAAACTAACCTAAATTTGAGAACAAAAACTGTATCATATAACATAACAAATAAACAATAACGATAATTTTGTAGACAAAAGACGAAATAAACAAAAGCTTGAAATTACAAAACAAAAAACCGGGAAACCGGTGAGAGCGGATCATGTCAATCAATTGTGGGAGCAGAGGTGGATGGGAACTACATTTGTCGCATAGATGTAGCTGTCTTGCACGTGTGGTCGCGGAACAGCAAAGCGATTCTTTCGATCTGAAATCCCTCGCTTCGCTTGTGCTCCCGCCCTAAACTGTAACACATAAGGAACCAAAACTTGGACTATTAAGATAAGACAAATCGCTTCTTGGTTATTACAAATCGTTTTTTAATGTCGCACCCAGATATGAGCGCTAAGTGGAACGTCGGTTTTAATAAATCACTGTTATTAATTTTGTTTCTTTGGGAGTTTTTAAATGGTTCCCAAGTAGGTTGGAGATGGTAATTGTTTGCCTGATTTATAGACAAACCGGTTAAGTTTTTCTTGTTTATTGAGTAGATACAGTTAGCTGAGGGTCGAGCACGACTTTACTAATGCTGCGTAACGTTACGTTATCGTGCCGAAATCGAGAAACCACATACTAAATTATAGTTTCAAATATGCTCACGGGCGGGCGCTGTTCCAAACGTCATACAAACTCGATAACGTTTACTATTCGTTTTTACGTGACCAAGGACCATAAAACCAAGAGGACTGCCAGTGTATATACCATGTCGCGTTCCTTTGAAATAATAAGCCTGCTGTAGCTAGTTTTACTACGGAGGGGTCTCTGTACCATTCATTTGGTATGACGCTTAGACCTCTGGCTAACACAATAGCGCCATCTAAATCAGTTTTTTCTTTCAGTTCATAGATGGCGCTATTGTGCTAGCCAGAGGTCTAAGTGTCATACAAAATTTTATTAATGGTACAGAGACCTATCTGTAGTGATACTAGCTACAGCAGGCTCATTATTTTACAGGATCTCGATATTATATAGCCATTGGCAGTCCTCTTGGTTTTATCGTCCTTGTACGTGACGCAGCTTTCGAATATTCGTACTCGGCCCTCTGCAGTAGGCCGAGTACGAAGTTTCGAATCCTACGTAACGTTACGTTATCGTGCCGAAATCGAGAAGCCTCATACTAAATTATAGTTTCAAATATGCTCACGGGCGGGCGCTGTTCCGAACGTCATACAAATTCCTCGATAACGTTTAGGTACAGAGGGTCGAGCACGACTTCACGAATACTGCGTAACGTTACGGTTATCGTGCCGAAATCGAGAAACCGCATACTAAATTTTAGTTCCAAATACGCTCACGTGCGGGCGCTATTCCAAACGTCATACAAACTCGACAACGTTTACTATCGACATACAATGACAATGCGAAGAAAAATCCGTTAAGCAGCTGGACTTGAACCAGCAATCTCGGTAATCCGTACCAACTACTATTCGATACTACTTCCTTTATTCCTTTTGATTACTATTCGATTTTACGTTACGCAGGTATTGAAGAGTCGTGCTCGACCCTCTGCTCGACTACGTTACGCAGGTTTCGAATATTCGTACTCGGGCCTCAGTTAGCTGCAGCTGCCTTTTTCTACAATTTTATGAAGATGACTGTCTTGTCATACTGTATAGTTGAATTGCGAAATGTTTTTACATGTCAAAGTGCTTATGACCTTGACATAGGATTGCTTTTTGCCTGATCTGTGGAACGTCTTTTTCGCTTTTTTTTTATTGAAACTTAGCTTAGAACCATGTCGATTTGACTACCTTTCGATTAAAAAACCGCTCCGAAACTGGCGCATCCGCTTGGAAGCTAGAATGCCACAGACAGATAGACACATACAAAGATACATAAAGTCAAACTTATAACACGTCCGGGGTTAAAAAGTAAGGTAAACGAGCAAGTGGGTCACAATGATGGTAAGCGATCACCATTACCCGTAGACACCCGCACCCCGGGGGTTCGCAGATGCGTTGCCAACCTAGAGGGCTAGGATGAAATGTGTATAAAACATAATCAGTTTTGTTGCCTTGCAACACTCTCTCTTCTGTCAACCGTTGTACGTTGATAATCCGTATATTTCGATTAATATATAAAATCATACAGTGCCTTTTATTCATATAGAAGTGTCACAAACAAATGCCTCTTGTGCCTGTGATTTCCTCGGATGTCTTACCTACTCTCCTGCAAGCAGCTTACCGGCAGTATTATTAGCGAGTAAGATGGTGGTAGCTGTCCAGACGGACCTCGCATAAGGTGTTGGCATCACCAACAAATATAAAAATCATTTAAAATGATAAAATATTATCTATGCCTAATTTTTATGCCTAAGGTTGGCAACATTGTCTGTGTTTCTTCCTGTATCGTTCTTCACGTAAAGTGATTAAATATTTGCTCTCCTTTTTACCAGTGTTTTTTAATTAACAAACTACTTACAAATTACGCGACAAGATAAGATCGCGACATGGTCCTTCGATAAAGAAGAAAGGAGTTCAAGAATTCACTGAAGTACCGATACCGAGAAACCACGCGACGAGCCTGAATTGCGCAAGAAATCATTGAGAACATTTCTCGAGTCAAGACTCGAGCTCAATCGCATTCGGAACATCATTCGTGGCAAGGAAGGGCAAAACGAAGATTCTGATTCTGAAGAACCAGGAAACTTATACTGCAAGCCCTGCAAGCTCCACGTGTCTTGCAAATAACCTCAAGCACGTGCAACATTTTTCGGCGGCTTAGCGAAGTTCCTGCGTAAGAAAAATCCTAACTAGCCACCTTCGTCTTCAAACGCAAATATCAAAGGTATTCTTAGTTAGCAAATTCATATCCATATCAGCATCAAAGTCAAATTGCAAAAGAAAATATCACTTCAATTTCCTGGAAGACATTTCATCAACATCCCTTTTCGTCTGGCAACACCAAACATCGCAAGCTTCGGTTGGCAGCCTTGGCAACGCGCAAGAGTTCGTGTCCGTTGTTTGGTTATTATTAGTCGCTCAAAGACATTAAATTCAGGTGAAACGAGAACTAAAAATACGTTGTGCAGTGCATAATTCTGTAACATTAAGCTTAATTTTGAGTGTAAACTGTGTAAATGACGGAATGCGAGGATTTGAAGGGGCGCAAGCTCAAAGAGCTTGTCTCCGAGCGTGGCTATGCCAAAGGGGTTATCACCCGTTTTTTCAACTTCGCTACCAGCGAAGGTATAGCGGATAATTCGCCACAATCAATTGAGGCAAGAAAGATAAAATTAGCGGATGCCTTCAATAAGTACGAGTCTTGTAACAAGGCTATTATCGAGCTGTCGCCTAACGACAACGAAGATGTTAACGCGATCGAAGAAAAGTTTTTCAAGACGCTTGGCATTTTCGACCAATGCGTAGCCCCGCAACAAACTCCTCCAATTCCTGAACATACGACACCAATGCCGCACAGTAGGACAAAATTACCTACCATTAATATCCCATCATTCACAGGCAAGTACAGTGAATATATACCATTTATAGAATTGTTTAAATCTGTAATAGACAATGACGGCGGCCTGGACAATGTGCAGAAATTACATTATTTGCGATCATACCTCAGAGATGAACCCTACGACTTAATAAAGAACCTGCCATTATCCAACCAAAGTTATGATGAAGCATTAAATTTACTCAAAAATAGGTACTTTAATGAGTACATAATTGTAAATGAGCATATAAGCCGCATTTTAGACATGCCAAGCATAACAAAATCAGATCCTGTACAATTAAGAGACTTTGTTTCTAATATAAAACAAACACTGTCAGCTTTGAGAAACCTCAAGGCAAATGTAGATTCTTGGGATCCCATCCTAACTTGTATTTTCAATCGCAAAATAGAAGTACAAACCGCGAGAGCCTACCAACTCGAGAGACAGTGCAATGAGAAGCCCACAGTTGCTTCTTTCCTGGAGTTCTTAGAGAAGAGAGCTCTTGCATTGGAGAATGCTGAACTAGCTCCTCCTGGCTGGAAGTCTGCCCGCGTAGCCGTCCATACAGCTGCAGTGGAAGCTCCATCATCACCAGGATGTCGCTACTGTAAGTTAAAGTCCCATAAAATATTTTCATGTAAAAATTTTAAGTTGCTAGCTTCAAAAGACAGGATAGAATTTATAAAACATAACAAATTATGTACCATTTGCCTGAATTTACACACAGGCAAGTGCAAGTTCCATTTTAGATGTGCTCAATGCAAGGAGGCTCACAACTCATTGTTGCACTCTGAGGAAAATAAAACAAGAGCCGAAGCTGTCACTTTGATGACAGGAAATTCCACTAATGTCTTACTCCCCACAGCAAGAGTCAAACTCATAGCCCATGACAATAAAGAGGTCTATGTCAAGGCCATCCTGTATTCAGCTTCTCAAGCTTCGCTGGTTACAAGTAAGGTGATAGATATTCTAGGCTTGACACCAGTGAGAGATGACACAAATATAATTGGGGTAGCAAATTCAAAAAATAGTACCCAGTACTCTATCCCTCTCGAAGTACACTCAATGTCGTCTCCTTTCAAAATTAACATCAATTGCCATGTAGTTGATCAAATAACGTGCCGCATGCCACAAACAAAAATTGATGTATCATCAATTATTATCCCACCAGGCATCCAACTAGCAGATGAGGAGTTTAATATCCCATCTGAAATCAACATGCTGATGGGGGCTGACATCTTTTTCCAGGTGCTGAAGGTCCCGAATGGAGAGCTGCGCAACGGGCAGCCCAGCCACTCTGCGTCTGAACCAACGGGCCAGAACCAAGCACAGCTGGTCAACACACACTTCGGCCACATTGTTGGAGGGGCGCTGGGACCTAAGGCATGCAATAAAGTTAGTCTACACTGCCAAGTATATCACGACATAAATAATACAATGAAATCTTTTTGGAAAACAGAGGAGGTACCCGAAGTGCTTAAAGAGTCAGTATCAGAATTCGAACTCTGTGAACAAATATTTCAGGATACTGTGAAGTCGAATAACAACAAATTTCAAGTTGACTTACCTTTAAAACTGCCAATAAGCGAAGTCAATCAGGTACTGGGCAACTCCTTTGATCTATCGCTATATAGATTTTTAAACCTAGAAAAAAGGCTGCATAAAAATATAAACATGCTCACACAGTATAAAAAATTCATTCATGAGTATGTAGATCTTGGCCACGCCCACTTCGTAAATTTCGAGTCCTATGATTTCGACAAGCAACCCATCTATTTCTTACCGCATCACCCGGTAGTTAACGAAAACAGTGCCACAACACCTATTAGAGTCGTGTTTGACGGGTCACAAAAAACAAGCAAAAAGATTTCCCTTAACGACATATTATCAAATGGACCTATGGTTCAAAGGGATCTTTTCGACATTGTATTGCTGTACAGATTTGGTGATTATACATTTAGTACTGACATTCAAAAAATGTTCCGAAATATTTTTGTAAACCCAGAGCACACTCATCTGCAAAACATATTATGGCGTGATAACCCTAACGATAAGCTTCAATGCATCTGTTTGGATACTGTAACATATGGTTTAAAAAGCTCAACTTATCTAGCTACAAGGTGCTTGCATGAACTGGCGATTCAGCACGAAAATGACTTGCCAATGGCATCGTTTGCGCTAAAAAACTGCACTTATGTTGATGATGTTTTATACTCGCACTCTGATTTACGCACCCTGCTTACCGCTAAGGCACAACTGCAACAATTACTTAAGCTGGGGAGCTTTACTACGCACAAATGGTCATCAAATAATGCCGAAGTTCTTGCTGATATCCCTCTGAGCCACCGCCAATTCAGTCAAATAGATTTGCAAAAAGAAACTGTTAATTCCAAAGCTTTAGGTTTAACTATAGACACTAAAAAAGATTGTTTTAAAATAAATTCGCCTAAACAGACAAAATCTGTGCCTATAACAAAAAGAGAGATACTAAGCCATATTTCTAAATTTTATGACCCTATGGGCTTTGTTAGTCCTGTCATAGTGAAAGCTAAAGTTATTATGCAAAAGTTGTGGCTCGAGAAGATTGATTGGGATGCTTGTCTTCCAGAGGAGATAAAGAGTGAGTGGTTGCACTTTGCTTATAGCTTAGATAATATGGAAACAATTAATCTAGACAGGAACATCCCAGTTCCTACAGATGCTCAAGCTGTGCAGCTGATCGGGTTCGCCGACGCCTCCAGTAGCACCGGCTACGGGTGCTGCATCTACCTCCGTGTGGTGGAATCAACAGGTAATGCAAAATTATTCTTACTCTGTTCAAAGTCAAGGATCAACCCGCGCAATGATAAATTAACAGTACCCAGATTGGAGCTCAATGCAGCCTTGCTGCTAGCAAATCTAATGACCAAAGTTTATAACACGCTAAACATCAAAATTAAAGTTGACGATGTTTTTTTATATTCTGACTCACAAATTGTATTAGCGTGGATCAATACCGAATTATTAAAATTACAAGCCTATGTATCAAACAGAGTACGGGTAATTCAGCAATTGACCAATAGATGGCGCTGGCTGTACGTGAACACTCGCGACAATCCAGCCGACTACATCAGCCGTGGCATGGACGCGCAAGAGCTAGCCGAGAGCGCCACCTGGTGGAACGGACCAGCCTTTCTGCGAAACAGGGAGTATCGATTTAGTAATAATAGTCTACCGCCTGAAAATGTACCTGAATTAAAGCCCAGCTCAGCAATCTCCAACGAAGTAGTACTTGTAACTCGAAAAGAAAGCGATTTCTTTAATTTTCTAGACAAATACTCGGATATCAACAAAATGAAGCGAGTACTAGCATTTGTTTTGAGGTTTTGCAACAATGCTCGCCCAAAAAATACAAAACTCAATTGCAGTTATCTGCAAAGTTCCGAATTAGAGCAGTCAATGATGTTAATTGTAAAGCGCGAGCAAAAAATGTATTTTGGAGAGGAATTAAAATGCTTGCTAAAAAATGAGAATATTAAGGGCTCATTAAAACCATTGAATCCATACCTAGATAAAGGCGGTTTGATGAGAGTTACCGGGCGATTGGAAAATGCAAACATCTCATTTTCTCAAAGGCACCCTGTTATTTTGCCCAAAGATTCACGCATTACAGGCCTAATCATACATCATGAACACAACCGTCTCTTACATGCTCATCCAAAACTGCTACTCTCTAGCTTAAATAATAAGTACTGGATTATAGATGGTATAAGGCGTGTTAAAAAGATTGTTGACAAGTGCTTGGTCTGTTTCAGATTAAAAGCCGACGCAGCTAAGCAGCTCATGGGTTCCTTGCCATCTCAAAGAGTCACAGCCTGTCGGCCATTTCAAAAAGTAGGCATAGATTATGCCGGTCCTATACCGGTCAAAAACTCACGCGTTAGGCGCTCAGTTGAAACCAAAGGGTATATATGCGTAATAGTATGCTTTGTTACAAAAGCAGCGCACCTAGAACTGTCCTCGGACTTGACTACAGAAGCTTTCCTAGCCTGCTTAAAACGATTCATAGCCAGGAGAGGTTTACCTAGTGACATATTTTGCGACAACGCAGGCTGCTTTAAGGGGGCAAAGAACGAGCTAGATAAATTGTATTTGTTGCACTCATCTCAAGCCCATCAAACCCAGGTGCAACATTATATGTCTGGGCAAGGCATTAACTTTCATTTTGTGCCAAGTTATTCTCCGGTGTTTGCGGGGCTTGCAGAAGCTTGTGTCAAGAGTAGTAAGTTTCATTTGAAGCGTATTATACAAAATTATGTCTTAACATATGAGCAATTAAATACTATATTGACTCAGATCGAAGCTGTGCTAAATTCAAGACCTCTCATGCCTGTAACAGCTTCTGATACAAATGACTTCAGTTACATCACCCCAGGCCACTTTTTGATTGGCACCGCTCTGACCTGTCTCCCAGAGGAAAATAGTTGTGATACACCTACCAACCGTTTAAAATTTTGGCAAATTTGTAATTCTGTAAAACAGCACTTCTGGAAAATCTGGCACAAGCAATATTTGAATACTTTGCAATGTCGTCCCAAGTGGAGGGATAGTATTCCAAATGTAAAGGAAGGTATGTTAGTGCTTCTCAGAGAACCTAACTTACCACCATTGTCATGGCCTCTGGCCAGAATAATCAAGGTATTCCCAGGCGCCGATGAAAAGGTCCGTGTTGTAGAGGTTGTAGCACCTAATAAGAAAATCTATAAACGCTCATTATCTGGAATTTGCATCTTACCAGTTGAGCTTTGAATTGCACTTCTTATTTAAAAATGTAATTATAAAAAGATGATTATAACCTGTGTATTCACTTACTCAGAATTTGTGTGTATTAAGAAGATGTCAGATTATTTTGAATGTTTTTACTTTACATGCTATCTCCTGTACCTAGTTTAAGTACAATTGCCATGTATATCTAATTGCTTAAAATAATGCTGTGTTAAAGGCATACTTTACTTTCTATTATATGGTAATAAAGGCAATTAATTGCTGTTAATTTTTGTTAAGCATATCAAGGTGGTATGTAATTTGTATTTGTATTTTTTTGTTTGCCTTTCAATTTAATGCCTGACGGTATAGAAAATGTATGGCGTCAAAATGCTGGTCTTTTAAAAAACTGTGGCTCCTATGGTTGAGCAAGATTTCCTTGTCGTGCCCCCCAGCATGTTGGCATCACCAACAAATATAAAAATCATTTAAAATGATAAAATATTATCTATGCCTAATTTTTATGCCTAAGGTTGGCAACATTGTCTGTGTTTCTTCCTGTATCGTTCTTCACGTAAAGTGATTAAATATTTGCTCTCCTTTTTACCAGTGTTTTTTAATTAACAAACTACTTACAAATTACGCGACAAGATAAGATCGCGACATAAGGTACTAACACCCGCAAAACATGTTGTAAAAGTAAGTAAAGTGTCCATAAACTAATAGAAAGTACTTCATTACTGAGCAGAGCCTGTCACCAGCCGTACAAACCGTACAAATAAAGAGTTGCCTGGTCGGTTAGGGCGCTGTCATAATGGAGGCGGTAAACGCGGCGTGCTGGAGAGACGTTGAATTTGTTACTAGTGGCTCTGTGGGCTTTACACATCGTTTTTTTAGCATTAGAAAGAGGGTAAGCAATCTCGACATGTCTTATTGAGAGACGATTTTTAATAAAAATAAGTAACCGTCACGTATATATAAAACCATTGAAACGGACGAAAATGTGGACTGTATGACTAATAAATGAAAGATGCTAACGAGTTGAAAATGGGGATAATTATTCAATACGAAAGGAAAAACACATCAAAAGAACTTCACTCACAAATTATAGAGAGCTACTACTGTACAGCTGTCAGATAGAAAAATAATATAACACTATAAATTAAAGGAGTTCGCAACAACCATAACAATATAAATAATTAAACTAAAAAACAATTACTTTGCTCACCCGCGACCACTAATGACAAATAGTTATATCTGTGCGGCAAATGTATGTTTCCATGCAACACCTCCACCTCCACTGCTACACGAATCAACACATGCCACACAGATACACAGATTGGGTCTGTGTGGCATGTGTTGATTCGTGTAGCAGTGGAGGTGGAGGTGTTGCATGGAAACATACATTTGCCGCACAGATATAACTATTTGTCATTAGTGATCGCGGGTGAGCAAAGTAATTGTTTTTTAGTTCATAAATATGGACCTCCGCAAAGTAACGCCTGATTCAATAAATTATATAAATAATTAAGTCTCATTGTTATTAAATTGTTAGGTATATTATTATAAGTCGAGTATAGCCCGACCTGTTAGTTCCGGATTAAAATTTCGGACTAAACTCGACTTATAGGTACTTACCTACACACATCCACATTATCGTCCGTTCCATATACTCATGTCGGCGCAGAATCATCTGGCCGTAGGAAATGGTCATCTGGAGGCTTAGACATTATCAATCACAATCACGCACTTGCACTGAACACAAACTTGCAAAACAAAAACGACAGTGCCCTAAGCACGACTTGTCGAATCCTGCATCACGTAAACTCGAATAGTAAGCTATAACGAGTTTGTATGACGTTTGAAACAGCGCCCGCCCGTGAGCGTATTTGGAACTAAAATTTTGTATGAGATTTCTCGATCTCGATACGATAACCGTAACGTAACACAGGATTCGACAAGTCGTGCTTAGGGCACAGAGCAACGATCGCGACCGTACCGTCGAAACAATAATAATCACCAACCATTTCCCGCCTTTATTTAAACTTACCTCTCATTGGCTGAGAGCCGATTCCAAGTCAACACAGTGTTTTGAAATGTTTAATATCGAATTATTGGAAAAGGTAGTACTTTTAAAATTAATTCAATATATAGAATAATTTATAAATTCCAGAATCAGGATTGATTAAAACTTTTAGCAAGTTTTCATAATAAAATGATAATTCAATAACCTGTAGGTATATTGGTGAATATTGCCAATATGGCGAAGACTCGTTTCCGGTCTAGCGACTATCTTTAGATATGTTTAATTTCACAAAACGCTCACGAATTATTGGAAATAAGTTCCATAATTAAAATTAGCGTTTAAAACATATTATAAAACCTAAAAACTAACAAAAATAATAGCCTTCCCTAAATAAGATTCCATTATGTTTGCACTGCGATAGACGGCATTTTTTGTAATGTGGAAAAATTTAGAACTAAAGTAGTTTCTAAAAGATTGAATAGATGGCGCCCATATATACGTGGGTAATCCGTTATTTTTTTCACTATGATTGAGTCTCACGGTAGTTTTATGTTTTTTCCCCTTTTTTGTTTTTTTTTTCAGAGAATGAATCGACAAAAACCTATATGATATAACTTTTAGCGAACCTGCTCCGTTGAGAAATGCGACATGTACAAGATAACAGCCGGACACACATTCAAAAGCATTTTTGTCCAAGCTGAAACTCGCTTCGCTCGCTCAGTCAACTAAAAATAGAACGTCAACGCTTTGGGACCCCATGGAATATGGCCTATAGTAAGAATAAAAATATAGGAATAAATTTATTTAAACAGTTAACTTACAATTACATTTTATGAGAGAATTACATGTTGTAATAAATATAGCACTGCCACAGATTCCTTAGGTACATACATTTCCCCGTATCACCTGCACTAGGCTATGCCTGTACCGCAGAGTGACACTATACAGATTACCAATCTACACGAAGTGACGTGTCAAAACTTGAGACCCAATGTCCATGGCCTATAGCGCCGTGTCAAAACCGCCGCGTTTCCTCCACATCCTAAGGGCGCGACTCACGAGCGTCTGAAATTAGCGGACGCACCGCGTAGTCGCGTCACGCGCCTAATCAAGCAACTTCACCGAAGTTTGATGGAGTTGCGCGGGAACGGTGTAAATTACTTTGATAACGAGACGTGACCTGACTCATCTGTATGCGCCCTTACTTGAGACGTTTGGGGTGGATTCCACGATTGTGTGTTTTTTTCGATGTTGCAGTTTTTCCTTTCGGCCAGTATGGGATTGTTCGAACAATTTGTAACGTGAACATGATATTATTTATTATTAATGATACAAAAGAGTAGGCTGAGCGAGTGATCACGACTGTTCATGTACTTTACAGTTCATCATCATCATGTCAGCCGAAAGTCCACTGCTAGATATAGGCCTCCCCCGCGGCTCTCCACTCAGACCGGTCTTGTGCTTTCCGCATCCACCGCGGTCCCGCAATCCTTACTAGGTCGTCGCTCCATCTTGTTGGAGGCCTACCGACAACTCGTCTCCGGGTCCGTGGACGCCATTCGAGAACTTTACAGTTACTTTACTGTTTTTACAGTGTTAAGGAGTTAATAAATAAATAAATTATAGAGATATAACACAATAATAACACTAAGACATGTACCACGTAACTAACCCTTTTTCTGCAAATAAACATTACCTTATCTTATCGTATCTATCTTATCTTTACTAAGACTGGATGAGATTAGATTAGACTAGCTTTTGCCCGCGGCTTCACTCCCGTGGCTAAACTCTCTATCCCGTGGGAAATTCGAAAAATTCCGCTTTATCCCGGGCGTACTTAATAAAAGGAACCTCTATGCCAAATTTCAGCTTTCTAGGTCCAGGGGTTTAGGCTGTGCGTTGATAGATCAGTCAGTCAGTGACGTTTCTGTTTTAACCCCCGACGAAAAAGAGGGATGTTATAAGTTTGACCTGTGTATCTGTGTATCTGTCTGTGGCATCGTAGCTCCCAAGCGGATTGACCGATTTAAATGCGGTTTTTTTAAATAGAAAGCTAGTGTAATCGAGATGGTTCTTAGCCAAGTTTCATTAAAATCGGTTCGGAAATACTGAACTTTGAAATGGTAATGTCGGGGGGTTTTTCAACTTTTGTATGTTGGTTAGGTTATAATAATGTTTAGATTAATCATACATTCTAAGGTAAATATATTTGTATAAGTACTTATTTACATTGTCAAGTAACGGGCATTTACATGGAAATACATCAGCAACAGGCCTCGTCAACTAGCTTAACCTAAATTACAGAACATCATCAGCAACATGCTGCGTCAAAAAACCCTAACCTGAAACCCCCCACCCCGCATCGTACCCGGCTCAAAGGTCCCCATAATACCAGCAGCATTACCCATTATTAAACATTTAATTGAGTAATAAAATTATTCATTGCAATGTTAAACACGATTATTTTTAAATATTTTTTGGTACCATTTATTCTTACGGTAGGGCGGTTCATAAACAAATTTCGAAGCAGCCTACGTCGGAACTGGAACTTCAATTACGATAAGAACGCACCTTCCACTATTCACAGCGTAGTGCGAGAGCCTGCTGGTAAAATGCATACCCCCACTCGGGCACAATTACAGATAATTTACTGACAGAGAATAAGAAGCATTTTGTTTTAGTCTTCTAGGTCGGCAACTGGCGTTACGGATTAATTAAGAAAGTAAGTAAACGCTTTATCTATTTACAGATAAAAAAATCTTTTAACAAAAAGTAAAACCGCCTTCAAAAAAACCTCAGAAAAAAAGCATAAAATAACCCCCAAAAAGCCATGAGGCCTAGCAGAAATATGAAGTCGGTGCGGTGCGAGCGGAATATTCTTGGAATGAAGCACCGACTTCATATTTCTGCTAGGCCTAAAACTCATGGCTTTTTGGGGATTATTTTATGTTTTTTTTTCTTAGGTTTTTTTGAAGGCGGTTTTTCTTTTTAACCGACTTCAAAAAAAGGAGGAGGTTCCTAATTCGTCGGAATATATATAACATACAATGACAATGCAAAGAAAAATTCGTTAAGCAGCTGGACTTGAACCAGCAACCTCGGTAATCCGTACCACGCTCCACCAATTAAGCTATACTTAACGTTGGTGTACCTAACGAATTTTTCAATGCCTTGTGTCATATTTTATTTGGAAGATCTCTCCTCAGCGCCATCTATGAGTAGCTTAATCAAGCAGCTCACCCACTACGGAACTTCTACAGTTACGCATTAGTGGCAAGAGATGGAGCTATTTTCTGAATCAATGAAAATAATCGATTTATTGCTTATTTTTGTTTTATTTTTATGAAACATTCATAGAATGAAATTCAACATACAATGACAATGCAAAGAAAAATTCGTTAAGCAGCTGGACTTGAACCAGCAACCTCGGTAATCCGTACCACGCTCTACCAATTAAGCTATACTTAACGTTGGTGTACCTAACGAATTTTTCAATGCCTTGTGTCATATTTTATTTGACGTTAATTATATTTCGTCGGTTCATTCTTCAGATATAATTTTTAACCAGGTAGTTTCTTTAACTTGCTAGGCAACATCGCACGGTATTCAGAGAAAAAATAAACGATTTTTGATTAAAGAGTACTTTTTTGACTTCCGCCCTACTCCTGCGACGCTCCGCCATGTCTACCTTTACATCATTCCTTTTTCGTGCGTGGCAACGTTCGCACATCGCCAACGACGTAACACTGCGTGAAAATGCCGAAGGAAAATCTAAGTAATTCGCAAAAAATTGAGCGCTATAAGCGAAAAATAGAAGAAATTAATAAAAGTGAACAGTGTAAACGACGACGTATTCGTCCAAATATCATCTATTCTGATGATTCCGATAGCGATTCAGGTGAGTTCCAAATAGCATTTTTCTTAAGTGTGTCGAACTACCCACATGCAATAATATGTCATATAGGATCATTGTAACCAATTTTAATTTGATGGGCCGTGTGCCCAAGTAATAAAATGTATGACTTTCAACATTCTAAGCTAAATTGAAATCGGGGTTGACTGCGAGTTAACCACGCTTACGGAATTAACTGCGAGTTAATTTCGACTATCTTATAGTAATAATGTACATACAATCTACAATTAGATATTCAGTGCATCATTATATTATCTGCGAGATAATGTAATATCATAATTATTTTTCTAACAGAATTAACTGCGAGTTAATTTTGGCGAAAACATTATACTAGCACAATGCAATGTACATCTGTAACACTATATTATCTGCGAGATAATATAAAATAATAGTTAGTTTTTTGGTTGTAAAATTTAACATAAAATAATTGTTTTAGCCGATCAACCAGAAAACTTCAATGCAGAATCTGCAGAAGCTGAACAGACAACGGAGAATGCAGCTTCAGATTCTCAGTCTGATCCGACGGCTCAGGAGAGCGCGACGGCTTCAGCCGCCCCCGAGCCCCCTTCAGAGGAGGCGGCACCGACCTTAGACCCAGAGCTCCTCGCTGCACTTGGAGAATCCACCTCCGATACTCCCGAATTCGGGCCAAGCATTCACGATAGCTTAGCTACCTTATGGTTGCCTCTTCTGAAAAAAGGCATGCCAAAAGAAGCGAAAGACAAACTCCTCAAAGAGTATTTAATCCCGTCGAACTGCAAATTATTGCAGGCGCCTAAATTGAATGCCGAGATATCGGCCGCCGTGTCGGAGGTAGTTCGCGGCCGCGACAAAAAATATGTCGTTGTACAGCAACAGCTCGGCCAAGGGATAGCGGCTGTTAATCGGGCCATGGACGTCATGCTGAAGAATGACAACAAAATCGAAGCACTTAAATATTTAAACGATAGTTGTCGTATTCTCTCTGATTTACATAACTTTTTCACTAAAGATAGAACAAAGTTGGTCACACCTAGTCTGGAGAAGAACTTTCTCCACATCATTCAAGACTCAGAGAGAGATGAATCCTTATTTGGGAATTCCTTGTCTGAAAAAATTAAGGCGAGTAAGGCCATCGAAAGACAAGGTCAACAGATCAAAAAGACTGTTCCTAGCTCAATAAAAGCTAACACGACGAGCGCCCGGCCATCCACATCTCAGGGAAACTGGTCAGGACCTCCTCGCTACTCGTCGAACAGGGGGGGGCGGGGAGGCAGTCGGAAGACGGACCCCTCACCCGCGCCGGCGACCCGGCGCCCGTACATCACTGCTCAGACGAAACCCGCGAACCAGACCAAGACGCGTGCGCAAGCACGTCAGCCTTAATTCAGGTACAAACACATGCGGGTCGTTTACAAAATTTTTACCAATGTTGGCTTAAAGTGACAAATAACATGACTGTATTGTCGTGGATTCGAAATGGTTTTTCTATACCTCTATGTAAACAAGTTCATCAGTCCTCAAAGTCAAGGTCAAAGTCAAAGTCAAAGTATTTTTATTGTAGACTGTGGGTACACAAATACAACAGTTGTTATGTTTTTTACAGGCGTTCCAACACAATCAGCCAGTTTTGGCATACAATATTTCTTAATTGTATTAAAGATTTTACACTACATTTTAAATTACAGTGACTTATATTACTCAGTCCCTCATACTCAGCGGTCGCCAGGCGAAAGTAAACAAATGGACATGGCATTAAATAAATTGCTCGAATTAGGCGCCGTAAGAAAATGTACGCCTAAAAAAGACCAGTACATTTCTAGTACATTTTTAGCTCCAAAACCTAATGGCAGCAGCCGGTTTATTTTGAATCTTAAGTCATTTAACAAATTTGTCGTTAAATTCCATTTTAAAATGGAAGATTATCGGACTGCGTCGAAGTTAATACCTCGCAATGGTTTTATGGCGACCATAGACCTAAAAGAAGCATATTTGCTTATACCGATTTGCGAAGCAGATCGTAAATACCTTAGATTTCAACTTCAAGCCTGTAATTCTGATCTAATTGAAACATACGAATTCACTGCATTGCCATACGGTTTGTCGATAGCACCAAAAGTGTTTACCAAACTAATGAAAGAGGTAGTCACTCACTTACGAAGCCAAGGCTTTAAGTCTGTAATTTATCTGGATGACCTACTGTGTATTGGGGACAACTAACACGAACAATAGCACGAACAATATAAATGAGTCTGTTAGGCTATTGAACTGTTTGGGGTTCGTTATAAACCATGATAAGGGTGTGTTACTACCGTCACAAAGTTGCAAATTTTTAGGGTTTCAATATAACTCAATAAATTTTACTATTTCCTTACCACTCGACAAACGACAAAAAATTTCACGTTTGACAGAAAGGTTCATGAAATTACCTCGCTGCACTATTCGCGACTTTGCTCAACTTATTGGTGTTCTTATCTCAGCGTGTCCAGCTACTAACTATGGTTGGCTATACACCAAAGTATTAGAAAGACAAAGGTTTCTAGCTCTTCAACGACATTATGGAAATTACGAAGCTAAAATAAATCTTTCTGATGTTATTTTAAAGGACTTAATTTGGTGGAGAGACCACATTTACACAATTTCAGCAATAATGAGAACTTCAAACTTTAAGATGGAAATCTATACTGATGCATCGCGTACAGGCTGGGGCGCTGTATGCGAAGACGTTAGTGTGGGTGGACCATGGAAAGCTACAGAGAAAGAACACCATATAAACTTTTTAGAACTGCTTGCAGTTTTCTTTGGTTTGAAAAGTTTTGCACGAAACGAATCCAATTGCACTCTTCTGTTACGCGTAGATAACACCACTGCTATCAGCTATATAAACAGAATGGGAGGAATTCAATTCCCACACCTTAATGATTTAAGCCGACAAATTTGGCAATGGTGCGAGGAGCGAAATATAATTTTATATGCATCCTATGTGAACACAAAGGAAAACCGCGCCGATGGCGCATCCAGAATATCCAATCCCGACACGGAGTGGGCATTGTCCAACCAAGCCTTTATGAAAATCACTTCGCGCTTTGGACAACCCGAGATTGATCTCTTTGCATCACGCACCAATGCCAAATGTGTAAATTTTGTGTCTTGGTTCCAAGAACCAGATTCATTTGCAGTTGACGCATTCACAATCAATTGGAATTCAAATTTTTTTTTTTTTTTTTATGCTTTCCCACCTTTTTCATTAATGTTAAAATGTGTAAGAAAAATTATTGACGATGAAGCAAACGGAATTCTCGTTTTTCCTTATTGGCCTTCTCAGCCGTGGTACCCCTTCTGAGAAGTTTAATCGTATCTGATATATTATATTTCAACCCCAGTGAAGTGTTGCTTCAATCCCATTTCAGCCGGTCGCACCGACTGCGCAACAGCCTTACCCTGGCTGCCGCGACGCTCTCTGCGCAGCGTTCTCCGGACGAGGCGTACCGACCGAGGCGATGCCGCTGACTTTGGCTTCTCTGTCAAAGAACACGCTAAAGCAATATAGCGTGTCGCTAAAACTTTGGTGGGAATTTTGTGCTAAGAATGATCTTGACCCTTTAGCGGTGTCTAAGACGTCAGTACTTAGATTTTTATCAATACTATTTAGTACAGGTTGCTCGTATGGGACTTTAAACAGCCATCGCTCCGCATTGTCCCTCCTACTAGGGCCCAATATTTGTTCTGATGACTGTGTGAAACGGTTGCTCAAGGGTGCTTATAAATTGAAACCCAGTGCACCAAAATATACACATACTTGGGACCCACAGGTTGTTTTAAATTTCATTTCAACCTGGTATCCTAATATCGAGTTACCGCTCGAGAAGCTCACAAAGAAACTTGTCATTTTACTCGCACTTTGTACCGCACACAGGGTCCAGACCTTGTCCCTTATCAAAGTAGAAAATATTTTTATTTCGGAAAATTATATCAAAATTACGATACCTGATTCAATTAAAACATCAGGTCCAGGTCGAAAGCAACCCTTACTAAATTTACCTTATTTCAAAGATAATCTGAGAATTTGCCCTGCCTCAGCTCTCAAAGATTATATTTTAGTAACACAAAATAAGAGAGTTGAGAGTCAAGGAGCACTACTCTTAACACATAAAGCCCCACACAAAGCAGCTACAAGCCAAACTATAAGCAGGTGGTTGAAGCAAGTGCTGAGCGCCAGCGGCGTCGACGTGTCGGTGTTCACCGCGCACAGCACGCGCCACGCCGCCACCTCGGCCGCCAGCGCCGCCGGCCTCTCTGTTGATCTCATCCGAAAAACGGCTGGTTGGACTCCCGCATCCAGCACGTTTGCAAAGTTCTATAATAGACCGCTGCTTGACAATGACGATGAGGGTTTCGCAAGAACCGTTTGCTTACCGTCAATATAACGTATTTGATTATAATCTAGCTAGACAAGCTGTAGAATTATTTTAGTTAAGTACAGGGTGTACCTTATATGTTTTTTCTGTATAAAATATAAACAAACTTTCATAAACATAATATATTCTTATTCAGTAAAAAGCAAGCAAAACTAATTAGTAGGCACTCTAAAGGTCTACCTGGTTAAAAATTATATCTGAAGAATGAACCGACGAAATATAATAGAAGATCAAACGAACTTACCAAGTGAAGTTCGATCGCTATTATATGAGTCGGTTCATTCGAAGATATAATCACCCTCCCACCCTCAATATATCAGAACTGGTTTCTGAAATCCCACATTTCAGTTTTGCTCTGGACTCTGAAAAAATGATGTAAAGGTAGACATGGCGGAGCGTCGCAGGAGTAGGGCGGAAGTCAAAAAAGTACTCTTTAATCAAAAATCGTTTATTTTTTCTCTGAATACCGTGCGATGTTGCCTAGCAAGTTAAAGAAACTACCTGGTTAAAAATTATATCTTCGAATGAACCGACTCATATAATAGCGATCGAACTTCACTTGGTAAGTTCGTTTGATCTTCTAGTATAGCTTAATTGGTGGAGCGTGGTACGGATTACCGAGGTTGCTGGTTCAAGTCCAGCTGCTTAACGAATTTTTCTTTGCATTGTCATTGTATGTTGAATTTCATTCTATGAATGTTTCATAAAAATAAAACAAAAATAATCAATAAATCGATTATTTTCATTGGAATATATATATAATTTTTTTATGCATGTTCTCCAATTTCTTATCGAAGCAAGCGGTGATTGCTTACCTACATCAGGTCGTTGGCCTCCTACATCTGGTGACAAGAACATAATAATGTGCAAACCAAGTTTAGCCTCTATTTTTGAATGAATTCTTATTCCATACGTACTCAGAAACTTTTTGAATTCCAAATAACGAGCAACAATTGTAAATTTTCGAACCTGATCACAAAATTTCACCAGAATCGGTTGAGGATTGCGACCTGTAGAGGATACACGGTGAGGACAGACGGCGGACGGACACACGCGGACACACGTTTCGCTCACTTCGTCTGCTCGGTCAATAATGTACCTAAACTAACTTTTTGTATTTTTAGGGTTCCGTACAAAAGGAAAAATGGAACCCTTATAATAACTTTGTTGCCCATCTGTCTGTCTGTCTGTCTGTCTGTCTGTCAAGACCCTTTTTCTCTAGAACGCGTGGAGCTAGCAAGCTGAAATAAATAGCGAATACCTAAACCTGCAGTCCCTTAAAGCTGTGTAAAAATCGAGCTTTTAAGTCAACGCAATCAAAAGATACAGCCATTAAAAAAGTTGTTTCCGCACAAATTGCCGTACCCTGAAAACCTAAAGGGTATTTCCAGTTGTCCTAGAAACTTTAAATTTGGTATGAAGGTAGCTCTTATAGCACAATCACTCAGAAAAGTCTCAGAATCTTAAATTTTTATGTCTGTCTGTAGATTTCGCAGACCAGTGTAAGATGATCCCACACTGCTTACATTTTGCTTGCAGGTTCGCTAACACTGGACTACCTACTTAAAACACTGGGGAAAAGCGTTAAAATCTTTCTACTGAACCCTCGTGCGCGAGTCCGACTCACACTTGGCCGATTTTTTTCTATATTATTTACGCATCAGTATGAAATTTGTGAAAAATAATAATGTACCCGTTTGAATTTTAAGCAAACTTGGTTTTCCTATGCCTTAAAAAATGTAGTGATGGTCTCTCGGACTACCACAATAGCTCCGGAAAATCGCATCAAAGCTATTAAAACCTAGACAGGCGAGGTTCCTTAAGACCCTGCAAGTTCCATGATTTTATTCTTCATTATTTTGCAGTGTACCGGCGGAGATGATCGCTTTTTCAATTTAACTTATCAAGCTTAAAGTTTACACTGAATGCACGAGTTGTTGCAAGGCGACTAAGTGGCTCCGTGAGCTGCAGACCTCGCGACCTTATTTTTTTTACTTAAAAAACCTATAATGATTATCGAACCTGATCACAAAATTTCAGAAGAATTGGCTTATTTTTTAAAATTTTTGGTCATTTTTTTTGCTTAATAAAAATTAAACAAACCATAGGTAAGTATATAATTATTGAACATGATCACAACATTTCACGAGAATCTGTTAAGAAATGCGACCTGCAGAAGAGAACAGCCGCATACGAAAGAATTTTTGTCCAACCAAGAGGACTGCCAGTGTCTATACAATGTCGTGTTCCTTTGAAATAATAAGCCTGCTGTAGCTAGTTTTACTACGGAGGGGGTCTCTGTACCATTCATTTGGTATGACATTTAGACCTCTGGCTAACACAACAGCGCCATCTAAATTCGTTTTTTCTTTCAGTTCATAGATGTTCATGTTCATATTTTGTTAGCCAGAGGTTTAAGTGTCATACAAAATTAATGGTACAGAGAGCTCTCTTATAGTGAAACTAGCTACAGCAGTGCCCTAAGCACGACTTGTCGAATCCTGCGTTACGTTACGGTTATCGTATCGAGATCGAGAAATCTCATACAAAATTTTAGTTCCAAATACGCTCACCGGCGGGCGCTGTTCCCAACGTCATACAAACTCGTTATAGTTTACTATTCGATTTTACGTGACGCAGGATTCGACAAGTCGTGCTTAGGGCACTGGCTCATTATTTTACTGGAACGCGACATTGTATAACCATTGGCAGTCCTCTTGGTTTTATCGTCAAGGACTCCAAGCTGAAGTGGAGACGCTTCGCTCACTTCTTTTACTCGGTCAACTATCAAGATTTGCTTAAATTGATGACACTAGCTTTGTTTTTACGTCCCACTGCTGGGCACAGGCCTCCTCTCAGAATAAGAGATTCAGATTGACGACCGGATGGCCTAGTGGTTAGCAACCCTGACTATAAAGCTTGAGGTCCCGGGTTCGAATCCCGGTCGGGGCAGATGTTTGTATGATGAATACGAATGTTTGTTCTCGGGTCTTGGATGTTTAATATGTATATAAGTATGTATTTATCTATATAAGTAGGTTTATCCGTTGTCTAGTACCCATAGTACAGGCTTTACCTAGTTTGGGACTAGGTCAATTGGTGTCAATTTGTCCCATGATATTTATTTATTATAGAGGGCTTGGACCAGCGCTTGGTTCCAGCGCGGACCCAGTGCCGATTGGGAACTTTTCACACACCATTGAATTGCCTCATAGAAGTGTGCAGGTATCCTCACCACGTCTCCTTTCATCGAAAGCTCGTGATAAATTACAAATGTAAATTCGCGCAGTCATAAATTACGAAAAACTCAGAGGTGCAAGCCAGGCTCCTGTTTCACCAACTTTACAATAAAATTGTCAGTTTACAATGACAATTCGAACGACATTTCTTTGCCAATATTTAGGCCGTTAAAACAACAGCTCTTCAAGTCAGCCACTGACACCGATTTGTTATTGAAAACTGACACTTGTAGTTGGTGACAAAGGGGCCTGGATCTTTATTTATTTGTGAATACCTATTTACTAGGCTACCACGGCCCACGGATCTAAAATGAAGAGTGTTCGATTGATTGTTCCGAGTGATCGACCACGCGACCTGATGACGAGGAGTACCACCACCAAACCTCACCAGAAAATTGGGGTCCAGTACCACAAATCTACTCAATGTCTCTTACCACCTTTGTGTCTAATTGACACATTATTTATTTAAATAATACAAGAGTCCATTCCCCAAAAAAAATCACTCACGCTTCACCGACATCCTGGCCGGGTCGCCATGCGATGTGGGATATAATTGAAACAAGTAGTCACTTGAACGACGTTTATTAGAATGCCAAATATAGAGCATTACATGTAATATAGAGGGAATCATACAGAGAGTACACAAAGAGTATTAAATGTAGACATACAAGTAGGTACATTATTACACCACAGATTAAATTGCGTGTCCAGTCATTTTTACTGGAATACAGCTCGAAAATAATCAACATGCCTTTTAAAAAAAACATGAATGGAAGTACTCGCAGTGGCTATTGACGCATTTATCAACGGAATGGAGTTTTTTCAAAACAAAACCGCTTAGAATGCAGACGATAACAACAGTTTCGTTCATACCAAAAATGAGTTTTTCCCTTGACCAACTCTAAACCAAACTAAAATAAGCCTTGTCTATAAAGTATAAGAGCTGTAGTTGTTTCTGAAGCTATTTTTATAAGTTTGTAAACGATTTATTTTCAGTGACTAAAAATGACTGGCATATGCATATTCTCTACGACAGAATATGATATGGAAAACGCAGCCAAACAAAAATTCTATGGTTTGGCTTCTAAACGGGCAGCTTTTTTCTGCATTATGTGGCTGGCAACTATTTAATTGCTGTCTCACTCTTATATTAAGAAAACTAGATAACTTAGGAACCCTGTCCTGGGCGTGTCCGACACGCTCTTGCCCGGTTTTCATTAACCCCCCGACGAAAAAGAGGGGTGTTATAAGTTTGACATGTGTATCTGTGTGTCTGTGTATCTGTGTATCTGTCTGTGGCATTATAGCTCTCGAACGGATTGACCAATTTCGATGCAGTTGTTTTTAATCGAAAGCTAGTTTAATCGAGATGGTTCTTAGCTAAGTTTCATTAAAATCGGTTGACTCGTTTTTGAAATATTGATCTTTGAAATGAAAATGTCGGGGGTTTTTCAAATTTTCTAAGTTAACCCATTTTTATTTAGTTCTGTGTTTCGAAACAAACGTCTTCAAGTGCCGCAGTATTTCCAACCCACAAAACCCGCCATTTCTACACAATCATTTTATTTCCTACCACAGCAGTCTCAAAAAAATACAATAAAAGAATCGCTACGCGAAACAAGACATTATCTCCCGCTCAATAGATTGGAAAGCCATCCGATACGGCGTTACACCGAAAATATTTTGACAACTTTTTTAGGATTCCCTAACGGCTGGAGGTTTTATCGTTGTATGTGAACATGGCAGACTTTCGAGTGGGCAAAGATTATGCGGCAGAGTTCACACTCTGCCACATAATCTTCACCTCACCTCACCTCACGGTGTACAGTCAACACCAGCGAACCTAGCGGATTTTTGACTCGCGATTCATTGCTTTGCTTCTAACATGAAACTACAGTGAGAATTAACCATAAACGGATTAGTCAGTTGCGGAAAGCACAAGACCGGTCTGAGTGGAGAGCCTTGGGGGAGGCCTATGTCCAGCAGTGGACGTCTTTCGGCTGACATGATGATGATGATGGATCAGTCACGCATACAATTCGAATTTGCTTAGTCCTGACATAAATAATAAATAAATAACACATTCAAAAGCTTTTGACAATAATAAAAATTGTGCAATACAGTAATAAAGCTGCGCCTTGTCCAGTCTCGCGAGAAGAACCTTGGCGCGCAGTATGTTTCGCTGTCGCCATGACATGCACTCCCACACGAAAGGGTACGAATTAGTCCGAACCATAAATTCGAAAGCTTAAGCGAGCTATTTATAATTTTTAGGGTCCCGTGTCTCTAAAAGAAAATCCTGAAAACGTTCGGTTCCATACAGAGTGCAACTCGAACTGGAGTGTTTTTCTATGCAAGAAATCAAATACTAATGGTTTTGTCTTCTTCTTACTAACGGAAATGTCAATGTGACAAAAAAGGACAAACGGACTTTAACGGCATTTTAGTTAAAATAGGTTTATGAATAATATTAGGGTAATTTATTATGCCTCTGCGTGCGATGGCTAGTCTTTGACACGAGGCTTATCGCAGGCGTGTGGTGAATAACATGAACTGTCAAAACAGTTGTTTCGAGGAATAGGAAAATAGTAGGTACATCTAACGTTTCGTAGCTATTACGATAGGCAAATGAATAGAAAATACAATATAACAATTTAGTTAAAGCACGCTGAAGCCCGATCTCGAAAATTCGAATCCTGCGTAACGTAACGTTATCGCATCGAAATTGAGAAATTTCATACAAAATCCAAACACGCTCACGGGCGGGCGCTGTTCCAAAAGCCATACGAAATTTTTGAGAACGTTACTACTCGATTACGTTACGCAGGTTTCGAATATTCGTACTCGGGCCGCTGAATAGGCAGTTTATGAAGTCATTTTACAGAACACGTTTTGGCTTTCTTAATTTCGTTACTTGTTGTCCCATAAAGACCGATCATTAATTCAGGGTCATCATCATCATCATCATCATCATCACCCTTTTTAACCCCCGACGAAAAAGAGGGATGTTATAAGTTTGACATGTGTATCTGTGTATAAATATGTCTGTGGCATCATAGGTCCCAAACGGATGGACCGATTGCAATGCGGTTTTTTTCAATCGAAAGCTAGTTTAATCGAAATGGTTCTTAGCTCAGTTACATTAAAATCAGTTAACCCGTTTTTGAAATACTGAACTTTGAAATGACAATTTCGGAGGTTTTCAACTTTTCTAAGTTAGTTATTCAGCTTTCTTGTAGCATCTAATAGCGCTTATTACCCGAACTTGAATCAAACTAGGCTATTTTGAATAAAATGTTTCTGATCCATCAAATATTTATAGTTCACTTCATCCTTTTACTGAAACGAAACGATTTATTGGCCAACAGTTAATTAAAATGGACATCATTACCAGTTTCATTACTAGACCCTCACGAAGTGTCCTTGAATGACTTTAATACCGAAAAGCCATATAGGATATGAGAAATATCGTGCGCCGCCATTAGATTGCTGTGTTTAATCGTTCGCGTGTGATCTCATGACTCTTCCACCCCGTATTGGAACGTCACTCGGACGATGATAAAATTCTCGTGTAAGGTTGTAAGGTGTTTAATCACAAAGCCGCTGGTCTTTGCTAATCCTTTTAATTAGGCTTTGAGCCTTTCAATTGCTTACGTATGGACTAGTGAGGAGAATTGTGAGGATGTGCCTTTTTGAGACAAAAAAAATGTTTTGCTAAGTGCCTTAGGCGCATTCTTCTTAGTAATTATAATTTCCTAACTAATAGCTGATGTGCTTTGTTAGTTTGTTTAGATTTTAATTATTACCTTTTAGCTGTTGCCAGTGACTTCGTCTGCGTAAATTTGTTTATTACCGTACCGCGGAAACTAAGTGTAAGTTCTAAGTAACAAAATAAGTACGTCCATTATCCCAAGTGGTGCGGTGGTCTCGTTACCTATAAGGGTAATACTTATGTATAATAATATTGCTGCTACCTTACAGGGTTGTACCAGGGTTAATTTTACGTACTGTGCTATTAAATAAATAAATAAATAAAACAATTATTTAGCTAGGTCTTTCCGAAAACGCAGGAATGCATGCAAATACATTTGCTAACATCTCGCATCTCTGACTTTTTCGGAATTCATGTGCGAAATTACGTTTATAATTAAATAAATAATAAATAAATGAATAAATATCATGGGACAATTTGACACCAATCAACCTAGTCCCAAACTAGACAAAGCCTGTACTATGGGTACCAGACAACGGACAAACATACTTATATAGATAAATACATACTTATATACATATTAAACACCCAAGACCCGAGAACAAACATTCATATTCATCATACAAACATCTGCCCCGACCGGGATTTGAACCCGGGACTACAAGCTTCATAGTCAGGGTCTCTAACCACTAGGCTATTCGGCCGGAATTTACCATGCGCTTTTCGGTGAAGGAAAACATCGTAAGGAAACCTGCACATTCTTGCGCAGCACAGCAAGTCAATGGTGTTTGTGAAGTTCCCAATCAACACTGATGATATTATGCTATGTGCTGCAACAATTTTGTTTTCCTATTCGGCGAGGCAACGCTGCTAGCCTTTTGGGCACCATGCCACGGGGGCCTTATGCCACGGGGGCCTTATGCCACGGGGGCCTTATGCCACGGGGGCCTTATGCCACGGGGGCCTTATGCCACGGGGGCCTTATGCCACGGGGGCCTTATTAAGATTTAAAATTTTAGCTTGGGTGTAATGTCATTGTTGCTTTTGTTTTGTTTTTTCTAATCGGTCGTGATTTCAACATCCTATTCATGCGCTACCACTGGGCTGGGCACAGGCCTCTTCTCAGAATGAGAAGGCATCGGTTAGTTCCCACGCGGAAAAAAGGACTTTTTTTCACTGCAGTTGAGTACCTATACGCTAAGCACAAAAATATGGCCTTTGAAAAAATGAAATGAAATGAAATGAAATTAAATATTTTTATTCCGGAAATGGCTTCCATAGTTAACTAATTAGTAGTTAGTTTGCTTCCTTCGTGAGAAATACTCATCTTCTTCCCATAGTCCGAGAACAAAAAATAAACAAGCGTTTTAAAGGCAAATCCACATAAAACGTGCATCCCAGCCACGCTATTAACGCTGCGTCATTGGATCTCCACAAAGTGGAATTGTACGTACACGAAAAATGGTAATACACCACTTAGGGCTTAATTAAAATGTCCCATACTTAATGAATGGCCGGGGTGACGGTGCCACGGAATGGCGTAGCTGATTGCTACGCCGTAGAGGCGCTACGAAATTGTGTAGCTATTTAAATTTGCGTAATTTATTTTGGGTTTAAGTGAATGTGAATGAGTATTAAAAAGTGATTTTAGGACGTTTCACGTGGCAATGGTTCAAATCTTGCGTGCATTTGTACAGTCGAGGAAATTAATTCCTTACCCACCATAGAACATTTTTCATACTAAACGTCATAACGATTTTCCTTGTCAAGCTATGCGATGTCACTATGACGTTTACTGTGAAAAGGTTCCGTTGTGGGTCAGGAATTTATTTCCTCGACCGTACAAGGTTTAGGCAACTTGCAACTTTTTTTATTGAAAGAGGGAGGCAAAAGGCAGGTCAACTGGTAAGCGATCACCGCCACCCGTGAGAACCAGCAACCCCAAGAGAGTCACTAGTCCGTTACCGACCTTTAACGGGGAAAAGAGATAGAGGAAAGGGGGCGGGGATCGGGCCTCCGGCACTCTCACTGCCCGAACGAAATGCAACAGGGGTGCTGTTGTTTCACGCTGATTTTCTGCTAGAGGGTACCGTCCCCGGAAGAGCCGGCCCGTTCGTACGGCAGCAAATAGCTACAGTATGGTTCTCCCACTATGCAAAGTATAATTTGACATGTGAAATAAACCCACTTCCAGTAGTCGGATTGTCTTGAAAATTGGCGTATGTAAGGCAATAATAAAGTACTCGAAACCAAGATGTAGCGAGGTGCCTATACTCCATTTATTTTAAAGTTAGAATTAACGATCAAAAACTACCACACACGTTTTTCGGCAATTCGAACATTTATTTAAACATTTATTAACGCTATTATTATTATGTTTTCCTCGTGCAAGTTAACACTTTAAATAATGCCTTTGTTTTTAAAAAACGTGTGCAATTGACCGTTGAATTTGTAATAGTAAAATAAACGAAGTATAATTGATTTAAACCCAATGGTTTGGATTAAAAAGTAGGAATGGTTCAATAAATTATTTACCTGATTCAATATTCAGGCTTCTGAATAATTATTTAGGTGCACATTACATATTCCTATAATCGAATTAGGGTTTGACCTCAATCAGACGAGATGGACAGTCGGCCCACTGAATATGACAACTCACTTCAGATGCCTAAAAACCCACAATATCTTTACCTTTACCTTGCCTCTATGTTACATAAATTATTCATTTTATAAAAGAAAGGAAATTGTATTGTTTCTAGCTTATGGCCCGAGAACGATTATTCGAAACCTGCGTCACGTAAAATCGAATAGTAAACGTTGTCGAGTTTGCATGACGTTTGGAACAGCGCCCGCCTGTGAGCGTATTTGGAAAAAAAATAGTATGAGGGTTCTCGATCTCGATACGATAACCGTAACGTTACACAGGATTCGAAAACTCGTGCTCGACCCTCAGAGATTTTTCGTAAATTTTAAGGCAACACTTTCCTATGTGTTATTCCGACATGTTTCTTGCTCATCCGTAGACCTTCCTCTAACGCACTTCATAAGGATTAGATTTTTTACCCGTGGTACAAGTATTTACACTACTTAAAGTACCTAACATGAAACTTTTTTTGCTATTATTAATTTGGAATTTCAAAAAAACACAATTTTTCGTTATCTGATGTTTCAATACAATTTTATTTTATAAACTTGCCGTCCCTAAATTTCGTCTACGAAAAGTCAGTAAGTCTTTTTTGGGAAATTGCGCGAGGTTCTACAATAAAGTGCCTGTAGATGCATGGGAATTGCCTCACAATTCATTTAAAAGATACATAAAGACCGCTCTCTTGAAAAAAGCATACTACAAAGTGGATGAATACTTATGTGATGGCACCACCTGGCCAAGGCTGAAAACAGAAGATAATTAGGACATCAATGTGACTTGGCTGCGTCCCGAAGATATTCGTGTATAGTGTCCGGCTCTGTTGCCGTTGTCCGCTGCGTACTAATTGTAATACAATTGACATAAATAATGTAATAAAACATTATTTGACATGATGACATGAAATGTCTATTTCATAATTTTTTGTTATTTGACATTTGGAGACCATATACATCTCCAGTTTATGTGCATTATTATACTTATTATTTGACCGTGGAGGCGTTTTACACCTCTGCTGATTATAAATTTAGTTTATATTGACCCTAGAGACTATACATCTCTAAGCCATTTAGATTAAGTATTATATTATAGTATTAATTCTGGGACCCTATACATCCCTTTGTAATTTAAATTTTCACAGATATTTGACCTGGAGACCCTATACATCTCCTGCTCAATTAAAACGTGCCAGTAAAGTAAAGTGTTCTGGTTTTGCTGTTCTAATAATTACTTTTTACACTTGTTTCTAAAACGCGGTTTTTTTTTCTCTCTTAATCTTTTAATGACAGAGTGAGGTTTCTTTGTGTAATTTGTCTGTGGTTACGTATTGTAAGAGCTAATGTAACTTGTTTTTAGAAAAAATGACTGTGTGCCAAGTTTCTTGCGGCGCATTCTTCTTGGCAATCATGGTCTTTCCGAAAGCGCTGGTAGACTCAAAAAAAATGACGTGTAAAAGAGCATTCAACTGCCTATTTGCTGAATAAATTTTTGAATTTGAATTTTGAATTTGAATTTGAATATCCTATCTTAATCCTAACGTCCTAATCCTAACTAATATTATAAATGCGAAAGTAACTCTGTCTCTCTGTCTGTCTGTTTGTTATCTCTTCAAGGGAAAACCGCTGCACCAATCTAGATGAAATTTGGTAAGAAGATAGTTTGAATATTGAGGAATAACATGTCACAGAGATAGGCGTCTTTATATCCGTGAAAATAATATAGTTCCCTCGGGATAGCAATAACCGAAATCTACGCGGACGAAATAGCATACTAAACTTAAACACTGAATACTATAACAAGGAAAACTTTATTGTATTTGTTGTTATTTATCAAATTTAATAATAACAGAATTTAAATATTCTTACTAGCAAGGACGTAGTCGAAGCATTTCATCTCAGTTCTCTAGGTTGGCAACGTATCTGCAAACCCTCTGGGGTTGCGGGTGTCTATAGGCAGTGGTGATCACTTACCATCAGGAGACCCACTTGCTCGTTTGCATTCCTCGTCATAAAAAAAATAGTCTCTGCCAGGCCCCTATTTCACCAGCTTTACAATTGTCAGGTTAATATTGGCAATTCGAAGTACATTCCTTTGCCAATATGAAGCGCGCTAAAAGAAAAGCTATTCAAGTCAGTAATTGACAATGAATTGTCATTGAAAACTGACAATTGTAAAGTTATAGTGAAATAAAAACGGATCACTCACGTATATAAGTCGAGTTTAGCCCGCCATGTTTCGGACTAATTCGTAGTCCTTCCTCTGGGAGCGCACGACCCAGCGGCGGCGAGACGCACACTGCGCGCCGCGGCAGTGAGTCGCGCGAGCAGAGCCGCGGCGCGTAGTGTGCGTCTCGCCGCCGCTGGGTCGTGCGCTCCCAGAGGAAGGACTACGAATTAGTCCGAAACATGGCGGGCTAAACTCGACTTATATACGTGAGTGATCCGTTTTTATTTCACTATGATTGAGTCTCACGGTAGTTTCATGTTAAAAATTGTAAAGTTGGTGAAATAGGGGCCAGGTCCTCTATGTTTATTTCTTCCAATATTTTGATACCTTACGACACCCGTTAGTTTTGTTCCAACTGTCATCCCTAACATCGTCACATCTGTGCTATAAACGTTTTTATTTCTTCCAATATTTTGATACCTTACGACACCCGTTAGTTTTGTTCCAACTGTCATCCCTAACCCCGTCACATCTGTGCTATAAACGTTTTTATTTCTTCCAATATTTTGATACCTTACGACACCCGTTAGTTTTGTTCCAACTGTCATCCCTAACCCCGTCACATCTGTGCTATAAACGTTTTTATTTCTCCCAATATTTTGATACCTTACGACACCCGTTAGTTTTGTTCCAACTGTCATCCCTAACCCCGTCACATCTGTGCTATAAACGTTTTTATTTCTTCCAATATTTTGATACCTTACGACACCCGTTAGTTTTGTTCCAACTGTCATCCCTAACCCCGTCACATCTGTGCTATAAACGTTTTTATTTCTTCCAATATTTTGATACCTTACGATACCCGTTAGTTTTGTTCCAACTGTCATCCCTAATCCCGTCACATCTGTGCTATAAACGTTTTTATTTCTTCCAATATTTTGATACCTTACGACACCCGTTAGTTTTGTTCCAACTGTCATCCCTAATCCCGCCACATCTGTGCTATAAACGTTTTTATTTCTTCCAATATTTTGATACCTTACGACACCCGTTAGTTTTGTTCCAACTGTCATCCCTAACCCCGTCACATCTGTGCTATAAACGTTTTTATTTATTCTCGGAATGTTCAAATCCAATTTAGCCGCGTTATATTTCCGATCAGCAATATTGTAAGCGAGACGTAACTTGATATCTTCAAACATATTTTTCTTATTCCATAGATAAACAGGAAGGGTAGCGTTACAATAATAAACAAAAGTAACGTTTCCGGGTGATATTAGAGGCGGTTGTTATTCTTGGTGGTTAGAAAAATAATGTATTGAAATTGTCTGACGTCCGAAACGGAGAGAAGCAAGACAAAATTGACACTTCTCGAATGTGGTAATTTTCAACATGACATGTGAACTAAATCACTGTAAGTGTTGCCCGTCTATCTTTCTATCTGTCGAAACTCTTTTTCTCGGGAACGGGTGGAGGCAGCAAACTAAAATTAATATGAAATACTCAAGTCAGCGCAATCAAAAGATACAATCATTGAATTAAGTGCTTCCATAGGTACAAATTGCAGTGAAATCTGTAGGGCACATCCAGTCGTCCTGGAAACTTGAAATTATGAAGGTAGCTCTTATAGCGCAACCAATCAGATAAATCTGAAAAACTTTAATTTTTATGTATTATATTATTTTGTCAATGACCAATATAAAATTATCCAATGTTGGATACATTTTAATTGAGAGCAGGACTCTGCTAACACTGGATAATTTAAACCATTCGACAAAGCGGTACAATCTTAGCGACTTCCCGTGATAGACGAACTATTTACATACCTAAAACCGGTACGTAACCGGCGCGAGCACAACTCGCACTTGGCCGTTTTTTTTTAGATTATCTTATCTGCGGGTGGTAGGACCTTGTGCGAGGACCGTCTGGACCGCTACCACCATCTCACTCGCTAATCCTGCCACGCTGCCTGCTGTTGCTTGTACTATTATGTTCCGGTGTGGAGAGTAAGACAGCCGATGTGATTACGGGCACAAGAAGCATCCCATCTTAGCTCCCTAGGTTGGCAACGCATCTGCAAATCCCCCGAGGTTGCAAAATTAACGAAACAGTCACTAAGAAAATCTGCCGGTGCGCGGTGTTTGAGGTAAGTATTTTAAGAATGTCGGCCCCAAAAACGCATAAACATGGCCACTTCACGAGTCTTACCACCTCAAGTGGTGGAAACTGATAGAACAGCCATACCTACAGTATGAATAACAGGTTGAACTTCGCTCGAGAAGTGTTGATGCAAGCAAACAGCCACTTACGGCAAACGCTGGTTCAGGTAACAAATGAACGCCGGGGCACGTTATATACGGCTGTAGGACCCGAACACACTGCTTGGATTCGCAAAATTATTTTTATCTACACACATAAGAGTACAATTAAAAAGGGCCTCAGTTAAAAAGAAATTGACGATAATATGAAACGTCAGCTCGATATCAGCGGCCTTTGTCCATGATTTAAAAAAACAGCCAAATTCGCGATAGGTTTATTCTGCCTTCGGCTTCTGAACCCATCTTAGAGTACTTATAATAATTACACACTACTGCTACATAATTACTACATAATTAGGCCTTAAAACACTCGTGTGATCCTGGTCTGAAACTCATAAAACCCAGAACTCAGTAATAAAAGCTTGTACTCGTATAATTGTTATTTTTTATTTATTAACGCCAGAGCCAGAAGGCTGAACTAGCAACGTGGTTACCAAAGGATGACAGATGCAAAATTGTTTATAATATAATCTTTAGATTAATAACGAAACTTGCATGCCGTATTGGTACGCCTCAGGGCACACAGCATGGTGGTATTATGTAATAATACAATTTTCACACACGTAAGACCTGTGTATACAAAACTGTAATTACCTATGTTTTTTGACAAATATATTTGATTTTGAATTTGAATTTTGAATCTTAAGGTAGGTATCATAGTTATCATATCACGTAGTGTGTGTCGCGTTTCGCAAACCACAGACCATACATCAGCTGCAGCTCTGGGCGCAAATGACTGAGTAAACTTACGGCGTCGGATTCCGCTGCAGTCTTCAAAGTACACCCTCTGACCATTTTTGAATGCGTACGCTATGGATTATATTTCCTTTGCTGAGCTGCCTCTGTGGTCTGGCTGCTTTATCTCCTCACTTCTCGTCGTCTGAGGCTAACTACGAACACTCAACTCAACTCAGCTGAGCGAGACTTTCAGTGTTATAACATTTTATGACAGATTTTTCGGAACACACGAACAGCCAGTCCTCTATTAATAAATAAATATCATCTTTTAACTGACTTATGAAAAGGGAAGTTCCGGATTCAAGGGTATTTTTCAGTGAGAAAAGGAAATAATCAAGTTGCACAATTTTATCGTTCATAATAATTAAAATAGGCCATGAAACTTATGACATAAATTTCTTGTAAAATTAAAGGTCATCATCATCATCATCATGTCAGCCGAAAGACGTCCACTGCTGGTCATAGGCTTCCCCCTAGGCTCTCCACTCGGGCCAGTCTTGTGCTTTTCCGCATCCACCGCGCGGTCCCGCGATCTAGTTCGGACTAGTTCGTCACTCCATCTAAGGTATCACTAAGTTATACGGCTATAAATATCTATATGCTCCCTCGACGCAGGTGAATAACGATAAGTTCTGTATATAGATAATAATGCACATAATTTGAAGAAAAGGAAAGAGCATATCTAGTCACCTTAGCAACTTTTTGAGTTATCGCGGTTTGAAACTTTGAAACGATGTAATTATCCATATAATTTTCGTATAACTACATATTTTCTTAAAGTGATAAAAAAGACAAGTTGCATAAATATTTGTATCTGTAACGAAGTGTTAACTTATAGTCTTTTGAGTGCCCTACATTTTGAGATTAAAATCTCGTTTTAAAAAGAGTCACTGGCCAATGACATGTTCTTTCCGTGTACCCTTCATTTTGTCAGTCATACACATCTGTGTATGACTCACAAAATGTGTAAATGTGTACTATAATGTGTACTCGCCTGTGAGTTTGAGTATCTACTCAAACTCACAGGCGAGTACACATTATAATACATCGTCGCGCTGACGTACTGACAAACTTAACAGCATACAACACATACACGTTCCAGTCTAGTGTACGTACAGACAGCAGCAGAAGTAGCTAAACCGCCGAAGCGGTCACATAATCTGCTCAAGCTCTTATGTCTATAACAATAGGACCGTGTTTAGATGATTGCGAACGCATCGGTTGCTAGCTATTTTTCCTGCTGACTATATGCGGGCTTACACGGTACTTACCATGGCGTGGGCCCTGGTGGGTGGTCCCTGAGCTGGCCGGCCGTCCTCAGACAGATGCGGCCTTGTTTTCAGGTGCGTTCAACACTTTATCTCTCTTGTTTTCGTGGCCGGGTAGGCCGAGAGCTGTCGGTTACTACTGTATAAGACAAGTATGTAGGTAATTTATTGAATCAGGTGTTACTTTGCTCACCCGTGACCACAAGTGAAGTAGTAGTAATAGGTACGTTAGTTACTACTGTAGTAAATGGTTTAGTATACTTAGTGGTGGTGGTGATAGTTGGGTCTGCGTGGAATGTGTTGATTCGCGTAGCAGTGGGGGCGTAGATGATGCATTCATTGTTAGAACTCTTTTTAAGTTGTGGTCGCGGGTGAGCAAAGTAATTGTTTTTAGTTCATGAGACAAGTAAGTATGTGTCAAATTATTTAAGTGAACAAGCAGTTGTGCTGGTAATTCTACTCTCTCGTTCCGCCTTCTGTGTGATCGAATTGACCAGGAAACCGGTACGATCGACAGAAACTCAGCTAACTAAGTCTTGTCCGACTATTAACCCCCTTGTCCCTATTGTCCCTTTAAGGGATAAGTTCGCCTTTGTACATTTGCTTTTGTTCTGTTATCTGTATTTTTTTTTTTGTTTTATGTGCAATAAAGAGATATACATACATACATACATACTATTTGGTTGCTCATGTCGCTGGCTCACAGACATTGTGTCAGCTACACTTGAACTTTTGTGGACATTCGTAGCATTGGCGTCAATGGGTTTTGTATACGATAACGAAGGTAAACAAGCCAGTGCAGCAGCAGGGGTGTTATTTTGAGATGGACTTTGGACGCAAGTATCATCAGTGGCCCCGCGATAATGTTGACGCCGCTAGAGAGCGGCAGTGATAGCTGCTAACTCTGCCGCTCTCACGTCAACACTATCGCGGGGCCACTGATGATACTTGCGTCCAAAGTCCATCTCAAAATAACACCCCGACTGCTATACTAGGCGTAATGTGTCAGCCATCGATTGCGCGGCGCGGCAATAACTCAGCGCAGCCGCCGCACTAAATCTCGGGCGACAATATTGGTCGCTCGTGTCACTAGCTCAAAGACATTGTGTCAGCCACGCACGGGCTTATGATCAGTTTGTTTTACGTAGTCGGCACTTGTTTGTAATGTAGAGCGTTGTGTTAGATATTTACCTGTGGCATGGTATTGTGAGAACGACAATTTGGAGTGGAAATATACGTTGATACGATAAGTTTAAAGACAGTGTGTCATTTGTCACTAACAGGCTCATGATATCATTTTGAAATACACATACCTACGACTTCTTTATAGTTTAAAGGCGTCCTGTTTTTTCTTGTTCATGGAAACAAATTTTAAAAACAAAATAGAATTGTAGTGAAATAAAACGGTAGTTTCATGTTAAAAATAGAAATTTACTTTTACAGTGAGCAGAAACATACATACATAGTTATATACATTATTAAACATCCAAGACCCGAGAACAAACATTCGCATTTATCCTAAGCAGGACCTCTAGCTTCTTAGTCAAGTTCACTGAACACTAGGCTGGCTATCCGGTCGTCAATATGTCGCTGTGATCCTAGATAAATAAAACGGCCAAGTGCGAGTCGGACTCGCACACAAGGGTTCCGTAGAAAGATTTTAATGCTTTTTCCCAGTGTTTTAAGAAGGCCAGTGCTAGCAGAGCCCTGCTCCTAAGCAAAATGTACGCAGTGTGGGGTCAACTTATATTGGTCTGTGAAATCTACAGACATAAAAATTTAAGATTTTGAGAATTTTCTGAGTGGTTGTGCTATAAGAGCTACCTTCATACCAAATTTCAAGTTTTCGGATTTCAGCAATTTGTATGGAAACATCCTTTTAAATGGCTGTATCTTTTGATTGCATTGACTTAGAAGGTTGATTTTTTCGCAGCTTCAAGGGACTGCAGGCTTGAGTATTTGATATTAATTTTAGCATGCTACCTTCACGTGTTCCAGAGAAAAAGGGTCTTGACAGACAGACAGACAGACAAACGGACAACAAAGTGATGCTATAAGGGTTCCGTTTTTTCCTTTTGTGGTACGGAACCCTAAAAATAAATTATTTGTCTTCAATAAAATACAAATAGCTCACAAGTGACAAAATAACGTCCTAGTTTCAGTGCGCAAAAGCGAAGGCTTTGGAAGCGACGGTAAATAAGACTTTATCCTTTTTTATCCCGTCTCGCTGCATTTTGTCGTACAACAGACGACATAAAAAATGTCAAAAACATGGAAAAACTATTCCGTTTTCTTGCAAATAGAATTAAATTGAAAGTAAAGAAAGGTTTTGTTTGTTAAAATTTCTCACGGTACTTTTTGTTAGCAGTAATCGCATTCGCGGTTGTTGTTGTGCTTCGTAAATGGCCTCGTGGAGAGTGCCGAAACGCGTCAGCGTTTAGTATAGTGGTGGTGGTGATAGTTGGGTCTGATTCGTGTAGCAGTGAAGGCGGAGGTGTTGCATGGAAACATACATTTGCCGCACAGATATAACTATTTGTCATTAGTGGTCGCGGGTGAGCAAAGTAATTGTTTTTTAGTTCATAGTAATCGCATTGCCATCCAACATACAATACAATAGAAAACCGGCCATGTGCTAGTCGGACTCGCGCACCAGTGTTCCGTAGAAAGATTTTAACGCTTTCCCCCAGTGTTTTAAGAAGTCCAGTGTTAACAGAGCCCTGCTCTTAAGCAACATGTACGTAGTGCGAGGTCAACTTATATTGGTACGCGAAATCTACAGACAGACATAAAATTTTAAGATTTTGAGACTTTTCTAAGTAGTTGTGCTATAAGAGCTACCTTCATACTAAATTTCAAGTTTCTAGGACAGCTGGAAGTACCCTTAAGGTTTTTGGAAATCGGCAATTTGTATGGAAATAGCCTTTTTAATAACTATATCTTTTGATTGCGTTCACTTGGAAGGTTGATTTTTTCACAACTTCAAGGGACCGCAGGCTTGAGTATTTGATATTAATTTCAGCATGCTACCTCCACGCTATCCAGAGAAAAAGGGTCTTGACATGACAGACAGACAACAAAGTGATCCTATAAGGGTTCCGTTTTTCCTTTTAGCTTTCCTTAGCCTAGTACACACCTCTATATGCCATCGTGCAGATTCAACTACACTAGTACACCCGTTTATATGCCATCGTGTTGATTCAACCACGCTAGTACACACCTTTATATGCCATCGTGCTGATTCAACCACGCTAGTACACCCCTTTACATGCCATCGTGTTGATTCAACCACGCTAGTACACCCCTTTATATGCCACCGTACTGATTCAACTACACTAGTACATCCCTTTATATATGCCATCGTGCTGATTCAACTTCGCTACTACACACCTTTATATGCCATCGTGCTGATTCAACCACGCTAGTTCACCCCTTTACATGCCATCGTGCTGATTCAACTACACTAGTACATCCCTTTGTATATGCCATCGTGCTGATTCAACTAAGCTACCAAATGTGTCATTGCGATGGAAGCTTTATTTGTACGGTAACTATGACTAGTCGTAACGAATTCTCAGGCTTGACCCCGGCAGGAAAAATAGCCTTTTTGAGATTGTACCTAACCCAATGGTATATCTTAATAAATTTTAACCAGGTTATTACTCATTACTGGTCAATGGAGGTTTCCATACTTCGCTCAACTTAAGTGAATATCCTTCAATAACCATGGATTGAAATAAATACTCATAATAAGAAGAGTATAAATTGAATTGACCAAATTAGATTGTGATCGTCTAGAAAGATTAGGACTCCCTACGTTGTGTAATTTTTTGTTTTAGTAATCCCAAAATTCTTTAAGATGTGGTATGTCTGGATTAAAACAAGGTGTAAGTTTTAGAGGTATTCATGTATTCAAACTAAAGACTTATAATTAAACACAACTAATGTCACACAGTATAATAAAAATAAAACATAACTAGTATAACACAGTATAATAAAAATAAATAATGTAAGTGTACTGATTTCTGTAGTAAGTGAGTAGAATAGTAGGTAGGGTCTGGGAATGGGAATGATGATACCGGGGCCATTATTGGCCCCGGGCAAGGCTCCAACCACTAATGGAGGTGACACCAGTCACCAACATTACCCCCTCCTTGCTACCTTCACACACCAGCAGAAAAATAATAATAGTTTAGGTTAAATTTAGAGCGCTAACCACGGCGCTAAGTCAACTCAAATAAAGAGACTGGCTAGGAGGAATGAGTAAACCGAATTCCAAGATAGATTTAGTAATTAGATGGAAATACATCCGATCCAACCAATGCTCGTTCATTCTGCTGCGTCACCGTGCATAAAACACAGGTAAAGTTGGGTAATCAGTTGGAATGCCTAAGCATAACCAATGGATTACAAAATATTCGGTATAACCAAGCTGCAAGCAGACAAGGTAGTGTGGGGTCTCATTAGAACGTAAGGAGAGCGGAATCCACCAGTCTTTTCATTATGCTTTCTCTTCCCACTGAGTGGGCCTCATGGAATAGACATAACTACATCGAAAGGCGATTCGGCAGGTATCCAAAGGTTCATAACAAGAAATAATTAGATAAAGGTAGCATGTAAACATACTACCGAATTGTAGAGTGTGGTGTAGGCACTGAGTATTAAACACAGGTTAACAGCACACGAACAGCATCTGGTAAAACCGGATGAAAGGTTCGAGTTGCAATAACTTGAACAATTCAATAATTATAGTAACATTGTAAATCAGGCACTCACAAGGAATGGTAGGATTATGATAGACAAATATTTGTCTTGAGTTAAATGAAACACCTTAAGTAGAATTCATTTATTCAGATAATCAACACCATCGCAGGAGCTTCCCAAATCCTACAATGCAATAGTCTCAGATATATTGGTCCAATAAATGGTCATAATATGTTTTGTAACACAAGAGGACATTGGACTCTATTTTGTTCTACCAATAATCCTGGATCAATGGTATACCAAAACAGAATTTTAGATTTGAGTGATTGCGACACTAAGATAATCCAGAGGAAATATCAAAGTCTAGACCTTCAGTTAACACTGACTTGAAGTAGCATATGAATATGTCTTTTACACAGACTTACTGGTGGCAGGTCCGCCTAACCCAGTTTAAGTGTAAGATCCATGTTTCATACTTAACCAGTCATTAATAACCGAATTACATACAGGCAAGATAGCTCTTGACAGGCAATCAAAAGATTGTCGTTCAACAGACATAATGAATGATATGTTATAAATTCAACATAACTACAGTAAGAACTTCACTCACTTAGCCATGAAGAATAGATAACACGTTGCTGGCTAGGCCTTCACTCAGGGGAAAACCTATAGTAAAACACAGTTTGATTATGATCATTCCTGGACCATACATCCAGACACTTCTAATCATAAATGTATTATTATAAGATTAAGGCAGCTCTGCATTACACCTCATTTCTACAACATAATGCCGTCCATAGTCTCATTAGACCTTTAGACATTACTTTATAGAAACTACTTCTCACAAATACCTCGCTCTGAATTTCCATGGAACGCTATACAGCTAATCCCTTCAGAACTACACAACAAATATAGTATGGAGTTTGTGTACTGATAGTATATTGTGTGAATAGTGTGTATGTATAAAAATACATAAATGCATATAGCTAATAGTTTAGTTGCATGTTGCAGGCATATTTTGTATAAATAACACAAATGTAATGTTCGAACGGGTGATGTCATTCTCATAATGGAATCTATTCTGTTAAAATAGATCTAATTTTGCTTACAAAATTATAGAAATTCATTTTCTGAGAAAAACCACCAATCCATTCACACAATAACACAAATTAATATCTTAACAGAAAATAAAACATTCGCAGTGCAAACCACACAAAGTAAAATATAAATTCCCTAACTTTTCCCTACAAATTGTCCTACTCCCTAGCATTGTATAGTCAGAATTAGAAAGAACCTTAGCCTCCATACTACGTTATGCTTACTATACACTACTCATTACAAATTTTATTACAACACAATGAAAAATAAGGCAAAGACTCAATTGAAGTCCGACATACACCCTAACCACAGAAAAGCATGCTTACATACCTTTTATTTACCAAGATTAGGTAAATATATATATAAAAATCCAACCTGCATACAAGAATACACTACCTATCACACTAAGACACAACACAAATTGCCCATAATTTCACTAAAACACCCCTAGCTAGAATCACTCCCTATTGCGAACTGAAATTTAGTCTAAAACCCATAAACTAGACTACCCTCTAAAATATTACCTACCTAGCTAAACTTCTAATACGCGTAATTCAAACCGTCACGGATCTGACTACGGAGTTTGAATCGCCATAGATAAAACCCAGCACTTCCATTTGTATTAAAAACAAATGAAAACCTTCATGCAGTGAGCAAATCCAGGAATTCTAGTTAAATACTAGATTTATCCAGTAACAACTAAATCCAGGATAAATATGCTAAAATAACAATGAAATCCTGCTGAAAATCAGCAACACTTCAGTAGCACAGTATTATTGTATAATTAACTGCAATAAACCAAGGAAACACAGGATTGCTCACTAAAAGAAGTTTCTGGCACTCACAAGGAAGGGCGTTCCGAAGACTCGACTCTTCCAAAGCTGATCCGAACCCGACTGAAGACTGAGTAAAACTGTCCCGAAGCTCACCTGGAGCCTCATATTTATAGCTTTTCCGAAGGATCGCAAACATTACCTTATATGGTCATGTCCAGGGAAGCGTTACAACCGAAAAAGCCTCCATGCCCATATTTGGTCCTCCATAAGGAATCGTTCGAACGCGAGATCGCGAGATTACCTAATATGGTAACATATAAGGCACTCTTCGCTTGGACCCTTCGCCCCACCACTTTAGTGATGTTACGATATCAATTCTGAAATATTTTCAAGAAGTGTAGTTTAAATATATTAAACACCTCCAACAGGTTACACAATTGCCTTCTCAATCCTTTTGTCAAAATAAATACTTTGTCAAAATTTGAACTACAACTGTGTAGTATTTTAGTCATAATTTCAAATAAAGCATAAAACAGCAATTAGAATATCTTCTAGATCTTCGAAAATAGCGAACATTTTCCCAACCCTAGCATCCCAACTTTCTTGCAAAACCGTCTCCTAATTGGGGAATTACAACAGCTGAAACATGATTGGCTAATGCTCTAAAACCAAGCCAAATATATAAGGGTCTGATTGGTAGTTTGCAGGACATCAATTATCAGGTCCGAAATTTATTAGAAGTAAATCAAATGCACATTATTTGAATTTAAATTTTCCACAATGGAATTCAAATAGAGAATTTTATTATAATTTGAGATGAAAATTATTAATCAAATCGACTCTGTCATTTTTAGGCTCACAGAAATCATTGACTCAAACAGTCTAGTTTGACTTTAATGAGTGAAATGTTACTTGACGTCTGATCGGTATTTGCTATTAAATATTGATTTACCATAAATGTGTGTATTATAGTAGATAACACAATTAACAATCACAAGTGCTACTTCAGCATGTGACCTCCTCAATGCTTCAGCAACCATGCCTCAAAATACAGGTAAACCTCACTCTAAGTTGAATGATTTCGTATGATTATTTCATAAAATAAAAGTGTATCTTTTAACGAACTACACTTGATGTTACAAAACGATGATCTTTAATGATGTGTTAAACCTAATTTATGTTTCAGGTAAAACTCAAGAATTTATGAACCAAAAGCATTTTTAATCCTATGTTGGGTTTCATGCTATTACTGAAAACGCTGAAAATATATCATGAAACGCCAAATTTTTACTCTTAGTCATGTCCACCTAAATCCCAGGTAAGAGTATAATAGAAATTTCATATCTTAACTTAAACCTCATACTGTTATTTTAATAATATTTTTGTGTTCATATTAGCCATTCTTATAACTTTAACTACAGCTAATTCATATAACCAAATGAGATAAGGTATACTAAATTATAGTATTTGTAGTGCACAAAGAACAGATTTATAATAACAGTACTAATCCATGTTTTATTATACAAGTTATTAAGACCGCTAAATTGGTCTAATATGGAAAATTCACCTCGATGACTTGGTTAAAATCCATAGGATCTAGAAGACTAATTATTGTATAAATATAGTGTATTGGGGTGTAAGGATAAGGCTTATAAAGATTTTGACTATAAACACACAATACTGTATAATATTAGATGACATAACAATTTCAGTCTCCGGAGCAAAATATCCCATACAATAAATTACTTATATTGAATCATTTAACTAATAGATCCGAAATGAACTAACTAATTCTATTTTAGAACCGATATTAGGAACAGATGTAAGCATAAGCGCTTAGATCTAGCTTGTATTTAAAATGAGAATGAAACATTCAAAATGGTGTTGGATTAACTCGGTAAAAATTCCTATTACAGAGAAACTTTTAAACTACGCCATGGATGTTGAACTATTTGGTATCAAAATTGCCTGTGCCGCTGAAATGAACAGAAAATAAAAGAAATGCTTTATTGGACACGGATTCAATGGACCTTTCAGCTGATGGAGGACATCATAAGAAGAATTCTATAAATTGAACATTTTTATAACTATTTTACATTAGTTAGACCTGCTTTTGCTAGAAGTTCACAGTAATAGTATCGCCTGTTGTAGAATTAATTGCTTATGCTTATAAAACAACAAAAGGAGAATAAATAAACCTCATATATTATACCCTGTTTTATTGATTTTTCTATTACAACGCCATCTATTATCGAGTAGCTAATTTCCTAATTTTAAACCAATAACCTGAAGCTTTTAGTTCGTCAACTCACTCTAGGTGTCGCTTAAGTATCCAATTACCTCCTACATGGTGACATCTATTGTTGAGTAGGGAAACTCTTTACCCAATCAACACAGCTGTATGATAAACTGAAAACTCTTTCTAATTAAGGGACTAACTTCACTACTTGTCCAGAGATGTCACTAGTTTCTATGCATAAAATGATTGATTAGTTTAATCTTGGAATTATTTATTAAATTGACGAAATATGTGATTTGGAATAGAATGTATGCTTTTATTAAAGTCAATTAATATTATTTAGAATCGAAAATTTTATTCTCATATCTATTCTTATAAAATATAGCCAATTAAGGCAATATTATAGTAGGTCTGGTACAAGATTACTGGAAAACACGGCCAGTTTTCGATTCTAGTTCCAAATACGGTCACGGGCGGGCGCTGTTCCAAACGTCATACAAACTCGTTAGAGTTTACTATTCGATTTTACGTGACGCAGGATTCGACAAGTCTTGCTTGGGGCACAGTTCGATCCCCGATCGGGGCAGATGTTCGTACGATGAATACGAATGTTTGTTCTCGGGTCTTGGCTGTTTACTATGTGTTTAGTAAGTATTTATCTATATAAGTATGTTTATCAGTTGTCTAGTACCCGTAGTATAGACTTTGCCTAGTTTGGGAGTAGGTAATTTTTCTACGTTTGTACCGTGATATTTATTTATTTTATTTATGTGCACGTACCAGTGTACCAATAACTCGAAACGAAAATCCCATTATTGCTCATACCTAGGTGCAATCACCAAAAGTTATAATAAAACCTCTCGTCCACTGACAAAATTGCATCCCAGTGATAAATTGCGTAGTTTATGTAACTAAAAACGTAAACAAGCAATTATATTAGTCATCCATCGGGCCTGCAATTTGTCATCGCATCGACGACAGAGCGACGGACGATTTTCATGATTTATTAAATGCAGCAGCTGACAGCCAGGGCTATTCCAGACAGTGCAGTCGGACGGCTAGGAAATGGCGTCGAGTTTTAACCCCCGACTCAAAAAGAGGGGTGTTTTAAGTTTGACCGGTGTATAGATGTATCTGTGTATCTGAGGGTCGAGCACGACTTTACGAATGCTGCGTAACGTTACGGCTATCGTATCGAGATCGAGAAACCTCATACTTAATTTTAGTTCCAAATACGCTCACGGGCGGGCGCTGCTCCAAACGACATACAAACTCGACAACGTTTACTATTCGATTTTACGTGACGCAGCTTTCGAAAGGTCGTGCTCGACCTACTGTCTGTGGCATCATAGCACCCAAGCGGATTTTTTTATTGTAAGAGGGGGGGGGGGGGGGGCAAACGAACAAGCAGGTAACCTAAAGGTAAGCGATCACCGCTACGCGTGAGAACCAGCAACCCCAAGAGAGTCACTAGTCCGTTGCCGACCTTTAAGGAGGAAAGGAGGTGGGGGACCGGGCCTCCGCCACTCTCACTCACCGAAAAAAACGCTGCTGTTCTGCACGCCGATTTTCTGCGTGAGGGTGGTACTTCCCCGGACGAGCCGGCCCATTCGTACAGCAGCAAATAGCTACAGTATGACTCTCCAACAACAGAAATGGCTGAAAGGGATGTACTGATTTCAATGCGATTTTTTGAAATCGAGCGCTAGTTAAGACTAGTTCCACCGTCGACTAGTAGTGAGAAGCGGATTTTTTTAGGCATGAAAATTTTGTCGCTTTTGTCGCTGAGCGTCAAAATGTTCATACCAAAAAACACTAGCTTCTCGCTACTCTCCGGGGGTGGGGGTGGGACTACACTAGTGCCTTATCGAGATGGTTTTTCGTAGGGTTGTTCGAAATAAAATATTGTCAGAAAGAGTAGTCAATTCGGTCTTTTAAAATCGGACGCGGTATAAAATAACATAATCTAGTTCTTATTTATTATATGCGCATAGTTATAATAATAATATCATCTTAATCCTAACTCCTAACTCCCAACTAATTATTATAAATGCGAAAGTAACTTTGTTTCTCTGTCTGTCTGTTTGTTACCTCTTCACGGAAAAACCGCTGCACCAATCTAGACGAAATTTGGTAAGAAGATAGTTTGAATATTGAGGAATAACATAGGTCACTCTTTATTCAAAATCGCGGGCAACAGCTAGTTGTTTAATAAGTAAGAGAAAATCCTTCAACATTTTCGAGTAGACACCGGCTTATTTTGAAAATTGACTTATTTTGGGACTCTCTTTGTGCGGAATTGTGTTTATGTTCTATCATTGGTATAATTACATCATAATGAAATTCGTAATTTATCATTCGTATCGCTAACAAACTAACCTTGTTACAGTTCATCGTCTAATGAGTATTTGGGGAGGACTCCAATAGAGAGATCTCTCTCCAGGCAGGTGTTATGCCTGGGGACCGAAGTCCAAAGGAAGAGAGTTGGAAGTTGTATTTATGCAACCGACTTGAGAAACTTCGTTAGCGCGATGTAGAACAGTGACGTAGAACAGTGACGTCACTCGCGTGTGGCGCTAGGGTCGCTACACCAGCCCCCCTTTTTAGACCGGAGGTCGGTGTGGGAGCGCAGTCTGTGCGTCGTGAGGGCGCTTGCAAGGGCCAATTGTGAGGTTTGCTCAGCCTCGTTGGCGAGCGATGAGTTGCTCCGCTGTGCTGGCGGAAGCGATGAGTTGCTCCGCTGTGCTGGCGGAAGCGATGAGTTGTTCCGCTGTGCTGGCGGGAGCGATGAGTTGTTCCGCTGTGCTGGCGGGAGCGATGAGTTGCTCCGCTGTGCTGGCGGAAACGATGAGTTGTTCCGCTGTGCTGGCGGGAGCGATGAGTTGCTGCTAGTCTGGATCCTCGTCGGAGTGCGTAGCAGTGTAGGAGAGGGTTGCACACTGTAGACACCAGGCATGGAGATATAGCAACATGCTAGTGGTGCACAGTGTAGTAGTCTGGCGTTGCTGTGAGACTGCGTCATTGTCGTAGGTCTTGGAAGGTTGCGTTTTTTGTCCAATGTCGAGGGTCACCAGTTTGGACAGGACTCCAATAGAGAGATCTCTCTCCAGGCAGGTGTTATGCCTGGGGACCGAAGTCCAAAGGAAGAGAGTTGGAAGTTGTATTTATGCAACCGACTTGAGAAACTTCGTTAGCGCGATGTAGAACAGTGACGTAGAACAGTGACGTCACTCGCGTGTGGCGCTAGGGTCGCTACAAGTACAATTGTATACGGGATTCAAAACATATTACCTACTCAATACTTCCTTTGATATCCACATTTCCCATGTATCATTAACATACGTCGATTTTATAGATGATATTGCGTTTCCAGAGTATTCATATAACATTAATTAGACCGTGACTCGGATATCGTTTCAATAATTCGCAACATGGCAATAATTTTATGTAGGTAAATACTTTTATAACGTGAATCAGCACTTTTGAATCGTTTGTTTTAAAAGTGCTTTTATGTGTGAAGCATTTGCTTTGTTTTTAACCTCATGTGCAAAAAAAGGTGTTATTAAGTTTGTCGTCTATATCTGTATGTCTGTAAGCATGCAAGCAGAAAAGCAAGCATGCAGCAAGCAAGCTGGGGTTGAGAAAGATATATTTTAAATAAATCGCTGTATTCTGTGAAAGAGTACAGCGAAACTATTTGACATTGAAATGTGTTTTTTTTTCTGTACCATAGTTTGTACCTTTGTTTTAGTATAATTATAATTATTGACATTCTCACATTCTGTGACTTAATATTATTATTTTGACATTTAATTACGTTTTATTTTATTTCTAGTTCCGTTATTGACATTGTCCCACTTTGAATTCAATTGTATTATATTTTATATATTTTTTATTATTATTTAATTGATGACGATCTTTTTGTGAATGAAGTATATTTGACATGTCAAATAATATGTATAATTATCAAATCGAAATAAATGAATCTAATCTAATCTATCTCCCAAATCGGGTGTCACTGGCAGGGACCTTGAAGCCACAGCACAGGACCGTGATGCATGGAAGTCCCTACTGCGAGCCCTAGGGCCCTGCTGAGGGGTTACAGGAACACATCATCATCATCATCATCATCATCATCATCATCATTATTATAAGATTTATGTTTTCCCGTGGGAATGAGATATTTACTCGTGGTAAAAAGTAGCCTATGTCACTCGCCAGCCTTTAAACTATCGCCATATATAAAAAAATATTTAACTATTTCAATTCAACGCAAGACCAGAAACAAGGGCTATGTTTATAACGTGTTTCCCGTGGGAATTAGATATTTTCCCAGGATAAAAAGTCTATGTCACTCTCCAGCCCTTCAACTATGTTCATGCAAAAAATCACGTTTTGACGTGAAAGAAGGACAAACAAACAAACAACAAACAAACACACTTTCACATTTATAATAATAGTAAGGATTTATATTGAGGAAAAATTTAAACAGTGATAAAGAAGCACTTGAAATTATGAAGATCGAACTCTGTTCTCTCAAGAAAGAAAAGAAAGAAATAAAAATATTTGTTGATTGCAATAGGGTTGATTTTGGATTTTTTGCAGTGTTCTAAATTAAACAAATACGTGTGGCTTGTGCTAAGATTTATTGTGGACTGAGGGGTGTTTCGACAAATACTTAATAGATAGATCATGCATGTGTGCGTAGGTAAACACAAAGAAAATGTATTAAAACGGCTTCGACATACCGCCCACCAAAAGGATATTGACTATCCTTTTACCAAAAAAAAATGTAATCAAAATAGCATGCAAATATTCATCATTATCATTACATCATAATGTGTAATTACTATATGAAAGAATTCTTAACCAGGTTTGCACATATATAACAAAATTGGAAAGAAATCTACAAATAACATAATTATTAATTAATTAATTAACTTTATAATAATAAAGTAAGAATAACCTTTAGATATTATTAATTATACAACACTACTTTAGTAGGAAGAGATCTTTGAAGTGTGCAAGTTATAACATAGAAATCATTAAAATCTTGACGTCACTGTCTATGGCGTAAGGCTTAATCTGAAATGACAACATCATGATAGTCTCAGATACTAGAAAATTAATATGTCGGTATTCATTAATATTTTAAATAAAGTTGTCAATCAAATTTATTCTACCCTGACGTCAATAGGAAAATCACAAAGCTTGCTGACAGAACGTTTTACAACATGTTCTCCACTCTTCACGCTGTAAACTCTAGTTAAGCCGTCCGAGCCAGGGTGTTTTTCCATTATACGACCCATCAACCATTTTCCTGGTGGTAAGTTTTCATTTTTAATCAGAACTATTTGGCCAACATCAAATTCAGGCTCTTTCTTTGTCCATTTTGTTCTCTGTTGAAGTCTGGATAGATATTCCTGTTGCCATTTGTGCCAAAAGTCATTTAATAGTTTTTGTAAGTGCTGCCAGCGTGATAAAAGACTCATTTTATCATTTGAAAAGGTAGGTGATGGTACGGCTATTGGCGCTTCACCTATCAGAAAATGTCCTGGCGTTAAAGGGTCGGTATTTTCATCTTCATCTATGGGGTTATATGGTCGTGAGTTTAGACAGGCCTCTATTTGGCACAGTAGAGTAGTCATTTCTTCGAAGGTCAGATATGAATTCAGGACTCGTTTCAGGTGGAATTTCATAGACTTAACTCCGCTTTCCCACAATCCGCCGAAATTGGGACTATAAATTGGGATATAATGCCACTGAGTGCCATCTTGGGATAGTTTAGCTGCTATTTCTACGTCAAAGTCTAATTTAGCTTCGTTAAATGCTTCTGCTAACGCTTTGCTTGCTCCAATGAAGTTTCTCCCTTGATCACTCCATAAATTTGCACACCTTCCTCGACGAGAGACAAATCGCTTAAAAGCTCCAATGAAAGCTTCGGAGGTCAAATCTCCAACCAATTCCAAGTGTATAGCCTTTGTGACCATACACACGAAAATAGCTACGTATGATTTTGTTGTTCTTACTCCTCTGCCCTTTGAAACTAGTGTCTGGTAAGGCCCTGCAAAGTCCACCCCGCTGTTCAGAAATGGGCGTGCTGGTGTAACTCGCTGCTTAGATAGGTCTCCCATTAATTGCCTTTTCACAGTAGCGTTTTGTCGTGCACATATTAAACATTTGCGGATGTATAGTCTGACGCTTCTCTTGATCCTTAGGATCCAGTATTTAGTCCTCAGATAACACATCATCAACTGCTGTCCTCCATGAAATGTCTTCTGATGTGCGTCAGCCACAAGTAAGAAGGTAAGCTGATTTTTACTGTCAAGAATTATAGGGTTTTTAGTCTCTTCGTTTAGATTTGCATGTTTAAGACGACCGCCCACCCTGAGTATATTTTTCTCATCAAGGTAGGGATTTAATAACTTCAATTTGCTATCGTGTTTTACTTGTTTGTTTCTCTGTAGCCTGTGAATTTCTTCGTTAAATATCTGTCCTTGAATTAACTTTATGCAAATCTTCAATGAAATGTCTAGCTCTTCTGTTGTAAATATAGTCTTAGTTGTAATATTCTTGTAGTTAAAATATCGTTTACAGTAAGAAATTGTCCTTATAAGTTGTGTCAGATCGTCAAAATCCTCAAAATGGTTGGCAATTGTAAAATTGTCATCATCTTGTTTTAACTTTAGATTGGATTGAATGGTGCGTTTCATTTCTAGATCTGTAGTGACATCTGGTTTGTGAAATGGAATTTCATGGGTTCTTAGCCATTCTGGGCCCTTCCACCATAATTCATGTGCTATAAGATCTGGTAATGACGTGCCTCGTGAAGCAACGTCAGCTGGATTAGCTTGTGATCTTACATGATACCACTGATCCCCAGTATCATCCAAAATGGTCACTACCCGATTTCTGACGAAAGTTTGCCAACGATTTGGGTCTCCCCTTAACCATGACAATACAATTGTGGAGTCAGTCCATGAGAAGACTTGGCTTTCTAGAATTCTCATTGCGTTTCTGATCTGCTTCTGTAATTTCGCCAACAGTACAGCTCCACAAAGCTCTAAACGTGGTAATGATAACGGTTTGACAGGAGCCACACGAGCTTTAGCAGCTATGATACTTGACTTAATTTCTCCTTCTTCCGTTTCCACTCTTAAGTATGCTACGGCTGCGTAAGCATTTGTAGAGGCGTCACAAAATCCATGTATTGTTGTTTTATCTAGTCTTAGTTTAGTTGTATGTAACCATCTCGGTATATTTATGTTATTCAAATGTATAAGATTGTCTCGTATGTTTAACCATTTTTCTTTGATTTCAGGTTCTACTTCTTCATCCCAGCTGGATCTGTGTAACCAAAGCTTCTGGATCAACATTTTGGCTTGAACTATACTTGGAGCCAACCATCCCAAAGGGTCAAACAATTTCTGAGTTTCAGCCAGTATAGTCCGTTTTGTAATGGGTTCTGGTGCCTGAGGCAGCTGGAGCCGATACTGGAAGTTGTCCTCTCCCATGTTCCAAGATATACCTAGCGCACGGACGGTTCCGTCCAGTTCAATGGCCATGTTCACATTTCTGTTTCTTTCATCGGTTGTAAATTGTTTTAAAAAGTCGGTGCTATTAGAAGACCATTTTTGTAGGTCGAATCCTCCCTTCTTAAGAATGTTAGCAATGGTTTTCGCTACGTCTACTGCTTCTTCGACGCTGTCTTGGCCCGACATGAGGTCGTCCATGTAGAAGTCTTCCTTAATCGTCTTGGTGGCTATGGGATGGTGTTTGCCTTCATCTTCAGCAACTCTTTGTAACGTTTTTACAGCTAAGTAGGGTGCCGACGCTGTACCAAACGTAGCACGAAGTAGGCGATACTCTTGAATAGGGTCTTCTGGGTTGTTACGCCAAAGTATGCGCTGTAGATCTGAGTCTTGTGTTGTCACCAAGATTTGGCGATACATTTTCTTTATATCTGCCACGTAGCAAATTTTCTTCATGCGCCATCTCATGATTATGTTCCTCATGTCATCTTGGAGCTGTGGACCCACCAGTAACTCATCATTCAATGAAACATTGTTTGTGCCCTTCGACGAAGCATCAAACACTGCTCTCACTTTAGTCGTATCTTTGTCGTTTCTAATCACGGCATGATGTGGCAAATATACCGATGGATTGCCTTTCTCACTCTCGGGAACTTCTTCCATGTGCTTTAAGGTTGAATATTCTTCTATGACTTTCGTGTACTCTTTCTTAAATTCTTTGTCTTTCTCAAATTTTCGTTCTAATTGCTTGAATCTTTTCAGTGATATGTCCTTTGTGTCTCCTTCTGTTGATTTAAGGTTCTCTGTCTTTGTTGGCAATTTAACTATGTATCTTCCTTCTTTTGTTCTGTTCGTTGTGTTTGCATAAATAGTTTCGCAAAGTTTCTCTTCAGCTGTAAGTTCTGGTTTCTCTGCAGATTCCAGTTCCCACATGGTCTTTACCAAAAGATCCAAGTTGAGGTTACAACGATAACATCTGAAGAATTGCCAATGACGTCTCCGAACAGAATCCATCCCAGGCTTGTATCTTGTGCACATGGAGAGCCTGGAGGACCCTTGATTATGTTATTCTTCAGAATGTGTGCATAAACGTCGACGCCTAGAAGCATGTCTACTCGACCTGGTTGATAGTAGCTCGGGTCTGCCAGGTCGAGGCCATTGAGGTGCTGCCAAGCGTACGGCCTGGTTGTAATAGTTGTCGATGGAAGTTCAGTGGTCAACCGCGTGGCTAACACATATGCTTCTATTTTGAAGCTGAAATCAGTGTCACATCTTGAACGAAGCTCACACTGCACCACGCTGTTGATAGTGGTTCTCGTTGATCCTACTCCAGTGACTGATCCTTTTGTAGGTTTTTCCTTTAATTGCATCAACTGTACAGCCCTTTCCGTGATGAAACTCGCCTGCGAACCTTGGTCAACCAAAGCTCGCAGTGTGATCACCTGTCCCATATCGTTTCTTATAGGAACAAGCGCTGTAGCCAATAAAGCAGTTGATTTTTTGGTCGTGAAGTGAGTCGCAATAGCAATATCTTCTTCTTCACGTTGATCTTCTTCATCGGCGTTTCCTTCCAATTGGCTTAGATGTGTCTTCAGGTTCTCATTCTTAGTGTGATGTAGTAGGGAGTGATGACGCTTGTGACAGACTTGGCAGGATGTTGGTAAGCGGCATTTAAACACAGAGTGACCACTGAGTAGACAATTGTAACATAAGTTGTTAGTTTTCACGTAGTGAATTCTCTCCGTTACATCCATACTTGCAAAACTCTTGCAGTGACTCAGCGTGTGATTTTCTTTACATTTCATACATGTTTTACTTGGAGGTGCTGGTGCTGTCGTGTGGAAGCTTTTCGGAACGCGTGAGGATGCGGGCAAAGTTGTAGAGTGAGTTTTCTGGATCGGTTGTTTTGCACTTGACGTGGCGGCCGGAGTTGTGTTATTTATAAATTCCAAAGTACGGAATTTGGTTTCAAGGAAACCTTTTAACTCTGACCACTTTGGTAGATTGTCAGGTGAGTTGTTGAAAGAAAATTCTTCCCAGTCCTTGTGAGTCTCTGTATCCAGTTTCAGAACAATTAAGTGTACTATCATCGGATCCCAGGAGGCGACGGACACCGCCAGATTGGTAAGACTGTTTAAACACTCTGTAGTTGTGTCTAACAGTGACTTAATTTGACTAGCAGTTTGCGCGTAGTTCTTTTTTTGTGAGAATAATCTTTTCAGAATAGCGTTGACAATTATTCTCTTATTTCCGTAACGATTCTTCAACGTCTTCCACGCTTGTTCATAGTTTTTGTCCGTTACTGGTATGTTTTTTAATAAAGATTGTGCTTCGCCACACACACTGTTTTTCAAAAAATGTAGCTTCATAACATCTGTTAATGATTGGTTGTTGTGAATGAGCGACTCGAATAAATCTTGAAAAGTAGGCCAGTCCTCATAGTTGCCGCTGAATACAGGTGGTTGGATGCGCGGTAATTTCACTTTTTCTTGAAATGTAATTGTTTGTGTTGATGTGCATTGTCCACCCGTTAACATATCTTTTAAATCTCCGGTCATGCACAAGTACAAGTCTTCATAAATGTAGTATTCTTCATTCACTAAATAGGGTACGTCTATTCGTTTTTCTTTCGGTGTGCACTTTAGAAGATCTTGATGAGCATTATTAAATCTATTCCAGTGATCTTCTATGCATTGTAAACGCGACTCAATATAACCCTTAGTTAGTCTTATTTTTGGGCATTTTCGTAGATTAATTTGCGTTTTTTGTAACAAAGTTGCCGTATCTTGTAACACATTTACTAACTGTTCCGTAGTTAGAGGCATTTTGTGACACTAAAAGTTCAAAACAACACCTTATTTCAATGTCAATAATGTTCACGCGTAATGTTAAATTGTTGCACTATAATTTTCTCATAACTTTAACATTATAACTTGTTTACGAGTTACACTGCATAGATCGCAAAATGTTCACTATGAAAAAAAGTTCGCCGGGCTTGTTATCGCTCAGGAATGCGGGTTGTCTATTGTTCTCGGACTTCGGCGAGCTCGGGGAGTCTTCGATGCTATCCGGTTCGATATGGACCATATGTTGATTGCAATAGGGTTGATTTTGGATTTTTTGCATTGTTCTAAATTAAACAAATACGTGTGGCTTGTGCTAAGATTTATTGTGGACTGAGGGGTGTTTCGACAAATACTTAATAGATAGATCATGCATGTGTGCGTAGGTAAACACAAAGAAAATGTATTAAAACGGCTTCGACAATATTTATATAATTAACAAGTATAATAAGTGATGAAAATGCATCGACATCGAAAATGAATGCACAGTCGAAACACACACAAGCGCAGACGAATATACGAGGCGAGAAAAAAATCCTTCTCACTCTTATACCGAAGACAAGAATCTGAAGTATACAGTATACAGATAGCTGATCAAATTATACTTAATCTTAGAAATATGGGATGTTGTCAACTATCAACACTTGTTCCCATATTGGTGTCGGAAGTCGACCTACTGTAAATATGACAACCTCTGCTTTATGGTTACTCCAGCATATAGCTGCATTGGAGCCCGAATTGCTCGAAGCCGATACCGTTCACAGACAAATCTGTGGCTCCCATTACACGTTCAACAGGATTAAACCAAAACCAACATTCAAGCATGTCACATTCAGAACAAGGACTAATTTTGCATGCACGAAAAGTGAACTTAGAACCATGTAGCTTTGGGGCAACGGAGCGGTTTGTCGGCAAATGAATGATTGAATGAAAGATTGTTTCCGACCGGAACGATCTATTGTCGTGTTGTGATGAGTGATTGATGCAAAACCAGTGGACGTATATCCTTACTCGAATAGCAAATGGTACAGGGGAACCCTGAAAAGTTGGCTGTCAGGGTAAAGAGTTTATTTGAAGAGCAGGAAGTATCTTAGTAGTTCAGTTTATATTATTTAGTGAACGCATTATTCGAGCATTAATGAAGAAGAGATATAATACATAATGAAAACGGGATATCGACCGCGATTACCCTAGGGTAACCTATAAAGGTTCGATGAGCTCCCGAATCGCGGTCAATATCCCGTTTTCATTGTATCTAATGCAATTAACCGCGAATCATTTAAAACTGATAATAAAGAAGAGGTTTTAAGACTCAACTTCACAGTAATTATTATGTCTTATGAAAATCTTTACCTACCACTGTGCCACGAATCTTTACATAACAAAGTTTTATCCAGAAAATTCGTCGCTTTGTCTACCACCAACACTTGAAGGCAAAGAAAAGAACCTGTAACGCAGAGAGGACAAAAAAATATGTTGTTTCTCTCTCTTACTCTTTAACAATTCATTAGTCGGCCTAGGTACACTTGATCTACGATAAAACTGTCATAACGAGTAGCCACTCGCCGAATAAAGTCACAATCACTAATCTTTTGGATCAAGAAAGCTGAAATTTTGCATAAAGGTACCCTATGATGCAGAAAAGAATAAGGACGGATTTCGCGAAATTGCTACGAGATAGGAGCTTCCGAAATTAAGATAAGAGTTTCTGACATACAATTTCTCATGTAACAACCAATTCTGCAGTGTGTCAAAAACGATAGCATACCTAATTACTTACCCAATTCCGAATTTCCTTTGACCTGTGCCTAATTAAAATTAGGGTAGCTCCTAATTACACCCGTTTAACAAACGGCGAGCGAATGTATAATGCACGCGGCTGATACGAGCGTAATTGAATGTCAACACTCCTTTTGGCGCGCTGGTTAATTATTAGTCAGTATCGCGTTTGCAAGGACCTGAATATTTTACTAGTTTGTACAGCGAGCGTCCGTGGTCGAGGTTATAGTCGGGCTATCGGGAGGTCGTAGACAAGATATGTCTACACGCATTTACTATGGACAATGCGGGCGGCCGGGCGGCTAACCACAGTGCAGAGTAAACGTTATAAAATGCAAGCTGAACTCAACATAGTGTCAGTATCTAATATATAAAGTCGCAAAACCAGAACGGGATATAAGAAACGAGACAGAGCGGGATGGCGCTCTACAACACCATTTTGACACGTTTCTTCCAAACAACGCAATATTTCTCTGGAATTTTAAAGCAATTCGATTCTTTGGCCTTGGGAATCGCGAAAAACTTGACAAAATATGATATTGGGTGTGTACATTTTGTATATTAAGCGAAATAAAATCGCTAATTCGAATTTCGAGCCAAAAGCGAGCGATCTATTATCTATGCCAGTGCTGCCGTTCAGAGATAAATTAATCCATTCATTATCCTGCATTGCAGTCTACGGAAACTTTGAATTTTATCTGTAAACAATTTTTTATTGATATCTTAAAAAGCAAAAAATACGTGTCCAATTTTTTTTTCGATAATATTTAATATGACTGACTAATTACAAATACTACTTTTTTAAATAAATAGATAAAAAAAGACACCAGAGGACTATTGTTATAGAAATTCCTTACGTTAATATAATATTCCACGCGGGCGGAACCTCATGTCTTTGAAATAAATTGCACAGCTATGAAGTTTCTCATTAATGTCAATGTTAACCAATTGCGTTGGCAAACAAGAAAGCCTAGCATTTTTCTCCTATTGTCAATAATCAGAAACTTCACAGCTCTTTGCAATGTGTCAGGATTGACTTCATAGCGGCGGGGCACTATAATTCGCTTTACAGTGCTCAGTCAAATGCTTCTAACTCGTTCGCTTTACGATCACGCAATGTAATGCTACTTACTCGATTCTTCTTACTAATGAAAATTCGGGGTAAGGTTTAGGTATGGGTAAGAGCATTTTTTTTCGTCCTAATTACCGCAATGTTTGAAGTCAAAAGCCTTTGACCAGTGTGTGATGCCAGTGATGACTTACGGATCTGAGACGTGGGTGCTAACGATGGGCCTCATCAGGAGGCTCAAAGTCACTCAGAGGGCGATTGAGAGGGCTATGCTCGGGGTTTCTCTGCGGGATAGAATCAGAAATGATGATATCCGCTGTAGACCTAAGGTTACCGACATAGCCCGAAGAATTGCGAAAGTTAAGTGGCAGTGGGCGGGGCACATAGCTCGCAGAACTGATGGCCGATGGGGTCAAAAGGTTCTCGAATGGCGTCCACGGACCGGGAGACGAGTTGTCGGTAGGCCTCCAACAAGATGGAGCGACAACCTGGTAAAGATCGCGGGACCGCGGTGGATGCGGAAAGCACAAGACCGGTCAGAGTGGAGAGCCTTGGGGGAGGCCTGTGTTCAGCAGTGGACGTCTTTCGGCTGACATGATGAGTAAGAGAGAAGCAAAATTGTATGCTTCATGCTTCAGTGTGCGAAGCCTTCCAGGACCTCTAAAAGAGTCTCGGGCTGAGTCTATAAACTGGCGGGGCTATAAGCCGAATTTAGACCTGCAAGAAAAATCATGCAAGTTGCAATACAATGTGAGTTTGGAGTGGGTGATCAAACGCCGCAATGAGTTGCAACTTGCACGATAAATTTTCAATGAAATGATCAATTTTCTTGCAGGTCTGAATTTGGCTTAACGAATGCGGCATTTTCGAGTGTTTGACAGGCAATTTTGCTAATTGGACATTTACCTTGATACAGAATTATACAGTAACTTCAGTAATACCCGGTTTAGCCAGAATCAATGCGTCCCTGCAATAAATTAGTGCACTTTGACTGCAAACACGGCGTAATCTAGGTTTAGCCCCTGTTTCGGAAATTACAGAGCGGCTCGGTATAAATTGAATCGTACCTTGGATTTGTGACTGTGAACTTAGTGTTTTGACTTGGCTAGTAAAACTGGTCTACTGTAACCATTAATATTTATTAACATCAGGATATACCCTTTGGAACATTTTGAAATAGGAACGGTGTTGCCGAGCCGCCGGCGGCGCCCGCGCGGACGTGCTCGCGGCTCATATCACTGACACTATTTTGTAGTCTCACTGAATTGGAAACGCTAGGTATTATGTTTATGAATGTAACAGGTTTAAAATGATTCGCGGTTAATTGCACTATAGACATAATGAATACCGGATAACTCAATAGCTTGCCCATGATCATGATGCATGTAACTGCGTCGAAATATCATTTTATTAGTTTTGTAAGTATTTCCAAGTCCCACATAACACCTCAACATATTGGGGGGTAGGGGTACGCATGACGCATTTTCACGTCGTTTACAGTACCTCGCTATATGTACAACATCTCCCATCCAAGGGCACAGATTTTCTAAAAAACCACACAGAATCAGCAACAACATCTTCAAAAATATAATACAGGGTGCTAGAGAGAAATCCAAAAATTTTAATCAAAGTCATAAAAAGTCTAAAATGCAGTATCAAGTTGCTCAGCTCAATTCGGCTTAGTTTTTTTAAGATATTCAACTTTTTGTAAAAATAAAAATGTTAAGTATCTGAAATTTTTTTAGTGCAATACACCTTTTTTAGTAACTCGTGTTTTTAACCGACATCAAAAAAAGGAGGAGGTTCTACGTTCCACTGTATGTATTATTTTTTTTATGTATGTTCATCGATTACTCCGTCAATTGTAGACCGATTTTCAAATATTTTTTTTTATTTGAAAGGGTATACTCCTGAGATGGTCCCATTGTCATCAAGTCATGATCCGATGATGGGGTCCCAGGGAAATCGAGGGCAACCCTCAAATTTTACAGGCACGTACTATGTGTTTCATATATTTTCTAAGGTTATTCAAGTATTTGCGTCTGGTAGTCATCATCTCATGATGATGAGCTGATGATGGAAGGTACAACTCCTTAGCGGTTAGGAGTTGGAGGATAATTCTGAAAATGTTAAATCATTATTCGAAAGGGTATACTCCTGAGGTGGTCCCACTGTCACCAACTCATGATCTGATGATGGGATCTCAGGGAAATCGAGGGCAACCCTCAAATTTTATAGGTACGTATCATGTGTTTCATATATTTTCTAAGGCTATTCAAGTATTTGCGTCCGGTAGTCATCATCTTATGTTGATGAGCTGATGATGGAAGGTACAACTCCTTAACGGTTAGGAGTTTGAGGATAATTCTGAAAATGTTAAATCAACGTAAAATTGTGAAATAAAAACCTTTTAACAAAAAGGTAAAACCGCCTTCAAAAAAAAACCTTAGAAAAAAAACGTAAAATAATCCTCTAAAATAATAATAAATAAATAAAATAAAATAAAATGCGTTTATTTCGGACAACAGAAACGAAAGCCTAAAGTTTATGGCGCTAGGCCCTAAGCAGCAGATATATGAAGTCGGTGCTTCATTCAAAGAATATTCCGCTCGCACCGCACCGACTTCATATTTCTGCTGCTTAGTGCTAGGCCATAAAACTTTAGGCTTTCGTTTCTGTTGTCCGAAATAAACGCATTTTATTTTATTTATTTATCATTATTTTAGAGGATTATTTTACGTTTTTTTTCTAAGTTTTTTTTTAAGGCGGTTTTATTATAGTTTTGAATAAGAAAGCGTAAGTAACAGGTTTAATACCCAGACTTCTTCTACGGCACACATGTAATCTTGTCTATGACCAATAACTACGTCAAAATGCTGATGTCTTATGTTTTAAGCAAACCCTTCTATTTCTTTCGAAACCATTTCATCTTGCTTCTAACATTATATGTAAGAAAGGGCAAAAATGGTGCACCCACGCGCACACATAAACTTTCGTTGGCGCCAAAACTTTAATAACTATAAATCCAGATTTCCAAATACTTCGTTGCCAGCTCGTCCTAAGGAATCGTTATCTTGAAGTTCGTGATTATTAACGTTTTTTGTTAGAAAAAAAAAGAAAGTTAAAAACGTCGATTAGGCAATACCTAACGTTTTTTGGTCCTTATGGCCTCTCAATGCCTGGTTAAAATCTTTTGGATTCCTCCCGAGCACTCGGGGACGCTTACTACTACGAAATCCGATTCGAATTTCGTATCGTATCGTCCCGCTCGCTCTCGTATTAAATAATATTAGCGTGAGCACGACAAGAAAGTTCGAATATTGTACTTCGTAGTAGTATACTACGGCGGCTGATGACAGAGTGTAAGAGTGGCGGAGGGTCACATTCCTGGGAGCTGTATAATTTAAAACAAATTCACTTGTTGTTACTCGTAGATGTATGAATTCTGTATACCTATGTAAATTTGTGCCGTTTTAGCTTTAGCTGTTAAGGCACAATCTTGCTATGAATAAATAGGTACCTATGTTATGTGCGGAAAATTCAAGACCGGTCAGAGTGGAGAGCCTTGGGGGAGGCCGATGTCCAGCAGTGGACGTCAATCGGCTGACATGATGATGATGATGATGCTATGTATGTACCCACAGAGGTGGGCTCACACAGCCACGGATAACGGCCAGTGACGACGCTTCAGACCAAGAAGGAGATGGCGGGACGATTTGGACGCGTATGCTGAGGACTGGCCTGACGTTGCGCCAGACCGAGAGTTGTGGAGATCCAGGGGAGTGGCCTTTGCCCCGCAGTGGGATACTTCAGCAGGCTATTAAAAAAAAATAGGGCCTGTATATATTGCGCCGTAGCAATAAAATAAAAGATGCAACATTATGCGCGAGGCGGGTATGATTCGTAAGCGCCAAAGCTGTTCTGTTACGAAACCGCCATAATTTATGCACGAGTTTGTTCTTGGCGTGTGATTTTTTGATGGTTTACTCTTGTTTGCGTTAAGCGAAGTTTTATTTCAGCCATGGAAAGGGCGAGTGCCATAAAATGTTAGTTGTATTATTAACAACCTAAGCAACTTAGAAAAGTTGAAAAACCCCCGACATTGTCATTTCAAAGTTCAATATTTCAAAAACGGGTGACGATTATAATGAAACTTAGCTAAGAACCATCTCGATTAAACTAGCTTTCGAATAAAAGAAAACTGCATCGAGATCGGTCAATCGGTTTGGGAGCTATGATGCCACAGACCGATACGTAGATCAAACTTATAATCATATAATCAAACTTATTACACAGGTCAAAATTATAGCACCCGTCTTTTTCGTCAGGCGTTAAAAACACAGTGACTCTGTGAGTCGGGAACCTCGCGGGCTCATTTTTGTTTTTTTTTTTTTTTTTTTTTCTAACTTTCAAAAACCGAATCCACAGAAGAAAATTTGCATACTTACATCGATCCTGTTCACAAAATTTTACGAGAATCGTTTGAGAAATGCGAATTGTAGAGGAGAACAGACAGACAGACAGACGGCTGGACAGACATACGAAAGAATTTTTGTGCCAAGCTGAAACGGAGAGACTTCACTCACTTCGTTCGCTCGGTCAATAATAATAATAATAATAAAGTTTTATTGACAATATAGAACAAAATCAAATTGAAGTCCCTGACTTCTGAGCTAGGAATAAACCTGTGTTACAGAAGTCAGTGTCCTCTCCCAACAATGCGATACATTTTGCCTTATATACTAGATGTGTGTGTGTATGTGTTTATGTGTGTGTGTGTGTGTGTGTGTGTGTATGTGTGTATGTGTGAGTGTGTGTGTTACAACAACTAATCTTAAGGTAACAGCGCTTCAGATTCTTCATAACTCAGTGTCAGTAACCATGTTTTTAGTTTAACATTCATAGTTAAACATTCATAGGCAGATAGAGAATACATATTTATGATTTTATTTCTATTAATTTTATTATACAAACAGATGGACATGAACTTTCGCTGTCTTTTTGTAGTTGACCGTCTGCATTTAAAAGATAAGCAAACGTTGGTCAGTACACGCTTAGAGGCACATTTTTCCTTATCGTAGGGGGTAATCTTGTGCTGCCTGATTACTAACAACAATACATACAATTGCCTTACAGTTAAAACCTGGCATTTTTCATATAATAATTTTGTAGGGAATCTGTATGGGCTAAATGTCATAACTTTTAACAGAGATCTTTGCGCCCTTTCCAAGATCAACATGTGCGTTTTTGCAGCACCACCCCACACAACACTACAGTACCCAAGAACAGACTGCGCCAGTGCATAGTAAACAATGAGAATAGTACGTTGCCAATACGAGCCGCTCGAGGCGCTGCCGAATTGCCATAGCATTTATTAACTAAGTTAACGCGATCGAGATGTTTTCTTGTGTCAATAACCTAACCAGCTTAGAAAAGTTGAAGCCCCCGCATTGTCATTTCAAAAACGGGCAAACCGATTTTAATTAGACTTAGCTAAGAACCGTCTCGATTAAACAAGCTTTCGATTAAAAAAAACCGCATTGAAATCAGATCATCCTCCATCGAGAGCTATGATACACAGATACACGTACCTAGTGTGCGTCTCGCTGCCGCTGAGTTGTGCGCTCCCACAGGAAGGACTACGAATTAGTCCGAAACATCTTGGGCTAAACTCGACTTAGTGATCCGTTTTATTACACTAATTCTCATACTATTTGACACTTTAACGCAAACGCGTTCGAGACGTATTTTTTAGCCGTCGATTACACTAGAGGCTCTGAGGGTCGAGCACGACTTTATGAATCCTGCGTAACGTTATGGTTATAGTATCGAGATCAAGAAACCTATATTCAATATTCCTCCCTAAAAACCCTAGACAACCTTATTTCAAAGTACTTTTAACACGAAACTACCTTGAGATTCAATCATAGTGAAATAAACAGATCTCTCACGTATATCAGTCGAGTATAGCCCGACATGTTTCGGACTAATCCGTAGTTCTTCCTCTAGGAGCACACGCAAAGCCATTGGCGAGACGTAAACTGCGCGCCGCGGCTCTGCTCGCACGGCTGCTCGGCGCAACTGACTACGCATTAGTCCGAAACATGTCGGGCTATACTCGACTGATACGTGAGTGATCCGTTTATTTCGCTGTTATTTCAAAGTAGTTAATAAACTTAAGTAAAGTTTACAACACTTTTTACGCTGGGCATTGAAAACTGTGTGAGCCACATAAAATTGTAAAACGCCTGATATATCTTCCTGAAAACCCAAGTATCAGCTACAAGAATAATCAAGTCCTTAAAGTAACAAAGCAACGTTTTTTGCGTCTTCATCAAATGAAATTACGGTACCCTTTTTGTTATGCATGGAACCCTTGCGGTCCCTTTTAAAATAGTAAGGCGATGTCTCTACTTGGGTTGCGTACGTCTAGGTTATGTACAGGGTTTGAAACAAACGAGTATTGTAATTTTATCGTACGCTGACCAGAAGGTCGAGCACGACTTTACGAATGCTGCGTAACGTGAAATCGAATAGTAAACGTTGTCGAGTCTGTATGACGTTTGGAACAGCGACAGCCCGTGAGCGTATTTGGAACTGAAATTTAGTATGAGGTTTCTCAATCTCGATACGATAACCGAAACGTAACGCAGGATTCGACAAGTCGTACTTAGGGCGCAGAGGGTCGAGCACGACTTTACGAATGCTGCGTAACGTGAAATCGAATAGTAAACGTTGTCGAGTCTGTATGACGTTTGGAACAGCGACAGCCCGTGAGCGTATTTGGAACTGAAATTTAGTACGAGGTTTCTCGATCTCGATACGATAACCGTAACGTTACGCAGCATTCGTAAAGTCATGCTCGACCCTCTGTATAAGAAAGAAAACAGGAAATCGCTACAAACAACAAACTTTGATGTTTTGCCATTAAAAAAGAACTTGAACACGAGAAAAGACTAACGCTCTTTTTGATGGCTTCCGTTTTTTTTTTTAAATAATTGTACCCTGTCTTTTGTGTAAGTACTAAGTGAAAGTTTTCACTTAGTCACTTTTTCTTTTTATTACGTACTTAATTGAATACAGAAAAGTTTTAATGACCCATGACCTAACGGTTCAGCAAAACTTTTCCCGAATCTTGTTTACCAATGTACTTATGTTAGGTACGTAATTGTTATACAATTAATTACCCTGTTATTTAAAAACCTGTTTTTAACCCCCGACGAAAAAGAGGGGTGTTATGAGTTTGACTTGTGTATCTGTGTGTCTGTGTATCTGTGTGTCTGTATATCTGTGTATCTGTCTGTGGCATCATAGCTCCCAGATGGGTTCACCGATTTCGATGCGGTTTTTTTTAGTCGAAAACTAGTTTAATCGAGATGGTTCTTAGCTAAGTTTCATTAAAATCGGTTCACCCGTTTTTGAAATATTGAACTTTGAAATGAAAAGGGTTTTTCAACTTTTCTAATTGTCACATTGACATTTCCGTTATTAAGTAGAAGACAAACCTACCTATTTTAACTAACTGAGACTTGAGTGACGTTTACGAATAACTAGATTTCGGTTATCGCTATTCCGCGGGAAGCATATAATTTTCCCGAATAAAAATTTGCCTATGTTATTCCTCAATATTCATTCTGTCTTCTTACCAAATTTCATCTAGATTGGTGCAGCGATTTTTCCGTGAAGAGGTAACAAACAGACAGACAGAGACAAAGTGTCAGAAGGACAGAGTTACTTTCGCGTTTATAATATTAGTTAGGATTAGGATAGTTAGGATTAGGATCATTTCTTACCATCAGTTGACCCACTTGCTCGTTTATCTTCCTTGTCGTAGAAAAAAAAAAACATTGGTGAAATAGAGTCATGGTCAGTGTAGGTACCTAACTATTGTAACCTAATTGTCAGCATTCTTCAACTTAAAGTTGACAACAAATGCCATATTGCCGCACATCTAAAATTCAGGGGGCAGCCAAGATAGAAAACGTCTGAAATAATTAACCCTAAATACTTTTCGCAATCAACAAAATATACCTAGAATTTTCCCAAAAATTACGTATCGTTAAACAAAACTATAACACAATTTATAAAGCAAGACCTAGCCCCAGGGCCAGTCTAATTAATCCGCTGAATAAGAGACAATGTTATTATTTGATAAGATAGCTAAGTTTATAAAACGCGAAACGTCCCCAACGACCTTTAGGAGAGCGCAAATATGCCAGGAAGAAGATATTACACTGTTTTTTACTTGATTATTTTACTGACCAGCCAGGCGGGATGACGATCTGCAAAAGACTGCAGGCAGATGCTGGATGCTATGCTATAAAGACATGGCGCTATGGCGCTCATTGGGGGATGCCTATGTCCAGCAGTGGACTAGAATAGGCTGATGATGATGATGATGATGATGGTTTTACGGACATGATCAGACTACTTTTTAACCGACTTAAAAAAAGGAGGAGGTTCTACGTTCCACTGTATGTATGTTTTTTTTAGAAACATTTATTTCACACCCTTAATAACTATTTTTAAAAAAAGTGGCTCTGTGAGCTGTAGTCCTCGCGAGATAATTTTTGAAAATATTTTTTCCACAAAGAAATTGACAAAAATAATCGATGTAATTCTCGAACCTGCTCACAAAATTTCATAAGAATCTTTAGAGAAGAACAACCGGACATCCGGACTGACATACGAAAGCATTATCGCCCAAGCTGAAACGGAGACGCTTTGCTCGCTCTGTCAGTAATAGGATACAATATCATCAGCGTTTAATATCAATTCAACAAATTATTCGAGCGGTCCGTAGGCCTCCAACAAGATGGAGCGGCGACCTGGTAAAGAACGCGGGACCGCGGTGGATGCGGAAGCACAAGACCGGTCTGAGTGGAGAGCCTAGGGGGAGACCTATGTCCAACAGTGGACGTATCGGCTGACATGATGATGATGAAATGATTGTCAAGTGAACTATCTTCCCACGCCGTACTCTGCGCCCTATTGCCCTAAAGCTACCAATCGAGAAAGCTTTGAGGCCTTGTTGTCTTCGTTTACCGCCAATTACAAGTGGGCGCAATAGTTTATTTATTCCCTAAGCTAGTTCATTTCCTTATTTATTTAACAGCTGGGAGAAAACAATAAACATTATGAATAGTCTGTTTCTGTCTAATGATTGCTTTCAGAGGGGCAGGGTATCATAAAGTAGACAGACGGGAGGCGCTCTTGCCTTATCTACGCGCTATCATTTTTCTGCTACATTGCGAGAGGGACGAGATACACACCACAGGCAGCACATGTTTACGCTCGTGTCATTTGTTACGTTCCTACAAACTCATATTACTAAAGAAAAGTTGAAAAACCCACGACATTGTCATTTCAAAGTTCAATATTTCAAAAACGGGTGAACCGATTGTAATGGAACTTAGCTAAGAACCATCTCGATTAAACTAACTTTCGATTAAAAAAAGCCGCGCCCAAATCCATCCATCCATTTACGAGCTACGATGCCACAGCCAGATACACAGATACACAGATACACAGACACACAGATACACAGGTCAAACTTATAACACCCCTCTTTTTCGTCGGGGGTTAAAAACAGACCTGTCACGCAAAATGTCAAAAACACGCACACATTAATAGACCTTGCTTATAAAGTTCGCAATCTGCACTAGGCCCGCGTGGGAACTATTACAGCTCAATCCCTCTCATTCTTAGAGGAAGCCTGTGCTCAGCAGTGGGAGGTAAATAACCTAACCAACTTAAAATTATTAAAAACAGACAACCCGACTGCAATTCTGGGAAACACTATACATATCCTATGTCCTCATACGTTGAAATCCGTCAAACGGTTCAGGCTGTAGAGCGTGCCAAAGAATTAGACATACATACATACGCTAGAAAAACATAACCCTGCTTGGGCAGTCGGTTAAAAAGGCTGATGATGATCTTGATGATGAAGTTTCTTGCGGCGCATTCTTCTTGGCAATCATGGTCTTTCCGAAAGCGCTGGTAGACTCAAAAACGATTTTAACGCTTTTCCCCAGTGTTTTAAGAAGTCCAGTGTTAGCAGAGCCCTGCTCCTAAGCAAAATGTACGCAGTGTGGGGTCAACTTATATTGGTGAGCGAAATCCACAGACAGACATAAAAGTTTAAGATTTTGAGACTTTTCCGAGTGGTTGTGCTATAAGAGCTATCTTCATACCAAATTTCAAGTTTCTAGGACAACTGGAAGTACCCTTTAGGTTTTCTCAGTACGGCGATTTGTATGGAAATATATTTTTTAATGACTGTATCTTTTGATTGCGTTGACTTAGAAGGTCGATTTTTTCACGGCTTTAAGGGACCGCAGGCTTGAGTATTCGATATTAATTTCAGCATGCTACCTCCACGCGTTCCAGAGAAAAAGGGTCTTGACGGACAAACAGACAGACAGACGGACAACAAAGTGATCTTATAAGGGTTCCGTTTCTTCCTTTTGAGGTACGGAACCCTAAAAATTACCTGTAAAAGAACATTCAAAAGTGCCTAGCTGACTAACATTTTGAATTATTGCTTTTTTTTAAAACGGACTGTAAAGACACGTCACTTGAATCCCTAACAAACTTGGCCTCGCAACTACTGCGCGCGGAATGAAATGTGTACAAAATAAATTACCCCTTGCTCTAGCAGCGGCTTTGAAATTGTATAACGCTATTAAAACTTTCACACGGAACCCCTTACGAGGGGTAGGGAGAGGGTATGCTATGGCAGTTTATAAAAGATTCAATGATAGTGAAATACTCACTCACTTATAAATATCAGAGGGTCGAGCACGACTTTACGAAAGCTGCGTAACGTTAGTTCCAACTACGCTCACGGGCGGCCGCTGTTCCAAACGTCATACAAACTCGACGTTTACTATTCGACTTTACGTTACGCAGTTTTCGTAAAGTCGTGCTCGACCCTCAGTCGAGTTCAGCCCGAGGTGTTTGGGACTCATCGGTTAGTCCTTCGTCCGGGAGCACCCGCTGCGGCGGCTGTAGGCCGAGCACGAGTTTTCAAATCGTATTTCATAATCGTATCGAAATCGAGAAACCGCATACTAAATTTTAGTTCCAAATATGCTCAAGGGCGGGCGCCGTTCCAAACGTCATACAGTGCCCTAAGCACGACTTGTCGAATCCTGCGTCACGTAAAATCGAATAGTAAACTATAACGAGTTTGTATGACGTTTGGAACAGCGGCCGCACGTGAGCGTATTTGTGAGTGAGTGATAAGAGCCGCGAGCACGTCCGCACGGGCGCCGCCGGCCGCGCCGCTCCCGCCGGCAGGCTCGGCAACATCGTTCCAATTTCAAAATTTTCCAAAGGGCATTATCCTGATGTTTATATTAAGGAATATGATAGAACAGCGGCGCACAACTATCGTCGTTTTAACCGTCATTTGTGTTACTGTCAATACAACTTCTAAATTCGAAAATTAACGAAGAATACAGGGCGCCACAAGTGCTGAAGAGTTACGTTTGACAGTTTGAACTAGTTTACTTCAGAATTTGTCTCTACGGACAAACTAAAGATGGATGGATGGTGTACAAAGACACGGGACCCTCAATCGCTATATCTTCCCTAGTCCCATGCTAATTTATAACGAGATAAAATTAATTAAATCCCGTACCGTAGGGTTGGCATTATCTTGCCGCACGTAACGCTAAAGTGTTTTGGTACGCACGTGATTATGACGAGGTAACCCTAAACACGAGTGCGTATGGTGATCGCTGCACGCATGCGCTCGAGGGGTTTTGGTGACAGTTTTTGAACGAGTGTAAGCGAACTTAGAGGCCCGAGTACGAAAAGGTATTCGAAACCTGTGTAAAACGTAATCTAGTAGTAAACGTTATGGAGAAATTTGTATGACGTTTGGAACAGCGCCCGCCCGTGAGCGTATTTGGAACAAAAATTTATTAAGATGACGTAACGTTACACAGGATTCGAAATCTTCGTGCTCGGCCTACAGAGGGTCGAGCATGACTTTTCGAATCCTGCGTCACGTAAAATCGATAAGTAAACGTTATGGAGAAAATTGTATGACGTTTGGAACAGCTTCGCCCGTGAGCGTATTAGGAACTAAAATTTAGTATGAGGTTTCTCGATTTCGATATGATGACGTAACGTTACGCAGGACTCGAAAACTTCGTGCTCGGCCTACAGTATCGAGAAATCGGCGTTCTAATGTTATGTATGTGTATGTATGTTATGTACGTCAAAACTTTCTCCGACGATAAACTTGAGTATCTCTGGTCTAAACTCCAGTTCCGCAGTTGCATAAGAGAGTGACGATTGGCCTAGTGTTTATTGTTATTAAACTACAGGGTTATTGACAAACTTACTCTGAATGGTCATCGACATGACGAACAACAAGGATCGTGACTCCGAGCGCCGCGAAAGATTGCTTTCGTGCAACAAAATTCCAATGCCGTTATAATGTACTTTTTGATATAAGTGCGGAAAGTATGTCATTATGCACGAGGCCCTAGCCGTGAGGGTCGAGACTCGGGGCGAGTGAAAAATAACACTTCCGCACTTGTACCAAACGACGTTTTTTAATACATTTATTAGAAAATAACAATGAAACCACAGGCGGTGAGCCAGCAGGAGCTGCTGCCCTATCGTGGAGAAGGTGGATGGTGAAGGCGGCACTCCTCCACCTTCCTCCACCGGCGCCTTTGAAAAGTAAAAAGTACTAGCACAAAAAATCCAACTTTCCGCATGAGGCATATCCCAGAAAATACCACTTTTTGAGCAACTGTATTAAAAAAATCATTCGTTCAATCGGCTTCAAAAATGCCTTGGCATCGCTTTTGATTGCCATGACCTTACGCGATACAGTGTGTTTCATTTTCAAAGCGAGCTCGGCTTGGAACTGTCAAAATGAACGCGATTGTGATTCCCAGCAAGTTAGACACTAACGACCACAACACTCTAGTGGCCACTTCGCGCGATCTGAACAGATTTTGATGAAACATGTCCAACCGTTTATGAGCTATGGTGCCACAGTCAGACACACGGCGGTCTAACTTATGACACCCCTCTTTTTGCGGCAGGGGTTTAAAACCGCACTAAACCTGAAGTTTTTTTACATACATACATACAGTCACGCCTGTTTCTCGGAGGGGTAGGCAGAGACCACGGACTTCCACTTGCGGAGAGCATGTATGAAGAATGTTATGAGATTAAGGGAAGCAAAGGTTGTATGTCAGGATTTGTTTTGTGAGTGATTTAGATTTTAGATTTATTTATTTACTCAACATTAAAATTGCATTATATAAACACATGTCAAAATAATTATAAGAAATTTTGTTGAGGTCGTCAAAAAATCATAAACAAACAAAAATCCTAACTAAATATTATAAATGCGAAAATAACTCTCTCTCTCTCTCTCTCTCTCTCTCTCTCTCTCTCTCTCTCACTCACTCTCTCTCTGTATTTCTGTCTTTCTGTCTCTCTGTCTCTCTATCTGTCTGTTTGTTACCTCTTCACGTGAAAACTGCTGCACCAATCTAGATGAAATTTGGTAAGAAGATAGTTTGAATATTGAGGAATAACATAGGCTACTTTTTAACCGACTTCAAAAAAAGGAGGAGGTTCTACGTTCCACTGTAAGTATTTTTATTTTTTATTTTTTATGTTTGTACATCGATTACTCCGTCAATTGTAAACCGATTTTCAAAAAAAAAAATTTATTTGAAAGGGTATACTCCTGCGGTGGACCCATTGTCACCAAGTCATGATCTGATGATGGGATCTCAGGGAAATCGAGGGCAACCCTCAAATTTTACAGGTACGTACTATGTGTTTCATATATTTTCTAAGGTTATTCAAGTATTTGCGTCTGGTAGTTATCATCTCATGATGATGAGCTGATGATGGAAGGTACAACTCCTTAGCGGTTAGGAGTTGGAGGATAATTCTGAAAATGTTAAATCAACGTAAAATTTGTTATTCGGGAAAATTGTATTATTCTCGCGGGATAGCGATGAACAAAATCTACGCGCACGAAGTCGCGGGCAACAGCTAGTAAGTTATAAAACAATGAATAATAATTTCGTCCCCAGAAGTCATATAGTGGAAGTGAAGTTTTTTTTATCGCTTGAAATATACAAATAATAGCAGTGGGGCGTTGGGAGAACTTTTTCACTTGTCATGCTGTGCCGTGCCCACACCCACGTCGCTCCGTAAGTGTATTCCCGAGCTTGATTTGACCCTTGTAAAGTTTTTGCAGTGTAATAAATAATGAACCAGAACCGTTAGGAAATAGCGGGGCTGAGCAAAATGGAAATCTGGGTTTGCGTAAAAAAAATAATAAAATATTCAAATTCAAATTCAAATTCAAAATTTTATTCAGCAAATAGGCAGTTGAATGCTCTTTTACACGTCATTTTTTTTAGTCTACCAGCGCTTTCGGAAAGACCATGATTACCAAGAAGAACGCGCCGCAAGAAACTTGGCACAAAGTCATTTTTTCTTAAAACAAGTTACATTAGCTCTTACAATACGTAACCACAGACAAATTACACAAAGAAACCTCACTCTGTCATTAAAAGATTAAAAGAAAAAAAAAACCGCATTTTAGAAACAAGTGTAAAAAGTAATTAATAGAACAGCAAAACCAGAACACTTTACTTTACTGGCACGTTTTAATTGAGCAGAAGATGTATAGGGTCTCCAGGTCAAATATCTGTGAAAATTTAAATTACAAAGGGATGTATAGGGTCCCAGAATTAATATTATAATATAATACTTAATCTAAATGGCTTAGAGATGTGTAGTCTCTAGGGTCAATTTAAACTAAATTTAAAATCAGCAGAGGTGTAAAACGCCTCCACGGTCAAATAATAAGTATAATAATACATATACATAAACTAGAGATGTATATGGTCTCCAAATGTCAAATAACAAAAATTTATGAAATATACATTTCATGTCATCATGTCAAAAAATAAAACATTATTTATGTCAATTGTATTACAATTAGTACGCAGCGGACAACGGCAACAGAGCCGGACACCATACACGAATATCTTCGGGACGCAGCCAAGTCACATTGATGTCCTAATTATCTTCTGTTTTTAGCCTTAAAATAATAATAAAATAATTAAAAAAAAATTAAAAAAATAAGGCGGTACTCCTTGACACGGCGCGCATCGTCAGGAGGTTCCTCACCCTGCGGCCCTAACCACCGGTAGCTTGGACCCTCCCGCTACCGGTGGCACCCTAGGTTAGGTTTTTATAATGTGTGTATATTTGGTATTAATGTTTTTTTTATTAATTTTTATATAAATATTGTAATAACCTGTAGGGATCATAATAAATATACAGAAATAATAATAAAATAAAATCCGAACGGGATGATCGTAAAAATTAATAATACAAAAAAGTTAGTTTATGCGTAATTCGCCATTTAAAATACTGAAACGATCTAGTGGTCAGAGAACTATCAAGCTGCGGTCCCCAAGTTACACTCGTATCTCGTAGTTACAGGCTTTGCCTTATTTGGGGGTGGGTCAATTAGTGTCAATTGTCCCATGTTTTTTTTTTTTGTTATTTAATACCTAGTTGGTGAAAAAAAATCTGATGAATTGAGAACCTCCTCCTGTTTCTTAAGTCGGTTAATAAGAAATAATACTCATTTCTAATGAAATAATTTTGAACACCATCTGACTTAAAATAATAAAGAAAGCAAAATGATGTGCCAGTTTTGACTTCATGTCTACTAACGACTGAATCAGGATCACTAAAAAGTTTCATGGAGACTTTTTTTAACCTAATTTTCACAACATCTCTTTTCTCTAAATACCCAAAAGCTAATAACAATAATAAAACACAAACTCAAATTACACCTAAAGTGGTAATTATGATTAAATTCTCGAAGCTTGTTCCACAAAATGGCAAAGAAACACAGTTAGTTCCGCAATTTAGTAGTGTCAACCGCTGACAACTTATAATTACATCGGGTCAAAGCGAGGGCGGGGATCACGATAAAGTCTGTATTAACCCCCACGGAAAAGCGGTGTTGAGTTTGTTGGTCTGTATATGCTTTATGAAACGTCGTCGTTCGTTTGAATCGCCAACGAGGGTGCTAACAGCCAGCCATTCACAATATTCAATCTGCTTTTTTATATACACAGGAAGGCAAAGGTCATCTAATGGTAAGTGACTACCATTGCCCATAGTCACCCACAGCCCCGGGAGTTTTGCAGATGCGTTGCCAACCTAGAGAGCTAAGATGAAATACCTCTTGTGCCCGTAATTACACCGGCTGTAGCAGCACAACCACTAGGAAAAATCTCAAAATCTTAAATTTTTATGTCTGTCTGTAGATTTCACAAACCAATATAAGTTGACCCCACACTGCGTACATTTTGCTTAGGAGCAGGGCTCTGCTAACACTGGACATCTTAAAACACTGGGGAAAAGCGTTAAAATCTTTCTACGGAACTGACGAATTTTTTGACTGAATTAATGCAGAATTTGCTATATCTGTGTAGATGTCCCACCATCCTCCCATCAACAGATAGCAAGCAGAGATTGGACATATCGCAAAAAATGGCTGAATTTAATTTATTAAACTTAGCCAACGACTACCGCTAGGCTAGCTACGCTAGCTGCTTTCAAATAAAAAAACCGCATTCAAATCAGCTCACCCGTTTAAGAGCTACGGTGCCACAGACACACACTGTAGTCAAACTTATAACACCCCTTTGCGTCAGATGTCAAAAACAAAGGCTTGCATTCCAAAACCGTCATCAATGCCGTAATTTGCAACACAATGGACTAGGCTATCATAGCTGCTAGAGGTATCGCCTACAACTCACAGTGTCTAATTGAAAGCAAACACCGACTGCGAACACAAAAGGTCGACGAGGTCCCCGCTTGAATTGTTAAACGCCACTGACGCATGCTACCCTGGTACTTTATCTCCGTTCCGCTAGTTGGGAAACTGCGGAATTTCCCACGTGGGAAAAAGTCTTCGTCGGGGAAAGGATTGTACTGCTTTAGAATTCCTCTAACGATGCGTCGAGTTAAATATTTTAGCCCCCTCTTAATCGTTAGCCAGGGTATTGTTAAGCCGTTACTCTCAGAGCTTATCTTGACCTGGGTATTATACTAGTTAGGTAATGTTTGTCCCAGTGGCCGACACTGCTCCAATATTGATTTAAACTTTCGCGATTTTCACACATTATCGTCTACGATCCACGATCCTTTCACTGAGCGGCATTTTTATAGTAGAATTGTGCGTGAAGCAGTTGAAATCAGAAAACAAAATAATTTCAACTTCTTAAATTTTTATGTCTGTCACGGACCAATATAAAATGACCACAAACTTCGTACATTCTGCTTACACACTGGACAACTTAAAACACTGGAGAAAAGCGGTGAAATCTTTATACGGAAGTGCGCGAGTCCGACTCGCACTTGGCCGGTTTTTTTTATAGCTAAATTTATACATTAGTTTTTTTACCATTCAGAATACCTCTTTTGTAATTTTTTAACCTTTCTCTAAACATTCCTATCGACTTGTTATTTTACAATGCCTGTAATCTGAGGAGCCGCTATTCCTGTAATGAAGACACAGACGCCATTTAAAAATCGATTGCTACAAAAGTCGTTAATGGATGCCATTTACTGGACAAGGATTTCCTACGACTCGTTTACTGTATCTGTCAAAAGTTATTCAGATAATTTGAAATGAAATGAAATGAAATGAAATATTTGAAACACTCTTTTTCAACCACTGCTGGTTAGATATATACTTATTATTTGACCGTGGAGGCGTTTTACACTTCTGCTGATTTTAAAAATAGTTTAAATTTACCCTAGAGACTATCTCTAAGCCATTTAGATTAAGTATTATATTCTAGGATCCTATACAATATACATCATCATCATCATCATCATCATCATCATCATCAGCCTATTTACGTCCCACTGCTGGGCACAGGCCTCCTCTCAGAATGAGAGGGCTTGAGCTATAGTTCCCACGCGGGCCCAGTGCGGATTGGGAACTTCACACACACCATTGAATTGCTTCGCAGGAGTGTGCAGGTTTCCTCACGATGTTTTCCTTCACCGAAAAGCCCATGATAAATTACAAATGTGATTTCGCACATAAATTCCGAAAAAGTCAGAGGTGCGAGCCGGGGATTGAACCCTGGACCCTCTGCTTCAGAGGCGATAGGTCAAACCACTAGGCTATCACGGCTTCTATACAATATACATCCCTTTGTAATTCTAATATTCGTAGATATTTGACCTGGAGACCCTATACATCTCCTGCTCAATTAAAACGTGCCAGCCAGTAAAGTGTTCTGGTTTTGCTGTTGTATTAATTATTTTTTACACTTGTTTCTGAAATACTTTTTTTTTTCTTTATTTTCTAATGATACAGTGAGTTTTCTTTGTGTAATTCATCTGTCGTTACGTATTGCAAGAGTAATGTACCTACCTAACTTGTTTTTAGAAAAAAATACTTCGTGCCAAGTTTCTTGCCGCGCATTCTTCTTGGCAATCATGGTCTTTCCGAAAGCGCCTATTCGCTAAATAAAATTTAGAATTTTGTCCTTATTCATTTTTTTTTAGTGGGAGAGCCATACTATAGCTATTTGCTGACGTAGGAATAGGCTGGCTCGTCCGGGAAAGTACCACCCTCTCGCAGAAAAACGACGTGAAGCAACAGCACCCCTGTTGCGTTTCGTTCGGTCAGTGAGAGTGCCGGAGGCCCGATCCCCGCCCCCCCCCCCCCCTTTCCTCTATCCCTTTTCCTCCGTAAAGGCCGGCAACGGACTAGTAACTCTTGGGGTTGCTGGTTCTCATCGGTGGCGGTGATTGTTTACCATCAGCTGACCCGCTTGCTCTTTCAATAAAATATAAATAACCTAACCTAACCAACTTAGAAAAGTTGAAAAACCCCCGACATTGTCATTTCAAAGTTTAATACATATTTCAAAAACGGGTCAACCGATTTTAATTAAACTTAGCTAAGAACCATCTCGATTAAACTAGCTTTTGATTGAAAAAACTGCATCGAAATCGGTTCACCCGTTTGGGAGCTATGATGCCACAGACAGATACACAGATACACAGGTCAAACTTATAACACCCCTCTTTTTCGTCGGGGGTTAATAAATAATATCGCGATTGTATCGTACCGCGATCGTCACGCCCTCGTGACCACTAAACCGATTGAAGGGTGTGAAATAAACCGGTCACTGCTAAGTGCAAGCTATCAGCAAAAAACTCAATCCGTCTGAGTGTTGCAACGCTAAATACTCTTCCATTCGACTTCGGATTTGTTTTTAATTTGTGAAAGCTGCTGTTAAGTTGAGTTACTGAGTGAGGGAGTTTTTAACGGAGCAAGTTCATTTTTTTAGAAATAACAACTGGAAAACGCTTCTGTTTTGTTACAAGAAAAAATCTTGTCTAATGGAGTTTTTGTACCTATACAGGTTGATTTATCCAAATGGGTCAGTGGAGAGAAGTCAGAAACTATAAAAGACAGAGAAATCTGTTTTTAGGAACCATGGCGTCGATAGAAGACAAGAGAGTTCATCGACTCGTATGGGAACCGAGCGCGTAATATTTTGCGTGTATTTTGTCGTCACGAATGTAATTGAGTGAGGAAATACCTCGATTAATAGCTCCAACTATTTTAGTGATGTTTGAACAATTAACAGTTGATCAACAAAGTACTTTGTTTATAAAATTTCTATGTTCAATATCGAAATATAGGTAGGTAATTCACAAAAGCAGCGTCACTGTCCCCGTAGTAGTAAAAATGTAAGAAAAAACACTAAATTAGGAATGAAATATCAAAAATAATGATAATAAATAACATGACTTTCAGAATGAGAGAATGTCATTGTAGCAGTGATAGTAAGAACATTGGTACAAACTAAGTTACAAAAAAACATTTTAATGTGAAATCAAACTAATTTAGTTTCACATTTGCTAGGATCATCATTCGATAGCCGTAAAAATAAAAAATTGGGAGAAAAAATACTAAAAGATACTCCTACTGAGATCATCTTTCCATAGCCCGGCTACGTATATTTGTCTAATTTTAATCAAGCAAAGCCCCTAACTCCAACCTATGAGGCTACGAGTATTTCCGTACGGGCCCCGTCAGTAATTTCAGCCAAATTCCATATGTGACTGCGGTTAGAGAGCTGGACGATTTGTGGGGACGAATAGAAATAGACCAATAGCTCCGAAGCATTAGTAGATTAGTTTTCTCTTATGCGCCATGCAATGAATGCACTTGGATGTAGAAAGTCGTCTGGAAAGCGATGGATTAAATTCAAAGTCGGGGAAGAGCTTTTATTGCAAGCGAGGGTACACAGTTGCAAATCATTTAGGAAGCAAACCCTTTCAATGTATTCCACACGATTACTGCATTTTAAATGTTCGCATTATGTTCGTCACACGAAACTTCCGGATTGAAGGCAAGAGTGCTTGTACAATATAATACAATACAAATATTATTTATTAAAACCACAAAACAGTACAAGGAGATTACAGAAAAACAGGTATGGTTCTTGTACCTCATGTGCCGAAAAGAATACTCGTATCCACCCGTGTTGTTTCATTCATGACAGTCATACGTCAAAAGCTAATTAACGTGTAATAAATGCTATATTATAATGACCAATGTACCGTCCTAGCCCTTCCAGCCGCGTAATTCCACTTGTTCCGGCATAGGACGTGAACATTTGCATTTTAGATTTAATATCGTTTAATGTAGAAACGAGATTTTACATACCGTACCCAGAGTACCTTCAGCCTGTTAATGATCATCTCTATTCCCGGCACAGACACTTTATTAATGTTGATTACGCTAAATTACGCTTTAAGTTTAATTTGGTACGTGTCCTGTTTTTAATATGGCGTCAGGTGAATTCCGAGCTGTGAATTTTCTCAAGAAGTTCAATTATGAAAATACGGTGAGACGATGTGTTGAATTGTTTTGACTTGTAAGTAAGTAGGTAATAAACACTTCATTAGGCAAAATAAAGAAACAAAGACAACTTTTAGCATGAAGCAGCTGGAATAAGACATCGTTTTTTGGTGGATTTAATTTGGTACCTATCATCGAACCAACTGAACTGTGATCCTCTATGGAACCTTTTCGTAGAAAAATTACATGGTGTCGTCCCATTGCCATCATTGGAAATGGAAAATCATTACGGCATTTATTGTGCTAACGTTCTACGGTGGGGCAGGGAATGGTTCGACTGTACAAAGACGGCCTTCTATTAGGTATGGGAGAGCTTTGTCTGTTCTCGTATTTCTATTGCTGTGATAATTTATGACTGTGAGGTCAAAAAAACTTTTCTTCAACACTTGGAGACCGCTCTCAAACTCAACCGCTTATCTATCAAGAGCTCCTCACCCCAAAAACGATTCCCATTCACGTCACTTGAGACGTTATTAAGTACAGATTAAAATTACGGTAACTCCGCTATTTCCGGAAGTAGCCGACCGCGTTCGGGTCCGTTCGGATTAATTAAATTTCTAGTTGAAGTTTATTATCGCCCAACCGGTGTCGGTGGTGATATTGGAACGACACTTATTTAAGTATCAGGAATCGAGCGAATCGGGCGGTTTGGAAGCGGTTTTGCGGTGGCATAGCCGGTTGCAGTTATGTTTGGGGTGGTAAGCTGTTAACTCGATGATTGTGTTGCGGATAAAGTTAGAATCGAAGTAAGATTGTACAATGCACGTGCTCGGAAAGTGCCACTTTACGTGGGTCAACATGCGCATAGAAAGTTAGTCTTTTTCGGACTTGTGCCGAAAAAGATAATCATACAACTTTTCTGCACACTTGAAGATGCGTGCGGAAAGTATACTAACTTTCTATGAGGTTGTTGATCCATATTAACTGGCATTTTTCTCGCATATGATGCATTGTAAAACGTTGTATGACTTTAGTGTGGAACTGCCTACTTACTGCACTCGTATCATGAGACATATTATTAATACGCTCCGTATTTCGTGAAGGCATCGCTACATCCTTCTCCTGTCTCTTAAGGCCTATGAGTGACAGGTGCGTTTTATTTGAGATCATAATTCCATTTTTCCGGAAGAAAACGCTTCAAATATTTACAAGAAAAAAGCTGCTCAAGTAGAATATTCATCAACTTCAAACACCAGACAACTCGCTATTAAAAAACTTAACTAAAGCACCTATTGCGTTTAGTTGTGTACAGTTTGTAAAAAAACGAATAAGCACAAAAAATTATATAAGTGTTGAACCAAATGATTTCATTTTGGTGTCGAGTCTTTGTCACAAACCTTGGAAATATTACTCAAAATTCTTTTCGTTTAGATATATTATGCAGTGGTCGTCCTCTACCAAGTTCAGGCAAGGTGACATATTAATTTGCCTAGCTGAATTCAAATCCGATGTTTTTTTTTCTGTGGTAAACGATACAATGTTTATCAATTAACGACGCAAAAAATATGAAGGCAATTATTCGAAATTGATAACTATTCCTATAACTTATCATAACAATACAATTACAAGAGGACAGGAATAATCAAACTTGAAAGACAAGCAAATAATCAGTTTGCAATCCATGCGTCATATTACGAATTCAAAAATGGAATATCTATTCGCACGCATTACTCACACATACAGGTAATTTACTTACGTTTTTCACCTATATTAACCGTTCCTTGGACACTAAGGAACCACTCACTCGAATTACATTACAAACAAAATGTGACAGCTCAATGGCGTCAATTCTCCCTTGCCCCATTCCGGGGCAAGGGCAAATTGGATGCATTTGCGGCGTCCGCGAAGCAGTAACAGCGGCCGCTGGGAGTCGTTGCGACGTGACATTCACGCATGCCTTGATTAACCGTGTATCCATGAATAGCTGACAACGTCGGTGATTAAAACGTGCGAGCTGATTGTGATGAAGGAAAAGGGAGTAAAGTTTGTGAGGGATCGATGATCTGACGGGCAACGACGCTTGCAATATCATCATCACCAGTCCTTTTTTACATCCTAAGTACTGTTGGGCACAGCAGTGGCAGGGGCAGAATGAGAGGGCTTGAGTTATAGTTTCCACGCGGGCAGCTTACTAATGTTTGTCAAAAAAACTTTTGCCAAACTGATTCCTGTAAAAATCCTGAACTATTGAGAGACTATGGTCAAACCTTATGTCTATGGTCAAGCCTAGTGACTATCACGGCCTTTTTACTTTACCACGACTTAACGTACCTGAGAATGGGGATGGTAACTGGTTGGTCATACCAGCAACATTTTTCTAAATGTTAATAGATACCCCATGGTCTTTTTCAAAGAAGACTGCCGTGTTCTTTTACAGGGAAGACTCCGTGGTCTTTTTCAGAGAAGACCACGTGGTCTTTTTAAATAAATATCTTTTAAATAAATATCATGGGGCAAGTGACACCAATTGACCTAATCCCAAATTAAGCAGAGCTTGTGTTATAGGTACTAGACAACTGATAAACATACTTATATAGATAAATACATACTTAAATACATGTTAAACATCCAAGACCCAAGAACAAACATTCGTATTCATCATACAAACATCTGCCCCGACCGGGATTCGAACCCGGGACCTCAAGCTTCGTAGTCAGGGTCTCTAACCACTAGGCTATCCGGCCGTCAATCCGGTCTATTTTAAAGAAGACTTATAATGTTTGTTTTTTAGGGGCACGAAATCAAACACCGGTTCAGAACACTACTGTATTCAAAAATGAAAGTATATACAGCCTACATTAGGCCCTAACGGGCTCGGTAAATATGGTTGAGAGGATATGTATGGTATTTCGAATATTTTATAACGTTTTAAGTCAAGGGTTCTATCTAAACGCTTTGATCGATAACGCCTGAAGATGGGAACACAAAATTGAGTAATTTGGGTTCGACTCAGCTGTTGGCAGCGGAGCTCCCTGGATGTCTGGGGCTGCTGGTAGCCGGCGTCAACGCTGAGGTCGGACCGCGGTGAAGGCCTGAAGGGCAGAGCACGTCTGGGGCGACCAGGCGAGCTTACTGGGGTGTACCAAACACCTCCTGCAATGGGCAACTCAATGAATATGGTGAAAGTATAAAGCGACCTTCCGCAGGATGGGACATTACGGCAGGTGACAGGCTAGCAATCGTTCTATATGCTTAGCTGCCTTGGAGGCTTTGGCCATAGTGATAGGGGAAAACACAGCAGAAGGCTTGGGCCCTAAGCATGTCGCATAACCTCACTTGCGGGTCAAGTGGTAAGAATTGAAGTGAACTCACCTTTCGGAGGATAATTGTCCTGCCTGAGAAAGTGACAAATGTCAACTCCAGGGAAAGCTGGGACACTCTGGTCACTCAAGACTTCGGTGCGCTCGCTGAAATGACACGTTTAGGTTAACACTAGTATCACAGAATTTGTGAACATTCGTCTGTAGCCACTGTCGGAGATACTTACGATGCAGGGGAACGAATCCCTCGATTTAAGTCGGTACAGAGACGGACAAACGGAGGTACCAGCAGCACACCTCACCGGATTTGTAGGTTAGGCCACCAAATTAATTGTTAAATTATGCACAACTGAAATTGAACAAAATACAGGTCAAATAGACGAACTTCAATATTAATAACGCCATTAAACACCAATATAGAAGGAATCCTACAAGATTTTCCTCGATTTCGACTAAACTCCACTGCACTCGCCAAATAGTCAGAATAAAAAACCATGGATGACCAAAGTTGCCACCCGAAACAATTGAGTTTGACAGGTCCATGAAATGTCACAAGATAAGTGGAGGAATAGCCCTGGAATTACCAAAATAGCAAAACTTTTCAAAAGAAGACGATTGGGCGATAAAAGGAGGAAATCTAAATGATTTCGAAAATATTTTAATTATAATACTTACTTCCTGACAGCTATTCGGCTGCTTTAATGTCAACTAGCAACACTGCTTCTATAGACTAAATACAATAACAATCAACAATACTGTTCGAGTACTTGAAATAAACCCCGATAATGTGTCTTTCAAAAAATAACCATTACACACCCCCTCAACCAGGAGAATTTTACGCCGGAAGCAAGCTGAACAAGTAAAATTCAAGCTCGCCCTCGAGCTGCAACAAGGCCTACAAACAAGCAATAACAGAACTAACAAAACGCAGTTGTAGTTACTGCTGATGACGATGAAGCACCCTGGTATCCCGGCCCAGGACACACAGGTGCTGCAGCGCCTTGGCATCGTTCGAGTCCGCGGGGCCGTCGCTGGAAACGAACGCATCGAGGCCTCCGGCACTGCAACGTAAGGACAATCATGCAGCAGCCGGATGAATGCTAAAGAGAAAAAAAAATCATGCAGTATTCAAATTACATTGCACCATGGCAATTGACTGGTAAAACGGAACCAATCTATAACAGTAAGTACTGTATAAAACAACGGAAGAGATAAATTGTCCAAGACAATAAAAATAATAAGAGGGTAGGTATATTATTGATGATACCTAACGCCCTAGAGACGTAAAGGTAATGGAACCCTAAGTTTATTCTCCTTTCACTAAGTTAGAGGACCGGACTAACATTAACGACTTATCTTAAATTTACTAACATGCCTTAATCAATAATTAATTTACTAACACTTACACAAGGAATTGAACGTGTTCTGTTTTGCGAGGTGCAAGCGGTAGCGTAAATATCACTATAATAATAATGGAGAAAAAAAAAAGTTAATGATTCCAGAGAAACCGTCGCAGAAAACTGGGTTACCACCCACTCAGTGATGTTCTAATCGAACCTTTGACGAATTCTACAGAAATCCAAAAAAAGAGCTCCAAAGAAAAAAGGGTGGCAATCATTCAGATTTAAACCGGTTCCGGTGTTCCATACCGTCGGCGGATTCTGAAGAGACCCACAAGAGAGATCCAAAGAAACAGGAAAAAATAAATACCGGTTCCTCCCTTATCACAGCACTACTAGAGTCACCACCCGCTCTCAACAACGTGTGAACTACTTAAGACGATTAGTCCTGAGCCACACCGGTGTAGGCTTAACACTGGACAGGTTCACCTGAAGGAAGTAAGAACATCTATACATTCATACACAGGCAAGTCGATACCTAGCCGACGACAGCACAGCAAAACACGTTCAAGCCTGACCAACGAGTAAGAATTTAGTTTAACCTAAAGGAAAATGAAACCGCTCAATGATCTAAATTGATCAAAGGGGACAACGTATAACCAACTTTAAAGACTTATCACACCAATATTGATCCAACACCCAGGACAAATGTTCATCATTCCAATATTATAATCTCCACGGTCCGGGGGAACCAAAGTCATAACCAGTTAAGTAGCATTAGTAGAAGGTGGCTTGCAGTCTTTTACGTGCCACTTTCCCAACGGCTTTCCGTTCATGTCCTCTAGCTCGTAAACTAGACGCGAGATCTTGCGAAGCACGCGACATTTTTCATACTTCGGTGCCAACTTCGCAGCGAAATATTTTCCAGCATTGCTCTGCTTAAAAGTTCGTTTCCACACCTCGTCGCCCACATTAAACTCGATGTCACGACGCTTGCTGTTATAGTGCTTAATGTTACGATCGTGAGCTTTTTGTAACGAGTCTTTCACCGTGGAGAAGATATCCTTGAGAACGACGATCTTATCCACGTAGTCTCGTCTCGAAGAGAAGATAATCTCCTCGACGGTTTCAGGATCACCATAAATCGTGCCGTCCGGCACCGCTTCGCGTCCATGCACTAATAGGAATGGAGAGAACGACGTTGATTCGTTAACTGACGTATTCAGTGCGAACTGTATTTTTGAGATATTTACGTCCCACGTTCTGTGATCAGATTCCACGAAACTAGAAACGGCGGTAACGATAGTTTTATTGTATCTTTCAACTGTATTTACCTGTGGACAGTACACTGGGGTATAATGAAGCTGAGGTATGTTATACTTAGCAAATAACTGATGAACATCGCCCCCCGTGAAGTAAGATGCATTGTCCGCAATAATAGTTTGCGGGATACCGTGTACCATAAAGACGTGGTCCTCCATACGTTGTGAAATTACTTTACCGGTCGCTCGACGCATAGGAAACAGCATGCAGTATTTGGTGAAGATACACATAACCACTAGCAGATAGGTGTTTAGCTGTCTCGAAGGTGGAAGCGGACCAACCAAGTCCAGGCTGAGGCACTGAAAGGGACGAGAGCACTCCTTGGCATTGCCCATAAAACCGGGGGTGGGTTGCTGGCTATGTTTATATGCTGAACATACTGAGCAATTTGCGACGTAGCGGATCACATCTGAATACATACCGGGCCAGAAGTAACGCAATCTTAGCCTTTTGTACGTTTTCGCGGTACCCAGATGTGCGGCGGTGGGAACAGAGTGATTCGCATGCATGGTTTCTTCGCGAAAGTCAGCCGGTATAACCTCTTTCCACTCAAAGTCCTTCTTTAAGGAGTTATTCGATTTGGTATATCGGTAGAGACGACCGTCCGTAATTTGGAAGTTGGGGCACGATGCCGGGTTCTCCTCACACCGTTTACGAATGCCAAGGTACCATGTATCTAGTATAAAATTTGTATTTATAAGACAGACGGGTATAGTGTAGTCAGAGGAACTAGTTAGAGGAACGGACCTTGACAGAGCATCTGGCAAAATATTCTCTGAGCCTCGACGGTGCTCAATTACAAAATTGTAAGGGGAGAGACGACAACCCCAACGCTCGAGGCGTCCCGTAGGGTTTTTTAGATTTAGGAACCATTTTAGACTGGAATGGTCCGTGATAATTTTAAATTGTTTATCGCCTTCGAGGTAAGGCCTAAAATGCTCGACAACATTAACAACAGCTAGAGCCTCTCGTTCAGTAGCTGAATAGTTACGTTCTGGTGGTGACAATGACCTACTGTAGTATGCCAAAGGGTGTTCTTCGCCTTCAAAATCCTGGGTCAGTGTGCCTCCTACGCCGAAGTCGGACGCGTCACAATGGACCGTGAACGGCTTTGTGAAGTCAGGGCATGCAAGGACTGGGGCAGTAGTCATGGCCTGTTTAAGTTCGCAGAAGGCGTTGTCAGCTTCCGGTGACCAGCGGAAAGGTGGAGCCCCTTTTTTAGTTGTAGTAAGTTGATTAAGAGGCCCAGCTATGTTACTGAAATTTTTAATAAATCGCCTGTAGTATGACGCTGTGCCCAGGAATCGCTTAACGTCCTTACGGCTTGCCGGAATTGGAAAATCGATGATAGCCTTGACTTTGTCGGGATCAGTGCGTAGACCGAACTCATCCACGACAAAGCCCAGGTACTTAAGTTGTTTACGGAAAAAATTGCATTTAGATAAGTTAATGGTAAGGTTAGCAAAACGAAGGCGATCCAAAACGGCACGAAGTAAGGTAAGATGCTCGGTAAAGGTCTCGGAAACAATAATAATATCATCCAAGTAGATGAATATGCGACCACTATACTCGGGTCCAAAAAGTATGTCCATAAGTCGTTGTTGAGTCGCAGGCGCCGAAGTCAGTCCGAAGCACATGACTTTAAAATGAAACAAACCGCGGGACGGAACGGTAAATGCGGTTTTTTCTTTAGACTCCTGCGAATCGAGAGGGATTTGCCAAAAAGCGGATTTCAGATCGAGGGAGGATAAGAACTTAGCGTTACCAAGCTGATCTAATATTTGATTGATATACGGCAGTGGATAGGCATCGTGTTTCGAAATTTCGTTGAGCTTTCTGCTGTCGAGGCAAAATCGTAACGAACCGTCAGCCTTCGGAGCCATTGTGACGGGATTGTTCCATGGGCTGGAGCTAGGTTCAACAACGTCAAGCTCCAACATCTCATCCAGCTGCTTGTTCAACTCGGCTAACCTTGACGGGGATAGCATGTAGTACCGTTGTTTAATCGGTTTAGCGTCACCGGTGTCGATGGTGTGAGTCAGCAAGTGTGTACGACCTAAACCCTTTAGTTCCGAAGATATTTGCTCGAATTCTTTCAGTAAGTCCTCAGCCCGTGCTTGTTCCTCCGATGATAGAGATTCTAATCCTTGTATAAACCTAACCTCTGAAGTAATAGTTGAAATATGCTCCTCGTCCGAGAAAGAACACCCATTTTGCAGTAGACTAAGTACATCTGGAGCAATGTTGAATGACTTCCAAAAGTTGATACCAAGTAATATCTTTGTGGAAACCCCAGGAATTACATAAAATTTAATAATTGACGTCTTATCTCCCACCGTAACTGGTAAAAACACGTAACCCGATACTGGAGAAGAGGAACCGTTCGCTGTTATGATGTGATCAAGATCCGGAGATTTGTGAATAGTGACAGCGTCTTTGAAATACCGACAAGTGTCATCACCGATGATTGAAATCTCTGATCCCGAATCTAAGAGGCCGTTGTACCGAACGTCATAAATCTTCACTGCTAGGTATGGACGCAAATCCTGGCCTTCTATTAAACTATTTAATTTTGAATGTGGGTAATTCTCAAAAAAATTCCTAAGTGTCAACAACCAAGCCCGCCACTCGACCGGGCGGAGTGCAACCTTCTTAGATGTGTTAGTTGTATTTAATTGATGTCGTTGTATGTTATCATCATTCGGGGGTTGTTCCGCTGTGGTGAAAATAATTGGAGAAGTTGTTAACTTTTTAGGGGGTGATCTGTTGGGGTGTTTAGTATTTTCAACTTTTCCTGGGTAGGAAGTTTGGAGGTGTTTCAAAAGATTATTGGTTGTTGATATTTTATTGGGGGGTCCTTTAGGTATCATGTTGTTTGAAGATTTCACAATGTTGTTATTATTCGACGTAGTAGAAATTGGGTATTGGTAATTTAACGAGGACGGGTAATAAATTCTTGATTTAAAGTATTTTTTATTCGAGGTAGCGTTTAAGTAGTACTGGGGAGATTTTTGTAATCGGGTAGCATTAGTACTGTAGGTAGGGTAAGTAGTAATGTTAGTGTTAGGTTTGTTAGTGGGAAGCGATGCGTGTGTATGGGTAGCGGTACTAAATGGCGGTGGGGTATTTTTAAAGTTCGAGTAGGTATATGTATGCGCAGCGTGGACGGGAATGTTATTAGGGTCATAAGCGTTAATAAGCATTCGTGGGGTATTATATTTGTTAGTGGGAAAGGATGGGTAATTCCGAGTAGGTATATGTGGGAAAGTCATATCCGGTTGTGTATGGTTTGTGGTAAAATTGAATAATTTTCCTTTAAATGGAGTAACTTTAGGTATAGCATTTATTTTTAAATTTGGAGGTAATTTAGAATGATTAACCGGGCCAGCCATACTCTGGGACCGGTTTATTCGTTTTTTGCATTCAAATCTGGTAAGCATTTTGGACAAGTACGCGCGGTTACATGATTTTCACCACAGCGATAACAAATTAGTTTATGAGGTGATCTACACTCCTTTAAGGTGTGACCATTTACACGACATCTGACACAAAAATTCGGAGCATGTGTTACCACCGACACGTGACTATTTTTGCCGAATGACTTATACACCAAATCTGACGCTAGTAAGTTCTTTGTATTCGTGGTTGGTTCTGTAAACAACTTGGCCCGTTGATTGGCGGCCTCAAGCAATCGACACTTACTTTTTAAGTCTGTTAATGAATCTATCGTTTGTAAAGCTAATTGTTTAGAATAATACGGTCGCACGTTACGCATTACTATATATAACTTCTCCGACTCTGGTATTGTTTTATCTAAGCGAGCGAAGTAGCACTGCATTGTATTCAAATAATTTGTTATGCTCTCGTCAGTGCCCTGCGTCCGGGTTCTGATCTCGTCGAGTAGGCGCTCGTTGTAGTCAGCTGGCAGGTATTCCGATAAGAGCCACTGCTTTAGTTCTGCCCAGCTGTTCGCCGCCAAGCCGAGACCATCGAACCAAGACGCCGCTCCGTCGGTAAATAGTTCGCAAGCAGAACATAACAAATCAGTCTCGGTAATCCCGCGCGACAACCGTAATTGCTCTAATTTCCTAAGGAAAGTTTTAACACAAGTGTTACCATTATATTGTAAGTTTAATTTATGCACACTAGCGTGGCGTCCACACCTACAGTTAGGGGTAGTGTTAGGTGTATGTACGTTCGGCTCGACGGCTGGTTCTATAATTAAAGCACTGCGGAAGTTTGACATAATCGTATCTAATTTATACAGTAATTTATGCAACCTGTCGGATATTTCTGTGAACTGGATGGTGTCGGCATCGGAGGGGTTAACTCGCGTAATTCGGTGGTAGAGGTGGTGGGCGACTGCCTGAACCCTATTTAAAACCTTTACGGAACTACGCCTGTCCGCCGACTCCTGTAACAACGAGTCTAGCTCTGCAAGCTTCGCAGTAATCGCGATGAGCTCCTCCGAAATATCGCCAACAAACTCCGCCACTTCATCCGTAGGTATCTCGGCATTTAGTTTACGAATTTGGGCTCGTAAGTCCGCGATGTTTGCAGCGGGGATGCCAAGTCGTACTCTAACCTCGTACTCCAACTCATCCTTGTGTAATAGGTTAAATAAAATGGGACGTTCTTCCATTACCTGTGATAAATTCAACGCAGTAGAGGTAGAAGGACCGGTTTAGGTACCTAATGTTAACCAACAATGTCTCACGAAAATAACGTGAGGAAACACTACTAGTGTGGAACTATTTAATGGTAAGTACTGACCTGCTAGGTCAAATTTATGTAATCAATTTTATTATTTTTAAAGTTGCCGTTGAAGTAGGTATGTAGTTATAATGTCCAAAATGGGTTATGTAACTATAGGTATAGAAAAATATGTTTTCCCTGTAGGTTCGAGCGTGATCGATCAATTACAATAATTAAGTAGTTGTCAGGTTTACCTAAGAGTAATCTTATAAGTATAGGGTGAAATTTCAACCAACCATGAGCCAATCCTTTGTACTACCATAGTAGTTGATGACAATATTTTAATTTTAACAAGATAACACAAACAAGTTTTTATACTTAGCTCCTTTATACTTTAACAAGTAGGTACATAACTTCAGAAAAGTTGGCTCCAAATAGTGGGGTAAACCCTTTAGTGGTATGTCACAGAAGCTTAAAAACTGTGTAAACTTTAGCAATACAATTCATAAAAGTTTAATAACTATGTAAAAATAAAATTGTAAAAATATATGTATAAGTTGGTTCTTAGGAGCTGGGCGAGTACAGTCGATAGGGAAATTCACAGAAATCAGTTGTGCATAAACGGAAAGATAGACAAGTAATATTGCCTTATACAAGTACATATGAAGTACAAGAACCGAAAACACAAGTTACTTCATAACCTTAGTATTTATATTAGGATATTAAATAATTTTTTTTTGTTTTTTTTTTTTTTTATTGACTTGTAATTTCAAACACAATGAATACCTGCTCTTAATTGAAATTACCAACTTGAAAAATTGAACTAGGCTGGAAAGTCTACAAATTACTTAAAATTTAACCAAGTTTATTAACACAACAAGCGTTATCGATCAACTCCTTTCAGAGCTATGTAATTTTGACCTGATTAAGTGAAAACGTTAGATAATATGTTCGGGCGCCATATAATGTTTGTTTTTTAGGGGCACGAAATCAAACACCGGTTCAGAACACTACTGTATTCAAAAATGAAAGTATATACAGCCTACATTAGGCCCTAACGGGCTCGGTAAATATGGTTGAGAGGATATGTATGGTATTTCGAATATTTTATAACGTTTTAAGTCAAGGGTTCTATCTAAACGCTTTGATCGATAACGCCTGAAGATGGGAACACAAAATTGAGTAATTTGGGTTCGACTCAGCTGTTGGCAGCGGAGCTCCCTGGATGTCTGGGGCTGCTGGTAGCCGGCGTCAACGCTGAGGTCGGACCGCGGTGAAGGCCTGAAGGGCAGAGCACGTCTGGGGCGACCAGGCGAGCTTACTGGGGTGTACCAAACACCTCCTGCAATGGGCAACTCAATGAATATGGTGAAAGTATAAAGCGACCTTCCGCAGGATGGGACATTACGGCAGGTGACAGGCTAGCAATCGTTCTATATGCTTAGCTGCCTTGGAGGCTTTGGCCATAGTGATAGGGGAAAACACAGCAGAAGGCTTGGGCCCTAAGCATGTCGCATAACCTCACTTGCGGGTCAAGTGGTAAGAATTGAAGTGAACTCACCTTTCGGAGGATAATTGTCCTGCCTGAGAAAGTGACAAATGTCAACTCCAGGGAAAGCTGGGACACTCTGGTCACTCAAGACTTCGGTGCGCTCGCTGAAATGACACGTTTAGGTTAACACTAGTATCACAGAATTTGTGAACATTCGTCTGTAGCCACTGTCGGTGATACTTACGATGCAGGGGAACGAATCCCTCGATTTAAGTCGGTACAGAGACGGACAAACGGAGGTACCAGCAGCACACCTCACCGGATTTGTAGGTTAGGCCACCAAATTAATTGTTAAATTATGCACAACTGAAATTGAACAAAATACAGGTCAAATAGACGAACTTCAATATTAATAACGCCATTAAACACCAATATAGAAGGAATCCTACAAGATTTTCCTCGATTTCGACTAAACTCCACTGCACTCGCCAAATAGTCAGAATAAAAAACCATGGATGACCAAAGTTGCCACCCGAAACAATTGAGTTTGACAGGTCCATGAAATGTCACAAGATAAGTGGAGGAATAGCCCTGGAATTACCAAAATAGCAAAACTTTTCAAAAGAAGACGATTGGGCGATAAAAGGAGGAAATCTAAATGATTTCGAAAATATTTTAATTATAATACTTACTTCCTGACAGCTATTCGGCTGCTTTAATGTCAACTAGCAACACTGCTTCTATAGACTAAATACAATAACAATCAACAATACTGTTCGAGTACTTGAAATAAACCCCGATAATGTGTCTTTCAAAAAATAACCATTACAGACTGCCGTGGCCTTTTTCAGAGAAACCACGTGGTCTTTTTCAAAGAAGACGGCCGTGGTCTTTTTCAGAGAAGACCCCGCGTGGTTTTACCCTTTTCCATGGCAACGGTTTTGCCGTGAACTGCGAACTATAAAAGCAACTTGGAAACAGTTCACGTAGCTTCCTTGTCGAAAAAATACGTGTTTCGCCCGTGATCGACATTTTCCTCCTTAAAAATAGAAACAATTTTATTGTTTGAGCAAAACTTTTAAGCTTAAGATGTGTTCGTTGTCCGTCTACAAGTTTCCTTTTACGGTAACTTGTTTACTATACTTAGTTAACTTTTCACTCCCCAGGGGAGCAGGCGAACCGATTTTTCAAGAGCTTCACAAATACCTTGTTTCGTTGGGTACTTAATTCGTTTGAAACTTGTTAATTTCGAATTTCCCGTATACCCGCGAGTTGCTAATTTGTTTTTACGTAGAGTTTTTCTTCAAAATCTTGAGTGATTCTTCTAAATCCTGTGCGGTTGTAAAACAGATTTGGGAAGTCCGATGTTTCGGGAAAAGTTCGATCATATCTTAATTACTCTTATTGGAGTGCCTATTTCTGTGAGCTTCCTGTCACATCACACTTACATGGCAGATGCCCAAATCAGGTTGATGGCTGGTGTCAAAATAAAATCATTCTACATTTCCAACTTAATCAAGCTTCCGAAAATACTCGTGAAAAACTGATGCCTCACTCATTACTGCAATTAAGACAATTTATAATTTAACGATAACTAATAACTGGACCAGAATTGCTACCGTCTGGGTCCCATGCGACAGACACAGGAGCAGAGGCAGACCAAGAAGGAGATGGCGGAACGATGTGGAGCGTTTTTGACCAGACTGGCGAGATTTAGCTGAAACCAGAGACGAGTGGAAGGAGAAAGGGGAGGCCTTTGCCCAGCATTTGACACCGCAAAGGCTATTAAAAAAAACCACCTAGATCACTGGAAATTATGACGTCATAGTTGAGTAATTCAATACAAACTTCATAATAACCTATCATGACTAACTAGGCATAACCCCCGTACCTGATAAAAAGACAGAGAATATATATATATTCTCTGTCTTTTTACAACAGGATTTACTACGGAGTATCACAATAGGATAAAAGTTTGACTGCATCTTGATCCACTGAGATCTCCTTAAAACTATTCCACTTTAGAACCTCCATTCTCAAAATTCCGTCATGCATCACCAAGACAGAAGACAGATTCCTTTATCTAGCAAACCCTATTCTAGAGCGATGTTAAATTGCCTACTTAGAACTATAAATACCCCTGGAAGGAATATCACAGAACCGTATCGAGATAGAAGGTAAGAATGTATCGATTTCTGAGGTTGACTGGTAGAGATTCCTTAAAGGTATAAGTCCACCTTTGTACTTAATAAATAAATAAGTAAATACCATGGGACAATTGATAGTCAAAGCCAAACTAGGCAAAGCCTGTACTACTGTTTATCCGTTACGGATAAACATACTTATATAGACAAATACATACTTATATACATATTAAACATCTAAGACCTGAGACTAAACATTCGTATTCATCATACAAACATCTGCCCCGACCGAGGATCGAACTCGGGACCGCAAGCTTCATAGTTAGGGTTTCGAACCACTAACCTATCCGGTCGTATTGTTTGTAACTTGTGTTTGTTTCTTTATTTTCTGTACAATAAAGTATTTAGTTAGGTACTTACTTGATTTCCTTGGGAACTGAGCATGTTACATTTTCTGTAGATATTTTAGGCCAAAAAATAAAATAAAGTAAATAAAAAAACATTAAAATTTAGATACTTACCGATGAATGAAAATACCTCGATTAACAGGTAATTTTTTTTTTTATGGTGCTGTGTGGCGGCGTTTAAACAGTTAATTATTGAGCAACTGTATTTTGTCTGTATTTTGTCTTTAAAATGTTATGTCGCTTGCGGCAAGCGGTCAGTAGTTCACAGCCCTTATTTTTGGCGAGCGAGGTGCACGCTCTTTCCTTCTATCTTGACATGGTTCTGTGGTATATATCGCCGTGCGTCGGTTGTGATGTAGAGACCTATTCCGACTGCCAATCGGGACATCTATCAGGCATGCTACATTGCGCCGAACATACACGGTTTAGATTTAAAATTAGGCTAGATGCGATCGAAAGTAGTTGCAAGAAGAAAGCGGCTATGTTTTTCGGATTTTCCCTTGGCTTGTGTTGTGTTTTTTTTGCTTCGTGCCAAATTTCATGACTCTAGGTAAGCAGGAAGAAGAGGTTTTGATTTACTTTGGATTGAAAGAGAGACAGACAGACGGACAGCGAAGTTATCTTATACGACCTTTTCTCAGTAGACAAGGCTGACCTTTTGATTCAGAGTAGTTTTGCTAGAAACTAACAAAATGACGAAGCATTAAGAAAACGAAGCCTTTCGTTAACCGACTTCAAAAAATTCCCAATTCGACTGTAGGTATGTTTTTTTTATAATGCATTTTGTTTGTTCTTGGGTCTTTTATGTTTAATAGGCATATAAGTGTGTATTTATTTATATGAGCATGTCTATCCTTTGTCTGTATATGGCGGTATAACCATTTCCCAACCGAGCAATCGGTTGGAAGAGGTTTCAACGACCTTGAGGTACAAATGCCCTCTAAAAGTATTGACGGTGGAAAGCAACGGGAAACTACCACTGATTATTATCCCTAGTTGGTCAACTCTGACCATTCATAAGGAAAGATTTAAAGAGTTGACTGCCAACCTTCAGTGATGAGGTGGCACTATAAGAAGAAGAAGAATCCTTTGTCTAGTACCCATGGCTTTGCCTAGTTTGGGACTAGGTTAAATTGGTGTCAATTGTCCCGTGACATTTATTTTTTTATTTATTCTTTAAATTAAATCCTTTATCTACTTTTTTTTTATGATTCTTATTCAGTATTTCGACATAAATTAAAAAAATTACGCACAGCTATCAGAAATTCCACCACGATCCCCAGTGGAAAATTATTTAATTGTTATTTTTATTTCGATTTCGATATTTAGAGGCACTCGTTTTTTTGTACTCTTGACGATTTCTATATAAGTTTATAAATTCTTCTAAATTAACATTGTGTATCATTGTACCTATTACATTTTTGATGTAGGTAAGTATTTTTTAATTAATAAATAATCCAATCTATAGCTTTGACGCTTTTACATTTTTTTTATGTTTGTCTTAATTTAGTAATAGGACAGATACGTTGCTCACGACCAACCATAAATATCTTTTTCAGTTCATCGATATTAAAAACATACGCAAAGTATGTATGTACTTTATTGCACATAATATTACAAAGTAACACCTGAATCTTTAAAATAATCCGTTGCTTTCTGGAACTTTAAAATTATCCATTATTTCACAGTATTTTTTTACCTACTTACCTCCACTCGTAAACCTTTCTGAAGTAAAATCTAAATCACGTTCATACTAAATTCTCACATCACTGACTTTGAATACTTCACTCGATTTCAAAGCAATCTTAAACCCATCTAGTGTGAGCTATTAAGAAATTATTAAATTCAACAGAAATTTCTCAGAAAATCATATCCCGACATTCTATAAAGGATAATCCTAGGACGAATATAAGCTTCTTGGAAATCTTTTCAAAGACTTACATTACACGGTAACACGTTTGGTTCAATCAATTATGTAAAACAATTTTTAGGTGCCAAAATAACTCATCAATGGTATTATAGTAGGTACCAAAATAAGACTAAACTAAGTATAAGGATGTGTGTGAAGGAAGGACAGGATTGCTTAGCTAGCGAGATCAGTAGTCAGTAGTCTCTTGCCCTTCTTTATGTAATATCTGTAGCGACACAGGATTGCTTAGCTAGCGATATCAGTAGTCAGTAGTCTCTTGCCCTTCTTTATGTAATATCTGTAGCGACACAGGATTGCTTAGCTAGCGATATCAGTAGTCAGTAGTCTCTTGCCCTTCTTTATGTAATATCTGTAGCGACACAGGATTGCTTAGCTAGCGATATCGCTAACATGCGCCTGCTATGCAGCCCGGAGCGTCAGTAGTCTCTTGCCCTTCTTTATGTAATATCTGTAGCGACACAGGATTGCTTAGCTAGCGATATCGCTAACATGCGCCTGCTATGCAGTCCGAAGCATCAGTAGGCTCTCGCCCTGCTTTACGTAATATGTATATGTAACGACACTGGATTGCTTAGCTAGCGATATCGCTAACATGCGCCTCCTTTATATTTCTGTATTTTCTGTGCAATAAAGCGTTTAGTTACTTACTTATAACGTGTGAAGTGAATAAACGGAGTTTTACCAGCAGCAGATGTACCAGAACCAAACATATTTACCGCCAAAGATGTATTTTTTAAGACGTAACTAAAGATACCGTACCGGATTCCAGTCGGTTCGTTGAGACACGGTAGGGGCGTGGCCGCAGGTGATGTCCCGGCATCCATACTTCAACGTCAATTACTCGGCGAACACGGCTGAACATGTTCCCGCCTTAATGCTGAGTCTTGGGCGGCTTAATGGTAGATAGAAATGTCATGGTGACTATTGCAAGTTACTATTTGAGTTAAAATACGCGACATAGGCTTCATATAGTCGACAAATTTGATTCACAACCCACCGTAGAGCGGGTTTATTATTGTCTCGCTTAGGTACACATCGATTGTCATAATGTCATCGATTGTAATAATTCTTGGCGATTTTAAAATTTTGCTACCTAATTTTTAAAATTTTACATAATATCCTAATTTTTATTTTATTGTGCATGATATTTTATTGCATTTTTTTTTGTTATTATTTTATTTATACTGTGACATTTAGCGACGTTGGACGTTGGTTCTTTAATTTGTTTTCCAGAATTAAATTTTATTGATCATTTTATTTTGTTAAAACTCTAGACGATTTCGATATGAATTTTTATTGGATGAATAAATAATCTAATCTAATTATAACGTTTCCCCTAGTGATTGTTTGTCATAATTCCAAATTCTCTACATATTCTATCTATAGGTATATTCATAAATCTAAGTATACCCCACTTAGAGGTACTATTTGGTTTCACCAACAGAAAACAGACGGGTCTCATTTAATTTTCTACAGACAAATTTCCAAAACATAATCTCGCTAGATGGCAAAACTGTGCATATTCGTGCGTTACGTATTTCAGTTTAAGTGTTGAATAGGGGAACTTTTCTGGCAAGTGCAGCGGATGTGTGGTAACGCTAGCAAATAACGGAGAGCGTACGGGCAAGTGTTGCGGAAGAACACGCTACCTTCGATTAATAAGTTACAAAATAAATGCTCGCGGCTCATATCACTGAGACTACTTTGTAGTCTCACTGAATTGGAAGCAACAACGAACTACCAAAGGGCTTGTCCATACGCAATCGCATTTTGTCACTGTCCATGCTCGTTTTTCGATTCTAAATATCTCGTTCACTATTTGAAAGAAAGGCTTGATATTTCAACCCTCGAATTATAGACTATACTTAATGTCTGAAGTAGGCACCCCAATGATTAAAACAGGTTAGAAAATCTTCCATAGGAATATTGTAGTTAACTGCGATTGAACGAAACAAATAGTAATTATTAGGTCAAGATATTAATAACGGGATATTGACCGCGATTACCTTAATAATTACCAAATTTTTTCTAATTACTATTACCATGAATCGTTTAAAACTGGACTAATTACTGGTTCTACTTTTTGGTTAGACAAAAATAAAATTTGTACTATAGTTTCTTACTCAGAGTAATTTTAATCGCTTTGGCGCTTACGCCATGCGTTTTGAGCGCATTTTGAAAAGCCCCCTACCTATTGATACACCTGTTACTGGATAGCGTTGTCCCGATTGAATGAATAAACTCTGCCCCAAAAGCACCGCCTTAAATAGATACATAATGGTCGGAGTCACGAAGGGGCGTAACTGCAATTTAAAAAAATTCACTAGAGCGATTTTTAGAAAAAATCAAAGTAAGAACATTGAGTAGTCAGGGCTTTTTTAGGTTACGGTTATAAGTCTCGTTCTAATAGGAATTCAGTTATGTCCTTTCGTGACAATAAAATACGCACTTTGCAGTACGATGGCATACTCAACTTAAATTCTATGTTTTACCCGTTACGCCCCTTTGTGATTCGATCGACGAATATTTGTAGCGGCAAAATCGCGACGTTTTTTAACACGACCAGTCCCGTACATTCCGACACGCCGACACCCATTCCCAGCAAATGCATTCTCGCCGTAAACTGAAAATACCGCAAGCGTCCAGATTCGCCGATATTGGTACATTAATTTTACGCATAACCGTTATTGCTGTTTCTTTTATCCTTGTTGTGCTTCCCAAACCTTCGATATTGATTCTGTAGCGACCCTAGTGCAACACGCGGATGACGTCATCACTGATCTACATCGCGCTAACGAAGTTTCTCAAGTCGGTTGCATAAATACGACTTCCATCTCTCTTCCTTCCGACTTTGAACCCCAGGCATGACATCTACTGGAGAAAGAGTCTCTAATTGGAGTCTTTTCCGAGAAACCGCGGTTGAATCGAGGTGTCCAGTCAAGAGCGAGACGGACTTTTCTTTTAGAATTATGGCGCTATTCTCTACATATACCTAGTGATGAATGAGCTGTTATTTAATTAATTACTTGGAAAGATGTTAACGTGTAGGTACATCAGTACTACCTTTGGTGTAAGTGTACAGCACGTGATCCGGGTTTCGATTCCCGGGGTTAGTCATATTTCTCTGGCATTTGGCATTAGCGACCGAATACTGACTATGAAGCTTGAGGTCCCGGGTTCGAATCCCGGTCGGTCAGATGTTTGTATGATGAATACGAATGTTTGTTCTCGGGTCTTGGATGTTTAATATGTACAAAAGTATGTATTTATCTATATAAGTATGTTTATTCATTGTCTAGTACCCATAGTACAGGCTTTGCCTAGTTTGGGACTAGGTCAATTGGTGTCAATTTGTCCCATGATATTTATTTATTTATTCTGTGTATTCTTGTTTCAGTGAATATTATAAGTACTCAATAGATTTTGACACGACAACCGTAAATTAAAAAATAAGACCTTTATTTTCATTGACATATAAATGACATTTTGAAATTTAGAATAGTAGAGCAGCGGCATCTTTGTCGAATGTTCATCTTAGCTATTCCTCCGTACCGTAACCGCAGTATAAATCAGTAATTGATCTTCAAAAATTACACCGAATTTTCACTCGCGCCAGACCCCGCCATCCTTATCTACCTACGTCACAGTGACTTAGCATTTATGACGTTTAACTGCTAAAACGTTATATGGTAGTTCAAGAATCAATTTTTTCGATTGTATAAGTCTAATATGTACGTTGGAAGCTAAAGTACCGTAAGACTTATTTACGGTACTTTAGCTTCCAATTTAAAGCCAATACGTCGCTCCAAATTATAACACAACATAATAATTAATTTTTATTTAAAGGTCGTTCTAAAAGGACGTTACTCCAGTTTTACCTTAGAATAGATGCATTCCCTTTGTCATGCCTCGATAAAAACAAAGTAAAGATGTATGACAGTAATGTGTGCTAAACTGAAGATTCAGTTGTCAAACAAAATAAATCTTGTCAATGGCAATTCTTGCAAAGTTCCCGGCGGTACCCGATAAAAAAGCCGTGATAGCCTAGTGGTTTGACCTATGGCCTCTCAAGCAGAAGGTCGAGGGCTCGAATCCGGACTCGGACCTCCAAGCCTTTCTGAATTTTGTAATTTGTAATTTATCATGAGCTTTGCGGTGAACGAAAACGTATGAAACTTCACAGTCCTATGCAGCAATTCAATGGTGTGTGTAAATAAATAGGATGATGATGATGACGTGATGATGAACCGTTATACAGGCATTATATAGAACAGGCAGGCGCGATAGGGTAAACGGAAATTCGACGCATAATATCTCGATTACATACTTGTTACACACTATGCAACGAGGCTTTCTAAGAAGACGAATTAATCAATTTTGGAGTTATGATGGCTTGGACAGTCCGGCCGGGCAGATTGATGGACTCTGGGGATAGTTGTCCGACTAGTTGAGTAACTTGTTTAATTAAAGGGTCGCAAGACGTTCTTGTGGAGATGTGGGTACGTTGTGGGTGCGTGTGGGTTGTTTCACAGTTGTTAAACAGATTATCGGACCCTTTCAATCGTGATAGACTTGCACCAACCTTTTTTACGTGTGGAAATTGAGCCTTATGCAGTCCTGTGAAAGGGATCTGTGGGGTTCTCCCACAGGAGGTAGGCGTACCCCCTAAAACCACACGAATTCCCACTTGGCTGTTGTGGGACGCTGCGGAGAAATCGCTGGCTCAAGAGCCATTTCATCTTATCACTTTAGGTAACGTATTGCAATCCATCAGTCATCACTTACCGTTAGGTGACCCACTTCCTCGTTTATTCCTTATCCTAAAAACTCAAGCGCACCTTATTCCACGGTCACAGGTTTTCATGGCTGTCTGAATGTAAGTACAAAGGAAATTCATCTCTATAAAAATACCATCCAGCTACTATATAAATCAGTTTGACTGTCATCTTCTTTGCACAATGCTTAGTAGACGTAGCATGAAACTACCGCTTTGTGCTTTGACAAGGTACGTAATAGGGAGCGAAGGGAACCAATTTTGACGTTAAATTCTACTAACAATGATTACAGAATAATGCCACTAGCATTGCCACCAGTATGATGACTACTGTGGTCTGTTTGTCGTAAAGGCCTAAAACCGATCAATAAGGATGTTCAAAAATAGAAAGGCAGGAACTAGAACACTTTTAGCTTACAATTACCCTGATGACTTACTATTTGCATAATGCGACTCTCATTAATTCTATGCTTCTGAGGGCGAAGTTTATTAATTCAAACGGGACAACGCTATCCAGTAACGCGTGTGTCAATATAGAAGAAAATGCGCTCAAAACGCATGGCGTAAACGCCAAAGCGTTAAAAAGTTGCTCTTGGGTAAGAAACTAACGTATTGATTTGATTTCTGTCTCATCATCTTAGTTAAGAGTGCTACTCTTGTCGACGCAGTTGTCTCCAGTCCGTTCTTTCCAATGCAAGTTCTTTCACCTCCCGATATGACACAGCGTCTATCTTCTTTTTTATTTGATCTAAATACTCTATCCTCGGCCTTCCCCTTCCTCTCTTTCCTTCTATCTTTCCTTCTATAATTTTCAGTATCAGATCGTCGTGTCGTATCAAATGGCCCACCATTTTTCCTCTCCTATAGTCTCTACCACATTCAAAATATTTCTGTCTAACCAAAAAAAAACCCACGATTGGTTTTCTATTCGTTCAATCGTAATTACCTACAATATGCGTTAAAATACTTATTAAGCCTTTACAATATTTAAAACATTAAACGAGCTTAGAGTCTAAAACGACCCAAGACAGGGTGTTACAAGTTGATATGTATAATTGTTGTACGAGTATCTGTGTACTTACCCGTGTAATTGTGTATCTGTCTGTTACATCATAGCTCCTAAACGGATGGACGTAGCTTTTTTTTAATTGAAAGCTAGTTTAATCGAGACGATTCGTAGCTAAGTTTTTGGGTGCTTAAATTTTTCTATGTTGGTTAGGTTTTATGTCCCAGGGACAGTAGTTTCCACAGGATCTCGATAAGCGTGATTCTATGCAGACGAAGTAGCGAGTAAAACTTCTATTCTGTATTTGTTTTATAACTAACTTTAGCTTCCTAAGTTCCTAGGATCGGCGTGCTAAGCGAAATTGTTGGTTAAACGCTAAAGAACTAATACGAAGAGGATAACCTAACCAACTTGTAAAAGTTGAAAAACCCCCGACATTCTTATTTCAAAGTTCAATATCTCAAAAACGGGTGACCCGAATTTAATAAAACTTAGCTAAGAACCATCTCGATTAAACTAGCTTTCGAATAAAAAAAAACCGAATCGAAATCGGTCCATCCGTTAAGGAGCTATGATGCCACAGACAGATACACAGACACACAGTGCCCTAAGCACGACTTGTCGAATCCTGCGTTACGTTACGGTTATCGTATCGAGATCGAGAAATCTCATACTAAATTTTAGTTCCAAATACGCTCACGGGCGGGCGCTGTTCCAAACGTCATACAAACTCGTTATAGTTTACTATTCGATTTTACGTGACGCAGGATTCGACAAGTCGTGCTTAGGGCACTGATATACAGATACACATGTCAAACTTATAACACCTCTGTTTTTCGTCGTGGGTTAAAAACCGATTCAAAACGCCGACACTAAAATATTCATAATGGTGTAGTAATAAAACGAGTTTATTTCAATCACTAATAATAACTCTGAAGCTTTAGTTAAAAGTTACGACGATCCGATTAAATTTACTTAATACTCTTTAATTTCAATGATACTTTAATAAATGTCTGTAGAGGGCGCAGTTTGACCTATATTATTATTCATGAGGGCTTAACCCTCAAAATCGGTCCGTTTTACACTAATTCCAGTTATTCCGAACCCCGCAAAACTTGAAGGAAACTATGAACTGCCTGTCAGACGGGCATTGCAGCGACTTTATGATTGATGAGCTGAGTTAGAGGTTTAAAGTATCTTCTTCTACGAAATATGCTTGCTCATTGCATGTGAGGAAGACCCGGCGAACTATAAAGATATGGACGCATAACGCCTATACATCGGCGCACGAAAATTATGACCTTAACACGCACAACTGTGACGCACGTACACATGACACTTGGATATCGAAAATCGCAGCGCGCCAATGAGCGACGACACGCGTCGGCTGTGCTCGGCATTTTTCGACAATGTTCGGTCGAGCTACAACTATCCCACTCGCATAACACTTTCCAGTAGGTCTAGCACACAGTGCGACTTCTATCTCGCGCGAGAACAACAGAACTGCCCGTCCTTTTCTGTCACTCAGAATGCAATGGGTCGGGTAATATATTATAATCTCGCGCGAAGTAGCGGCCAGTCGTGCTAGCTAGAAGTAAATACATTTTAAAAAGTATTCTTGACGACTCCAAGAATACTTTTTAAAATGTATTTACTTACTTATAAAATGTAATTCTAGTGGTTTTCACATCCGTATGGTTTCTATAGCACTTTACGATACTCTGTGGCATATTTTCAAAATACCAAATTGCGCAAAACATAATTTAATCATAGCTAATTTGTTTTATTACACTTCTAAAAATATAGCCCTCTGAACGATGGACGGACGGACAGACAGACAGACAGTGAAGTCTTAGTAATAGGGACCCTGGGCACCCGGTGGGTACTGAACCCATAATAAAACTGTAAGTGGCCAGTATAATTAATAAAAAAGACACAAACTTTTTTATGCAGTTCTTAAGTATAACTTTATCATGGACTTAGTAGAACCATTTTATTCGGCTAGTTGAGTTGAACTTCAATAAAAACAGTCTAGCTAACCACCCATTTCCTCCATTTACTAGAAATGAAATCCATCCGTGCTCAGAATCGTTAATGGGGTGTTCCCGGGACCTCTAGCACTCACTGAAAAGCAAACAGCGAACTGAAAAACAAGCTGAAAACGTTCCACTCAAGGATGAAGAGTTCCGTACGTTTCCCAATAGAATAGAAAAACCTTGCATCACCTTACACTCATAACCACAGAGTGCCTAGTGTAATCGCCTACCAGAGCGCCTAGTGTAATCGCCTACCAGAGCGCCTAGTGTAATCGCCTACCAGAGCGCCTAGTGTTAATCGCCTACCAGAGCGCCTAGTGTAATCGCCTACCAGAGTGCCTAGTGTAATCGCCTACCAGAGCGCCTAGTGTAATCGCCTACCAGGCCAAGAAATACGTCTCGATTGCGCTCGCGTTTAACAATTCTCGTACTATTTGATACTTTAACGCAAACGCGATCGAGACGTACATTGTGCTTTTTAGGGTTCCGTGCCTCAAAAGGAAAAAACGGAACCCTTATAGGATCACTTTGTTGTCCGTCTGTCTGTCTGTCTGTCTGTCAAGACCCTTTTTCTCTGGAACGCGTGGAGGTAGCATGCTGAAATTAATATCAAATACTCAAGTATTAATATCAAATACTCAAGTATTAATATCAAATACTCAACTATTAATATCAAATACTCAAGTGTTTATATCAAATACTCAAGTATTTCACTCAGCATAATATTACGGCAAGCCAAAAAAAAATACAGTTTAAAAAATATTTTCGTTGACTTCTTTTTTCGTCTGTTTAAAATCAGTGGACAAATCAGAAACAATACATCCACCGTTTAGGTACCAACCTAATTGTTTTTTAAACCCACATTGTAGATGATCAAAATTAATTTTAATATTAAATGCCACCATAACGCCAAATTAAACATTGCACGGAAACGAACCAACATCGCCTGGAAACAAATAATTTTAACATCTCCCGTGATTATTTGTTTATTCATTGGTATTTACGCACTCACTAATGAATCGTTGGATTTGTTGTATTAACTAATTGATGGGTGCTTGTTTACTAGAGTTTAATTAACATTTAAGAGCTGCATTACCGTTACCGCCGTTCTATTTTTTGTTGTCGAAGATTAAGGGCCTTATTCATAAACTTCACTCAAGCCTCCATTAGCTAAAATAGGTTTTGTCTTCTTTTTACCAACGGAAATGTCAATGTGACAAAAAAGGACAAAGGACGAGCATTAACGGTATTTTAGTTAAAATAGGTTTATGAATAACTCTTATTTATTTAGAGCATTAACATTACTTAAAAGCGTTGCACTGAACAATGCATTCAGTTAAGTGCAGACTTCTTCACTATCTTTAATAGCCTCGACTTAAAAAATTGATAAAACTTGATATATTATACAGTTTAAAAACGAAAAACTGGCCTTAAAAATAAACACTCTACATAAAAAACTGGCCTTAAAAATAAACACTCTACATAAAAAACTGGCCTTAAAAATAAACACTCTACATAAAAAACTGGCCTTAAAAATAAACACTCTACATAAAAAACTGGCCTTAAAAATAAACACTCTACATAAAAAACTGGCCTTAAAAATAAACACTCTACATAAAAAAAAATTGCCCCCGATCGCTGCCTGTTGGTAGCGTATCCTGTGCCCTAAGCACGACTTGTCGAATCCTGCGTTACGTTACGGTTATCGTATCGAGATCGAGAAATCTCATACTAAATTTTAGTTCCAAATACGCTCACGGGCGGGCGCTGTTCCAAACGTCATACAAACTCGTTAGATTTAGTTAGTTTTTTCTTAGTTTACTATTCGATTTTACGTGACGCAGGATTCGACAAGTAGTGCTTAGGGCACAGAAGGCTGGCAACATTACCACGTTGGATGGCAATGCTGGTCCTCTGTGCCAGATATGATCCAGCCTTCTGGTCACGCGTCAACTCCACCAGCCATTTGCAGTATTGGTAGAACGTCTCAAAAGCGACGGTCAACACCCTCTCTAACCCAAGTACCTACAACTACGCTGCTCAATTGGATGAGCCATCGGGAATTTAAATTGCCCACAGCACCCTTTACTAGCGGAGCTCCTATTCTGTGTAGTTTAGGCGCATCGCGCCTTACACAACCCTAACTTTTTTTTGTATTTGTGAAAGCATTTTTAAAACTAAAACTTGAAACTTCGCGTTTTTAATCGGGTTTGAGTCAAAGCCATGTGCAGTTTCTAAAGCTTTAATAACAATCACTTATTTTTCTAGTTTCTACCTAAAAGCGAGAACTAGTACATTAGGAACACTGTCTCGCTGTATTTAATAATTTTATTTGTTATCCTTAAATTCGAAGGTTGTTATTGAACAAAACTGTCGAAACCACGAACCTACTTGTCGACCTAAGCACGACTTGTCGAATCCTGCGTTACGTTACGGTTATCGTATCGAGATCGAGAAATCTCATATTAAATTTTAGTTCCAAATACGCTCACGGGCGGGCGCTGCTCCAAACGTCATACAAACTCGTTATAGTTTACTATTCGATTTTACGTGACGCAGGATTCGACAAGTCGTGCTTAGGGCACTGATAGTAAACTTTCCGCGCGCGGTCACCCACTGTGACCGCTAAATATTTTGCTCCGAATTTTAGTTGTTCAACTTATTATATTAAGCGAGCTATTGTTTACTCAGTTAAAAACATATTTCGGCCAAACTTTACTTCGAAATTACAAAGCTGAAGTTACGCGACCACTAGCGGCCGCCGATGTCAGTTTTGTTTTCAAAAGGGTTCGTATTTATTGCTTGCTTAAAAGGTGTGTGATTAATGTAACATACAAACACGCGAAGAAGCTAGATAATAGGCACATAACAGCGAACTATAAAGATTTGGAAGTATAACGCCTACACATCGGTATGTACACAAAAATATGACACTATAACGCGCACAACTACGACGCATGTACACATGACACTCGCACATCGAAAATCGCAGCTCGCCAATGAGCGGCGACACACGTCGGGTGCGCTCGGCATTTCTCGACAAAATTCGGTCGAACCATCGAACTATCCCGCTCAGCGAGGATGATATGAGTCATAAGTTACGGTTTTTAAAATATATATTTAGAAAGGCAATTTTAATGTTTTTCATATCCGTGTGGTTTCTACATAGCAACACTTCACGACACACAATATTTGCAAAATATTAAATTATGCCGAACATAATAAGTAATACTCACAATCGAAACTTCTACGACACAAGCCCGCACGTCACGTATGTCACGCCTCGCCTGTCACACGTTCCTATATTTTTCAACGCCTGTCGTGGTATCTATGTGGTGGAGCCATTTTTTGAGCTTAGTTACGCTTACACAATATTATTATTCGAAGGCTTTCGATTAAAAAGAGCCGTGTCCAAATCCGTTCATCCGTTTAGGAGCTACGATGCCACGGACAGATACACAGATACACCCTCTTTTTAACCGACTTCAAAAAAAGGAGGAGGAGGACGTTCCACTGTATGCATTTTTTTTTAATGTATGTATATCGATTACTCCGTCAATTGTAGACCAATTTTCAATTTTTTTTTTATTTCAAAGGGTATACTCTTGAGGTGGTCCCATTGTCACCAAGTCATGATCTGATGATGGGATCCCAGGGAAATCGAGGGCAACCCTCAAATTTTACAGGCACGTACTATGTGCTTCATATATTTTCTAAGGTTATTCAAGTATTTGCGTCCGGTAGTCATCATCTTATGTTGATGAGCTGATGATGGAAGGTACAACTCCTTAACGGTTAGGAGTTGGAGGATAATTCTGAAAATGTTAAATCAACGTAAAATTCTGAAATAAAAATCTTTTACCAAAAAAGTAAAACCGCCTTCAAAAAAAAACCTTAGAAAAAAAACGTAAAATAATCCTCTAAAATAATGATAAATAAATAAAATAAAATGAAATGCGTTTTATTCCGCTCGCACCGCACCGACTTCATATTTCTGCTGCTTAGTGCTAGGCCATAAAACTTTAGGCTTTAGTTTCTGTTGTCCGAAATAAACGCATTTCATTTTATTTTATTTATTTATCATTATTTTAGAGGATTATTTTACGTTTTTTTTCTAAGGTTTTTTTTGCGTCCAGGGTTAAATAGGCAGATGATGATGTTGATTTATTTTATTTTATTTATAGTTGCAAAAAACATAATGTCGCCAAAGTAGGCGTTGTCGACAGATACCCTCAGACGATAGTCGTTTACCCCGTTGGTGCCTGGAATTTATGCCGAGTCCCTTGGGGTAGAATGGAAATAAGCCTCACAGGTGTTGCTATATTGTTTCAAGAATATTGAATTTCCCGAATCATTTTACATCCGAAATTAGAGCGGGTATTGTAACAGAGTGCATAAATTTGAATGGAGTTGGGGAATAGCGAATAGTTATTGGAAAGTGCGGTTATGCAGCGGTTTTGGGCAAATTTCGTGGTATTTTGGTGTTTGTCGATGCGGTTCGTAACGAGCTTTTATTTACTTGGCCAGGTTAAGCTGGGACAGGTAACTGCTTCGCTGTGCGGTCAGTGTCGTGACTGTGCAATGAACAGAGTGTCTAGTATAATCGACCACCAAAAAAAACGTCTCCATCGCGTTCGCTTTTACGTCTGAATTACTATGGGCAAACTAGCAGCGCCACTAGTGGCACGTATCGACAACAACAATTCTCATACTAACATACAATGACAATGCAAAGAAAAATTCGTTAAGCAGCTGGACTTGAACCAGCAACCTCGGTAATCCGTACCACGCTCCACCAATTAAGCTATACTTAACGTTGGTGTACCTAACGAATTTTTCAATGCCTTGTGTCATATTTTATTTGGAAGATCTCTCCTCAGCGCCATCTATGAGTAGCTTAATCAAGCGGCTCACCCACTACGGAACTTCTACAGTTACGCATTAGTGGCAAGAGATGGAGCTATTTTCTGAATCAATGAAAATAATCGATTTATTGATTATTTTGGTTTTTATTTTTATGAAACATTCATAGAATGAAATTCAACATACAATGACAATGCAAAGAAAAATTCGTTAAGCAGCTGGACTTGAACCAGCAACCTCGGTAATCCGTACCACGCTCCACCAATTAAGCTATACTTAACGTTGGTGTACCTAACGAATTTTTCAATGCCTTGTGTCATATTTTATTTGGAAGATCTCTCCTCATACTATTTGACACTTTAACGCAAACGCGATCGAGACGTTTTTTTTTTTTGCCCGACCAGACCCGAGAACAGACGGTCGTATTAGACATAATGAAAACGGGATATTGACCGCGATTACCTTATACGTTTGATTATGTCAAATGCAATCAACTGCAAATCATTTAAAAGTGACATTCGTATCAGTCACACAAGCATTTACCCCGACCGGAGATCGAACCTGGGACCTCAAGCTTCATAGTCAGGGTCTCTAGCCACTATAGGCTATCCGGTGATCAAAATTTTCATCACACTTGCACGTAATAAAGGTCACAACATGCAAGTTAACTTGTTTGTTATGCCCTAAATAAAACCCTTGGACTTTTTCTCTTCTCATAACGGCCAAGGGCTGTAATGGCGTGCATGGCCCGGCTTCCTCGCAAGTGCGAAGAATGACAAAGACAGTACTGTTTCACGGGCGGTACAGGAATTACGAACCTTATCTCAGAAAGCCCTCAGTCTTCAACCGGGCTTCTACGCGAGCATCGTTCGTAATTCCTTACTTACCGCCCTTAACACACAATATACTATAACCTATATTACCTGTAGCATCCCTAGAGCAACAATAAATCATTGTCGGCGGTCTCAGTTGCAGCACAACTGTAAGACCTAATACCTACTCATTTTTCTCAAGTCTATGTTACTTTGTGTGTAACTTAATTACTATGAGCGAGAGCTTCGCAAAGCTGATTAAATGAGTACACATGTGACGTTTATCCGGCTCGGAGGACCATAGTGCGGTTAGAAATAAAATTACACTGGCGTGCAAAGCTAGCATAGCGCCTAGTGTAATCGCCGACCAGGCCAAGAAATACGTCTCGATCGCGTTCGCGTTTAACAATTCTCATACTATTTGACACTTAACGGAAACGCGATCGAGACGTACCTATTTTGTACTTTTTGATTACACTAAGGACACAGGTCACCTTGTACGAAGCGTTTCATGCACTCGTTAACGTAAAGTGGTTACGAGTTGTTTTTGTTTATCTGTGGTGTGGTAATTGCTTTCTATTAGGTGATTTGCATGTATATTAATTATTTAATATGTTTGTAAAGAGAATGGAATTGCTCATAACGTCTCTATTTCCGGACAGATACAATCCGACATCGTAATCGTCTATTTGACACTCGTCATCGGATCGACATGTCAGTTTTCGTACGACTGTGACAGCTAGCTGTTTCCGATACCAATTGAACACGATGGTGATTGCGAACGAGTTAAACAGTAAGCCTGCTGTGCCCTAAGCACGACTTGTCGAATCCTGCGTCACGTAAAATCGAATAGTAAACTATAACGAGTTTGTATGACGTTTGGAACAGCGCCCGCCCGTGATCGTCAGGTCTCTTCAGGGCTAGAGTCTGCACTTTCTTTCAGGTTTGACAGGGGTCAATAATTGCTCAGTTTTTTGTAAAACAAAAGTCAAATGCAACTTCCATAGATACGTGGCAGGTTTAAGTTTCTCATATCTATTTTTCTTTCATAATATGAAGTTGTTTTTTATGCGACAAGGAAGGAATACGAGCAAGTGGGTCACCTGATGGTAAGCGATCACCACTGCCCATAAACACCCACAACCCCTGGGGCTTGCAAATGCGTTGCCAACCTAGAGAGCTACGATGTAATGAGTTGACGTAGGTATTAAACACGTCGCGTCCGAAACGTCGAGGTATTTAAATTTAAATATTACGCGATTAAGTCCCGAGTATCATGGCCAATTTGACGTAGCTAAATGTGGTAGGTATTAAAATATTCCATGACTAACACAGGTTGCATTCAAAGGTAATGAATACTGCGAAAGTGTAAGCAGACTTTTGCTAACTAATCAAAGAGCAGTTCTTACTGTGAATCCCAACAAAATTATGAACTTTAATGGGAGCATGTTTCAATGCTCTATTTTTACGGAAAGTGTTGCAAGTCTCTTTCAAACTCCTCGAGAACCTCACGCAAATTAATTCAAATTCAAATTCAAATTTTTATTCAGCAAATAGGCAGTTGAATGCTCTTTTACACGTCATTTTTTTTGAGTCTACCAGCGCTTTCGGAAAGACCATGATTGCCAAGAAGAATGCGCCGCAAGAAACTTGGCACAAAGTCATTTTTTCTAAAAACAAGTTACATTAGCTCTTACAATACGCAACCACAGACAAACTACACAAAGAAACCTCACTCTGTCATTAAAAGATTAAGAGAGAAAAAAAAAATACCGCATTTTAGAAACAAGTGTAAAAAGTAATTATTAAAACAGCAAAACCAGAACACTTTACTTTACTGGCACGTTTTAATTGAGCAGGAGATGTATAGGGTCTCCAGGTCAAATATCTGTGAAAATTTAAATTACAGAGGGATGTATAGGGTCCCAGAATTAATACTATAATATAATACTTAATCTAAATGGCTTAGAGATGTATAGTCTCTAGGGTCAATTTAAACTAAATTTAAAATCAGCAGAGGTGTAAAACGCCTACACGGTCAAATAATAAGTATAATAATACATATACATAAACTGGAGATGTATATGGTCTCCAAATGTCAAATAACAAAAATTGATGAAATATACATTTCATGTCATCATGTCAAATAAATAAAACATTATTTTTGTCAATTGTATTACAATTAGTACGCAGCGGACAACGGCAACAGAGCCGGACACCATACACGAATATCTTCGGGACGCAGCCAAGTCACATTGATGTCCTAATTATCTTCTGTTTTCAGCCTTGGCCAGGTGGTGCCATCACATAAGTATTCATCTACTTTGTAGTATGCTTTTTTCAAGAGAGCGGTCTTTATGTATCTTTTAAATGAATTGTGAGGCAATTCCCATGCATCTACAGGCACTTTATTGTAGAACCTCACGCAATTTCCCAAAAAAGACTTACTGACTTTTCGTAGACGAAATTTAGGGACGGCAAGTTTATGCTTATTCCGAGTGTTGAAACCATGCACATCCGACACTTTCTTGAAAAATTTGATGTTCTTGTGTGTATACAATATTACATCATATATATACTGAGAAGCTACTGTAAGGATGTCGATTTCTTTAAAGCGTTCTCTAAGTGAATCTCGGGAGCCAAGATTGTAAATAGACCGGACCGCCCTCTTCTGCAGGATAAAGATTGTCTCTATGTCGGCCGCCTTGCCCCAAATTAGGATGCCATAAGACATAATGCTGTGAAAACAACTGAAGTAAACTAACCGCGCCGTTTCTACATTGGTGAATTGCCGGATTCTTCGTACAGCATAAGCGGCAGAGCTCAATCTACCAGCAAGACCAGATAGGTGTGGGCTCCATTGCAAATTGCGATCTAAGGTAAGCCCGAGAAAAACAGTCTCATCCACGAGGTTCAGCTTCTCTCCATTTAATCTGATAGTAGTGTCAACCTGTCTTACATTAGGCAACGAAAATTTTATACATTTCGTTTTAGCTGCATTCAATAGTAAATTGTTTGCAGTAAACCATTTCAGCACATCTCTTAGAGTCTCATTGATGTGACTTTGATCTTCCTGTTGCCTGTTGACTTTAAAAATGAGAGAGGTATCATCAGCGAACAGTACTATGTCACATTTGTGTTCTAGCAGCTGGGGCAAGTCATTTATGTACACCAAGAAGAGAAACGGACCCAAAATAGAGCCCTGTGGTACTCCAAGCTTCACCGGTGATCCACATGACTGCACTCTATGTATGTCTACTTTCTGGATTCTCTGACTGAGATAGGACATAACAAGGTTCAGTGCATTAGTTGTGAGTCCGTAGTGTTCAAGTTTGCGGATAAGCGTCTCTTGTTCCACGCAATCAAATGCCTTGGAGAGGTCGCAAAATATTCCTATTGCATCTTGCGATTGTTCCCATGCGTCATAAATGTGCTTCATGAGATTTGCAGCCGCATCCGTTGTCGAGCGGCCCTTCGTAAACCCAAATTGCTGACTGTGAAATAGTTCATTAATATTGAAGTGATAAAGCAATTGATTTAGCATAATTTTCTCAAACACTTTACTTAGTACAGGAAGCACGGAAACCGGTCGAAAGTTACCAGGCTCAGATGAGCTGCCAGCTTTGAATAAAGGAATAACTTTACTGTACTTCATTAAGTCAGGGAACACACACTCATCGACGCAGTTGTTAAACACGACGGCCAGATATGGTGCCACAATATGGATGACAGATTGCATTACTTTAACTGAAATACCCCAAAGATCCTCTGTGTTCTTAATTTTCAAAGATTTAAATGTTTTTATAATCTCTTCCGAGTTTGTGTGTTTAAAATCAAATTTCAAGTTACTATTCTTTTGAACCACATTTAAGTATGAGCCAGCCAGCGCAGTGGATGACTTTAAGTCACGAGTTGTATCTATAGCTATATTAGAGAAAAAATCCTCAAAAGCACTCGCCACTTCTAAATCTGAAGTTACTATTCTTTCATCTATCTTTAACTTATATTGGCTATTATGGGGCTTTGATTTACCTGTCTCTGAATTTATTACGTTCCATACTGCTTTTACTTTATTATCAGCGGATTTAACTTTATTACTAAGATATTCCGCTTTGGCGGCCACACAAACTTTTTTAAATAGTTTCGAATATCTTTTAACATAGTCTCTAAATGTGGGGTCGTTATTGTAGCTTTTCATTTCATATAGTTCATAAAGTTTAGTCCTACTCCTGTGAATCCCGACCGTGGCCCAGTCACTGAACCTTACCTTCTTACCATTTTTCTTGACAGTCTTAAGTTTGAAAATGTTCCCAAACTCTCGATTTATTACAGTAGTCAGGTCCTTATATAAGATGTTAGGATCATTCTTCTCCATGTTTGGTTGAGGAACCTCACTGATAATACTTTCCTTAAATCTTCCTATACGGTCTTCGGTTACCGGCCTATAAGTAATTAATTGCTCCTTCGTCTGCTTAGGCATTTTAAAAACAGCTTTTTGGCCGCTATGATCGGAACTGAAGCAGCTAATTGCCATGAAAAGACAAAGGTTTTGTAACTTGTAAACTTTGTGAATGATTCCTAGAATAAATTTTAACTGGAAACACTGTATGAAACTGTTTCTAGGGTTCCGAACCAAAATGGTAAAAAGGATAAATGGTTAACCAGGCTTCTTTGTTCGCGTGGGATAATTTTTACCTTCCGCTAGCACAAACTTAACCAATTTACCTTTTTTAGGGTTCCGTACCTCAAAAGGAAAAAACGAAACCCTTATAGGATCACTTTCTTGTCCGTCTGTCTGTCTGTCTGTCTGTCAATACCCCTTTTCTCTGGAACGCGTGGAGGTAGCATGCTGAAATTAATATCAAATACTCAAGCCTGCGGTCCCTTGAAACCGTGAAAAAATCAACCTTTTAAATCAACGCAATCAAAAGATACAGTAATTAAAAATGCCATTTCCATACAAATTGCAGATTTCCAAAAACCTAAAGGGTACTTCCAGATGTCCTAGAAACTTGAAATTTGGTATGAAGGTAGCTCTTATAGCACAACCACTCCGAAAAGTCTCAAAATCTCAAAATTTTATGTCTGTCTGTGTATGTCACACACACAGTCTATACACCGTTTACCACTGCTAACGACATCTAGCGTCGAAAAGGAGAACTATGTGGATGCCGCGCGGGCTCGAGATCACGCGCGGGCGCGGGGTCATTGACGCTTGTTCCCCTACTCGCCACTAGATGGCAGTAACATCCTAAGCAAAATACAAGAACAGTGCCCTAAGCACGACTTGTCGAATCCTGCGTCACGCAAAATCGAATAGTAAACTATAACAAGTTTGTATGACGTTTGGAACAGCGCCCGCCCGTGAGCGTATTTGGTACTAAAATTTAGTATGAGATTTCTCGATCTCGATACGATAACCGTAACGTAACGCAGGATTCGACAAGTCGTGCTTAGGGCACAGGGCTTTGCTAAAACTGGACCACTTAAAACATTGGGGAAAAGCAGGGAAATCTTTGTACGGAACCCTCGTGCGCGAGTCCGACTCGCACTTGGCCGGTTTTTTTTTTGTAACATAATTGCACCTTATAAACAAATAAACAAAACATGAAACTACCGTGAGACTCAATCATAGTGAAATAAAAACGGATCACTCACGTATATAAGGATAAAACCAGGACAATAAAGGTTCTGTGCCCTAAGCACGACTTGTCGAATCCTGCGTTACGTTACGGTTATCGTATCGAGATCGAGAAATCTCATACTAAATTTTAGTACCAAATACGCTCACGGGCGGGCGCTGTTCCAAACGTCATACAAACTCGTTATAATTTACTATTCGATTTTGCGTGACGCAGGATTCGACAAGTCCCGCTTAGGGCACAGCTGTGGCCGAACACTCAATGGACTAGGATTCGACGCATTACATTCGATTTGATAAGGTCGAGAGAAAAGTTTTTTATTCTGCGGAAAGTTCGCGAAGCCATTGAAATTAGTCGTTATCCCAAGTTGGAAGACCGTGCTAAATACTGCGTCGACGGACGGTGAGTGTGAACGAGCCTTTAAAGACAGGGATGTGATCAGTGTAGAGTGCTACCCTACATGTAAATAAATATCATGAGACAATATTGACACCAATTGAACTAGTCCCAAACTAGGCAAAGCATGTACTATGGGTACTAGACAACGGATAAACATACTTATATGTATAGATAAATACATACTTGTATACATATTAAACTTCCAAGACCCGAGAACAAAACGTTCGTATTCATCATACAAACATCTGCCCCGAGCGGGGATCGAACAATAATAAAATTGACGATGAAAACGAGGGTAGTTGTGTGATACATTTTATACTAATTGTTCAGGATTATTACAAAAGCTTACCTAACCTTTAAAGTTCTTCAGGATGAATATTATGACTAGTGATAGATGATTATGATAAATGATAAACATTACAATAATGTACTTTTTTTACAGAACAAAGGGACACGAATTGTAGCAACAACAGCATCCTTTTTACCCGCTAAAGGAAACAAAAATCTGGTTATAACATGGGGTTATATTGTACATAATATTAAGGTCCGCATGACTTGGCTTCGTCTCATCCAATCTGGTTATAACATGGGGTTATATTGTACATAATATTAAGGTCCGCATGACTTGGCTTCGTCTCATCCAATCCCCGATACCGTTAGGCATAGAGCATAGACTAAAAGAGATGCTGACACGCGATTTCCCTTCTGCAAAAAAAAATTACATTACTTTGTCCATTTTGCACAGTGTGTGTTGATTGTGTGCGTGTTTTTGACATTTGTGTGCTGATATTGCTATATAGTACCCCTCTATATACTGATGGAAAGCAAACGCAGATGCCCATGGACACCCGAAACACGAGGGGAAGCACGGGTGCATTGCCAGTCCTTTAAGGAATAGGTATTGCAGTGTTTTTTAAACATCCTATTGTATCGCTCAGGAAATGTGCTGCACATGTAGCACGGCGCGCCATTTTGTCGCTTGTCCCGCAGTGCGTCCCTTTCTTAGTGATGGAATCAGTGTAGGACACACTAAGCGACAAGCGACAAAACGGCACGCGTGCTAGCCCCCCATCCCGTATATAATAGTATGTATTGTGTTGTCTGTTTGTTTTGGTATGAGTTTGTAGGAACGTAACAAATTTGGACGTGAGCGTGGACGTGTGCTGTACGTGTCTACTTCGTCCCACTCAAAAAGTGGCAGAAAAATTTAGAGCAATAGTAAGCTAACGGCTGCTCCTGTCTTACACTGCTATGCCCTTAGGTACCTATGCGATTGCATTATGCTTGTATTGTACCTATATAAAAGTCTGCTGTCTTTCAGCTTTACATTCTGCATCAGTTTCAATCAAGATACGACGTTGCTTTCAAATCGAACCGCTTCATTGGACTTCACTGGATCTAGATTATGATCTAGCAGAGAACATTGCAACATTCTTTTTAGGGTTCCGTACCTCAAAAGGAAAAACGAAACTTTTATAGGATCACTTTGTTGTCCGTCTGTCTGTCTGTCTGTCTGTCAAGACCCTTTTTCTCTGGAACGCGTGGAGGTAGCATGCTGAAATTAATATCAAATACTCAAACTTGCGGTCCCTTGAAGTTGTGAAAAAATCAACCTTCTAAATCAACGCAATCAAAAGATACAGTCATTAAAAAGGTTATTTCTATACAAATTGCCGAAATCCGAAAACCTAAAGGGTCCAGTTGACCTAGAAACTTGAAATTTGGTATGAAGCTCTTATAGCACAACCACTCAGAAAATTCTCAAAATCTTAATTTTTTTGTGTCTGTCTGTAGTTTTCGCAGACCAATATAAGTTGACCCCACACTGCGTACATTTTGCTTAGGAGCAGGGCTCTGCTAATACTGGACTTCTTACAACACTGGGGAAAAGCATTAAAAAAATTCTACGGAACCCTCGTGCGCGAGTCCGACTCACACTTAGCCGGTTTTTATAAATAAGTAGGTATAAATACGACATATTCTGTTTCGTCAGTTCTTTGTCCTGCAATCTGTTAATATTTGATGAAGATGGCTTCGATATTCTTTTGAGGAGACTCTATTAGGACACGTCAAAATAAAACAAAAAGTTCCTATCCAGTTTCGGTTTTGAATGCTTTTGATTTCGCGGGGCTGCATCGATAGAAAAGTAGGTACCTTACGTATAATTTATTGACCAATAGCTATTGTCCGCAACTTTGTACGGGTAGAAGTAGAATAACTCTAAAACTTAGTTTTTAAAACACGATGGAAAACTAAGTAAGTAAAAGAAATTTCTACGAAGTATTTAAGCTTGCATCCTGTGGACACTTTCCTGTGTGTATCGTACATTGAAAAGAAAACCACTATTAGAAATGCTTTTGACTGATTTTAAATTAATTAAATAGGCTTCATCATCATCATCATGTCAGCCGAAAGACGTCCACTGCTGGACATAGGCCTCCCCCAAGGCTCTCCACTGAGACCGGTCTTGTGCTTTCCGCATCAATCGCGGTCCCGCAATCTTTACTAGAATAGGCTTTTCAATAGGCTTGTTGACGACGAAACCACCTTTGGGCCAGTGGAACAAGTGGACTTTTGGATTACCAACTAATTTTCAAGTTACATTGTAAAAGGTTATTGAACCCGCCTGCCGTTGAGTTGCTTGCTCCGGGAAGTGAAATCTTACCGGCATCAGGAGATAAGGCACGGTGCCTCTTGAGAAGACACCTGACCAAGGAAAGCCTTCGGAATTGCACGTGCTGTTAAGATTTTATTAAAACTTTGAAGGTGGGTTAGTACTTGATCGCTTGGTCAAAATATGAATGTACAGGGTAGCACATTTAGATCGGTAAGTATGCGCAAGTCTGTAACTATAAGACATACAAAAATCTGTTCTTATTAACCATGTCATCGATTTTAGTGACAAGAAAAACTGCATACCTACATAGATAAAAAAAAAACTTGCAATTACTCAGAGGCCCGAGTACGAATATTCGAAAGCTGCGTCACGTAAAAACGAATAGTAAACGTTAGCGAGTTTGTATGACGTTTGGAACAGCGCCCGCCCTCACGCGTATTTGGAACTATAATTTAGTATGAGGTTTCTCGATCTCGATACGATAATCGTAACGTTACGCAGCATTCGTAAAGTCGTGCTCGACCCCCTGTTCTGGAATCGAACCAGGTCGCATTGAATAAGGACACCCCTATTGATGATGGCTAAAAGCTATTTAATAGGAGAGAAAAGGCTCGTTCGTTTGTCAGGCTCGATCTAAATAAGTAAGTAATTATTTGGAGATTTCAGAATTATGTTTAGAGGATTTTTCGAGATATAGAAGTTCATGTAAAAATGAATTCGTGCAAGACTTATTTTATCCTTCGGAGATAAAATATAATATAACGCTGGTAGATGTAATTTGCTTTATGTTAAAAACAAATTAGTTTGAAGAAACTTTTCGCGAAACCTTGTTCATGAACCCAAACTGTAGTTCATCAGTTAAGATAAAATAAGATTATTCTTTCATTATTCTTGTCTGACGTCTTCAATTAGATGTAAATTAGAGATTCTAGACCAACAGTGGCGCTCACATTTCTTAAAATACTATTTCTTTCACTATTTAGACTATAATATTGTCTACCATACCTGTTTTTCTGTGATCTCCTATGGGCACATTAGCAACGCCACTAGTGGCACGAATCGACAACAAACAATCCTCATACTATTTGACACCAACGCGATCGAAACGTATTTTGTTGGTCGTCAATATAGGCGCGTTTCCACCAAGGATGTGCGAGGATGCTTTGCGAGGTTTCTTCATACATTTGACCCTCGCAAGCTTGATAGTTCACTGTCAAATACATGAAGAAACGTCGTAACGCGTCATGGCACGTCTCTGGTGGAAACGCAGCCTAATACTAGCCACTCTGAACCCTAAACATCACTCAAAAAAACACTTTCAACAGACAAAAAAGAAGGATACACATACAATATACAAATATTCTTTATTGAAAACCACAAAACAGAACACGGAGATTACAAAAACCGGCCAAGTGCGAGTCGGACTCGCGCACGAGGGTTCCATAGAAAGATTTTAACGCTTTTCCCCAACGTTTTAAGAAGTCCAGTGATAGCAGAGCCCTGCTCCTAAGCAAAATGTACGCAGTGTGGGGTCAACTTATATTAGTCAGTGAAATCTAAGGACAGAGATAAAAAATTTAGATTTTGAGACTTTTTTGAGTGTTTGTGCTATAAGAGCTATCTGCATTCCAAATTTTAAGTTTCTTGGACAACTGGAAGTACCGTTCAGGTTTTTGGATTTCGGCAATTTGTATATGGAAATAGCCTTTGTAATGACTGCATCTTTTGATTGCGTGGACTTAGGTTGATTTTTTCACAGCTTCAAGGGACCGCTAGTTTGGGTATTTGACATTAATTTCAGCATGCTACCTCCAGGCGTTCCAGAGAAAAAGGGTCTTGACAGACAGAGAGACAGACAGACGGACAACAAAGTGATCCTATAAGGGTTCCGTATTTTCCTTTTGAGGTACGGAACCCTAAAAACGACTAGACTAAAAGGCGATCTCTTACAGACAATCAAAATACAGAAACCAAGACTAATTTAGGTAGCAGAAATTAACAAAAGAGAAACGTGAAATTAACATAACAATTAATGAACTAAAAAACAATTACTTTGCTCACCCGCGACCACTAATGACAAATAGTTATATCTGTGCAGCAAATGTATGTTTCCATGCAACACCTCCGCCTCCACTGCTACACGAATCAACACATGCCACACAGACCCAACTATCACCACCACCACTATACTAAACGCTGACGAGAGTGCCGAAACGCGTCAGCGTTTAGTATAGTGGTGGTGGTGATAGTTGGGTCTGTGTGGCATGTGTTGATTCGTGTAGCAGTGGAGGCGGAGGTGTTGCATGGAAACATACATTTGCTGCACAGATACAACTATTTGTCATTAGTGGTCGCGGGTGAGCAAAGTAATTGTTTTTTAGTTCATAAATATGGACCTCCGCAAAGTAACGCCTGATTCAATAAATTATAACAATTAAATTAAATTAAACTACAAATGAATAGGATCTTCTTAATTCTTCGGAAAATTATTTTTATAAGCAATTTCCTATTTGCACAAAGCTAAAACTATCGCTCAACTAAAGACTATCTAATAAAAACTGGGTAATAGTGTTCCGCGCAACTTTGTGCGGTTTTCTTTTTATTTCTGCAACTTTTTTCATAACATGAATACAAGTTGGCCGTCCGTTGTTTTATGGCGGGAGAGACGCTTATTGGTTCTGGTTATTCACTTGCCTAGTGTTGCCAGTCTGAATCTACAATATTAAACTTTAAATACCTTACTGCAACAATAAATACACAGACTACCTACACAGAAAGAAGTAAGCAAGTAAACACTTTATTGTACAGAAAATAAAGAAATAAAGACAAGTTACAAGCAATCAGGTACAAGCACAAAGGCAGACTTATCCCTTTACGGGATCTCTACCAGTCAGACTTTCAGTGATAGAGAGGAGTGAACATTACAGCCTACCCATGGGAGTCGAACCCGGATCTATGACCATTCCGTGTCACGTGTCATACACCAAAGTAGCCGTGGGCGCGCAGTGTGCGTTTCGCTGTCGCTGAGTCGTGCGCTCCCAGAGGAAGGACCACGAGTCTCACGGTAGTTTCATAATAAGAGCTCTTCGTCTCCGTTTGTTTTACATTATCATGATACCGGGTTTTAATCACGTAAAAAACATACATTTAAATTTGAATTTAAATACCTCGACGTTTCGGACGCGACGTTGCGTCCATAGTCTCGAAGGGACTGAAGAGGCGGGTACCAACATCTCCTAGCTGCACGGGTTCCTCGAACTACCCGCACTTGGTCTTTTTTATTAGTTTTTTCACCAGGGTTGCCACCAGTCCGACACACAACACTCACAACATCCGGCGATTTATGAGACGATATTTGATGACGCTTACACATACTGATTACCGGATTCCTTGAAGATGAAAGCTTGAAACCATCCTCCCGGTTGAAATTACGATGCTTCACGTACAATTCTACTATAAAAATGCCGCTCAGTAGAGAGGATCGTCGGGTTATGAAGCTCAATCCAGTGGTTTGGTCCTGATTCCAGTAAATGTTCGGCAATAGCGGACTTGTTCCCCTGACGATTCTTGACAGCTGCGATGTGCTCCTTGACTCTTTCAGCTATGGTACGCTTCGTCTGCCCTATATAAGAGCTCCCACAGCTGCAGTCGATCTTGTAAACGCCCGGTGATTGGAAAGGTACAACATCCTTTGGTGACCTGACGTGGCTCGTGATCTTGGATAGCGGCGTATATACAGTTTTTATAGAGTACTTGCCTAGTACTGTACCATTTCGTTTCGAATTTCGTTTGTTTTTAAAAAAGACAGACCAAACTCCTTGTTAGTCACTCGGCGGCCATTCCGAATGAACAAAGAGCTTAACAAGCCACTCTAATTTGTATTTCGAGGAGTTCCAGTTATTCTTTCAAGATGCTGGGAATGTCTTGTTTACTTGGCATGGACGAGCGGTTTTAAAATCGCTCCCAACATCGATATTTTATTTTTTTATGACTAAATGCATTTTTTAAAACACGTCGTACGAACGTTTTGAGGTCGCGAGTCAAAAAATCAAAGGATTGCTATTGCAAGCTACTGAGCTTGTCTCTCATTGGTGGAGAATGACAGATAGACCACACTCAACACTAGACAGAAAAGAGAACGGGCGTGTCATTGCCTCCTAGTACAAAATATAATTACCTATGTAAAAGAAAGCTATTGATCGAATAATGTTTATTTCTCATTTATAAATCCTAACTTCCAACAATTATACTAAACAATAAACTCACATAGGTATTTCAAAAACGGGTGAACCGATTTTAATAAAACTTAGCTAAGAACCATCTCGATGAAACTAGCTTTCGATTTAAAAAAACCTGTAATGCCACACATACACATATACACATGACAGATACACATATAGGTACACAGACACACAGATACACAAGTCAAACTTATAACGCCCCTCTTTTTCGTCAGGGGTTAAAACAACCGTCATTACAAAACCTTGGTGTTTTTTGACAGCTACCAGTCAGCGCCATCTATGAGTAGCTTAATCAAGCAGCTCACCCACTACGGAACTTCTACAGTTACGCATTAGTGGCAAGAGATGGAGCTATTTTCTGAATCAATGAAAATAATCGATTTATTGATTATTTTTGTTTTATTTTTATGAAACATTCATAGAATGAAATTCAATATGTTGAGCTACCACTCAACCGATCAGCTGTCATAATTCCATTTTTCCCATAGCATTAAGTGGGGTGTTAAAAAATTCACCCGAACGGAGCAGATGGCAAACCGCATAATTGATGCCGTCTCTATTGCTTCCGTTTTAATATTTGATTTATTTACCAGTATTGGGTTAGGCGAGATTTTTAAAAAGATTTTTAATATTCGCGTGGCTGTTTGCGGTTTTTCCGGTTTTATCGTTAAGGGACGAAGAGGTTTCCGTTGACTTGTAGGTACTCTTTTAGTGGAACTCATTATCACCATGTCAGTCGAAAGACATCCACTGCTGGATGTAGGCATCCCCCAAGGCTCTCCACCTAGACCGGTTTTGTAAGATACAAGATAGATGGATCCACAAAATCACCAGACCCCTAGTCCCCGGCGGCCTCGCTATTCCTGGCTCCTGAAAGCACAAGACTGGTGTGATGGAACTGTATTTATTAAAGGCGGAGGCGTTGACATAGTAGTCAGAGAACCTGACTATAATAATAATAAATAATAAAGCTTGCTTCGCAGGAGTGTGCAGGTTTCCTCACGATGTTTTTCCTTCACCGAAAAGCTCGTGATAAATTACAAATGTAATTTCACACATAAATTCCGAAAAACTCAGAGGTGCGAGCCGGGGTTTGAACCCACGACCCTCTGCTTGAGAGGCGATAGGTCAAACCACTAGGCTATTACGGCTTCAATGCCGTGTGTATTAATATTCAATGGTGTGTGTGAAGTTCCCAATCCGCACTGGGCCCGCGTGGGAACTATGTAGCCCAAGCCCTCTCATTCTGAGAGGAGGCCTGTGCCCAGCAGTGGGACGTAAATAGGCTAATGATGATGATGATGAATAAAGCTTGAGGTCATGGCAGATATTTGTAAATTGAATACGATTTTTTTATTAGCCTGGTAAAATATCCCACTGCTGAGCAAAGGCCCCTCCCCTGTCTATTTGATTATTGAAAAAATATTACTTATGTTATTGAACTTTTAAAATGTGTAGGTATTTCAACTATTCTAATTTGGTTAGGTCCTGTCCTAACTGAGCGTCATAGGAATAATAAGCGACCCCTCCTGTCCACACTGTGGAAAGGAGGAGACGAGCAAATATGTTCTGGCCGAGTGCATCATGTACGCGGCAGCGCGTCATGAGATATTAGGTAGGGACGAGTTAGGAGAGGATGAACTAAGCGATTTCAACCTCAAAGATGTCCTTATGTTCAGCAGGAGAACGAAGAGATTCGAGGAAAGATGCTGCGTGGGAGCGCCGCTGGCACAGTAACCGTCTGCTCCAACCACGGGGCAATGAACTGAATGAACGCACAGCGCGATCGACAGCCCGCCTGGTCCAGCCGGGCGTTCCCACACAACATCATCAACATGGCAACAGGCGACGGATCGGGTCTCGAGTTACAAAGCGGTCCAGGCGTTCCCAAGGCCCTAAACGAAAAAAAAAACGTTACAACAGTTAAAACCAGCGTTCCAACCGCACGTCTGCACACTTCCTCGGAGAAAACTGCATGCAAATCAGATGCACCGCGAGCGCCTAGAGTGCAACGTGACGCGGATACCGAACACCAGCAGACGCAGATACCGATACCAGAACCAGTCGAGTCTGTTCGCACGTGCTGCTAGATTGTTTTCTGTTTATTACATCAAGAGTTGATGTCTCTGTACTTACTCGTACTTCGTTTATTTAAGCATTAAAAAGAAGGAAACCATCTTGACAAGTATTTTTATTGAAAAACGCCTTTTAAAAATAAGTAACAGCGAGTTTGTAGCAATGAAATAACAATAAGATGTCATTATTTATTTATTTATGTCAATAAATTTACACGGCATTACAGTGTTTACCAATAAACAGCGAAATTAAAATTATACATTGTTTATATTGTTATGGTTTTATGAGTAACGGTTACCTATTTTTAAAATTTCTTTTTAGTACTTAAATGAACGAAGTAATGGAATACGAAAAGGGGATGCGGAAATTTGTATGGGAAAAACTTTATTTTTAAAGTTACGATCATAAAAGTTAGACATTGCTAGGGAGGTATTTTGCGAATACCCATGGGATAGTTAGTTCTTAGAAAGCTAGTGGTAAATGTAAACAATTGTTAACTCAACATCAAATTTATATTCCTTTAATAAACTACAACATTACACTCAGCACGCATAAACACGAATCATAAAACAGATTACTTTCGTAGAATACAATTGGATATTACATAATTAGAAACAGATTACATATTTTGTAAATACGTTTACAAGGTTATTTTATACATCACATAATTTCCTAATAATTTACTAAGCAAATGAAATGCAAGCTGGGAACTCTACTCCGCTGAAAACTTCTGGGAAAGAGGTAGTATTTTTTAAGACACGCTGTTTAACAGTTTTGTCCCAAACTAAAGGTATTATTATAAATACTTAGTAATACTTAGTTTACAAGATTGTTTTACACGACACATATAGTAATTTCCTAATAATTTAGCAAGCAACGAAAATGCTTGCTGGGAACTCTACATTACTGAAAACTTCTGGGAATAAATTATTTTTTGACACACCGTTTTACGGTTTTGTCCCAAAATAAAGATTTTATTATAAACACTTAGTTTACACGACACATAATTTCCTAATAATTTAGCAAGCAAAGAAAATGCATTCTAGGAACTCTACACCACTGAAAACTTCTAGGAATAAGGTATTTTTTTACACACCGTTTTACGGTTTTGTCCCAAAATAAAGATTTTATTATAAATACTTAGTTTACAAGGTTATATTAGACGACACATAATTTCCTACTAATTCAGCAAGCAAAGAAAATGCATTCTAGGAACTCTACACCACTGAAAACTTCTAGGAATAAGGTATTTTTTTACACACCGTTTTACGGTTTTGTCCCAAAATAAAGATTTAATTATAAATACTTGGTATACAAGGTTATATTACACGACACGTAATTTCCTAATAATTTTGCAAGCAAAGAAAATGCATTCTAGGAACTCTACTCCGCTTAAAACTTCAAGGAAGAAGGTATTTTTTGACAAACCGTTTTACGGTTTTGTCCCAAAATAAAGATTTTATTATAAATACTTAGTTTACAAGGTTATATTACACGACACATAATTTCCTAATAATTTTGCAAGCAAAGAAAATGAAATCTAGGAACACTACACTACTGAAAACTTCTAGGAATAAGGTATTTTTTTACACACCGTTTTACGGTTTTGTCCCAAAATAAAGATTTAATTATAAATACTTGGTATACAAGGTTATATTACACGACATAATTATAATTTCCTAATAATTTAGCAAGCAAAGAAAATGCATTCTAGGAACTCTACACTACTGAAATCTTCTAGGAATAAGGTATTTTTTGACACACAGTTTTACGGTCCTATTCCAAAATAAAGATTTTATTATAAATACTCAGTTTACAAGGTTGTATTACACGACATAAAATTTCCTAATAATTCAGCAAGCAAAGAAAATGCAGGCACAGGGGTCAAATAAACATTTAAAATAAAGTTTATTCATACACCCAGTTTTCCCATTTTTACATGTAATATACTTACAATAATAAACTGTTAATTGAAACTTTTAGAAATTCATCATCATCGTCGTCATTAGCCTGTGTCCCAATGCTGGGCACAGGTAATTGAAATTAATTAAAATTTAAACAAAAAAACTATGATTAAATATCTAATAAGTATAAGCTATGGTATAGTTAACTAATAAATAAAATTAAAATTAATTTAGAGGCATGGTCCCAAAGAAGCTCGCACCATTTCCTCATTGTATCGCGATACTGATACGTTGCGCGAGAAAGCTGTCAGCTCTTCGGTCCCTGGTGGTATCTGTGAGTCTTTTTGAGATTTCTTTGATTAAAATTTGGGCGCTAGGACCCCACGGACCTAAGGTCTCGACTCCAAACGGGACAAAATTGTATTCAGAGGCGATACCTCTGTAAGCATCTTTAATTTTTCGGCCGCCTCTGCTGCTGCGCCCGCTCTATTGGCTGTTCCGTGGAGATGGGACGAGGCCAGTGTGCCTACACAGGTGGCGTCCCACACTAGCACACGTCCCAACCTCCACGGAATCAGTGACATTCCATCGGGTCTCTTGCCGTCGTCCCTGGCGATGCCCAGAGGCTCCAGTAGTGCCGGGCCGGCACGTCATTAAAAGCAGTGTGTCTAGAGAAGTGGCCCACGCTTTTCTGGCAAAGGCCGTGGTATCCCAACTCGTCGACCTCAGTGCCGCAGGGGTATTTATGTGGGGCGCAGATGGATACTCCCAGACGTAAACTCAAGGCAGTTCTCTCTCTAGGAACGTGCCGGTATTGGCTGAATGAAAAGCTTGTAGTCAGTTAGCCGCCCTCTCTCGTGCCCGCACCCAAAATTCTGGCACGTTCAGTGCCCGTACTGCGACTCAGCAGGGATTCAAAAGTCACATTTGAAAGAAGGTCCTTTGGGATTTCAAATTTTCAGCAAAATCCTTTCCCGGGCAAACAATGGACCAAGCATTTTGGCCTCTGTCAAACCTGTAGTCTCATAGAATCTATGACATAGATTAAAGGAAACGTCTTGAGGATTTTACGTACGAGATCTGCTGAGCTATGGGCAGAAGACAAAAAAGCTGGTGCAGGGATTGAAGAAACTTTGCGGATCCCTATCCCACCAATACGAATAGGAGGGGATGCTTGAGTCCAGGATTCTTCGCTGAGGTGTATGTTCAGAATCGATCCAAGGTTTGCTTTGACTAGGTCATTCATAATTCGTGTTAATGAAATTTTTAGTAAATGGACAGCATCGAAGTACGTAAATTTTGGGACGAAAAGACGTAATTTTAAAATAGGGCTACCTAAGGTTAACACGAGTTTGATCACCACGACGAATTGTACAAACCAGTGACGATGGTTTCTACATCTTTTTAAGACTTACAACTTCTTCGGTTTACGAACTTACTTATTGCATATCGCATTGATGGCGCTAGTCACGTGATAAACGATCTGAGATTTTAATACGTGAAGATAATTCAGCGTGTTTCCCTATGCTAATCATAGTGTAGGGGTATGGCACGCGACACGGAATATCGAGGATCCAGGTTCGATTCCCGGGGTTAGCATTTTCCGTTTTTTAGGGTTCCGTACCTCAAAAGGAAAAAACGGAAACCTTATAGAATCACTTTGTTGTCCGTTTGTCTGTCTGTCAGTCTGTCTGTCTGTCAAGACCCTTTTTCTCTGGAACGCGTGGAGATAGCATACTGAAATTAATATCAAATACTCAAGCCTGCGGTCCCTTGAAGCTGTGAAAAAATCAACCTTCCAAGTGAACGCAATCAAAAGATACAGTCATTAAAAAGGTGGTTTCCATATAAATCGTCGTACTGAGAAAACCTAAAGGGTACTTCCAGTTGTCTTAGAAACTTAAAATTTGGTATGAAGGTAGCTCTTATAGCACAACCACTCGGAAAAGTTTTAAAATCTTAAATTTTTATCTCAGTCTGTAGATTTCACAGACCGATATAACTTGACCCCACACTGCGTACATATTGCTTAGGAGCAGGGCTCTGCTAACACTGGACTTCTTAAAACACGGGAAAAGCCCTCGAGCGCGAGTCCGACTCGCACTTGTCCGGTTTTTTTTCTGTGTATTTATGTTTCAATGAGTATTTAAAAAGCTTAACTTACAAGTTATATTATAAGCTGATTATATTTTTACACGCAACTGCCTGGCGCGCGTTATGCCGCTGGGCCCCCAAGGGCTTCAGGCATTTTATTTTATTCGCTATTCAGTAATTTGGTCAGGTATTTCAATATATTTGTCTAGTAACCCTACCTAAATACAATACAATACAATACAAATATTCTTTATTGAAAACCACAAAATAGTACAAAGAGATTACAGAAAACAGGTATGGTAGACAATAGGCGGTCTTATCGCTTAAAAGCGATCTCTTACAGACAACCAAAATACAGAAACCAAGATGAAGAAGCTAAAATAGGTGGCAGAAATGAACAGAAAGGAGAAACTTAAAATTAACAACAACTTAAATTAAATTAATAACTACAGATAAATATACTACATAAATAAACATATACCTACATATACAATACATACACTACTTATAAAAAACATGAGTGAAAACGTCAAAAAGACCACAGGTGAAAAGGATTTCAAAGGACTAGATATAACAGAGACAGTAAGAATCGAGATGGACCGAAGACAGAAATAAGTTATTAAGTTAGTGACAAGTTACTACTTGTCACTAACTTAATAATTTATTTCTGGCTTATTTAAGGCTTACTAGCCTTAAGAAGATTTTTGAAAATATGCAGAGATTTCGCTTGCCTTAAAGCTAAAGGAAGTGAGTTCCACAAACGAATGGAGGATAAAGTGAAGGAGTTATGATAGAATTTAGAGGAAGAAGGTGGAACACTAAGAAGAAAATGCCGTGAGGAACGAGTGGAAGACATGAACTTAAAACGCTCTCGCAGATATTGGGGAGTAGTTGGATGAAAAAGTGAATAATACCCATAACAGAACTTGTTATATGGCAAGTAACTAACACATTGCAAAGCAAAACAAAGTCAAACTAATAATCTCTAACGTGCATACATAACGAATCCTACAACTACATTTTCAATGTGCCCATTCTTCTATTTCATCAACTATACAATTGTCAGTTTGCAATGACAATTCAGTGTCAACAGAGTGCTGACTTGAAGAGCTTTTGTTTTAGCGCGCTACATATTGTCAACGTAATGTTGTTCGAATTGTCACATTAAACTGACAATTGTAATTATGATGAAATAGGGGTCTGACCGCCTATGAGCATTGACGTTACAACAAAAAAAGCGTAGATAGATAAAGTAGGAATCTTAGGTCCCGATTTCTAACGACTGCATTTTTGGGAAAAAGCAAACCTCTTAGAACAGGTATTCTTGGAGGTGGTCAGAATCTGGGCTGATTGAGTAGGTAGGATTTGCCCCAGAAAAAACAGCTTATGAATAGCGCAGTTATCCTAGTGTACCTACAGAATAATAAACTTGACAAAACTTTGTCTAATAAGTGATTTAAAGTAACTGTTTTAAAAAAAGAAGATGCATGGTAGGAGCGGTAGGAGCTATAATTATTGAGTAGTTTTTTTAGTCAAGACATGTTCTGATAAGTGATATTCTTGGTTGTTAGTATGTTACATTTAATAAATAACTTTTGAACGTGATAGGTAAATATAAATTAAATACTAAATATAAGAATTACTTTTGGGGGGTCCATATTCTATGAACTATAAACAATTAATTTGCTCCCACGTATGCACAATAGCTGCATCTGTGCGGCAACTCAATAAGTGGTTTTGGTGCTTTGAAAATAGGCTGTAGAGAGTGCCGAAACGAGTCAGCGTATAGTGTAGTGGTGGTGGTGATAGTTTGGGTCTGTGTGACAAGCGTTGATTCGTGTGGCAGTGGAGGGGAGATGTTGCATGAAAACATACATTTCTCGCATAGACGTGGCTATCTAACACGTGTGGTCTCGGGTGAGCCAGTTAATTGAGTTTTAACTCATAGTTAAAGACATGTTTGTCAAAAATGAGGGTTAAAATAAGGTTAAATTTTTTACATGAACTACCGTGAGACTCAATCATAGTGAAATAAACGGATGACTCATGTATATAAGTCGAGTTTAGCGCACAACTCAGCGGCAGCGGGGCCACGCTGCGAGCCAAAGCTGTGCTCGCAGAAGATCTATGAATTAGTACGAAACATGTCGGGCCAAAGTCCAATTACATACGTCAGTGATCCGTTCAACTCCAATTAACTAACAGAATGACTAACTTAGTTACTATGTAATCCGGGATATTGCTATAGTTATAATTTAATTAATTACCGATACATTTACATAATGTCTGAGCATTTCAGTTCCAGGGATCCGAGTAGCCATTTTGCTAGGGGCAACCCCAGTCAGCACTCAGCAGGACATGGCAGCTATTGTGAGGAGCTATAATCTGCCCCAAACACCCTCCTAGTTTAGTCCACAGAAAATTATGTTTATGAAGAGCATCATCCGCTTGAGACAGGTTTTGTAACAGAGGTGATGATCTTGTTTGTAAATAATACTTTTCGGCACTCGTACTTGTGCCCGATATGAAATCAGTAACACAATTTATAACGTTGAAATATTGTCTAGAGATAACTCGCAACTTGCAGTTCAAATCTCTTCAGCAAGAAGACTTAATACTGTTACGCATTTACTTGTCATACAAATTCTTTCCACGCCTTTTCAGGTTGCAACACTGTCTCTTGTCGTCTTGTATGACAAGTAAAAACCATATAATATTAAGGACCGATTTTTCAATCCTCAGATAACCTTTATTCCATAGATACCCATACACTATCTGTGGTATAAGAGCTTATTTGGAGATAGAAAAATCAGCTCTCAGTCTATCTTCTAAACAGATTTGAATTACGAGCTGTGAATTGAATATGAATTTTGTTATTGGTTTACGTACCATGCACAAGTACGGGTGAAAAAGAGTGCCGACAAGAGATCTTTACAAAAAAGATCATCTAGAAGACATGCTTCTACAGGAAAATGCGCCCTTAAACATAATTCTCCTTGCATTTTACCTAGGTGGCTGTATTTGTAGAAAATAGAAAAAAAAATAGAAAAATATTTTGGGGCAGATTATAGCAACAGCTGCCATGCTGACTGGGGCTGCCCCAAACAAAATGGGTACTGGTAGCCCATTAATAGACTAGCCTAACTCAGACAGTTGCTGCTTGCTTAGAACTTTTAGTTGCCGCTTTAGAACAAAAAATGTACATAGCAGCAATAGTTGCTAAGCAACCGAAGCGCTCACCATCTGCACAAGCTCTTTTTCATCACACTTGCTCGTAAAGCGTCGTATTGTACGCAGGCATACTGAAGGACAACGGCTTAAATTATTCCTACGGGAGTAATAGGTAATTTGTAATTTTCCCAAGGGAGTAATGACTTTAGTTTTAAAAAATATGGCGTTCACTCGTAGGTAAGTAGGTATAATATGTCATTCCACACTAAGGAGGTTTTAAATCAAACATGGTTTTTTACGTTTTCTACAAATAAGTATTACTTAATTTAAACGTTATTATTGTGTTTTAAAACTATTTGAGTTTACTTTGCAATTATTTCAGTGAATTTTATTTTGAAAATGAAAAAAACTGGCTGTATGGATGGGCTTTCGTCTTTCCAGTTTCTGTGGAAGTACTAGAAGTCTGAAGTCTCCATTGAAAAAAGTTGACAATCTCAAAACTATTATTTGTTGCCGACTGCTGAGTTTATATTTATAATCGTATATACTTAATCTAATGTTTACGGAGGTACTGCCTGTACTTAGTAAAATATGTCTTCTGTATGCGAAGACCAAACTTTTAATAAATAGATTTTTTGCCTTTTGTTGTATGTATTTATTTCCTCGCAAATGTGATGAAAAACATTGTGTGTATCACGGGCAGTAAGGGTATTACAAACTCAAGTCATTAAAAGCCCTCCGCCTTCGGCGTCGGCCTTCTAATAGACTTTCGTTAGTAATACCCTTCTTACCGCCCTTCATGCACAATGTACTAATGTCTTTAACAATGTACTTCTTTTGCTTAGATCATTGTGAGCGCTTCGGTTGCTTAGCAACTATTGCTGCTGTAACTGCGAGTGAGAACCAAAATGCACAGATATGTATAAATGTAGTGGCAATTGCAAACAATTAAATAACACAACGAAATAAGCGGATCACTCTCGTATGCCGGTCGAGTATGTTTGGGACTATTCCGTACCGCCGTCCTCCCAGAGAATGGACCACGCATTAGTCAGAAACGATTCGGGTTATACTCGACTAACATACGTGAGTGATTCGTTTATTTTCCTATGATTTAATATCACGGTAGTTTCATGTTAAAAATAAACCCTATTTTAACCCGCGTTTTTTTGTCAAACATAATTTTATATACATATATACAAAAAGGTAGGCAAACTAACAAGTGAGCCAGCTGTGATCACCACTGACCATCATCATCATCATCACCAACCTTTTTTTTACGTCCCACTGCTGGGCACAGGCCTTCACTTAGAATGAGAGGGCACTGACCATAAACATCCGCAACACCACAGGGATTACAGATACGTTGCCAACCTAGAGGGCTGAGATGAAATGCCTCGTGTGCTAGTTATTGCCCCCGGCTGTCTTACTCTCCACACCGGAACACAACAGTGCAAGCACTGCTGCTTGGCGGCTTGATATAAGCGAGTAAGATGGTGGTAGCTATCCGGATGGACCTTGCACATGGTCCTACCACCCGCAAAAACTATGAGCTAAATATAATTAATTTGCTCCACAGCGTGCGATAGATGTTTTCATGCAAAAACTCCCCCTCCAGTGCCACACGAACCCACAGGCACCACCACTACACTATATGCTGATGTGTTTCGAACTCTCTACCAGCCCATTTTCAAAGCACCGAATCCAACGTAAACGGCCGCAGCTATCGCTTAACTATATGTTATTTTAACACTTTAGTAAAATAAATTATCAACAAAAGTTTTCTGAACATATTTATAACGTCCGTCCGGAAGTTATTTAACAGTGTAATGTTCAACCAGAAGAATGACAACTTATCAAAACATAACACTAACTACATTAACTTAAAAATATATAAAAGCTGCATACCAAATGGTGTAATAAATAAATATAATTTTACGTTCCTACAGCAAAACCAATCTACCTTTTTACTGTAATATCTCTGCCTGTGAGCGTTCAAACAACTGTGTGACCAGTTCAAGCACAGAAACTTATAGAATAATTTAGAATTTGCTTCAATCAGGTCACAGCGGTGACTCTCCCACAGCTACAAGGGGGAACAATGCACCGTGACGCCTAAAAACTTAAAAGACCTATTTACTAGCTTAAATCCTACTACTACTAGTTTTAAAGGGGGTGAGCTAATGGCGAGCCAGCCATTTCACGTCATAAATTCTTGGGTTTTCAAGCAGGTAAGAAAAGTCAACGGGTTATTTAACTGCTTCATTGTTGGCTAGCCAGTGTACCAGCGGTTTTACTCGTCAACTTATAAGGATGCCCTATGACTACTAGATAAAGCGTAAAATTCCAACGTTACGGGCGTCAACTGTACCAAAAATACACTGCTCAAAAATTGTCTAGGGATCAATTATGTGCAGAATCCCATACGTTCGATCTCAAGACATTTTGAGTGTAGTAGTTTAGAGCCGACGCCTTTACTAACGATTATCACTAACATTAAATTGGCAGTAAAAGACTAACACTCTTGAGTATACAGGTATTCATCGCGGCCCACAATTTGGGGGAGGGGAGGTCCACAGTCTTAAACTTCTGAAGTTATGTATTTTATTCGAGCATGTACGATTTCGGTGGCGAGGGGTCGTCTCCCCCGTGACCTCTCCCCGTCCCCCTTGGACCACCATTTTAAAACAGTATGCCTAACAAACTAGCTTGAGTCAGTGGCCCAGAAAGAATCTTAGCCTCCGAAACGAGAGCGCGCCACTTAACCCGATCCTGCGCAGTTTCACGTCAGTTGCTGGCTTGAAGCTGACGCAGATCCGCCTCCATAGCGTCAGTCCAGCGACGCTTCGGAATTAAAATTAGCTTCATCGTCAAAGGGCTAATTTAACAGTACGACAACATCTCCTCGACGTTGCAAGGTTTCAGGCAGCACTCGTGGACCATGCCGGCGTACCTCTTTCCACGGTTGGGCAGGGAGAGTCCGAACTCCTTGTGGGGGGCCAGCCAAGGCCACTCGTAATGCCCCGGGTGCTTGTAGAAGGGGGGGGGAAGATGGCATCTGGAAGAGAGGTTATGTAGTGTTACTGAAATGTTACAGATCTTGGACGAAAGGAGACTTCAAACATGTATACACGACAAGTTTTTAGTTAGTACCCAGATAATTAAAGGCTCACAACAGTAGCCACTGTGTGAGGCAAGCATCCTGTTATGGGGAGGGGTTTTTAAAATATTTTTATGTTCACAAAACGGAACATTAAATAAAACAAAGAACTAGTAAGTATTTTACATATTCGGGTGTTCGCCACCAGATTCAATTCTAAACTACTGGATCTGACCTACACATACAAATGGGCTATTAGTAAGAATATGTGAGCGCATTGATGTCAATGCATTGTCATGAAATTCCCAACTCGATGCAATTAAACTGTGTCAATTATAACCGTCCCAATCTTTGACACCTTAATTCCAATAATGAACACCCTTTGAACATTAAACTGCAGTTTAATTCAATGATACAGTAGATCTTACGGTTTAACTTTTGGATCAAAGATCGCTCTAGAACTTACTGTACGTCCAGCGAGGGCCCTCTTAGCCAGGTTCCTCCCGCACTACGGTTTACTCTTGAATCAGAGATAGATCCGAAACTTACTGTACATAGCTCCAGCGTCTCCTCCCTTCTCAGTATCCTGAAAGCTGCTCAGTTCAGCGAGGACCCTCCAAGCCAGGTTCCTCTCGCACTACGGTTTACTCTTGAATCAGAGCTAGATCCGAAACTTACTGTACATAGCTCCAGCGTCTCCTCCCTTCTCAGTATCCTAGAAGCAGCTAGTTCAGCGAGGGCCCTCCTAGCCAGGTTCCTCCCACACTACGGTTTATCTCTTGGATCAAAGATAGCCCCAGTACTTACTGTACGCAGCCCCGTCGTCTCCTCTCTGGTCATAGTGGATGTCGCATAGTTCACCAAGGATCTTAGCCAGGTCTCTTCCGCAGTAGATCTGGCCGCCTGTGATGTGCGCGGCACACACCGTCAGGATGGACAACATGCCGAGAACGTTGAAGGGTTGGAGTTTCATCTGGAACAAATGAAACTAAAGTGTCATTGGGAAGGGCAAGAACTTCAAACTTCCTTTTTTCCTATAATTTTACTTCGTTTGTTTTGTGGGTGGTAGGACCTTCTGCGAGGTTCGTCCGGATCGCTACCACCATTTTGATCGGTAATTCGGCCGCTAAGCTGCCAGTAAGACAGCCGGTGTAATTACGGGCACAAGAGGCATTTCATCTTAGCTCTCTAGGTTGCTATGGCCAGTCTGCGGCCAGTGCGGTCTATGGGCAGTGGTAATCGCTTACCATCAGGGTTCTTTCCCGCTTGCTCATTTGCCTTCCTTCTCGAATAAAAAAAATATTTATATTTTTGTCCTAATGTCCAGTCATACTCGTAACTTTTGTGCAACTGTGACTGAAAATGGCTATGCAGTATTAGAATAATAATAAAGGTGTGTGTGTGTGTGTGTGTATGTGTGTACACACACACACACACACACACATTTATCTAACCAAATCTAATCCATACGGATTAGATTTGGTTAGATTTATTTTCCGCCGCTGGTGTAGCCATAGGGATCTCCGGGCCTACCAACCCGGCAGGAGGGCAACACCGGTGGGTTTTAGTGGGTATGCCTCCCCCTTACCCCTATACGGAGGGAAGTTGCGAAGGGGTGGTGAGTCCCACATACATAGCCACCGCGTCGTCTCACGGCGCGGGGGTATGCGTAGGTACTGTGGGGTGTAGCCCAGGGAGTGGGCACTGGAGAAGGTACGGTCGCGTCCTAACAGTAAAATTAAGTACGGTCGCGTCCTAACAGTAAAATTAAGTACGGTCGCGTCCTAACAGTAAAATTAAGTACGGTCGCGTCCTAACAGTAAAATTAAGTACGGTCGCGTCCTAACAGTAAAATTAAGTACGGTCGCGTCCTAACAGTAAAATTAAGTACGGTCGCGTCCTAACAGTAAAATTAATTGTTGCCCTGAAACTACTGAAATGATTAAATAAAAGATTTCTTTCTTAGTCAGGACTGATAAAAATTACTCGCTTAGTAAGAAAAAAAAAAGCGATTATAAATACTGACATTTCGCACTCTCTGCTTGCATTATGGCAAACGCGTCATTTCTTAAAGTGGGAAATGCCTAAGGTACTGCAGTGCAAGTGCGTGGTGCGGCCCTGGCAAGCTGGACTGATCTGTTCATTTTTAACTTAGAATTTGATCTAAATAATTATATTTTATTCATTTTATTTTCAAGCATCAGGGGGTTGAAGTTATTACAAGTTCATTAATGCCACTATCTTAATCCGAGGTCCCAGCCCGACTGATCTGCTTTCTGGGAACCAAGTGTTCCTTTATTTAGATCAAATTCTAAGTTAAAAATGAACAGATCAGTCCAGCTTGCCAGGGCCGCACCATGCACTTGCACTGCAGTACCTTAAGCATTTCCCACTTTAAGAAATGACGCGTTTGCCATAATGCAAGCAGAGAGTGCGAAATGTCAGTATTTATAATCGCTTTTTTTTTTCTTACTAAGCGAGTAATTTTTATCAGTTGGTCAGAAAATGCTCACTCGTTAGCCTGTTTGTAAAGCCCTCTTAAATTAGTTTTACCTACTTAACAGTTTTCCTTTTAAATTCACTGTACTATTTCTCTGATTTTTCACACTCCAGGCAGTTAAGTACTTACTCTGTTATTTATAAACCTATATTAATTAAAATGCCGTTAAAGTTCGTTTGTCCTTTTTTGTCACATTGTCATTTCCGTTAGTAAGAAGAAGACAAAACCTATTTTAGCTAATAGAGACTTGAGTGACGTTTATGAATAAGGGCATAAAACTAGATAGGTAGGTAATTACAGCGCCCACTTTAATAGTAATAGTATTCAACAAACGAAAACTTATTTCAGAATTCGGTACCTTGAACTCTAAAATGCATGATAAAGTGAAGCGCGGACAAAACCCAACTTAATAACCAAGTACAGTAACTTTCGTGAGCGCAATAACATTTTATTAGATTTCGACTCCGAGTCAATTTGCAAATAAGCAAAAGTCACCTTGGAACTTTGTAATTCTCGAAATGTAAAGAACGAAACGGTAAGTAGGTACTTGAAGGTTTCGCAGCATTTGGAATTTAATGCAAACGTGACTGGAATGTAAAAACAATGTCTGCACACAGATCGGGAGCAATTGAGTGGGGCATTATTTTTGGAACTTTTGAGTGGGTACCAATTTTATTTACTTATCGTTTTATGAGTAGTGTATAGTGTGTAGCCGTGATAGCCTAGTGGTTTGATCTATCGGCTCTGAAGCAGAGGGTCGAGGGTTCAAACCCCGGCTCGCACCTCCAAGTTTTTCGGAATTTACGTGCGAAATTACATTTGTAATTTATCATGAGCTTTTCGGTGAAGGAAAATATCGTGAGGGAACCTGCACACTCCTGCGAAGCAATTCAATGGTGTGTATGAAGTTCCCAATCCGCACTGGGCCCGCGTAGGAGCTATAGCCCAAGCCCTCACATTCTGAGAGGAGGCCTGTGCCCAGCAGTGGGACGTAAATAGGCCGATGATGATGGTAACCTATACTAGGTTGTGTCCGCGACTTCGTCCACATTGAATTAGTACCTACCAATGTGTTGCTATCCCCGGGGACCCGTGACTTTTTACTAACTAACCTATTTTTTAAAACTCAAACTCCTTATTGCGTCTACGTTTACCCTGTTAAAGACCCGTGACGTTGCTCAGAATCGTGTGAAATAGTTTCTCTAGAAATAACTAACATGATTCCAGTATCTGAGAAAATCCTAACAACGAAGTCACCCCAACGCCTTATCAGGTCGAAATAAATATCGCAATTTTATTTATTTAGATACCTAAGTAAGCAAGCAAGCAAGTTTTTTTATTTATTTTATTAGTTTGATTATAGGAAAAGAAACTGAAAGTGGGTTTCATCAGTGTCCTAAATTGATTTTCGATCACGCCTTAAAAGTGCCTTCGTAAATGAAAGTTACAAGCTAAAGTTTTACGTAGCTCTTGGTAATGTTATTAACCGACTTCAAAAAAGGAACAGGTTCCCATTTCGACTCCTTTTTTTTTTTTCTCGGTTTCTATTCACAACATAGACTATGTCAAATAGACACTTGACTCTACAATATCGTCGATATTGCCAATATTACGGGCCTATATTATCATTGTTGCCGCAAGCCGGGTTGCGGTCGCCCACAACTCATATCCCATCGTCTTCCTTGATTTGTCTTCCAGCCTATTTTTTATTACCCGACTGCGAAATGCAAAGGAGGCGTCGTTTATCACCCTGTATATGTATTGATTTTAATGATTCTTATTATTATTATTAAAAACTGACCAGGGTCGTGTTTTATGAAGCTACAAGTTGTAATTTACAAGCGGAAGTCTCTTCCTAACAAAAGGTGATAGAATTAGACTTCCGCTTGTAAATTGTAACTTGTAGCTTTATAAAACATGGTCCAGACATCGATTCCTTTCTCACCTGATAGATTCCTATCTCAAGTGAAGATGGGCTAAAAGCTTATGTAGACCATTGGTTCAATAAGAACCAGGAATCAGTTAAATCAGATTTCATGCTGGATCGCGACAAAGACCTTTGGCATTGTTGCAGCTTGCAGCATTTCTCCATTATGACGTTTGACGTAATGTTGCCGTCTAATTATCTACATTATTTACATAATAAAAACAATTTACAATGACATTAAATCTAAGCTTAAACTAAATAAACTACAACTTGAAACTAAATTAAATCTAAATAAGGCCCCCGTGACATAGTGCCCAAAAGGCTGACAGCGTTGCCTCGCTGAACAGCGATGCTGATTCTTTGAGAGAGAAAACTGCCAGCCCTTTGGTCAATTATCTACTAGATTCAACTTTCGATAGCCAGACTAATTATATCTTGTCGCTTGGGCTAAATATGTTATTGACGAAAGATAAAATCAACGCATACATAACCAACCCATAAAATTAGCTCGCGAGGTTTATCAAAAAAAAAAAATATTCATCAAATAGGCAGTTGAATGCTCTTTTACACGTAATTTTTTTGAGTCTACCAGAGATACTAGTTTATATACTACTAGCTGTTGCCCGCGACTTTATCCGCGTAGATTTCGGTTATCGCTATCCCGCGGGAACTATATAATTTTCCCAAATAAAAAGTAGCCTATGTTATTCCTCAATATTCAAACTATCTTCTTACCAAATTTCATCTAGATCTAGGTCCAGCGGTTTTCCCGTGAAGAGGTACGAACAGACAGATAGAGAGACAGAAAGACATAGACAGAGAGACAGAGTTACTTTCGCATTTATAATATTATAGGCCGCGCGATGGATTAAGATCGCTCGGCGAAACTGGTGGGGGCAATTTGGCGCATCTGTACAATTGCGCACAAAATTGTTAAGTTCTGAGTGTATTTCTTTGAAATGTATTTTTCTTGTTTCGCATTTTTTGTACCTTTAGTCGCCTAACATTATTATGTTCGCTCTTCACTCGCTTTTGCTTGTGACTTATTTGGCTAGTATGTTTATTCAGAGTCTTGGTAGTATTTTTACCTGCTTTAAATTACCCATGATGTAATTAGTTTCATTTTTAATATAACAATTCACGTCGTAAACCGTTTTTCTGGCTTGCCTTGTACAAACTTTAAATTTTGGAATTTTTTTCACCAACTACGACATCATAACGTACTTACTACTAATTTTAGTACTGATTTTTTCTTGGGTGAAACTTGGGATGCCTAGTAATTGTTTGATATGAATTGTTTCTCTGTATTTGCGTATTTCTTGATGTAATGTCAATCTCTTTATTTACATAATAAAAGCAATTTACAATGACATTAAATCTAAGCTTAAACTAAATAAACTACAACTTAAAACTAAATTAAATCTAAATAAGGCCCCCGTGGCATAGTGCCCAAAAGGCTGGCAGCGTTGCCTCGCTGAATAGCGATGCTGATTCTTTGAGAGAGAAAACTGCCAGCCCTTTGGTCACAAGTTGCATCAACTAAGCGCTTTTGTAACTATAAATAACAATTAAAATTTTATTATAAGTATTAATAATAATAATGAATCATGGTTTGTTGCTATAAATTCTTTCGACTGTTGTGTTAGGTAATAGGTATTGTTATAAGTTGAACATTTGTACACCTTTAAGGTAGATCACAGAGCACTCATATTTTATTTTATTGTAGATCCCATGTAATTTACCTGTGTATCACAAATAAATCGCTTACTTACTTACTTAATAGTAAAACAATCTGTACGCAACAGTACCCAAGAGACAAGTGACGCGTGAACGAAGCGAGGGAGGGGAAGAACGCTTGATCTACCAATAACGTGTCGGCGCCAGCGCGCACCCTCCCCTCACCCCTCTGCGCAACTAAATAGACCTAAGAATTGACTTCTGCGCATGCCCCTTCCACTTTTGGCCAGCGATCTTAATTCGCCGCGCGACCTATTAGTTAGGATTAGGATTTATTTTATTTTATTTGAGGCATCAACAGCAATAGGTACAGTACATTATAATGAGGCTTAGGTAATAAACGAAAAGCCAATAACAGATGTCCACAGAAATACAGTTAAGCGAAGCAGTCTTAAAGCTAACACGGACACAACAAATTTAAGCTCAGCGGGACTACTACGAAATTCGAAAATCAAAGTTTGTATTGTATCGTCCCGCTCACTGTCGTGTTAAATAATATAAGCGTGAGCGGGTCGGCACGATGTTCGAATTTTGCACTTCGTAGCATAGGGGCAGCTCGCAAAATGTCGGTTTGCGATTTTAACGCGTTTTTTTTTGTTGAAAAACGGTGAGTCTGTTTCATAAAAACATGGGACATTTCTTTTCCAAAATGTACCAATGCTCGTAGTACAATTATATTGAGTAGAAAAAAAACATGTTTTAAGTAAGTAGATACACCAAATTTACAAAGAAAAGGCTTGTGAGACATCGGTTTTTTAAGAGTTCTTTCGGAAGCTTGATAAAGTAAAAGGTATAATTTAATAATATCATCAATGCAAGTCAATAATCTAATGTAATTTCATAATCGGAATTTTAACATCGTGTAGGAAATGTTAAAATTTAGTTTAACCTACACACATAAAATATTATGAGTCCTGGGTAATGCGTTCAGAAACCGTAGAAAATGACCAGCATTTTGACAGCAGCAACGTAATGCCTTTTCGACACCGAATTCGATGTCGTTATAAGTTTCTAATTTGGAATATCTTCAAAACCCAGCACAATAATTTATAAAAAAACCTATAATAACAGAAAAACGGTCAAATTCGTGGCAGGTATGATATGCCTTCGGATTCTGAACACATCATAGAATAAGTACCTACTTACTGTATGCAACTTTACATAATTAGACTTGAAAACACTCGTGTGATCTTGATCTTATTATGAAACTCGATTTTGCCTCGTTTCATAAAACCACACTCGTATATTAAGGACCTTCATTATGTAGGCAACAGTTGCATAAACTTTAAGTAGGTAATTATTATTGTGCGCCCTTACAGGGAGTCATGGTACTGATTTATACCAATGTAACCTCTTTATATTTTATTTTATACATGTACATGACTTAATCAATAAATAGATAAATAGATGGGTACAAAACAAGTGTTAGCGCGATAGTCAGACAAACAACTCAAAAATGTTAGAAGCGCACACTAATTGCCTATGTCGTCAACATAAACTTAGCTTGTTAATAACTTACCTTTGAACTTCCTCAGACCACACGCGTTGGATGAATGTGCGGTGTCTGAAAACGGAACCCCCTTATATACTACCTGTTCGTGTAATAATATTAATATTCAACAAAATGTCAGAGGCATACACGTTAACTTTGACTAATGTGTTGTGAATGTAACCTTGGCCCTGCATATTCATGATGAGAATAATAGATGTGAAATTTCCGTCGATTTTCTTAAGAAAGGGGTAGTCGCATCTAATTGTTCGTTAGTCATTTCATTATTCTTCTTAATTTCGTGTGGTCTTCTTTCAGTGACTTTGACGACCTATTAGGCCAGCGGCTGCCGTGCCGTGGCGACCGCGGATCGCCTTTCCGCCCCCCGTGCGTCTCGCGCTCGCCCCCGCTCGCGTCCCGAAACGCACACAGCCGCGAGGTCGTTTATTGCACACATGCGTCAGTGTCGCTGCTTGTTACGTTAGTTAGTATACTATATACCTAATACGTATTCTTCGCCAGTGGTCAGGGAACCAGACTATGAAGATTGAGTTCCGGGCACAGAATTAAATCGGGGTAGAAAGAAACAGGAAGGAAGTTCTACTGTCAATGGTTAATGAGAAGAGAACGACTCTTTTTAGAAGGAAAAATTGAAGGACAGAGAGGAAGGAGGCCGACCTAGGCGAAGCTACATGGACCAGATAAAGGAGAAGGCCGGTGTCGTGTCGTATCAGGAGGTCATGGAGCTGGCTTATAGGAAAGATGATTGGAAGAAACTCCACCGACAAGAGTGTAACTCTTAAGTTTAATGATGATGAGAAAGAAAGAGTGCATAGGTATATTTATGTACCACGCGTGCCGAAAAGAAGGGCTGAGAACTTAATAAAGACCGAACGAATAGCCTAGTGGTTAGAGATCCTGACTATGAAGCTTGAGGTCCCTGGTTCAAATCCCGGTCGGGGCAGATGTTTGTATGATGAATACGAATGTTTGTTCTCGGGTCTCGGATGTTTAATATGTATGTAAGTATATATTTATCTATATAAGTATGTTTATCCGTTGTCTAGTACCCATAGTACAAGCTTTGCCTAGTTTGGGACTAGGTCAATTGGTGTCAATTTGTCCCATGACATTTTTTTTTTATTAAAGCGTTTACTTACTTACAAGAGTTAGAGCTGTTAATCGAGCTATTTCCTCACTAAATTACACTCGTGACATCAAAATACCAACGCAAAATGTTTCACGGTCGGTTCTCATACAACCCGATCAACACTTACCACAGTTCCAGGCTCGAGGAGCCAAGTTTGAAGTATTATTCTTTTATCAAGTCGAAAATTCTTATGGTGCCTTTACTATAATAAATGCCTTACACTCAAAAGAGTTTCCCCTGAACTAAAAACAATTACTTTGCTCACCCGCGACAAGTGAAAAGTAGTTAATCTGTGCGGCAAATGTACGTTCTCTTGCAACACCTCCGCCTCCACTGCTACACGAATCAACACAAGCCACACAGACCCAACTATCACCACCGCCACTAAACTAAACGTTGACGAGTATCGGCACTATCCACGAGGCCATTATCAAAGCTAAACACTACAACAACCGTTCACTAAGCCACCATCACCACTACTCTTACTTTTCCCTGTCCTTTTCACACATTTCCAATAATTGACACCCACAGTTCGCCTTTATTGCAGTGTATTAAGTTCCCAATGCGCACGGGCCCGCGTGGGAACTAGCCCAAGCCCTCTCATTCTGAGAGGAGGCCTGTGCCCAGCAGTGTAACGTAAAAAATTCTGGCATTGACGACATCGCAGATAAACTCCGAAAATAATATTTCAAACCGTCCATTTGCTGTTGATTGTACCAGTACTAAATACCAACGTCCCACGCAAAAATTCACTTCCGTATTCGGATTAATTTACTTGTTATTGTCGCCTGCCAAACTCATTTAAGCGGAAACATGAAGCAATCTCGCAACCCCATTGCTCAAGACTTGCACACGTGAAATGTATTGGAGCTGACTTTAAACAAATGAATTGTGGGCCGGTTGGCGCCGTGTCGCTTCGATGTTCTGCGCGGGCTCATCCCGGGTGACAGGTTAAGTGCGGGAGGCGCGAGGCGCCCAAAGGAGGCAGAAAGGGAGCAGCCTTAGCCTACCTTTGTGCTTGTGCCTACACCTTGTGTTAATGCAATAAAAAAAAACTCGAAAAGTACAAGCTTTTTTTGTTGTCTAGAAATTGGTATGACGTTTGGAACAACGCCCGCCCGTGAGCGTATTTGGAACTAAAATTTAGTATGAGGTTTCTCGATTTCGATACGATAACGTAACGTTACGCAGCATTCGTAAACTTCGTGCTCGGCCTACTTGTTCTTGTATTGTCATATAACTTACTTGACTCTTCATTTGCACGCTTTGCTGACGAGATAATATTACAAGATGCAACTGCAATGCAGTATAAGTAAAAAAAAACTGAATACTATTAAGCAAGTATTATACCTCTCAAATTAAAAATGAAGTCATTCTTGTTTGCTTTAGGTCAATTTATTTTATTAACTCTGTCTTTCCATAAAAAAAAATACTAACAATAAATGAAGTGTGGGCCGGTTGGCGCCGTGTCGCTTCGATGTTCTGCGCGGGCTCATCCCGGGTGACAGGTTAAGTACGGGAGGCACGAGGCGCCCAGAGGAGGCAGAAAGGGAGCCTTAGCCTGTCTTTGTGTCAATGCAAGTAAAAAAAGTTTTTTTTAAGACAAAGAAGGCAAACGAACAACAGGGCTACCTGATGATAAGTGATCACCATTACCCACAGACACCCGCAACCATACGGCTTTGCAGATGCGTTGTCAACCTAAGAGAGCTAACGATGCCAAATGACCTCACACTGCGTACAGTTGGCTCTGCTAACACTGGTTTCGATAAGGTTTTTTTTTATATTATTTTTTCATACGACGAGGAAGGCAAACGAGCAAGTGGTAAGTGATCACCACTGCCCATAGATATAGGTGTGATGAAAATACTTTTAAAATTAGGTATTTATGCCTGGGCTTTTTCGTAATGGCTTAGGAACCCTACCCTGGGCGTGTCCGACACGCTCTTGGCCGGTTTTATTATAATATAATATCAGCCATGATAATATAACACCTCCTTTCGTCTGTTCTCTGTGGCGGGCGCCTTGGCGGCGCCTGTTAACTTTAGGTTAGTTTAAGGGTGATGTTAACTTTAGGTTAGTTTAAGGGTGATAGGAAGTGAGGCTTTATAAGTAACTAGCTTATGCCCCGCGGCTTTGCACCCGTTAAACATTTCAAAATGGGCTAGTTCCCTATCCCGTGGGAATTTCGAAAAATCCGTTCTTAGTGCACCTCTAGGATACTCAAGGTATATGTTTGCCAAATTTCAAGTCTGTAGGTCCAGTGGTTTAGGCTGTACGTTGTCTGTCAGTCAGTCAGTCATTCAGTCAGTCACGGTACTGTTTTATGGGTATAGATTGTTTATGGTCGTTATGTCAATTTATAATACCTACGCTTCAAACTTAAATGCACCTGTGAAGCAGGGACTGTCAACATTGTTACTGAAATGAGTAAGTAGGTCTGTATTGTTATTTTGTCGTATCATTTATTTACAGAGCGAACAAAATGAGCGAAGCGTCTCTCTTTCAGCTTGGACAACATTTCTTTCGTATGCCTGTCTGTTCGGCGTCTGTCTGTCCGGCTGTTGTTCTCCTCCACTTATACATAATGAATAATTAAGTATAGATAATTGTTAAGGATATTCAGTTCATTTATTATACAGGGTGTAACAGCCCCCTTGTACGTTAATTCACTGGGGTGTATATAAATATCTAATCTCCACAACATCAGGTACATCAGGTGACCCGCCTGCTCCTTTGCCCCATCTTATATAAATAAAAACCGTAAAAAATATAGGGTTAGGGTTTGCATACTAGGTACCTATTGCGTGATTTTTTTTTATTTCATACAGTGATTCAAATATTGTAAATAGACCCTTTACAAGTACCATTTTACCCCAGTTTTGTAACAACCTGAAGAAGCTATAGAAATATACTTAGGTCACACTCAAAATTAATACTTAAAAATCTGACTTCAACATAATAAAAGATTTACTATTCCTAGACAGCTGATCCATCATAAAAAAAAACTAGGTATTCAATAAGTTCTTTTTAACCCTCGACGAAAAAGAGGGGTACCTATCTGTGTATCCGTGCACCTATCTGTCTGGTGGCGTCGTAGCTCCCAAACGTATGGACCGTTTTTTTAATCGAAAGCTAGTTTAATCGAGATGGTTCTTAGCTAAGTTTAATTAAAATCGGTTTATCCGTTTTTGAAATATTGAACTTTGAAATGACTATGTCGCGGGGGGTTTCAAGTTTTCTAAGTTGGTTCTAAGTTATCCGACACGAAGTGGCTGAGCATTCGTTGGTTCAACTAAGTAAGTACTTCGGGTACTTTTTCGTGAAAAAATTTTTTTGCGAAATAATTGAGGGTATGATTTAATCTTATCCACGCTTCTTATCGGATATGCGCGGACTGCGTCGTGATTTCCATAGTTTGTGGACTTTTGTCATTTCGCGTGTTGTATTGTGTGTACAATGTCGTACTCTAACGAAGAGTTCGTTCATTCGGTCCATGTGGCTCCACAGATCCAACACAATGGCTCTTCCATGTATAAAGTATGAAAACTATAAATCCTTTGTATGAAAAGTGTTCCCAATCGCAATCCCAACTCAAGATTTTTCATAGTTGCCGCCTTTTTGCAACGTCAACATTCAGTAGAAATACTCTAGGAACAGACAATCATTGCAAGTTACTTAAAAGTTTGTGAAAAAAAGAAAAATGAAAAAAAATTGTAAAAAAAGGTTTAACTTGCAATCATCTCGAAATTTATAGTTCCTGAACGAAACGTAAATGTCAATTATGATAGGACAAGCCGTGGGTTTTTGTATGCTAGTCATTATGACAACTTTACGTCGATGTGAAGTGAATCCTAATACCAAGGCGCAACGTCTACTTTAAGTTCTATTTTTTGAAAAATTTGTACCGAGTGACGCTATTGGCAGTACATGCGTGTGAATCATGAGAAATGAATGTAAACTGTTTCACATTGATCGAAGGTTCAAAATGCTGTTGAAGAAGAGAGACAGTTTCAAAACGCCTAACGTTACGAAATGACACTGACACACCAAAAACCGTAATTTAACGTTTATTTGGGAAATTGGAACGAAATGAAAGTTGGAGTTTAGCAGGCTTTAGCTGTTTGTCGGCGTGCACTCCCGTTAGAAAATATTAAAATTGCTAGACGGCTAACTAATAACCACGTATAAAGTTGCTTTTAAAAATGTTCGACGTAAATATAATCGATTTTATATTTTTAAGCCTAGCATTCGCGACAACGTGTACGGGATTTTTAATTAATAATTTCGAAAGCTACCTGCCAGCGTTTGTGATGAAAGGTTTTAAATACGGTTCCTTCGCATACCAAGGCTCGGGAGGCAATTTCTTAGACGCGATAGAAATATCGAAGTCGTATTACAGACATTTTTATTCTACTTCAACGGTGTTAAATGCTATTGCGTTAATTTACATGCTTTTGGTGTATTACCTAGACTTTGGGGTAAATAAGTATGTTTGGGCTGTTTTGAGATGGATATTAGAACGGGACCAGCCGACAGGTGAAGTTATAATTTAATATTTAACATAAGTAGTTATAAAATACAATACAACAGCCTCTTTATGAGACTCCTTTCTTATTACTGTTCCTCCTTTTTAACCGACTTCAAAAAAGGAGGAGGTTCTACGTCCCACTGTATGTATTTTTTCTATGTTCTTACTTTGTCTATAGTAATGTCTCAGAGTTCAGTGTGCCTCCTGGCAAAGGCCTCCTCCAACGAATTCCACTGCTTCCAGTCTCTTGCAATTCTTCTCCAGTTCAGGCCAGCTGTTAGTTTAAGTTTGTCTTCCCATCTTTTGCGTTGTCAGACTCTACTCCTTTTGCCATCCCTAGAATACCGTTCTGTCAGGATTTTACTTCATTTCCCCCTGACGACTCCGCAGCATGTGACCTGCCCATTTCCATTTCATTTGGCCTATCTTAGTGAGGATATCTGCAACACCTGTTCTGGCTCTAATTACTGTATTCCTTATCTAGTTTAGTTTAAAACTAGACAAGGTTTAACATAGTTAAAGTACTACTATTTTTTTATACTACTGTTTTTCATTGCATCATAAATATCCACCAGCATATTATGAAACTGGCAGTAGAATCTAAACTTACTATCCTCAAAATTTTCTTTTAGTGGGTACTTACTTTTTCATAAATTATTTTTCAGTGTCCGCAACAGCAGCCCTCATCGCAATGTCCCTGTTGACGATACAATGTGCCCGAAGATTCTATGAGACGCACTACTTGCAAGTGTTTGCTAAGAACAGCAAAATGAATCTGACCCACTATACCGCTGGCATAGTGCACTATTTAGGCTGCACCATCACTATACTGGGAGCGGCTCCTCTGTTTTGTGGTAAGGAAATATATGGGTGTTTATAAGGAGGGTTTAAGGGTCTGGATCCTCTCATTCTCAAACACCTCCCATGAGAAACTTATAGCTATGGCCGTGATATAAGTAAGTGAGGATAATAAAGGGTGGCATTATTTATCTCCTATCCAAACACAGACTTTTTCACCATAACATTAAATATGATTATTTTATATTGATAATCTGCTACTTCTACTCTGCTATTGTGCACTTTTTGTGCATAGGAACCAGCTTCATCAATAGTCAACTGATTTCACTTATATAGGTATGGAAGGAAATAATTTATAAGGGGCCCGTCATGTTTTTTATTATTTAATTTGTTAATTAAATTTTCTAACAGTAATTAAAAAGTCCAAACATATACAGAGTTTTTGGATATTTACTGATGAAGACTGTTTTTAGAAACTATAGAAAAAACCCTTTTATTCAACCATTTATGTAATTTAAATTGTCAATAACTTAAGCTTTAGGAACATGGATCAGTCTTTCAAAACTTATTTTTTTTACAGGATCCCAAAACAGAGAAAGCATAACATGGACCGACACATGGACCAAATATGTCTCCATTCCCTGCATCTTTATATTCATGTGGGCATGGTACGAGCAATACCAAAGCAACATCATCTTTGCCAATCTCCGGAAAGACAAAAAATCAGGTGCTGTATTAACAGAGGACCATGGAATTCCGCATGGACGGAAGTTTGAATTGGTTTCCAGTCCACACAGAATGTGTGAAGTTATATTATACACAGTTTTAGTGTTTTTAGTGCCTACTAAGACGTATTTCTGCATCTACGCGTGGGTTCTAGCAAATCAGGTGAGTTTTACCATTTAAATAATCAGTATATCTTACATAGCAGCCCGTCCCGGCTTCGCACGGGGTAGACAATTATAAAATTAAAAAAGTTGTTGTAGTGACATAACTACAATAGTTGGACATATGCTACTGCGGAGTTTTTTGTAGACATTATGATGTTCTTCAATATTGTTATACATTATTTTGTTCTATCGCTAATAGTTTCGGCAGCGCATTCGACGAAAGACATTTTAAGACTCATTTTTCTACACCTTCGGTTACATTGTTCAAATTTTACCAAGGATCCCTAATTTTTTTCAAAATGAAATGTAGCCTATGTCAAATTGGAAGAATGTAGCATTCTATTGGTGAAAGAATTTTTTAAATCGGCCCAGTACTTTTTGAGCCTATTCATTACAAACATACAAACATACAAAAATAGGTACAAATCTTTCCTCTTTATAATATTAGTGTAGATATAGTGAAATAAACGGAGCACTCACGTATGTCAGTCGAGTATAGCCTGACATTATTCGGACTAATCCATAGTCCTTCGTCTGGAAGCACCTGCTTCGCCGGCAAACTGCGCGCCGCGGCTATGCTCGCGCGACTACTTGGCGCAGCTGACGGCGGCGCACAACTACCCTCATTTAAATCCATTGTTTCGTCATCGTCTATTTCCATATTTTAAATTCTAATTCCAATTTTACAAAAAAAAAATACAAAAATATTTATTTCTCTACAAAGTTACACGGACGGTCGTAATTATAATAGGAAAGGAATAACTTGCTCTAGAACGTTGGTAAACCAGTGGCTATAAACATTTTTTTCCGTTTTCAGATTCTAACAGCAAAGCAAGCCGATGATTGGTACAAGACGACGTTCAAAACGTATCCAAAAAACAGGAAGGCTATATTTCCGTATTTACTGTAAGACTGAATCAATTAGATGTAATATTATGTAAAATATTTGTATGGGAGTGTGAAGAGGCTATTTGATATTTTGATATTTATGACATTTAAATTATGTTTGTGGTATAGAATGTGGAATGCACCCGTGGTAGCCTAGTGATTTGATGAGGTTACTAGTTAACTAAGAATATTTCTTGTTTAACCAATTATACAGATATTGTTACCGCAAAGTTTATTGTCTATTTGATAATAAATAGTAAAACCTAAGTACTTACATAATAGGATATTATAGAGAATACTTACCTACTCTGTGCTGTTGACTGTATTACACTTGTTCGTAATCTATTTATTTATTATTATTACAATTAAGGATTTTTTATCTTATACTAACAGATTTTATAATTGTTATGCCGTAAATTTTATACGAATTATTATTGAGATTAAGTGCCAAAAAGGTAAATTATTATGGTTGCAGATGTTCAAAGTTTCTATTTTTTAAATACGTATTTATTCCCGCCATACTTTCATAAAAATTCTGTATTGTTAATACAACTCACACCTACACACTCATATTGCAAATACTTAAAAATATCTCACTGCGCTCCTTATTTGAATAGGAAACTGAAACAAAGAAAATACACATTACCTTAAATAATTTGAAATAGGGCAGAGTTTTCCATTTATTCTTGTTTGGATTGAAAGATAGGTACTGAAGGAAAGGTACACCCTTTTGTTCCATAGAATTGATATATTAAAAACAATTTTGAGCCCTATTGGAAATAAAGTTTATCTGAGTATAGTGCTATTAGTGTGCAACTTTTAATTGCCACTCGTTGCCATGGACATGTCCCCTGGGTAACTCGTCTAAAATAATATTTTCTAAGGCACCACTCCCCGTGAAGTCAGGATTTGCATGCTTAATAAAATTGCTCGAATAGCGTAATTGGTCGAAGCGGTTACCACGGCTTGGTAAAGGTCTAGGTTCGAATCCTAGTTCGAGAAATTCATTTTTCTGATCTTCCTGTATATTTACGTTTCAGTTTGAAATTTAGAAAAAATTATAACTCCCCTCTTTTTGCGTCGGGGTAAAAACATCATCATCATCAATATTGAAGTTCGATACGAACCTGTAGGGATACCCCTGCGTCTTCGCCCTGAACACAGACAGCAGCAGCGAAAAGAACACGCACACCAGCACAAGTCCCACCACAGACTGGAAGCGCCGTCTCTTTCCCTCCGCCTGGCTGCGGGATGTTTCCGTGCTCTTCACTCCACCGGCCGCTTCGATCATCAGGATCATTCCCACCACCACTGCTCCGTCTGGGCGCGAGTTAAGGATTATTAACCGGATAGCCTAGTGGTTAGAGACCCTCACTGAAGCTTGAGGCAGGGTTCGATCCCTGGTCAGGGCAGATGTTTGTATGATGAATGTGAATGTTTGTTCTCGGGTCTTGGATGTTTAAGACGTATATAAGTACGGTTTGGCGGCAAGAGCACAGGCTCTTTCCTTACCGATATTTATAGGTAAATATTAAAATAAATCAATAAAAATAACAGTGTGTATTGATTCAATAAACTACCTTTAGTAAGTAAGTAAGAAATTAGTTTAGAAGTCACTGTTCGTTGCAAAAATCGCAGAAATAATGCTTAGATTACGCAGCTAGCGTGCGAGCCGAGCGGCAACCTACTGCCACACGCCTGTAGGGCTAGCACGATTGGCCGCGACTTTGTTTGTCGCGCGAGATTATATTACCCGTCCCATTGCATTCTCAGTGACAGAAAAGGACGTGCACTGTTCTCGCGCGAGATAGAAGTCGCACTATGAGTTGTGCTAGACTAGACCTGCCCGAGAGCCGCGGACGAACGTACCTAACTGCGAAGTGACCCCACTCTGCTTGAAGGCGAGGATGATTTTCCTACGCACAATTTCATTTTAAAAAGGATACTCAAAATAGCCACAATGTAGCTCTCCAACACGAACTGCCCATGTGAACCACCATTAATGTAAACAGGACCGGTCTTGCTCCTATGGAAGAACGGAGGTCCCCTAATCTGGTTCCACATCTGTCCGGAGACCATAGCGAAGCAGAAGAAGACAGCCGCTACGGCCCACATCTGCTTGTTGTAGAGGAACTCGAGGTTGTTACGTCTGAGGTACAGGAATCCTGCTACGAGGATGAAGAGCATTGTAAACGCGACGGCCCCCGAGTAGTTAGGCGGGCGGAAGATGCGGATCTGTAAAGGGTAAAAATTGTGTTTAGATTTTATCATTACCACTCTAGGAAATGCCGACTGAATGTCACTTGTTTCGATTTTGTTTTTTTTTTATTCGAGTATATTATCTATTTCTAACCCTAGACTAAATGCTTCGAGTGCTATAGATAAAATCCGTGAGTGATGCTAAAGGTATGCATGTCAGGCTATACACGAATTACATACATGAATGATGCATTTATTTGACTATGATTGAATTTCACGGTTGTGTCACGTAAAAATTATGAATCTAAGTCAAGGCTGACCAAACCCTGGCCCAACCAACTCATCAATCGGCCAAACGGCCAATAGCGCGACGCGGAAATGATTGGACACACTGCTTCCACCTCTAAAAGTAGTGGCCCGGCACCGAATAAGACTTCAAGAATTTGGCCCAGCTAGAAAATATACTGGCCAGCCTTAATCTAAAGGGCTTAGTTGCACCGAAATGGCATGTTTAGTGCAACATTAGGACTTAAGCCCATTCGCATGTGTAGCAAGTTATCCTAAAATTGTGTATGCAACCAATGCACAACCATTGAATCTGCCTTAGACACTGCTGAGTGTGAAATGGTCCTTAAATTATAAACTACAAGCCATTCATTTAGTCCTAAGCAAATAATCTTATAGCAACTGAAACTAATTTAAATAAATATTAAGTACTTTGTAATTAGAGGCCTTCATTACAGCTCAAAGTTTCTTGACAGAACTGTTTTTTGTTTTTTGCTTAATTTGCTCTGATTACTCATTGAAACTTGGCTTGTCTTGCCAGCCAGATACAAAAAAGGTCAACAAGGAAGTTAACCAAAAAGGCGTGACAATGTATTTTATTTACAAAGATTTCATACCCATGCTCTACCATTATTTCAATCATTGGAATACCTACAATGTTGTATAGAATAAAAGTCAAAGGCACTGTGACATGTTGTAACCCCATTTAATTACCTGGGCATCAGTCCTGTCTTGGATCCACTTGGCAATAGCCTCTGCATGGATGCCAGCTCGCTCAAAGTCCATGGAGTCAGCGGGTTTAGGCTTCCCCTTGGCAGGGAAGTGCATTATGACTGGAGCAGTGTTGAGACGGAGCTGGAAAAATTTCAGAAGCACAATTTATGATCTATGTGACTTACAACAGTTTTAAACGATGATAAGGTAGGTAATCACAGTCAATATCCTCTTTTCATTATTTTTTATGGGTCAATTAACTTTGACATGTGTGTGTTTTTGGCATGTGTTGATTCGTGTAGCAGTGGAGGTGGAGGTGTTGCATGGAAACATACATTTGCCGCACAGATATAACTATTTGTCATTAGTGGTCGCGGGTGAGCAAAGTAATTGTTTTTTAGTTTTCAATGCCACTCATTGCCATGGAGATGTCCCCCGGGTAAAATAAGATTTTCTAAAACGTGGGGTATTAGTCCCCCAAAAGTCAAGATTTGCATGCTTAGGAGACAAAGCATGAAGGAATTGGCATGTAACTGTTGAAAGTCCTAACATTTCATGGAGTGGTGGCTTAGAAATTTTTATTTTAGATGAGTTACCCAGGGGTCATCTCCATGGCAACAAATGGCAATGAAAAAGTGATTGCCCTTATGTAACTTATTATTTCTGGATTTTATTTTATGCATGAAAAAAAAATTTTACCCATATCAGGTCAGCAGGAGAGAACAGGTAATACGATTATAAGCCGTTGTGGACAACAAATGGATTATAGGATTTTTAGGTACTTATGAACAAATAATACAGAAAAAAAAAAAACTTACCATTTGGAAGATGTCAGATCCTTCATCAAAATCGACCATACCGAAAAACAGCTTGTTGTTATAGGACGGAGAGAATCTGAACGAGTTAGCCACGATCAAGAACTCATCATAAACATGTTGGCAGATCGCACAGCGCCTGGACGGCGCCATAGCCGTAAACATGACGATGAAAGAATAGTCCCTAGGAGGAGATTTCACGTAGTCCTTAAACTTATTAACATTTAATGGGATAATGGACTTTTTCGCCGTCATATCGGTCAACTGCTGAACCTTCTCTTCCAGCTGGAAATAAGGGAAAATGTAAGTAGAAATTCGACGCCGGTTCGCACAAAAATGCCGAAACAAAACTTACCCCCTTGGCACGAGTTTGCGCCTCACCCTTGTAGTACGTTAGTATTATCATAAAAAACAACAATCCCTTGTACTTCATGGCGATTTTATTAATATATTCGAATAATAAATAAATAACTTTCAGCTTCAGCCAACTCAAATCGGATAGGAGCTGTCAAAAAATCAAACGTCAAAGGAAAACAGTGACGTGTTCTTGGCATTTATGAAGTAAGCTATTGTACGAGAAATATGGCAATATTGAGCTATTTATGATTTTTAATTTTTTTTTATAATATACAAGATGAAACTTTTAAGTTAATGCATGGTTAATGCAATGCACTCACAAGAAATCTTAATATTAACAAATCACATTAATTAATCATGATTTTCTGTTATTACTTGAGCACAAATAATGGGGGCTCTTTTTCGTCGTTTGAAATATTCACAAACTTCCAGATCACATCTCGACTAGAATAACTTTGGTCATTAATCTGCATGTGTAATGCGGGCTTTAGGAAAATTGAAAAGTTACCTATATAATTTAGTTTGACCACCTGTATCACCATCCTCCAATAAATATATCTGACATACCTACTTTTCCAAGGCACAAGAGGCATTTCATCCTAAATAGCTATATCTAGGTTGGCAACGCATCTGCAAACTCCCCTGGGTTGCGGGTGTCTATGGGCAGTGGTGATCACTTACCATCCGCTGACCACTTGCTCGTTTGCCCGAAGGCATTTTTTAACGAATTAAAAAAAAAAGTTGTATAAGATAATTTTATTATTAAGACTTGCTAAGGGTATAGCGTTGTCGTTTACTTCGCAACGTTTGATCAGTGTTGGCTAAGCCTCGAAGAGTTATTAGCATCACTTGACTGCCTGTTTCACCAGTGTCATACCGTCTGGACGCCCTCCGGCCAGGAGGGATGACGATCTGTGAAAGATTGCAGGCAGATGCTGGATGCGGCAAGCTGAAGACGGCGCTATGGCGCTTATTAGGGGAGGCCTATGTCGAGCAGTGGACTAGAATGGACCGATGATGATGATACCGTCTGTTTATTTTGTTAGAACACTAACAGAGATGACGTCACATCTATTTGTCAGATATAGTTTATCCAAGGGTGGTGCAATAGACCCATCTTGTAATAGCGGAATAGGTACTTACTTACCCACTCTACCCCATCACTCGTTTCTGCAATGCAGTCAGCATCAGTAGTCACCATCTCGACATCAAAACTCTGGAAGGGTCAAGGAACTGTACTGCATTGGCATATGGCAGTGGTTTAAGTATATCTTCTGGCAGAGTCAGTTCAAATAAGTTACTAGGTTGCTAGGGACCAAGGTACGTAGTAAGTCCATCATTGTCGGGTCATGTCTGGACTGTCTGGTTCAATTACGCAAACAAAAAAGCAAAAACGTTACAATCAGATATACCGAAACAAGAACCGTCACAGACGGACATAAGTTTCGTCTTTTAAGCGATCGCATAGATGTTATGCCAAGTTTAGACCGGCAAAAAAAGTCATGCAAGTTTCAATACGAGGCCGTAATGGGAACGAGTTCGGAGTGAGCCATTGAACGCCGCAAAGTATTGCAACTTGTACGATTTTTCTTGCAGATCCAACTCGGCTCGACTGCTATTGCCCCTATTACAAAAATTTAAATGCTGCTGTTGAAATAACAGCACAGCAGAATAGGAACGAAAACTAGGAAGTGATGAAAAGATCTTCGGTTGTCCGATAGGAAAGTATTGAATCACAGCACAGCAGTTACCTAACTCGGAAGTATTGACCTCCCAAATGTAGGTCAACCATTCACAGCCTTCACTGCTTTGTGATCGCTTTTTTATCGATCTAATGTAAACTAAATACCGGATTCAAACAGAAACAATCCATTCATAATTTACAGTAGTTTTCAAAATATTTTATTAACACAATTCATTCAATAACACCAAAGATTATAACATTCTCTAACATGAAACCTAAAATAAAATACAATTTCACCTAATCGTATTTACTTACCAATTTATATCATTCAAACATCATTTCGACTATGAGGTATACAGAATAAATATTATATTTGAAATATATTTCACATAAATTAGCCGTCAGAAGTGTATAGTATAATATTAGCTATAGCTTCAATTGAATATACGACAGTGCTAATGTCAGAATAGCATACAATACCCTTGCCGTCTCATTCGTTCGCTTAGAAGACCGAAAAGGAAAATAAAACACACAGAACGATCAAGTAGAAACAAAATAATATGGAATGTACAAATTATGTTTATTCACTGATTCCTGGCATTACAATATTTGTGACTCTCTTTTGAAAAACATTCGAAGTGGTCACTCGAGAGTAAACAATTACAGGCCCGGTAATAATTATAAGGTTACATAATTACACCCACTATAACACTGAAAGCTATTAGCATGTATATGTATAAGCCAGGTTTAACCTTAACATTCTCAGCAGAGACACGGTACACAGTACCTTGGGGGTTCAACGGTTTATAAATTATTTTTAAGATAACTTGTTTGGACTTAAATTTCTATTCTAACTGTACATTAGTTTCGCCTTAACGCTAAAATAATCTAAAAAGTGATATCGTCAGATGGAGCCGATCGCGGATGGAAGGAGCGCGCAACTAAATTGATATGTCGAGGTGGAACAAAACTCTCCTGTCACCGAAAATTAAATTATAGGCAGTAGATTTAAATAAGTAACGCTGTCGCGGGGTAGCGTCGTATCATGATTAACTTCGAACGTGGTCGTTTTACAAAATGATAGGTTAGAAAATACTGGTCCGCGACTCAGGGCGCGGGGCGGCCGCAGCATCAGGACCGCCCCCGCCGGAGCTATGCGGACCGATGTTCGAGTACCCAAGAGTTTATACAGGTGCTCCGGGGCTCTATGCGGGGCTGTACCGGCGACGACATCACTGCGCGAGGGCATAGAGCCTCGAAGCATAGGCGACGGGAGACAAGTGTTGCAGATTTACATTTTCGTGTAAAGATAGATGGCGACGATGAGACCGTATAGACCCAACACTTCAGCGAAAATGAGGATAAGGATCATGCCGACGAATAATCTGGGCTGTTGCGCTGTGCCGCGGACGCCGGCGTCGCCAACGATGCCGATGGCGAACCCAGCGGCGAGGCCGGAGAAGCCCACGGCCAGACCCGCGCCCAGATGGATGAAACCTCTGGAAAAAACAATGACCAATATAGAAAAGTTGAATAACACCACACACTGTCATTTCAAAGTTAAATATTTCAAAAACGTCAAGACGTCGCGACGTTTCGTCAATTTGCCCGTGATCATGATGCATGTAACTGCATCGAAATATCGGGAGCTCATCAAACCTATAAGGTAATCGCGGGCAATATCCCGTTTTCATTATGTCTAATGCACTTTTAACACGAAACTACCGTGAGACTCAATCATAGTGAAATAAACGGACCGCGGCGTGGCGTGTATTCCCAGAGGAAGGACTACGGATTTGTCCGAAACATGTCAGGCTATACTCGACTAACATACGTGAGTGATCCGTTTATTTCACTATGTCTAATGCAATTAACCGCGAATCATTTAAAACTGTTATTCCAAAAACGGGTGACCAGATTTCAACGAAACTTGGCTAAGAACCATCTCTTTTAAACTAGCTTTCGATTAAAAAAAAAACCGCATCGAAATCGGTCCATCCGTTTGGGATCTATGATGACAGACAGATACACAGATTCACATGTCAGTGTCAAAAATCCGCTGCAATCGTGTCGAGTGAGGTCTACCTGTCATTCTCCACCAATGAGAGAGCAGCTACTAGCTGATGATTGGTGAAGATTGATATTATGCCCCGCGGCTTTGCCCAAGTGAAATATTTCAAAATGGGCTAGTTCCCTATCCTGTGGGAATTTCGAAAAATCCATTCTTATTGCACCTCTAGGGTACTCAAGGTACATGTTTGTCAAATTTCAAGTCTCTAGGACCAGTGGTTTAGGCTGTGCGTTGTCTGTCAGTCAGTCAGTCAGTCAGTCAGGTTCCTGTTTTATAGGTCATAGATAAAAGGTATAAAAAGTGGACTATTACTATTGCTCTATGACTGCTGATGATGGTAATGATATGGTAATGATGTGGTATGGCTGGCAAGGTAGCTTTTCAAATACATGAAATTGCGAAATAATATTAACCTTTTGTTACCAGACGCACGTTCAATCAAAACAGTAAATTCAGTTGCGGAGCCGTCGGCTTTTAATTACCAGATATCGTAAACTTAAATCGTTTTCGATGAAATGATGTGACCAATGACAAGCCATTTATAACATGAAACTACCGTGAGACTCAATCATAGTGAAATAAAAACGGATCACTCACGTATATAAGTCGAGTTTAGCCCGACATGTTTCGGACTAATTCGTAGTCCTTCCTCTGGGAGCGCACGACCCAGCGGCGGCGAGACGCACACTGCGCGCCGCGGCTCTGCTCGCGCGACTACTAGACGCAGTGTAGCATAGACATGTCGGGCTAAACTCGACTTATATACGTGAGTGATCCGTTTTTATTTCACTACGACAAGCCATTTGTTCAAACAAAAACGCATACAGGATGTTACAAAAGTACCCGTAAAGCCTAAAGGGGGTTAAATGGTCCATAAAGAGTCCATTTACAATATTTGAAACACTGTATGAAATAAAGTCGAGAGTCGCTGGACAAGACGAGTCCTAGAATGGAGACCCAGAGCGGACACTAGATGGCGCGCCAGACCACCGCAGCGCTGAATGGACGATGTTCGACGGTACGGAGGTCGAGACTGGACGGGCACAAGATCGCCAAGAGTGGAAGAAGAGGGAAGAGACCTATATCCAGTCAACAAAAGGCCACCATGATGATGATGAAATATATTTTTTTTTTTCATACAATATGCAAAATAACCCCACATTTTTTAGGGGTCATTTTGTGACACGTTGTGTAGGTACGATGCAGATTTCGTAAGATTTGGACATAATAATACACACAAGCAAAAAAGACGGGTCACTTACAATACGAAGTTGTATGAAATGAAAAGTGACCCGTTAATATCCAACTTTTTGTACTTCGGTCAATAAATTTTTCTTTGCCACTCGTTGCCTTGATGTCCCCTGGGTAACTCGTCTAAAAATAAGATTTTCTAAGGCACCACTCCTTCAAACGTTAAGAGTTTCGACAGTCATATGCCAATTTCTTCATGCTTCATCTCCTAAGCATGCAAATCCTGACTTTCGGGGGAGTGGGGTCTTAGAAAATCATCATAATTTTGATGAGTTACCCGGGAGACATCTCCATGGCAACGAGTGGCAATGAAAAGTTGCTTGCCCATTTTAATTTTTTCGGTCATCCTGGTCGAAATTATTTCACCACGCCACGGTATGGCGGAAGTCCTGGGTTCGAATTCCAGTTCGAGAATTATTTTTTCTGGTCTTTCTGTATATTTATGTTTCAGTTTCAGTGTTTCAGAACGGAAAGTGCCTAGTATGGGACGCTACTTGCGTCAGCACTGTTGCCGCCAGCCACCTGAGTCGTACCGTCCGCGCCCCGTCTGCAGCCGCGGAGGAGGCCGGTGCAAAGAAACGGCTTAAGTACGCAGCCTTGGAGCAGCTGTACCACTTTGTTCCTGTGGCTGTGGAGACCTTGGGCAGTTGGGGTGCGGATGCAAAGGGTTTTGTACGGGAATTGGGTCGTAGGCTCGCGGATGTCTCTGGTGACTCCCGCTCCAGTTCGTTCTTGGTGCAAAGGTTGGCCATCGCCATTCAGCGCGGTAATGCAGCGAGTGTGATGGGGACCTTTGCGTTTTTTTAGGGGTTTATTTTTGACATTGATTAACTAACATAGTAATTAAGTAGGATCAAAGTTTCAGTTTGAAATTTGAGAAATATAGTGACCCGTTATTTATGCTCATTAGTTTAGGTACATTTTGTCACCAAGTAGAAAGTTTTAAGTGAAGCCAATATTGATTAGTACACACGTATTATTGTCACAATGACAATAGTCATTAAACTACGGCAACAAAAGCCAGTAAATGTAAGGTAATGGTAGCTTTAGTCTGAATAATTAGTCAAATGTATTGTTGGACTACATTATGTCATCATTTTGGTAAGTCGCTATTGGATTCCTTCTAAGTTCTAACTAGCCCTACAGGTATGAGATGCATTTATCGACAAACAAATGAATAAGTGGGACATTTTAAGTTCTATCAGAAATATCTAGGCAATCTGTATTACATTATGAAATCAAGAATATTGTTATTGATACAAAAATGTATAGGAATAACGCATACACCTACTGTTATCATCTAGATTGGTTAAGCCTGTTATCAAGGCAGCCAGAAGTGCCTACTTGGGAAAGGTAGTAAGTACAGCATAAGTAAATTAACTTTGAAAAATATTTGCTTAGCTCGTAAATCAAATTAAATGGGAATGACATGCATGAGGCATAGTTGGTGAAGCTGTTTACTTTTCCGAATGCCACCAATGTTGTTAAAAATTACATTGCCGAATAAATTATCACTACAACTGGTATGGTTTCAAACAGCAGTCCTAAAACAATGAAATAACTTCTCTCACCAAAAGGAAAATCAGATAAGTTTCAAATTCAATAATATTTATTTAAATTTACTGGACAAAGCAAGCACCGACTGGAGCCTGATTTGGTTTAGCATTTAATTTATTAGTGTCATTTCGTTTAGCAGTTGTTGGTATGGAACTACTGAAGAACACTAGAACCAATAACAATGATCATTTCTTTAGTTAATTTTTAACCTCGGACAAAAAAGAGGGGTGTTATAATTAACCCCCCACAAAAAAGAGGGGTGTTATAAGTTTGACATGTGTATCTGTGTGTCTGTGTATCTGTCTGTGGCATCATAGCTCCCAACGGGTGGACCGATTTCGATGCGGTTTTTTCAGTCGAAAGCTATTTTAATCGAGATGGTTCTTAGCCAAGTTTCATTAAAATCTGTTTACCCGTTTTTGAAATATTAAACTTTGAAATGACAATGTCAGGGGTTTTTCAACTTTTCTAAGTTGGTTAGGTTATAATACCACATGTTCTAACAATAGCAATTAATTAATGTAAGAATAAGAAAACTTTTGAATAGTTAATTATTCCTAATAAACCTAATTTAGTATGTAATATTTTAGTTTTAAACAAATAAAAAGTTGTCAAGTTTCTTGCGGAGCATTCTTCTTAGCAATCATGGTCTTTCCGAAAGTGCTGCGCTGGTAGACTCAAAAAAATTACGTGTAAAAGAGCATTCCTTTTTGCTAAATAAAATTTTGTTTTTTTTTTTATTTTAAACCTCCCTGCGAGAGGATGCCTCTCTTCAACAATGTGACATAATATAAACTGGAAATGTGGAGATGAGATAATCAGTGCAATAAACCTTAAATGGGGGCAAAAGGATTCATGGAATGCCCATCAAGTGAGACTTAATGCCAATGGCATAAAAAATGGCATGTGGCCATGAATTATATCACTCATTACCATTGTCACGTCCAAGGCCCTAGGAAATGTGACATCGGAATCACTGAAGCATAACAATGATTTTTAAGTGTCTTAGAGATGTATTTGGCACTGGAGGTTGATAAGTGGTTGCAAAAATTGTGCTCTGAAGAGTACAGGTTCTTTTAATTTTGGTTTCTGGCACTTCATGTTTGCACTGTCATTGAACTAAAAAACAATTACTTTGCTCACCCGCGATCACTAATGACAAATAGTTATATCTGTGCGGCAAATGTATGTTTCCATGCAACACCTCCATGCACTACAAGTGTAGTGGAAGTGGTGGCATGTTGAGCGGTTGTTGTTGTGCTTCGTAAATGGCCTCGTGGAGAGTGCCGAAACGCGTCAGCGTTTAGTATAGTGGTGGTGGTGATAGTTGGGTCTGTGTGGCATGTGTTGATTCGTGTAGCAGTGGAGGTGGAGGTGTTGCATGGAAACATACATTTGCCGCACAGATATAACTATTTGTCATTAGTGGTCGCGGGTGAGCAAAGTAATTGTTTTTTAGTTCATAAATATGGACCTCCGCAAAGTAACGCCTGATTCAATAAATTACTGTCATTGAATTTATCTAATATAAAAAAAAACACTTAACTTAGTATCCTCAGCATGATTTAGTCATGGCATTCCAGATCAGATTAGATTGCAAGTTGCACAATAAAAAAATATTTATTTGGACATGGCCAAAATTAGCACAATATGTGGGCATATTAAAAGTAACTGGATGTGATAAATTATTGAACAAAGTCAGCTACACCCGATGTGGAATATACTTTTCTTTTCTAGTAGTAATTAGTTACCCATCAAAGACAACAAAAAAAGAATTTTCTCAGTATCTTAAGAGTCATTGAGCAAGTCTAAATGAGGCGTTAAAGTCTAGGTCAAGTCATAGTGTTGACAGAAATGTCATAGATGTCTAAGTGTGACTTCTAAGCACTTTGCAAAGGTAATGTAATGACTAATGAGGATAAAATAAATAGAATGTGAGTCCCATTGTATCTTACTTAGGTATTTACATGTGTGCTGTCTCATAATTTGTAAATATCGTTACATACAATAAAGAGTCTTACTTACTTTTAACATGAAACTACCATGAGACTCAATCATAATGAAATAAAAACAGATCATCATTCAAATATATAAGTCGAGTTTAGCCCGACATACATAAGTGAGTGATCAGTTTTTATTTCATTAGTCTTACATTTACTTGCATACATACATACATACATAAATATACATATACATATATAAAATAAGTAGGTTCTGTTACCTGAACAAGGTGTAACCCGCACTCGGGGGCTCCAGGGAACCGGCGATCAGGACAGCCACCACCAGCCCGTAGATGGCAATGATACCCGCCATGACGACGGGGATGATGGACTTCATGATGAGCTCCGGCCTCATCACCGACATAGCGGCGATACCGGTACCCGACTTGGCTGTGCCATAAGCCGCTCCCAGCGCTGGAATTAACAACATTTAACTTCATTTCATTTCGTTTTTAGTATGTAAATGCTTTTTTACTGAATGTACTGGGTCAATGAACTGTTTTATGCCACTCGGTGCCATGGAGATGTCCCCTGGGTAACTTGTTTAAAATAAGATTTTCAAAGGCACCACTCCATTAAATGTTAGGATTTTCAACAGCCATATGCCAATTCTTTCATGCTTCATCTCCTAAGCATGCCAATCCTGACTTTTGGGGGCGTGGTGTCTTAGAAAATCTTAATTTAGATGTGTTATTCAAGTGACATCTCCATGGAAACAACTGGCAATAAAAAGATGATTGGCCCAAATACGAAAAACTTCCGAAGTATCACAAGTTCAACCTTGTAATCTAGTGCAGGCAGTAAAAAAATAGTTAGAAATTGCTTACTAAGGTGACAGTCAACATGACTATTAACAACTTAGTGTGATAATATGAAATTTCATAGTCACATGACCATTAAAGTGTTTGCAGCTCCTTGTGGTATTGATGAATGTTATTACTTCTTATGTGACAGTTAGAATATAAATACTATTACTTGTCTGTAACTGGATGTCAGCATTTTATAACTAATGGATAGACATCTTTACATAATCATCTGATCAGAACTGGTTAAAATTCCCATAATTTGTGGGTAGAAATTATTAATTTACGTATTCTGCATTCTATACTTGCAAGATAAATTTGTTATTGTTAGATATTGATATATTTTTATACTCTTAGGTCTAGAAAGAGGTGTATTCATTATGATGTTTCCAAGTAGCATCCAGTGACTTCAAGGTTATGGGAAAACTATTATGCAAGATAAATTGATAATAAGCGTTTTACATGATACAATGGTTTTGGTTACTCTCAGCTTAACTAAACCTTTTCTCAAAGAAGGAATTTGGTAACTTTGCAATGATCCATTTTAGGATATGAGTAAACTCAGGCTGTAGAAAGATGTCCTAGAGATATTTATGTCAGAAGTACTTCTAAACCTAATATTATGTCCGTAAAGGGAGTGGCAGTTAAAACTTTATCAGTTATCAGGCTATTGTTGGTTTTAGAAAACTCATGTCCTTTGCAGCTTCATCACAGGACCAATCACATGACTAAGAAGCATAGACAAACTTTTTTTTTTCATTTTGTGCACTCCATGAATCCTTCTCAGAGCCTCTGGTAATGTCAAAAGAGATTCCAGAAGCACTTCAGTTTAGGTTATGTTAAGTTAAAAACATATGACCTGTCACATGATGTCCTTAAGTTGGGTCATGTGATCTAATGGACACACTTTTCGTAGGCTCATAAATCCTGTGATTCAGTGGGAATTCCGATCGATATATCATTGAGGGCTGTTACGAAAACAGTATCATAAGTAAAATTACCACTTAAACAATTATAAGACCCAGGACTGGAAGAAAACTCAAATCAAAGCACACATCCTTGTGGCATCCAATCGAATGACGAATCATAAGTTTTTGAGACATTTTCTTTCCAGGCAATCACTTCAAGCAGCCTGGCATCCAAAGATTCTTTGTTAGAATAGTCAACAGCTACCAACATGGCAAAACTTAATTGTCAATCACATGACACGCCAATGAATCATTGTAAAAAAATTAGGTACACAATAAAACATTTTCTGGAATCCGCCCCTCGCGCTGAAAAAACTCGTCTAGACATAACACCCAGTCTCCAGTCTGTGTTCGTCACACATATTTCCGAATGTCTATCTATCGTATGGGACAAGGTGCGGCTATACCTATAATTAGGATGCCTAAAATAACACCGCATTCATAATTTTATACTTATGTTCTCTGTCTACAACAAATCACATGCATTTGGCTACGTGAAGCATACCAAAAATTGCTAGAAGTAGGACAATCCATTTCGGCAGATCGATAAAACGAATCTAGACAGCCATTTAAATACAAGTTACACAGAATCTCTTACCGCTAAAGATGATAGCGGACGCCGCCCCCATAACTCCAAAGAAGGGTCCATAGATGGGATTATCAGCCGACATGTTGAATTTGAAGTGTGGGAGTATTTACAGGTCCCAAAAACTGTGATGACTATCTGCACACACTCACTCCACGGAACTACTTTAGCACAGACAAATATGGCCCAAGCCTTGCAGACTCGATAGAATGGGTCATATGACGATTGATGTTCAAGGCAGTGCTCGATATGCCCCTAGTTCTGATTGGCTTTCGTACGTCACTTCCTAAATGCGCAACCAATCCTGAGCTAAAGATTTCGCAGCGTTCTGACGTAGATCATTGATGTGGATCGCTGGCCAGCAATTTCCTTCTGCGCATGTACGGATTAACGGTTTCACTCCTTTTACTAGTGTAATTTCAAAAGAAAATTAGTTTTGTGTTGTTGCAGTCGATTAAAATTTAACGAAAAAATTGATTTTGCCAAAAATAATTAGCTACTTCGCAAAGTAGGAGATATTTAAATAATAAATTAATGTATTGATTATTTTAGGAATACCATGTAACAAGCTTTAGTAGCTTTGGTAGTTTCCTATTTTATCTATTATTATTTCCACTTTATTCAGATAATTATTTATTACTAGCTGTTGTCCGCGACTTCGTCCGCGTAGAATTTGTTTATTCCTATACCGCTTATATAATTAAGTCCTGCATAACAATTAACTGTCCACTATCCCATGCGTTTAAATCTGTTTAATTTGGGAAGCCATTCTCAGGAATGATGGCCTAGGAGCCTAGATGTTATTTTTGAATTCTTTTCATTGCAGGGGGGCTACGCCCACTGATAAATCTGCTTACTGCATGATTTACTTTTTCTTACTTACTTATCGTATGGAAATGGAATTTATTGTGGAGTTAATAATTTCATTTCATTTTCATTACTTATTAATATCCAGAATCAAATGGTTTCGGGAAGAATTATTTGTAGGCTTCTTGTTATTTGGGCTGTTACGAACCCAAAGTTTCGCTTCCCCTCCCATTTTGCTAGCTGCAGCGCAGTGGTTTGGTACTTATCAATGTTGTCTTGGAGGAAGTGTTGTATATTTGAATACTTTTTTATTTTCCTTTCGGTGGCGTCATGGTTCGGTAATTATTAATGGCTTGGAGGAAAGAGTAGTATTTGTATTCCAAGTTTAAAACATTTTTGTAGTTGTGTTAAATTTTTTTGGCAAAGAAATTGACAGTGATACTTCCTTGTTTTTTAACGTTTTATGACTTTATTAGATGTAGTGAATGTATTTAAACTTGTTTGGTACTTAATCATAATACATATTCCGTTTGATTAAGCCAATTTCATTCATAGTAGTAAATAAAAACATATCCATTTTTGTTGATTTTGTCCGTTTTTCATTGATGTCGAGTTAAAATTAAAGAAATCATTACAATTACATCCAACATTAGGTATATTCATTATGAAAGTTATTGTTCCTTAATAGTTCATCAATATAATCAAAGTTTCATTACTCTGTATTTTGTTTTGTTCTGATTATACACAAAAACCTTAAATTTACCGACTTTTTGTAGTTACGAGGGGCGGCTGATAAGTAATCTGCTTGGTCAGAAATATATACATATATATATATATATATATGGACGACCGAATAGCCTAGTGGTTAGAGACCTTGACTATGAAGCTTGAGGTCTCGGGTTCGAATCCCGGTCGGGGCAGGTGTTTGTATGATGAATACGAATGTTTGTTCTCTGGTCTTGGATGTTTAATATGTATATAAGTATGTATTTATCTATATAAGTATGTTTATCCGTTGTCTAGTACCCATAGTACAGACTTTGCCTAGTTTGGGACTAGGTCAATTGGTGTCATTTTTGTCCCATGATATTTTTTTTATTTTTTTCATTTATATACAAAAATAATGCTGGCTGGTATGGATTTATATTCGTTTGTTATTCTATTTTCAAAATGAATTTCACTCATTTGTTTATTGCATCACGTTTATTTGTCTCCTACAATTGTTTCAAACATGTCGGTAGAAAAAGTAAAAAGTAATAAAATCGAGCAGCGTGCGGTGATTAAGTTTTTGACTAAAGAAGGGAATACGCCTTCGGAGATCAGACAGCGTATGTTACGTGTGTTTGGCAGTTCGTGTTCTTCCGAATTTGTTATAGTGTTTTGGTCAAAGCAGCTTAAGTTAGGTCGTGAGAGCCTGGAAGATGATCCTCGAAGCGGAAGACCAGTTTCGGCCGTCACCGATGAAAATGTAACCAGGGTGAAAAAATATATATTAGAGGACCGACGAGTGAAGCAGTGGGAGATAGCTAGAGATGTGGGCGTCAGTAAAGAGCGAGTCAATGAAATAATTCATGAGCATTTGAACATGTCCAAGGTTAGTGCACGTTGGGTCCCCAGAATGTTGACTACATTTGACATAGAGAGGCGTGTCAAATGTTGCGAAGAGTTTTTGGACATGAGTCGAGGGAAAGAGGAAGAAATAATTTCTAGAATTGTAACATGTGATGAGACTTGGATTCGACAATGGGACCCGGAAAGTAAGCAAGAGTCGTTACAGTGGAAATTTAAGGATGAGAAGCCGCCTCGGAAATTCAAGGTCTGTCCATCGGCAGGTAAACATATGGTTACAATCTTTTGGGACACAGAAGGGATTTTGCTCATAGATTATTTACTGAAGAAAACTACAATGACTGCTGATTATTACTCAAACTTACTATATCAACTAAGAGAGACAGTAAAAGAAAAACGGCGAGATAAACTAAGCAAAGGAATTCTGATTTTGCACGATAACGCACCAGTGCATACCGCCCGCACAACGAAGCTAGCAATTAAAGACAATGGCTTCGAAACCATTGACCACCCCCCTTGTAGTCCAGATCTAGCCCCCTGTGACTATTTTCTGTTTAGACTTCTCAAGAAAGACCTCAGGAGACGAAGGTTTATGACCGATGACGAAATGAAGGCTGCGGTTACTGATTTTTTTGACGACAAACCGAAAGTTTTTTTTTTATGGTTTAAATTCAATATTTGAAAAATTTAATAAGTGCATTTTACTAGCAGCCACGACAGTCTATTGTTTCATTGTTAGGTAGATTACTTTTCAGCCGCCCCTCGTATTTTAGTAACAATATCACTGAACGAATAAAGCAGTAATATACAAATATCCAAACAATAACTATTTAAAAGTGCACGAATAAAGACGTAAGCGTTTCATATGTTGCATGATTATAGTCCCAAAACTGTTTAATAAGGTACGTATATCATTGTTACAAAAACAGTTCTCCAGCATCTTTGCCGAATAAAGATGTATAGACAGTAAAAAAAAAATTGCTTTGTACGAAATGCATGCGAACATAAATGTAATATACATTTAGTTTAATTTATAAAGAATTACGCAATGTAGTCCTAATTCATCAAAACCATGTAAAAGCTTATTTATTTCTGCCTAGTTTTAAATTAAAACACTAAACTTTGCAGCAAAAACTTGAGCAGTACGAGCGGTTTACCTTGTTTTATTTTTCCTGTAAAGTAGTGGTTTTGACATTACCGCTTTATTCGGTTGGGGTGCGATTTGTATTAAACAATATAGTTTCTATATAATTTTTTAAATCAATTTCAGTCGCAGCGTTCAAATAGCTAGAATCTAGTAGAAAGCTTTAATTGTAGCTGGCTACACTGGCCACGTGCGTTTGACAGCTGTCAAAAATGACGTGTGGTGAATAAAAACATGCGGCTTTTTTTGATCAAAAATATCTAAAACAAAATACAAACAGAACCATTAAGTTTAAGCAAAGATGAAGTTTAATTACAAGGTTAGTACTGTACCGTTGGTATACTCCGTATCAAAATAACACAACTGTAGCCATTACAACTTTTCTGAACTTGAGCTTTCGTGCCTAGTATTTTTTGGTTTTTAAAACATTTATCTATCAATGTGGAGTATTTAAGCGTGCATGTAGTGAACAGTTTTGTTATATACTATTGTATCCCTGATATTACAATGTCAACGAATAATTTATAAATAAATAAATAGATATTATAAGTTAATAACCTATGTATAAACATTTCAGTTCCAAAATCTCCTGGGCACCGTATACCGCCGGGGAGACATTGTTTTCACGAACACTGGCAACTGTGTCATCAGCCCAGTGGGCAACAAAATCACCATATACAACTTGGTTCAGTAAGTATATTCTTTCAGCCATCCTAATCCTAACTAATATTATAAATGCGAAAGTAACTGTCTCTCTGTCTGTCTGTTTGTTACCTGTTCACGGGAAAACTGCTGCACCAATCTAAATGAAATTTGGTTAGAAGATAGTTTGAATATTGAGGAATAACATAGGCTACTTTTTATTTGGGAAAATTATATAGTCCCACGGGATAGCGATAACCGAAATCTACGGACGAAGTCGCAGGCAATAGCTAGTCCTAAATAAAAACGTTCTGAGAGATCTGTGACCAGTGCCCAGCGGTGGGACATAATTAAAAAAGCTGGTGATGGATGATGGAATATTTAATTTAATGTCCCTTAAGCGGTTTTGCTTTTAAATAATAAATGTTAATACCTAACAGCGAAAGTAAGGGGCATATTGTAATTTAAATACTACCAATCAACACAGGAAAAAAAAACCCTATCTACATATGTTTAAAAGTGATTTTAGGTATTTTGTCTCTTACACCAATTGAGACTTCCACCATCAATATGCTTATATCACGTAAAGAAGCCCAGTTTAGCTCGTCATGATTAGTTGTCATCCCAATTTCAACCGTTATAGTATCCACAACCTCAAGTCTCATGGGAGTTCGATGTAATAATAAGACATGTAATTTGTTTTTTTCAGGAACAAGAGTGTTACACTACCTTTGGAGAGCCATTATAACTATACAGCGCTTGATGTCTCACCCAATGGATCTACATTGCTGGCAGTTAATGAACGTAAGTATATTTATGTTTTAAAATAACCTATGTGGCGCGATGCCCGAAAGATTTTAACGAAAGACGAACTTTTAGTGGACTGTATGAACAAGGGGTATTTCTAACGTGTGTTTCCCGACCTAATATTAAATATGGGTACAACTGATGTAAAACAAATGATTGCGATCGTGCTCACCTGATCTTCCGAAGCGGCGGTCATCCAAGCAGTACCTCAGGGTTATATCCAGAGCTGGGCCCAGTGTAGACACTTCCCTTACTGCTAGACTCCACAAGCACACACCACATACAGCCCGAGCGCAATCTTAGTTGGTCTTTAATTTGGATGACATTAATTTCTATACGTTCAGAGCAATTCGCCGACACTGGTTGAGGGTTCCGCGATAACGAGTACGATGGGCGACTATCCTCGAGGGAGTCGACAAGACCAGTCCTTTTAAAAGGGAAAAAAAAAAACTAAAAACGGAAGTGCCGTATTTTGACAGCTAAATTATTGCCAATTTAAAAATAGCATTGACACGACTGAACATTCCGCCCACCTAAATCCGACGGTATACCGGGACGTGCCGCGGCATTTACAACAGAGCGATAACTGGAAACCGCGTAAGGTGGTTACGAGAGACTATAGACAACTTAACTTTACTATAGATTACGAACTAATTATGATAAGTTACAACTACCTTGTATTTGTGAAAGCAGTGTAAGCGGTAAAAAATTTAAGTTGAGTTTAATTAGATGTCTATTGCCAAAGGCAAAGGACACATCTTGGCAAGAGGCCTTTTGTACTGACCAGTCGCAGTCTTTACGGTTACCACTCGACAGATGCCATCTGCACCGGGATGCAGTGCGACAATACGACCTAAAGGCCAGTTAAGTGGACTCAATAGTTCATTAACGATAAGTACCATAGTTCCCACAGTGATATTCGAATTACACTTGTCCCACTTAGACTTTTGTTGTAGCGTGTGCATATACTCACGGTGCCATCTACACCAGAAATCTTGGTGCATCTTTTGGATTAGTTTCCAACGCTGGAGTACGCCAAGATTCGAACCGACAAAGTTTTCCTCTGGCATGATCGACAAAGGCTCCAGAGTCAGAAAATGGCCCGGAGTCAAGGCAGAGAGGTCATTAGCGTCCGAGCTAAGTGGCGTCAGAGGGCGCGAGTTCAACATCGCCTCTATCTGTGCCAAAACTGTGTAGAACTCTTCGAAGGTGAGTCGTTGAGCACCGACAACGCGAGCTAAATGTGTCTTAACCGACTTGATTCCTGCCTCGGCAAGACCATTAAAATGAGGACTTCCAGGAGGGCTGAACGAGAACTTAATCTGTTCCGAACCAGCAGCCTTTTGCATTATGGAACCAAGATAGTTACTTGCACCAACGAAATTACGACCTTGATCGGAGACAAGATGGCTACAACGACCACGACGTGCGATAAACCCCCTCAGTACAGCCAGGAAAGCTTCCGACGACAGCTCGGAAGCTAGTTCGATATGAATAGCCTTCGTGCTGGTGCAGACGAAAACACAAATGTAGCCTTTAAAAGTCTTTGCACCACGGCCGCGCCTGAGGGCGACGCTGTACGGTCCACCGTAATCGACGACAGAACTCGAAAAAGGTTTAATTTGATTTACCCTACACGAAGGTAAGTTACCCATGAGTGGAGCGGGAGCGAGTTGCGGACGAACACGAAAACATTTAAGACAGCTCGAGATAACAGAGTGAATAGCGCGTTTACACGATAGGATCCAGAAGTGTCGAGAGAGGAGATTTTTAAGAGTTTGTGCACCGGGGTGCATGAAGCGAGTATGATACTCATAGATTAGAAGAGAAGTGAGGCGATGTGAGCGGGGCAACAACAACGGATGTTTGACTTCGAATCCAACCTTAGCGTTAGCAAGGCGACCGCCCACCCTGAGAAGACCTACTTCATCGATAAAAGGTGTCAATTTTCTCAAACTTCTTGGCAGCGAGTTGGGAGACCCTTTCTTCAAGTGCTCAATCTCCGACGAGAACACTCTCTCCTGCACTGACTTTATTAAAATTTCAAACGCTCTGTGCAACTCAAATGGCTCTATAGGTCCTCCGAGACGCTTTTCGGGGGATGATTGTCGAGAATTATGTATGAATCGAAAGCAATACGATAAAATTCGCTTTAATGTTGAAAGCGACGAGAATTTATTCAACAACGATTCCATAAAAGTTGGTTCACTAGAAACTACAAGGCTAAAGATTCTCTGCTCCTCTTGTAGGTCCGGATTCGAAAACGATAGAGTATTTGCAGTGGGCCATTTTTCCTCACGATCCGCAAGCCACGAGGGGCCTTTCCACCATATGTCATGATTAACGAGATCAACGGGCAACAGACCGCGCGAGCCGCAGTCTGCAGGATTCGAGTGGGTCCCGACATGCCTCCATCGGTCAGGAGCAATGATATCATGGATGTGGCTAACTCGATTTGCCACGAACGTTTTCCACTTCGAAGGGCAGGACTTTATCCATGATAAGACGACACTAGAATCCGACCAAGCATGAATTTCATCGACAGAGCAGAACGGTTTCAGTGCTTCGGTGGTAGAGTGCATAAGATCGGAGAGAAGAACGGCAGCTTGTAGCTCCAATCTTGGAATAGACTGCTTACGAAGTGGTGCGACTCTTGACTTCGCACAACAAAGGACGACAGAGCATGATCCATGACAGTCTACGAAACGACAGTAAACTACAGCGCAGTAACCACGCTCCGAGGCATCTCCAAAGCCGTGGAGCTGTAGCGAAACGAAAGGGCCAACGATACGACGAGGAATGGACACTGATGCCAACGACGGCAATTCAGATTTTAGACGCTGCCATTCTTGAGCGATATCAGAAGGCGCATCGTCGTCCCAAGCGACACCAGCGGTCCAGAGTAACTGCATAAGGTATTTAGCGTAGAACGTAAGTGAACCAAGGAAACCCAAAGGGTCATAAATGCGGGCAATCTCGGACAGAATTGTACGCTTTGTGCAACGATATTCGCTGGCCTCAGCGACGCGAAAACGAAAGGAATCCGACTGAGGCTGCCACAAGAGCCCTAATATTTTTAACGAAACGTCAGACAATTCTTCGAAATGCTTAAGCTCTTCAGAGTACAAATCCGAAAGTGGCAGGCTGTCCAGAAAGGCACCACTGTTTGAGGTCCACTTCCTTAAGTGGAAACCTGCCGACGACAGTATTTTTGTGAGCTCTACTTGAAGCGAGAGAGCCTGTTCAACGGAGTCCGCTCCAGCGACGACGTCATCGACGTAAATATCACGAGCAAGAACAGCGGCACCAGCAGGGTATATCTCAGCGGAGTCCTGAGCAAGTTGAGCCATGGTCCGAAGGGCCTGAAACGGGGCCGAAGAAACACCATACGTAACCGTTAACAGACGATAGTCACGCACGGGTTCAGCTGCGGAGGGCCTCCATAGGATACGCTGGTAGTCAGCGTCTTCTTCAGGTACTAATATTTGCCTGTACATTTGTTTCACATCGCCTGTGAATACTACGGCATGCCAGCGAAAGCGCATGAGTAAATCGAAAATATTAGCTTGAAGTTTAGGACCAGCGAGAAGTGTGTCGTTCAATGAGACGCCCTTACCGTCCTTCGCGCTGGCATCGAATACCACGCGGAGGGGTGTGGTAACTGAAGCACGCTGTATACCATGATGAGGTATATAATTGAACTGGCCCACACCAGTAGTAGGAGGGTTTACCTCCTCGAGATGACCACGCGACTGATAGTCTTTCATAAAATCGACGTAAGCTGCCTTGAACTCAGGGTTACAATTGAGCTTACGCTCCAACGACAAGAATCGCTTTAGTGCGATTCCGCGAGAATTATCGAAGATAGGTTTACTAGTAGGGTCTACAAAAGGTAAAGGTACCACAAATCTACCCTCCTCATTACGAGAATGGTGACTCATGAAGTAATCTTCGCAGAGTTGGTCCTCCTTCGACAAGAGACATTTGATCGGAGAACTAACATTTTCTAATTCCCAAAACTTTTTTATGGAATTATCCAACGACAATATTGACGAATGATTCGACACGGACACGAAAAGGCAATTATTATTATTACTGCGATCGACAGTGTTTGCTGTGAGTTGGCTGGTATCACACTCACCCATAACGATCCATCCGAAAATGGAATTCAATGCTCGGGGTTGCCCAGGCTTCCCTCGCCTCAGACCAGGTAACAACGAAGACGCGAAAATGTCTGCATTCAGCAACATGTCTATAGGTCCTGGCTGAGTGAAGTCTGGGTCCGCAAGCCGAAGATTAAATATGTGAGACCAACTCGACGAGTCAACAGGTTGGTTAGGCTGGTCAGCACATATTGACGACAGTACGAGAGCATCTAATGTAATATTCGACGACAAAGGTTTATTACCGGCCGGCTTTATTTCACACGATAGCGAGCCGAGCGGTTGAGCGACAGAGTTGCCAATCCCATTTACTGAGTGTTGACCACGAAAAAAGTTGAGTCCTAGACTCTTAGCGCAGGATTCCGTTATGAAATTGCAGGCGCTAGCACAATCGAGAAGTGCACGCACTGATTTAAAGTTACCATAAGCGTCCCTAAGCTGAACCCTGGCAGTCGAAAACAAAACTGTACTTTCACCAGCCAGTGAAGTTAAAACCGTATTAGTGCCTGGGTTACCCGAACTAAGCGGCACGCTGCCCTCTGGAGGATGAGAAGTTGACAGAGGACAAGGAGTAGTCTGTGTTGGTCTAGTAAAATGCAAGGATGTGTGATGCGAACATTGGCACACACTACAACGAGAGGCACGACAAGTTTTTACTCTATGTGTGTTCGAAAAACACAAGATACACAAACCCTTTTCTTTCACGAAATCGAAACGAGATTTAGGATCAATATTTAAGAAATCCTTACAAGTGGTAAGGCTGTGCTGGCCACTACAAAAGTTACAAATCTGATGAGAAACGACGTAAGATGCTTTATGTTTGCTCACACCATTATGAACCTGTTTATTTATACCTACTTTTTTATTCGACACCACCGAGTTATTACTAGTAGGCAAAGTAGTAATATTCGATAAGTTTAGCGCCTTGTATTGTTTTTCAATGAACGCTTGAACATCAGTGAACACTGGAATTTCATCACTATTATGCTCCAGTTGAAATGCTTCTCGAGTGCATTTATCTAATTTAGACCACAACAAATGGAAGAGCATGAAGTTCTTGTCTGGTAAACCATATTTATGCAACACCGACAAATTCTCTGAGAAAGTTCTATAAACGCGTTCAAGGTCACTAGCAGATTTTGTTTTAATAGGTTCACAACATAACAACTTTTCATAATAATGTGTAGCAATTTGTCCCTTCTTATCATAATATTTACATAAACAATTATATGCATCTTGGTAACTCTCTTGGGTAAGTGGGTAGTTTTTTATTAACTCATAAGCGGTACCTTCCACACTCGACAAAAGGTAGTGCAACTTTTCCACATCCGAGATATTCCGCCTATGAATCAGAGAATTATACAGCTGGATAAAACTCACCCAATTCTCCAAAGTTCCATTAAATGGTTTTATAGAAACCTTAGGCAACTTCGCGGTCACTGCCTCACTAACACAAGGTTTGGATTCACTTTTTAGCGGTACCAAACCCTGACGTAATCGATACCTAATATCAGACACTTTCTTTTCAAAATCAAAAGTTACTTTCATTTCATCAACCCGCGCGGACGGTTCCACTGACGACAAAACTTTCCGTTGCGCGTCATGAAATTGTTCCGATATTTCTTTTAAATCATTCTCATAGAATCCCAACAAGTCCGTACCAGCAATAAACTCAACGCGCATAATTGCATAGTCGCGCGCGATTTTGTTATTGTCAACTTCGCAATCATACATTTCGCAATCACCGTGATCTGACATTTTAATCGATACAGAGTAAATAATTCGAACGAAAATTAAATAATTAATACCGTCTTGTGAAACACCAACCGAACGAAATAACCGATAATTAAAACCAAGTTAATTTAGTCTATGGTAGGAAGTTGTGTACCACCTTTACGACAAAACGATAACGACAATAAAAGATGGCCGTGCAACTCATAACAATTTTACGGTAAACCCCCAACCAACGTACTTTTTCCAAACTACCCCCAACGCAAAAAATAAAAATATAATCAATAAAATCGTAGAAAAACACGCAAGAAATCGCAACAAAAAGGCACTTTTCAATAATATCCGGCTCGAAGGACCAAAAATGTGGCGCGATGCCCGAAAGATTTTAACGAAAGACGAACTTTTAGTGGACTGTATGAACAAGGGGTATTTCTAACGTGTGTTTCCCGACCTAATATTAAATATGGGTACAACTGATGTAAAACAAATGATTGCGATCGTGCTCACCTGATGAAGCAGTACCTCAGGGTTATATCCAGAGCAGAGTGTAGACACTTCCCTTACTGCTAGACTCCACAAGCACACACCACATACAGCCCGAGCGCAATCTTAGTTGGTCTTTAATTTGGATGACATTAATTTCTATACGTTCAGAGCAATTCGCCGACACTGGTTGAGGGTTCCGCGATAACGAGTACGATGGGCGACTATCCTCGAGGGAGTCGACAAGACCAGTCCTTTTAAAAGGGGAAAAAAAAAACTAAAAACGGAAGTGCCGTATTTTGACAGCTAAATTATTGCCAATTTAAAAATAGCATTGACACGACTGAACAACCTAACTTAGTACTTTCTAACATTGCTTATTTAAGCTGTATACCTACAAACTATTAAATAAATGTCTTTTATTTATTTATTAGGGTCAATCAGTTTTTCGTTGCCACTCGTTGCCATGGAGATGTCCCCTGGGTAACACTACAAAAATATTATTTTCTGAGACCTCACTCCCTCGAAAGTCAGGATTTGCATGCTTAGGAGATGAAGGAAAGAATTGGTATATACCTGTCGAAACTCCTAACGTTTGATGGAGTGGTGCCTTAGAATATGTTATTTTAGACGAGTGACCCCAAGGGACATCTCCATGGCAACAAGTGGCAAAGAAAAGTTGATTTACCCATTTACATAAAACGGACAGGATGTCAAGAATCCGGGTTTGATCTACATATTTTTCAACTTTTCTGTGTTCAGTGAACACTTAAAGTCAAAAATAAATTTTAACGGAAAACAAGTAAAAATTAAAAAATATGTGAAAACTAAAGATTGTGTATCTTTAGCCTTGAATTGATTAAGATTGTGAATTGAAAAAACCTGAGACATGTTAACTATGGGATGTTAACCGCGATTACCTTACCAATATACCATAGTCAATAATATCTACTGTAATTAACAGCATTTAAAACTGTTATAGAAAAACATTTGTTTCCTGCTTTCAGAGGGTGATGCTCAAATGATCAGCTTGCAGACACTCACGGTGGTGCACAGATACAAGTTCAGGCAAGAAGTGAACGCTGTCAAATTCAGTCCGGACGGCAAATACTTTGCAGCATGCTGTGCGGACGTAGGTATGGATTTTTTTTTATTTCGCTATCAATATTGTCACAGTCTCCCCATGAGGCTGACATGGTCACACCAGGGCCGTGTTTTATAAAGCCACAAGTTACAATTTACAAGCGGAAGTCTCTTTCTAACAAAAGGTGATAGAATGAGACTGTGCTTGCAAATTGATGACATTTCAAAATGTATAATGATGCCTAAATCGACAACCATTTCGGTCAATATGCTACCTGAACGTAATAAAGTAGTTTTTAGATTTTTCTCTTTACTAGTTTTCAAGAAAATCGTAAAAATGTATAAACCGGAAGTGTGACGTCATTACTGTGGCTGTAAAGGAACAATACTTTAATCCACTAAACTGTCTATACTTAAGAAAATTTGAATCACTTCCGGTTGTCACAAAGTTCAAATTAACCTGTCATTGTCATTGTGACTGTGACATTCATACGTTTGCTTTGACTTTCCTCGTTTCTCAGCGTTATTTCGAAATTTGGATTGATATTCTACGACTTGGCATTAATTACGGACATGGCTTCTTCTTTTCACTGTAACTTGGCATTGAATTCGGACTTCGTTGCTTCTTTCGATGGTAACCTGGCTTTTTAAATTGGACATCGCATCGCATCGAACTTGTTCGAGTTTTCTCTGCTGAAATGAAGACCCTGAGGTCTTCATTTCATGGATTCGTGCAAGCTAGCAGCACAAACTTGCCCTGGGTGGACACAGCAATGGTGCTGGAATTCACGCAAAGTAGTGACAAGTATAATTTGGCCGGAATACGAGGTGCAAATGCTGCTTTGTCATCTCGAACTTCATACGTCTCAAGAGCAGTTGGGTACGTCGAAGTGCGACGAGACACTGATAAATGTTATGTGCAATATCGTATCGTTACGTGTAAAATAATGCCCAATCATATTGTACAGGTTATTAAATAAAACATTTGTTTTTAAAGTTATTATTTTATTTCAAAGTTAGTAAGTAAGTAATGGGAACAGTTAATATAATTATATGACTTTTAGGCTTAAGATAAATCCGTCCGATATATTAGGAATCCGGTCCAGCCCTGCCGCTCGACACCATTCCGCTTGGCTTCCAACAGGCACTCAAAAGAAACGTTTTTGTGGTGCCACTATAGTATTATTTTTGCAAGTGGTTATATAACAGTATTTAGCAATGTGTAGGGGTTTATAGGGTTCTCGAGATGCCATATTTCCTTACTTTTTACGTTTTCTTACTCGTTACACAGAACCTAACCTCAGAAAGAAATGAAAATAATTTTATTGACAGTTTCAACACTGACGCGAAACGAACGCCATATACTATGTCAACATTACCACGGACGTACGGTTTGGTACGGATTACCGAGGTTGCTGGTTCAAGTCCAGCTGCTTAACGGATTTTTCTTTGCATTGTCATTGTATGTTGAATTTCATTCTATGAATGTTTCATAAAAATAAAAATAAACAAAAATAATTACATTTAATAATTGACAACTCTCTTCTGGGGACGAAACTATTTTGACATTGTATTATTATTCATTGTTTTATGACTTATTATTTTCGTTTGTTTATTTCATTTATTGACGATCTCAACAGAAATTCTTATATTTTTGACATGTAGTATTTATATAATGTAATTTTAATGTTGAGTAAATAAATAAATCTAAATCTAATCTAATCAATAAATCGATTATTTTCATTTATGTCAACATTGTCAACGCTCCGAGGTTTTTTCAGAAAAATAAGTGGCACAGGTAATACAGTCTTACAGCCACAGTAATGACGTCACGATTTACTTACCACCTTTTGGAATTCGCTACTTTTAGATTAGATATTTTTGAATGAAAATTAGCATTTTTGGAGAAATAAAAAAACACGTGAATATTATAATTACATTTTCTTTCGATCTAGAACTTAAAATGTTTGTTTAATTTGTTTTTAACCCCCTACGCAAAAAGAGGGGTGTTATAAGTTCGACCGCTTTGTGTGTCTGTCTGTGGCACCATAGCTATTAAACGGGTTAACCAATTTGGAAGTAGTTTTTTCAATAGTAAGCAGGTTTTCTAGCAATGGTTCTTAAGTTTTCTAAGTTGGTTAAGTTATATTCTGTGTTATTAGTGAAATAATGGTACTTTCACTGTAAAATATCTATTTCCTTTCCAGTATTTATAATGACAGCCCCGTCCCATTTCACCGGGGAATTCCGTTCTTTTGTAATGAAACGAGTATTCAAGAAGGCAAGAGATGACGTCACTTGCCTGGACTGGTCGAGTTGTTCCAAACTCCTGGCTGTCGGTTCTAAAGACACCATGACGAAGATCTATACTGTGGATTATTTAGATAATCTGAATATGTGCTCGCTTGGTGGGCATACGGATAAGGTTAGTTCTAGTGTATACTGGGTTCGTTTTAATGAACCGTCAATAATTTAGCCAGGGGTTCAACCCTTTGTTTTAGCATGAATGAATGAAATATTTTTATTGCGATAATACAAGTCATAAGTTATATAGGTACATAACCAACACTGCGTTCTGCCTCATCGGCGTGCAATTTTTTTTACAAATATTATATTTTGTACATATAAACATAAAAAAGGTACAATCAGGTCAATTACCATGAGACTAAGTACATGCGAGGTACTGTTAGCTGGGTGTCTACATAGACATGGCTTATGGTAGATGTAGCTCTAGCAACTGCTCCTTGGCTGCGAGAGGAGTATACTTCAATAATAATCAACACTAAACTTTTTTTTTTTTTGTTTTTCGTGCTATCGTGCGATCAGTCAAATGACTAAGCAGATTGGTTGCAAGGGTCATGGCATGTCGGAGTTAACTCCCCAGTGAGAGCTCCTCCATTTGTGGCTGGATGTCTAGGTCAGTTGATCCAGTTCAAGGATTCTGCGCCTCTTAAGACGTCTTATCTGGTCCGGTACAGTAAGTTGTCCTACCAGCTGATTTGGGTGGTTATGCAGTCGCTTTTTGTATTTGGATGAGTAAAGCTGGAGTTCCTCCTTTACTGTATTAATCATCATATAGTGATGGACTTCCGAGTTCTTAATAAACCAGGGTGTGTTGGCAATTTGCTTGAGGATGGATTCCTCAGCTCTTTGTATTAACGTGATATTGGAGTTGCATGCCGAGCCCCAAAGCTGGATACCATAAGTCCAAATTGGTTAATAAGTAGCTTATTGTCGATGGACAGGACACTGTTCCTTCCGAGGAGCCAAGACAGTCCACGGAATCGAATGTTAAGTTGATCTCTTTATGCTCGGATGTGGTCCCTCCAAGTCAGCCTACGATCCAAGTGCATTCCCAAGTACTTAACGGTATTGTTTTGGGGTAATTGTTGGTTGCCAAGATTGACGGGTGGGCAATCTCCTCTTCTAAGTGTGAAAGTGATCTGGACTGACTTTGACACTCTAGCCCTAATCCTCCACTTATTTAGCCATCCCTGGACTCCATTCAAACAATCCTGTAACAATTGTGAGGCTTCTTCAGGGTTAGGACTTGATGCTAGTATCGCTGTGTCATCAGCAAAGGTGGCTACTGTAACTCTAGAGTAAATCAACACTAAACTATTCCAATTAGATTTTAGTTTATTTTTATACACATGACTCACCAAAGAACACTGTCAAGGAGTCGCACTTGTTTGCTGTGTTCCAATAAAACCTTACACTCATTTTTAAATTCAAATACCGAACTAACACCAACATCAACAAGCAGAGGGCGACCTCCTTACAGTACTTACACTTTTTCCTTCTGTCTTGATGTAGTTCTGTGATCTTAGACCATAAAGCAGACAGACGGGAGGCGCCTTTGGCTTATCTATGCACTACAATTTTTCTGCCACTTTTTGAGGGGGACGAGGAACACACACGTACAGCACACGTCTGCGCTCATGTCAAAATTTGTTACGTTCCTACAAATTCACACTTAAACAAAACTGTCACACAAATGCCAAAAACACGCACACAATCAACAGACCCTGATCATTTTGGTCAGACTTAATGTCAGAGTTTTGACCGAGGGGAAATCGCGCGTTAACATCTCTTTACCTTCCTGCTAAGTCTTAAACCAAAAGTATGCCTTTTGAATTCCAGATAGTGGGTGTGTTCTTTGAAAAGAAAAGTCTAGATATTATTACGATCAGTCGCAACGGTCAGGTCTGTCTCTGGGAGGCGAGCATAGATATGGATGATTTAACGACGTCAGAGGTCCAGATATCGCACAGAAAGAGACGGAAGATCAAGGAGGAAAGCGAGGGGGAAGACGATGTCGACGAGAAGAACGTTGTTGAAAAAGAGAAGGAATATGTGAGTTTTTTTATTTTATTGAGGCTTTGGCACACCTGGTGTGACCATGTCAGCCTCTTTTTTTATATACGACAATGAAGGCAAACGAGCGAGTGGGTCACCTGATGGTAAGTGATCATCACTGGCCATAGACAACCGCAACCTCAGGGGGTTTGTAGATGATTTGCCGACCTAGAGAGCTAGGATGAAATGGCTCGTGCGCCGTTATTACACCGGCTGTCTTACTCTCCACACTGGAACACAACAGTGCAGGCACTGCTGTTTAGTGATGAGCGAGTAAGATGTTGGTAGCGATCCGGACGGAGCTCGCACAAGGTCCTACCACCCGCAAAACCCGCCTCATGGGGAGACTCTAGGTATTAATAATTTATGAAGCACTGCCTTCAGTGCTACATTCCTTAGCAATGAAGGAGCTCTCTACAAATTTGTAAATTTGGACAGCATCTCCGGACAAAGGGAATTATGTGAGTTTGAATCAGCAAAATCAGCTAGTTGGCAAATGCCACACGCAACAGGCAGGTCTAGCATTTTTCTCCTACGGTAACATTGTCAGTAATCAGAAACTTTATAGCTGTGCAATGTGTCAGGATTGACTTTTATTATATTACTAGTTTATGCCCCGTGGCTTTGCCCCGTGATATATTTCAAAATGGGCTATATGGCTCCCTATTCCGTGGGAATTTCGAAAAATCCCCTCTTAGTGCACCTCTAGGATACTCAAGGTACATGTTTGCCAAATTTCAAGTCTCTAGGTACAGTGGCTTACGCTGTGCGTTGTCTGTCATTCAGTCAGTCAATCAGTCACGGTACTGTTTTATAAGTATAGATTATAAGTTTTATTTTTCACTTGGACCATGTTCGATTTCCGAACTGAGTAGGCACAAGTTTTTTTATATCTATATACATTATGTGCATTTTTTTTGTCACTAAAATCGATGATATGGTTCCTAAGAACAGATCTTTGTATGTCTTATCTTATAGTCTTGCTTATACTGACCGATCTAAATCTGCCACCCTGCATAATAATTATAACTATGTATTTATCTATATCAGTATTCGTTGTCTAGTACCCGTAGTACAGGCTTTGCGTAGTTTGAGACTAGGTCAATTGTTGTCACTTTTCCCATAATATTTATTTATTTATTTATTTTAACAGGTTAGTGGCAGCGACGAAGAAATGGAGGTGAAACCGGACAAGTCGACCTTTGTTAACAGACTTATATACAAAAAGTTGGGTCGTCACTACATAGGGGACGCTATTCGGAGCGCGCACCACAAAGTCAAATTGTCTGCCGCGCAGTACCATAAAGATACTAAGATACTAGTCACAGGTGAATACAAATGGGTTAATCAACTTTTCATTGGCACTCGCTGCCATGGAGATGTCCCCTGGGTAACACAACAAAATTTGGTTTTCTAAGACCCCACTCCCCCGGAAGTCTGGATTTGCATGCTTAGGAGATGATGCATGAAGGAATTGGCATATAACTGTTGAAATTTCTAAAGTTTGATGGAGTGGTGCTTTAGAAAATTAAATCTTATTTTAGACGAGTGACCCAGGGGACATCTCCAAGGCAACGAGTGGCAAAGAAAAATTTATTGACCCAAATAAATCTTTTAACATGAAACTGCCGTGATATGGTCCAATATGCTCTTGGCGATTTCGTAATGTCAAAACGATCGCTCAGTATGAAGTTTGTCTCGAATTACTCAAATATGACTTCACAATTTTCAATTATACTTTTAAAATACTAAAACATGAATTTATAGAAAAAAATACCGGCCAAGTGCGAGTCGGACTCGCGCACGAGGGTTCCGTAGAAAGAAACGCTTTTCCGTAGTGTTTTAAGAAGTCCAGTGTCAGCAGAGCCCTGCTCCTAGGCAAAATGTACGCATTGTGGGGTAAACTTATATTGGTCGACGAAATTGGTTTGGTTGTGCTATAAGAGCTACGTTCATACCAAATTTCAAGTTTCTAGGACAACTGGAAGTACCCTTTAGATTTTCTCAGTACGGCGATTTGTATGGAAACCACCTTTTTAATGACTGTATCTTTTGATTGCGTTCACTTGGAAGGTTGATTTTTTCACAGCTTTAAGGGACCGCAGGCTTGAGTATTTGCTATTAATTTCAGCATGCTACCACCATGCGTTCCAGAGAAAAAGAGTCTTGACAGACAGACAGACAGACAGACAGACGGACAACAAAGTGATCCTATAAGGGTTCCGTTTTTTCCTTTTGAGGTACGGAACCTTAAAAAACAGAAAATGCTGACCCCGGGAATCGAATCCGGATCCTCGACATTCCGTGTTGCGTGCCGTACCCTTACACCAAGATTAGCATAATGCTATTTGTTTCAGTGCGTATTTTAAAAGTATAATTGATATTCACGATAAAAACTGTAAAAAAGAAAATTGGGGAAAAATGCAAAAGGTACTCCAATTGAGATCATTCACAATTTTCAGTTTTCAGTGATATCTGTGTCTTTCAATTATTTTTAGATTTTTAACAAACGCCATACTTCATTCAACAGAATTGCTCATGGTTCACGGACCGATTGCAAGTGAATAAAGGGAAAATAATTAATAATAATAAAAAAAAAGATTTTCAACAGAAATGTTATCCGTTCTCAGGTTTCACAAACGGAGTTTTCTTCCTCCACGAAATGCCGGATGTCAACTTGATCCACACGCTCAGCATATCCGAACACCGGATCGGTTCCGTGGCCATCTCGGCGCCCGGCGACTGGATCGCGTTCGGGTGCCCTAACATCGGACAGCTTCTGGTGTGGGAGTGGCAGAGTAAGTGGGTCAATCAACTTTTTATTGCCATAGAGATGTCCCCTGGGTAATTCGTTTAAAATAAGATTTTCCAAGGTGAGTTTTCAACAGTCATATACCAATTCCTTCATGCTAAGCATGTAAATCCTGACTTTCGAGGGAGTGGTGCCTTAGAAAATCTTATTTTAAATGAGTTACCCAGGGGACATCTGCATGGCAACGAGTGGCCATTAAAAGTTGATTGACCCAAGTACATACACTACGTGAGCAATTAGAGTAAAATTCGGATTCTGGTGAATTCGTATTGACATATCTTTCTTTGACATAAGAACGCCATTGATAGCTGATGAGCCGAAGTATTTCTAAAACCCGAATCGTGTTCTAAATGCTTACAAACTATACGAAAACTGTACGAGAAATAGTATTTATAAAATACTTTTTAGTGTGAGGTTTTTAACCGACTTCAAAAAAGGAGGAGGTTCTATGTTCCACTGCATGTATTTTTTTTTATTTTTTTATGTATGTATATCGATTAGTCCGTCAATTGTAGACCGATTTTCAAAATTCTTTTTTTAATCGAATGGGTATACTCCTGAGGTGGTCACATTGTCACCAAGTCATGATCTGATGATGGGATCCCAGGGAAATCGAGGGCAACCCTCAAATTTTACAGGCACGTACTATGTGTTTCATATATTTTCTAAGGTTATTCAAGTATTTGCGTCCGGTAGTCATCATCTCATGTTGATGAGCTGATGATGGAAGGTACAACTCCTTAACGGTTAGGAGTTGGAGGATAATTCTGAAAATGTTAAATCAACGTAAAATTGTGAAATAAAAATCCTTTAACAAAAAAGTAAAACAGCCTTCAAAAATAAAACCTTAGGAATAAAACGTAAAATAATCCTCTAAAATAATGACAAATAAATAAAATAAAATAAAATCCGTTTATTTCGGACAACAGAAACTAAAGCCTAAGGTTTTATGGCCTAGCACTAAGCAGCAGAAATATAAAGTCGGTGCTTCATTCAAAGAATTTTCCACTCGCACCGCACCGACTTCATATTTTTGCTGCTTAGTGCTAGGCCATAAAACTTTAGGCTTTAGTTTCTGTTGTCCGAAATAAACGCATTTTATTTTATTTTATTTATTTATCATTATTTTAGAGGATTATTTTACGTTTTTTTTGTAATCTGTGATGATATCTAGGGTTCTGTACCTTGAAAGCTAAAAACGGAACCCTTGTAGGATCCCTTCGTTTTCCGTCTGTCTGACAAAACCTGTGACCTAGAATCATGGAATTGGGCACTAAGGAAAGTCTCCCAAGTCAAGGAAAAAAAACAAAACCTTTGGGTACCGAACACTCGGTGTGCGAGTCCAACTCGAGTGTGACCATGTGTTTATTAGTTATTTATTGCGTAAGTACGTAATTGTAAGGTATCTACATCAAAATATTATTCCCTTTATTTCTAATTTTTCTTGTCACTCAGTATCTTTTTTTTAGGCGAGCAATACGTAATGAAGCAACAGGGACATTCGCTAGACATGACTTGTCTGGCTTACTCCCCTGACGGCCTCTATATCGTGTCTGCCGGTTACGACGGCAAGGTAAGATGACAAACGGATATCGACGGTACTCTGACTCAACAACATTATATGAATTTTAGCGAATTTGGAATAACCATTCTAGACCGGGAACCTAAAGCGGTTATTCCAATTTCGTCAAAGCCCATGGGTCAATCGACTTTTAATTGTCACTCGTTGCCATGGAGATGTCTCCTGGGTAATTCTTCTAAAATAATATTTTCTAAGGCACCACTCCATGAAACGTTAGGAGTTTCGACAGTTATATGCCAATTCTTTCATGCTTTGGGGTCTTAGAAAATCATATCTTTGCTGTGTTAGCCAGAACATCTACATGAAACTTTGGGACTTTCAACAGTTATATGCAAATCCCTTCATGCGTCATCTCCTAAGCATGCAAATCCTGACTTTCGGGGGAGTGGTGCCTTAGAAAGTCTTATTTTAAACGAGTTACCCAGGGGACGTCTCCATGGCAACGAGTGGCTATAAAAAGTTGATTGACCCATTACCATAACAAATCAGAACCAAAGAATATCTATGCTAAATTAAAAAACCGGCCAAGTGCGAGTCGGACTCGCGCACGAGGTTTCCGTATAAAGATTTTAACGCTTTTCCCCAGTGTTTTAAGTAGTCCAGTGTTAGCAGAGCCCTGCTCCCAAGCAAAATGTACGCCGTGTGGGATCAACTCAGCGAAATCTACACACATACATAAAAATTTAAGATTTTGAGACTTTTTTTGATTGGTTGTGCTGTAAGAGCTTCCTTTGTACCAAATTTTAAGTTTCTAGGACAACTGGAAGTACCCATAACGTTTTCGGATTTCGGCATTTTGTATGGAAATAGCCTTTTTAATTACTGTATCTTTTGATTGCGTTGATTTAGAAGGTTGATTTTTTCACAGCTTCAAGGGACCGCATTTGATATTAATTTCAGCATGCTACCTCCACGCGTTCCAGGGAAAAAGGGTCTTGACAGACAGACAGACGGACAACAAAGTGATCCTGTAAGGGTTCCGTTTTTTCCTTTTGAGGTACGGAACCCTAAAAAGGCTGGTGATAATGATAATTTATTTCGTTTCAGGTGAAGGTATGGAACACAACATCGGGTTTCTGCTTCGTTACATTCAACGAACACACGTCCACAGTCACCAGTGTCACCTTCAGCGCCAACAAGAAGTTCTTTGTGTCCAGCTCGCTAGATGGTACTGTGCGGTGCTATGACTTGACGAGGTGAGTATTCTTTAACCCCGATGCAAGAGGGGTATTATAAGTTTGACCTGTGCATCTGTGTATCTGTCTGTGGCTTCGTAGCTCCTGAACGGATTTAGAGGCGACTTTTTTAGGGTTCGGCACCTCAAAAGGAAAAACGGAACCCATACAGGATCACTTTGTTGTCCGTCTGTCTGTCAAGACCGTTTTTCTCTGGAACGCGTGGAGGTATCGTGCTGAAATTAATATGAAATACTCAAGCCTACGTACCCTGAAAAGCTAAAGGGTCTTTCTGGTTGTCCTAGAAACTTTGAAATTTGGTATGAAGGTAGCTCTTATAGCACAACCAGTCGGAAAAGTCTCAAAATCTTAAATATTTATGTCTGTCTGTAGATTTCGCAAACTAATATAAGTTGATTAGGAGGACGTACATTTTGCTTAGGAGCAGGGCTCTGCTAACACTGGACTTCTTAAAAAACTGGGGAAAAGCGTTAAATACTTTCTACGGAACCCTCGTGCGCGAGTCCGACTCGCACTTGGCCGGTTTTTTTTTGTATGACGAGGAAGGCAAACGAGCAAGTGAATCACCTGATGATAAGTGATCACTGCCCATAGACACCCGCAACCCCGGAGGGTTTGCAGATGCGTTGCCAACCTAGAGAGCTAAGATGAAATGCCTCTTGTGCCCATAATTACACCGGCTGTCTTACTCTCCACACCGGAACACAACTGCAAGCACTCCTGGTTAGCGGCAGGATTAGCGAGTAAGATGGTGGTAGCGATCCGGATGGACCTCGCACAAGGTCCTACCACCCGCACTTATTACTTATCTTCAGGTACCGCAACTTCCGAACGCTGACGTCGCCGAGTCTTGTGCAGTTCAGCTGCGTGGCTTTGGACTCGAGCAGCGAGCTGTGCGCCGCGGGCGGGCAAGACGTCTTTGAGATATTCCTGTGGTCTATCAAGTTTGGGAAACTGTTAGACGTAAGTGTACTTACACTGATCTATCTAAATTCAAAATACAAAATTTTATTTAGCAAATAGGCAAGTTGAATGCTCTTTTACACGTAATTTTTTTGAGTCTACCAGTGCTTTCGGAAAGACCATGATTGCTAAGAAGAATGCGCGGCAAGAAATCTCGTTTTGAATTCAAAATGGTTTTAGAAGACACCTCGGCTTCGTACATAATGACATACTTTCCGCACTTATATCAAAAACTACTATTGTTAACAGGTGTTAAGCGGTCACGAAGCCCCGGTGTCCAGCCTGGCCTTCAACCCAGCGCTGGCCAGCTCCCGGCTAGCCTCCGCCAGCTGGGACAAGACTGTCCGCCTGTGGAACTGCATAGAGACCAGCTCCGAGAGCGAGACCATACAGCTCAACTCTGACGCGCTTCAAGTTGCCTTCAGACCTGACGGAGCGGAGGTAAGACCTTGTGTGATAGGCGCCTCGGGCAACGCCATCTATTGTATATCTTTAGTACTGTCCGTCCGTGGAACTGCATAGAGACCAGCTCCGTGAGCGCGACCATACAGCTCAACTCTGACGCGCTCCAAGTTGCCTTCAGACCTGACGGAGCGGAGGTAAGACTACCAATTAATACCATAAAACAATCTGTAATTCTGTACTTAACAGTACCCAAGCGACACGAGACGCATGAACGAAGCGCGGGAGGGGGAGAGCGGCTGATTTACCAATAACGTGGCGGCGCCAGCGCGTACCCTCCCCTCACTCCCCTGCCCCGCCAAATAGACCTAAGAAATGATTATTGCGCATGGAGCATGCGCAGTAGTCATTTCTTAGGTCTATTCCGAGCAATCTTAAACCACCGCGCGACTTATACGCTCTTTCAGTAATAGGTCAATCACCTTTTCTTTGCCACTCGTTGCCATGGAGATGTCCCCTGGGTCACTCGTGTAAAATTAGATTTTCTATGGCACTGCTCCATCAAACGTTAGGAGTTTCGACAGTTATATACCAATTCTTTCATGCTTCATCTCCTAAACATGCAAATTCTGACTTTCGGGGAGTGGGGTCTTAGAAAATCATATTTTTGCTGTGTTAGCCATTAAACATCTCCATAGCAACCAGTGGCAACGAAAAGTTGATTGACCCTGTTATAGATCAAGTATTGTCGTTCGTCAGATCGCTGTGTCAACTCTGGACGGCAACATAACGTTCTTCGACGCCACGACTTGTGACCAAGCGGGCAGCGTGGAGGGCCGAGCGGACCTGGGGGCCGGCCGCGGGGACCGAGACCTCGTCACCGCTAAGACCATGCTTAAGACCAAGTAAGTGTCGCGATGTGACCAGGAAGAGAAGCAGGGGATGAATTTTTAGAAATAGAAAATAATTTTTTGTAAAGATTAAAGTAAATTATATATTTTATAAACTCACTGAAACATGAATACACAGAAAAAAAAAACAGAAAAATACCAACCCCGGGAATCGAACCCGGATTCTCGACACTCGCGCGACGCGTGCCACGCCCTTACACCAAGATTGGTATTTAGGTATTGGCCGAATTCTTTCCATGTATTCAAATCTCAGCTCCTCCTTTCCTCTATGTCAATCGTGGTGTAGGGGGAAAGCACACGATCCGAAGTGTCGATGATCCGGGTTCGATTCCGGGAGTTGGCATTTTTCTGTTTTTTTTCTGTGTATTCATGTTTCAGTGAGTTTATAAAAAATATAATTGATGTTCACGGGAAAACTGTAAAAATAAAAAATTGGGAGAAAAAATACAAAAAGATACTCCTACTGAGATCATGAAGATTAAGGTACATTACGTGAGTGTTTACATAGCTACTTAACTTTACCGAGGAACTAGAGTTTAGCAGCGGCTTACACTAGGTCGGGCCTGTATCGTGAGAACTCAGTGATTTGGCATTGAAAATTGAAATTGAAAAGGATATGGTGTTGATATTTAGATTTATTGAGATATTTGGGTCAATCAACTTTTTATTGCCACTCGTTGCCATGGAGATGTCTCCTGGGTAACTCGTCTAAAATAAGATTTTCCTAGGCACCATACGCTTGAATATTTGATATTAATTTCAGCATGCTACCTCCACGCGTTCCAGAGAAAGAAGGTCTTTACAGTCATACAGACAACAAGGTGATTCTATAAGGGTTCCGTTTTTCCTTTTGAGGCGCGGAACCCTAAAAAAAAGTTATTTTTTCCAGAGCGTTCACTACGATATGTTACTCTGCCGACGGTACTTGCATCCTCGGAGCGGGCAACTCCAAGCACGTGTGCCTCTACAGTGTTCGGGAGGCCATACTGATCAGGAAGTTTGTCATCACACAGAACAGGTCGCTGGACGCTGTCAATGTGAGTAGACGAACACCTGTGATTCCCCTAGCGTTGCGGGTGTCCGTGAGTGGGGAGTGTTTTCCATCAGGTGACCCACCTGCTTGTTTGCCCCCGTCTTATAAACTATTGGCTCTGTGAGCTGTAGACCTCGTAACCTCATTTTTATTTTCAAAGAAACTAAACGCCAAAACAAAGTCCTGTATGTATAACCTTATCACCAAATTTCAAGACGATCGGGTCATTTTTGAACAAAAAAAAAACTGTTTAATTTACGAACCTGTTCACAAAATTTCACGAGAATCGGTTGAAAAATGCGAACCGTAGAGGAGAACAGCCGGACAGCCGGACAGCGGAAATATGAAAGAAATTTTGTCCAAGCGACACTTCGCTCGCTTCTTCGCTCAATTAAGTGAATACCTGTGTAAAATGATTTTATTTTGACATCAGTAATCATAATCACCCCAATTCCGTTCTTGAGCAACGTACACATACAATTCCCAGGACTTCGTGAACCGCCGGCTGATGACGGAGTTCGGCAACATGGCGCTGGTAGAGGACCGCACGGCGCTCGAGGGCGGCGACGTCAGCGTCCGGCTGCCGGGCGTGCGGGACGGGGACATGGCCGACAGGAACGTCAAGCCCGAGGTACGTAGCGGCCCTAGGGTCTATATTGTTTCGCAACATCTTCATGTCAGCAGAAAGACGTCCACTGCTGGACACAAGCTACCCCCCGCGGTTCTCCACTCAGACCGGTCTTGTGCTCTCCGCATCCACCGCGGTCCCGCGATCTTTACCAGGTCATCGCTCCATCTTGTTGGAGGCCTAGGGACACTTCGTCTCCCGGCACGCGGTCGCCACTCTAGAACCTTACAGTTGTAAGATTGACTTGTGTATTTGTGTATCTATGTATTTGTCTGTCGCATTGTAAACGGAGGGACGGATTTAGACGCGACTTTTTTTAATCGAAAGCTAGTTTAATCGAGATGATTCTTAGCTAACTTGCCTAAAAATCGGTTTAACCGTTTTTGAGATATTGAAGTTTGAAATGAAAATGTCGAGGATTTTTCAACTTTTCCAAGATGGTTAGGTTATTCTAGCGTGTAAAATGAGTGTTTTATTTGTAGGTTCGCGTCCACTGCGTGCGGTTCTCGCCGACAGGTGAGAATTTCGCCTGCGCTGCCACGGAGGGCCTTTTCGTGTACAGCCAGAACGCAGGCATCGATGGAACGTTCAGGTAACTTTAAAAATAACATTTTGTATTATCATGACACTCGGGAGTGGTTTAGAAAATCTTGTTTAGACGAGTTACCCAGGGGACATCTCCATGGCAACGAGTGGCAATAAAAAGTTGATTGACCCTGGTAAACTCCCAGTCTGAAGTTGAAGTTATCCTAACTATCCTAATCCTGATCCTAACTTCCTAACTGATAATTATAAATGCGAAAGTAACTCTCTCTTTGTCTGTCTGTTGTTACCTCTTCACGGAAAAACCGCTGCACCAATTTAGATGAAATTTGGTTTGGTTTGATTATTATTTTTTTTTTTTTTTATTTATTGCAATGGGAAACAAACAGCATAGATAACACAAATAGTCAGCTCTTAAAGTTAATACATAAGCCACAAGAGTTTCCACTTATAGTTTATACATTAGTTTGCTCAGAAAGTACACCAAATATACATCTGTTTATTATTTTTCACTGTTATCAACATTATCCTTTTATTTATTTTGCTTTTTACTTCTGCCACTATTTTCCTCTTTGACTGCAGAAACAAATCTACTGTGATTTAGATGAAATAGGTCGATATGCGAATATTTGCCATTATAAATTGTACACGCTCTCGCCAAGCATTTATCACCTACATACTTGGTACGACTGAGAGGGACAGCAAACAGGTGCGTAGACCGGGTTCGAAAACTCGGACATCTAAATGAGACTTTGCATAAAAGATCTTGTGAGTCAATAATATTATTCAGTAGTTTATATATAAATATTACGTCCCTTTTTTCTCGTCGTAGTTCGAGAGATTCAATATTGTCACATGTAAAGTGCTTAAATTTATAATTCATTCGTTTCATAAATTTATTTTGTATCCGTTCAATTGAATCAATATGCACTGCAAAATGTGGACTCCAGACCATTGATGCGTATTCTAGATGCGACCTGACAAAGGCATTGAATAAAAGAATTAAAGTACGGGGGTCTTTAAAGTCCTTGCTCTGTCTAAAAATAAATCCCAGCATTCTGTAAGCTTTTGAGGTGATTTTTGCAACATGAGATGTCAATTGAACCTCACTGTCAATTATTGAGGAATAACATAGGCTACTTTTTATTCGCTAATTGTATAGTATCTATGCCTATACCGGTACCGTGACTGACTGACAGACAACGCACAGCCTAAACCACTGGACCTAGAGACTTGAAATTTGGCAAACATATAGCTTGAGTATCCTAGAGGTGCACTAAGAAGGGATTTTTCGAATTTCCCACGGGATAGGGAAATAGAAATAGGGATAGGGCCCATTTTGAAATATTTCACGGAGGCAAAGCCGCGGCTCATAAGCTAGTTACATATTATGGAGTTAGATCAACAGTCGGTAGGACATGAACATGACCCCCTGTCAAGATATAAAATGTCAAGAATGCTTAAATCTGTACCTGTAAGCCTCATTTTAGAGACCTGAACATTCTAACCCTACCTTGTATTTATATCTTGGAATCATGTAAGTTTGTCAGAGCATACCCACATTTTTACACTAGATTAGCAGACATGCCCCGACGTTTTGAATCTCGCTCTAAAAATAATTTACTACAACCGACATCAAAATTGGTTATACATAAAAATGGACCCTATCCCATGTCAATAACGATTTACAACAAACTACCTGAGCGAATAAAAAATGAACCAAATATTAACAAATTTATTAAGACTTTAAAAATATTTCTTGCAGAAAAAAACATACTACACAATCGATGAATATTTAGATTCCAATATTAACAATTAGATAAACCAAACATACCGACTTAATATTACCGTAAACAAGTGTTTGTCTCTCTGCTATCCTACGTTGAATTAGAATTTATGTACCTATAACTAGCGTTTTAAAAATAATCTTAACAATTGGTTTTGGATCACTGTCCTTAACTAGTTAAATGATAATTAATCCTATTGTAGTGTATTGCGGTGCCCTTTCAGGGTTGTGTTGAAACATGTATTACAACTATAAGACCTTTTGTACACACAAAGCAATCAATAAATGAATATGAATATGAATATGAATATGAATATGAATCTAGTGTTAATGCTAATACTTGGTAGATATTGTACACATTAATGGGCGCCCCTCTTACGCATCCATTTTGTTCCCAGGCCGTACCGTCTGGAGGCCGACTCGACCCCGGCGGCTGTCAAGCAGCGTCTAGCCGAGGGCTCGTGGGGCGCGGCGCTGGTCAGCGCGTTGCAGCTCAACGAGCACACCATTATCAGAGAGTGTGTTGAGGCGGTGCCTAGTTCAGACAGTGAGTCTTAAGTGTTTGATAATGAAATTACCGTGTCAATCATGATCAATACAAATACCGAGTCAAAGATGACGTGTGTTAGTCTAGTTTGGCCTGACGTGTTTCGGACTAATTGGTCCTTCCTCTGGGAGCGCACGTCTCAGCGGCAGAAAGACGCACACTCCGTGCCAAGGCTATGCCCGCGCGACTACACATTTCATGTCGACATGTCGGGCTAAACTCGACTTATATACGTGAGTGATTACATAATCATCATCACGGTGGCCTTTTGTTGATCCACTCCTGGATATAGGTCTCTTCCCTCTTCTTCCACTCCTGGCGATCTTGTGCCCGTCTCATCCAGTCTCGACCTCCGTGCCGTCTAACATCGTCCATTCAGCGCTGCGGTGGTCTGGCGCGCCCTCTAGTGTCCGCTCTAGTAGTCTACTTTGTTAATGCAACTAATTGTTACCGATCAAAAGATGGAACACAATCAAATTCGAGTACAATGGTGGACTTATCCCTTTACGGGATTTCTACCCATCTCTATCTAGGGATTGTAGTGTTAAGTAGTAGTGTAAGTAGCGTCTGTGTGCTTTATTATGAATAATAAAGCCTCCTTATTATACTAGTTTACACACATGGATGGGTCAGTCAACTTTTAATTGCCACCCGTTGCCATGGAGATGTCCCCCGGGTAACTCGTCTAAAATAAGATTTTCTAAGGCACCACTCACCCGGATTTGCATGATTCGGCGATGAAGCATGAAGGAATTGGCATATGTATAGCTGTTGAAAATCCTAACGTTGGATAGAGTGGTGCCTTCATCATCATCATCATGATTATGTCAGCCGAAAGACGTCCACTGCTGGACATAGGCCTCCCCCAAGGCTCTCCACTCAGACTGGTCTTATGTTTTCCGCATCTACCGCGGTCCCGCGACCTTCACCAAGTCGTCGCTCCATCTTGTTGGAGGCCTGCCTGTAGCACGTCTCCCGGTCCGTGGACGCCATTCGAGAACCTTCATGTACCTTCAGTGGCGCCTTATGAAAATCTTGTTTTAGATGAGTTACCCAGGGGACATCTCAATGGCAACGAGTGGCAATAAAAAGTTGATTGACCCACGCGTATAGGTATTTATGCTTACACTACTACTCTATACTACGAGCCAACTTTTCATTGATATGAACCTCCGCAGACTAATGTCTAATATGTATAATTATACTTATTATTTGACCGTGGAGGCGTTTTACACCTCTGCTGATTTTAAATTTAGTTTGAATTGACCTGTGGAGACTATACATCTCTAACCCATTCAGATTAAGTATTATGTTATAGTATTAATTCTGGGACCCTATACATCCCCTTGTAATTCTGATGGGTCCATATTGGCTCACCGAAAATTCGTTACCCGATTTTTTCACTTACTATCGATTTGTATTCAAAATGATCACTCTTCCGAAAATTTTACTTCATAATTGTTTCTTCTTAAATTTGTAGTCCTACTGACCGGAGTTCATAACAGTCGGTGTGCAGAAAATTGTAATTCATAATGTCACTACTGAGATATATTTGTACTCATACCGTTGTTTTTAATAACGTTTTTAATCATACTCATATTGACTCACCGAAAATTGATTACCTATCCGATTTTTTCTCTTACTACCGATTTGTATTTAGAATGATCACTCTTCCGAACGTTTTCATTCTTCATGTTTGTTTTGTGCGGTGCGGGGGTTGCAGTTATAATCTAACCTATGTTTCTGGTAGCAATTAGTTTTGTGCACGGGCAAGGGGTTCAAGAGAGAGTCGACGAAGCCCCGCTATCGCGGGGCTTCTATTTCCGCTCTGAAGGGTCACAACTTAACTAACGAACCTACCCAAGTGGTTGTACGAGTCAGTATAGGCAGGGCTCCGCCCCCCCCGTCCCCCCTTCCCCCTTCTGCCTAAGCAAGTTTTGTGGGGCCCTAACCTATAGAGTTCTACAGGACGACCATTTAAATCAGAAAAATACGTAGTTTCGGCGGGAAAAAAAATCGGAATAACATAACGTTACATTCTGACTTAAGAAGTTATGTGCGAAAACAATTCTACATAAAAAATATATGATCATGAAAAATAGTATAAGAAACGATTATGGTGAGAAAATATATGAAAACAAATTGTAGTATAATAGATTTTATGTTTTCTAACATTATGAAGTTGAGAGCGTTCGGAACAGATTAGTTATGATCAGTGATCATTATGATGAAAAATTGTATGATGAACATTTTCGGACTTCCAGTAATCGGTATTGGAAAATTCGGTGAACTTTGGCGCACCCAATTCTGATAATAACAGATATTTGACCTGGAGACCCTATACACAGCTCCTGCTCAATTAAAACGTATACTATATTCTAATCGGATCGTTTTTTCTCTCTGTTCGGTTTCTTAACTTTTTTAGTTTTTCCGTGGGAGGGGTGTTAACCCGCCGCACAACCCCCATACTGCCGGAGGACCACACCCGTCGTTGATCAGCGAGTTCATCGAACTTAACCAATAGATAGCTAGGCTATACTACTGGCCCTTCCCCCGTTTGTCATAGGGGGACGCTTCTCTACGCCGTGAGGGCCTCTTACGACATCCATGGACTCAGGAGTGGTGCTATTCGATACCGGCAACCACACGGCAATCTGAACGGAAGGTGTTTCGGAAGATCCTGGGACCTGTCAGAAGAGATGATGGCACCTGGAGGGTCCGCAAGAATGTCGAGATTGAGGAGCTGGTGGCTGAGCCTAATATAATAGGCGAATTTAAGTCCCACAGACTTCGTTGGCTCGGCCATTTGCTGAGAATGGATGGGGATCGAGGGGTTAGGGGGGCGTATCTGGGACGGCCGACTGGACGCCGTCTGGTTGGTCGGCCGAAGCATCGCTGGGCTGACGCTGTGGAGGCAGATTTGCGCCAGCTCCAAGCCGGTGATTGGCGTGAGACTGCGCAGGATCGGGTTAGGTGGCGAGCTCTCGTTTCGGAGGCCAAGATTCTTTTTGGATCACTGAGCCAATCTAGTTAGTTACTATATTCTAATCCTTTACGTAAAGTGTTCTGGTGTTGCTGTTCTAATATTTTTTTCACTTGTTTCCAAAAAAGTGTATTTTTTTTCTCTTTATTTCCTAATGATACAGTGAGTTTTCTTTGTGTAATTCATCTGTGGTTGCGTATTGTAAGAGCTAATGTAACTTGTTTTCAGAAAAATATACTTTGTGCCAAGTTTCTTGCGGCGCATTGTTCTTGGCAATCATGGTCTTTCCGAAAGCACTGGTAGACTCAAACAAATTACCTGTAAAAGAGCATTCAACTGCCTATTTCCTGAATAAAATTTTGAATTTGGAATTTAGAATTTGGGATCATAGAAAATCTTATTTTTGTTGTGTTACCCAGGGGATATCTCCATGGCTACGAGTGGCAGTGAAAAGTTGATTGACCCATTTAATGTCTGATTCGATCAATGTTCTTCCGCAGTCGAACTAACAGTGACATCAATGGATGACGACTACGCTGACCGCTTCCTAGCCAGCATCGCTCGTCTCATCGAGGAGAGTCCACACTTGGAACACCTCCTCATCTGGACAAAGGCTGTAGTCACTCTCAAAAAGTGCAAGTTCCCACAAACTGCGCTGCTGGCTCTGGAAAAGGCTTTGACTGTCAAGTATTCGCAGTTGAGTAAGATGTAAGTATACGTTTTATGCATTTTGTTATGGTTCCGTACAAAAGGAAAATATAAGTGAACCCTTGTAGGATCACTCGAGTGTGTGTTTGTTCATATAGTTATATTATATATAATTAAGTATAGTTTAGTCCCAGTTTATTATGGGAAACTACCATTTATTGTTATGGAGGAGCGGTGTCTCCTGACACAAGCATATTTTTTGCTTAATAGGAGGCTCCAACCTCGTCTGTATAACCCTGTCAAAAAACCCAAATGTACTTTGTCATTTTCGTTGTCATGTAGTTTGCAAAACCTTTTTTTTTAGTTTTCCGTACCTCAAAAGGAAAAAAACGGAACCCTAATAGGATCACTTTGTTGTCCGTCTGTCTGTTAAGACCCTTTTTCTCTGGAACGCATGGAGGTAGCATGCTGAAATTAATAGCAAATACTCAAGCCTGCGGTCCCTTGAAGCTGTAAAAAAAAATCAACCGTCTAAGTCAACGCGATCAAAAGATACAGTCATTAAAAAGGCTGTTTCCATACAAATTGCCGAAATCCGAAAACCTAAAGGGTACTTCCAGTTGTCCTAGAAACTTGAAATTTGGTATGAAGGTAGCTCTTATAGCACAACCATCAGAAAATTTTCAACATCTTAATTTTTTATGTCTGTCTGTAGATATCACATACCAATATAAGTTGACCCCACACTGCGTACATTTTGCTTAGGGGCAGGGCTCTGCTAATACTCGACTTCTTAAAACACTGGGGAAAAACGTTAAAATCTTTATACGGAACCCTCGTGCGCGAGTCTGACTCGCACTTGGCCGGTTTTTCTTTTCTAATTTACCCCACAAAAGTGGCCCACATGTTTAAAATTCATTGATTAACGTTATAGTTAAAATGGGAAAAGCTTTCCCGTGTCAAAATGTTTATGAGGTTTGTCATAAGGTTGATTTTTGCGTGGCCTGCGGGAAAGGTTTTTCTGCTATGTCTATACACGTCCGTCTTTGGGTCACCGACTACATATGGTACTCTGACTCAACCTCGTGTATAAACTTTGACGAAATTGGAATAACCACTAGACCGCGAACCTAAAGTGGTTATTCCAATTTCGTCAAAGTTTCTATACGAGGTTGAGTCGTTGAAGTCGAGGTTGAAGTCGATATCTGTATGTCGTGTGTCATATCAAATGAAAGGGTTTTTTGTGAAAACCTCTTTTTTTAAATAATTATTGTTAAAGTTGTTCAAGAATATAATAGAAAATTTACCATTCCCCAGCCTTATTTTAGTAACTACTACCGGGCCTGACATTTTGAATAAAAAAATACCTACACAAAAAGCTGGTGCAGCGGCAGAAACGGCCGAAAATAGAAAAAATTCTAAGTATCAATCTCTCGGTCCGAATTATAATTTTGTTCCTGTCGGGTTGAAACTTTGGGTCCATGGGGTCCCCTTACAAGCTTATTTCTGAGTTACAAAAGCGCTTAGTTGATGCAACTTGTGACCAAAGGGCTGGCAGTTTTCTCTCTCAAAGAATCAGCATCGCTATTCAGCGAGGCAACGCTGCCAGCCTTTTGGGCACTATGCCACGGGGGCCTTATTTAGATTTAATTTAGTTTTAAGTTGTAGTTTATTTAGTTTAAGCTTAGATTTAATGTCATTGTAAATTGCTTTTATTATGTAAATAAAGTATTTAATAAATTGTTCTTTAGGTACATAGATTATAGGAAAACATATGAGCAGTCTATAGTATTTAAAATAACTTATGAAATTTCTCAACATTTGCGCGTCTTAACTTCGTTTTCAGTTCTAATGTTAAGGTTACAGCCAGTTTGCTTCGAATATATACCTATTCTACTACTATACGGTATGCCTACTTCAATTATGTGAGCATGCATCAAACTATGGGTATATGGGTGGGTGTATAGGTATGGGTAAGGGGTAGAGATCCCTTATAGGGATAAGTCCGCCTTTGTACTGTATCTCACTGTTGATAACCTGTATTTATTTCTCTATTTTCTGTACAATAAAGCGTTTACTTACTTACTTACTTACTATGAGTTGACATCTAGAAAATATCCCGTGTTTTTACATTACAAGAACTATAAAACGATTCGAGCGATACGTCGTAAGAATTCGTGATTACCACGCTACGCGCCGAATGGTCCCGTAAAAACTTTACTGTCGATAAAATATGGGACTTGAAGGACACACACTTGCCTTTACGCGGTACGCCATCAAACTTATAATGATTCTGAATTACTTTCACTCCTTACTGGTAAAGAAAGCGTACACAGTATTTGAAGGGTACATGGGAAGAACATGCCTAGTCACCTTAGGAACCTTAAAAATGACAAGTGACATAAATATTTCTATCTGTAACTGAGTGGTGATATAGTCTATTGAGTGGTGTTTTTAACTCCCGACGAAAAACAGGGGTGTTATAAGTTTAACATGTGTATCTGTGTATTTGTCTGTGGCATCATAGCCCCCAAAGGGATGGACCGATTTCGATGCGGTTTTTTTAAATCGAAAGCTAGTTTAATCGAGATGGTTCTTAGCTAAGTTTCATTAAAATTGATTCACCGGTTTTTGAAATATTGAACTTTGAAATGACAATGTCGGGGGGTTTTTCAACTTTTCTAAGTTGGTTAGGTTAGGTTATTGTGCTACATTTTGAGATTTAAATATTGTTTTTAAAAAAAGTTACTAGATATGTTGTTTCCGTGTACCCTTCACTTATAGTTCGATCCCCGGTCGGGGCAGATGTTTGTATGATGAATACGATTTTTTTTCTCTCGGGTCTTGGATATTTAATATGTATATAAGTATGTATTTATCTGTATAAGTATGTTTATCCGCTGTCTAGTACCCATAGTACAGGCTTTGCCTAGTTTGGGACTAGGTCAATTGGTGTCAATTGTCCCATGATCAGAGATAGGACAAGTTGGCGTCATTACTCGCAATAATGTAGGCATGGCTCCAAAAATTAATTGAATAATTAATTCTTTCTTGAATTTTTATCAAGACTTATTGTTTAGATCTATTAAAGTAAATAAACAGTAAGTGTTTTTAATTTTTCCGTGATAGTTGTGGCAGTGATTAAAAAACATACATTTGCCTCATTCACGTAGCTATATTACACGTCTGCAGAAGTTAATTGATTGACTCAGAGTGCGACGGTTTGTGTTATGTACTAATTTAAATACAGCTGGGTGCCATTCGTTATCGGCGCGCGTTTATCTGTAGAAGTGACAGTATCTATATCGGCGTATCAAGAGGTATCATTTGATGGATGGCCGCTCTGTCTCCGATAATACAAGGTCAAGGTATTACTTAACGCGATAACAAAATAACTGTACTACTAAGACGAGATCAAAACTGTTAGGATAAATATAAAACCTTGTTTTTAACCCCCGTCGCAAAAAGAGGGGTTTTATAAGTTTGACCGCTGTGTATGCCTGTCTGTGGCACCGTAGCTCTTAAACGGGTGAACCGATTCGGATGCGGTTATTTTTATTTGAAAGCCAGTTTTCTAGCACTGGTTCTTAGGCATGTTTCATCAAAATCGGTTCAGCCGTTTTTAAGATAGAAAAGTTGAAAACCCCCCGACATTGCCATTTCATAGTTCAATATTTCAAAAACCGGTGAACCGATTTTAATAAAACTTAGCTAAGAACTATCTCGATTAAACTAGCTTTCGATTAAAAAAAACCGCATCGGAATCGGTCCATCCACTTGGAAGCTATGATGCCACAGACAGATACACAGACACACAGATACAGAAGTCAAGCTTATAACATCCCTCTTTTTTGTCGGGGGTTAAAAAAATATTGCAGGGCTCGAACAATTCACGCGGATGACGTAAAAATGTCGTAATTTTGAACGCAGGTGCCTCCGAAAATCTTATTTTAGACGAGTTACCCAGGGGACATCTCCATGGCAACGAGTGGCAATAAAAAGTTGATTGACCCACCTACACATTTGCACGGAATCCTCGGTGCGCGAGTTTGACTCTTACTTGGCCGGTTTTTTTTGTAAAAAAGAAAACATGAATTTTGTTACTTCCTTGTTTCAGATGTGACTTCAACAAATACACTATCCGCTGCATCAGGACCGTGGGGGAGATATCTCAGAAGCAGGAGTTGGAGATGGCAATCGAAGACAATTCCAGCGGGCGAGGGTCGCTCTCTGATTCAGATTAGTTTACAAATAAAGTTTTTATAAATTCACGTGTACTTTTGTTGTTAAAACCCACCACTTATTCCATTGACTTACCAACACTTTGGACTTCGGGTTAGCGCTTGAAGACGTCCGAACCAAAATACCGCTAATTTGCAAAAGAGCGTCAGTCTGTCTTAGTTTGGTCGAACGACAGCGCTATTTTTTTTATACGACAAGGAACGCAAACCAGCAAGTGGCTCACGTGATGGTAAGTGATCAGGTGATCACCACTGTACCTATCTGTCTGTGGGAACATACCTAGCTATAGTTTCCAAACGGATGGACCGAAAGGTAGTTATCGAGATGGTTCTAGCTAAGTTTCTGTAGGTAAGTAAAATGGATTCACCCGTTTTTTGTTTCCTCTTTACGAGTTTGGTTTCACTTCATTCTTATCAGAATAGAAGTCATCGGAATGTCCATCAATTTAGATGAGCTTGACAGAAACTGACTTACTATGAGACAACGGACCCCCTTTGAAACGGACTTTGAAATACAATGTCGGGGTTTTTTCAACTTTTCTGAGACATTTATTAATATTACTTTATAAGAAAACGGTAGAAACAATTCGAATTAAAAATTAGCTAAGTACAAACTTTTTAAGTTAGGTAAGTTGAAAGGCGTACGTACATACTTAACATTGGAACAATATGCCCTTATCTTACGAATTACGCAGACGCGTACATTGGAAACTACTCTAATCGTTGCGACCGCGAAAACATTGTGTGCTATAAGGTAAATTGTTATGCAAACTATTGAAAAAGTATGTAGCTGTTGTATACCTAACTGCTACTGAGCGTTCTATTGAAGGTCATGGTCCAGCTTTGTGCAAGAATTTCTTAGTTATCTAGTTGATATTACGAATGAAGGAAAGCATTGTTACGGATTTTTAAGCATACGAACAAGAATTATAATTTTGAAAGACTTCATTAGTTCCTACTTGAAAGAAACTAGGAAGCTCGGCGTAGGTAATTTGCAAGGAAAATTGAGTCAATGGAAAATATTGTAACTTTTGAACTTTTCCCACAGTCCACAGATCCATTTTTTTCTAAGGCTAGCCTCATCCCTTTTTGGGCCTCATTTCTGCCAGTTGATTCTGAAAATAATATATCGAAACGAAACGTTTTGTTCAACAATATTTTCCACTTTCCGTTTTAGCTGCCGGCCAGAGAATTGCATTTCAATTTCACACAGTTCTTGCCGTAGGCGAATTAGGTACCACTACAGGGATATTTTTGATGGATTTACAATGTACAGTTTAGTTTTGAACATTTTGGACCCTGGAAAGGCTCCGCAGCTCGCCGGCGAGGAGAGGCGCGCAGCTCGTTTTGCTGGCACTAATTAGTGTCACGAAATTGGCAACAAAAACGGAGTACTAAAGGGCTCGTTCTACGCTACATATAAGTGTATGGTTCTAACCAAGACCCTTTTTGGTCCCAATCAATTGTTACCACATTGTTACGTTACAATCTCTACAATGAATGAGGTACAGATGTTATTTAAGCAATTGAAAGATGTACTTTGAGACTCAACATGTAACATTTCTTTATATTTTGTTGGTATTTGTGAAGTACCGACGGCATTCAGCAGGTCAGTGGTAGTGGCATAGGTACTTACAGCAAAAACAGAATAGTTACACTTCTAAAACACACCCCTAAGGAACTAATTGAACATCGAATTTTTGCGACTTCGCGAGGAAACCTTGCACACTTCTGAGAATCCAATGCAGTGTGTGAAGTTCGGAATACACACTGGGATACGGAATACTGGAATACCTACGCGTGGGAACTATAGCCCAAGCCCTCCCTCTCTCTCCCTCCCTCACTCTCGCGGAAAATTAAACGGATCACTCGCGTATTTAACCCAGCAACCCAGCGGCAGCGAGACGCATACTGCGCGCCGCGGCTCTGCTCGCGCGACTACTAGGCACAGCAGACCATAAACCCTGCCTCTATAGGTTAGATTTGTCCTTTGGCAAACATTAGTAATCATCATCATCTTGTCAGCCGAAAGACGTGCACTGCTGGGCATAGGCCGCCCCCAAAGCTCTTCATTCAGACCGGTCTTCTGCTTTCCGCATCCACCGCGGTCCCGCGATCTCCATCTTGTTACAGGCCTACCGACAGCTCTCTCAGAAGGTTCTCGAATGGCATCCGCGGACGGGAACATTAGTAAACCAAATAAAAAGGCTATAAGCTCCGGGTCTCAGTTCACTTTATTAACATTATTCGGCGTCAGTACGAAGCTGACGGAGTTGGTCTGCCGCGCAAACATCGGCAGGGCGCCGGAGCGCGCCGCGAGGAACGCGCCAACCAGGGTCGCGATTATCGCCAGGGCCAGCAGCACCCAACGGGAGAGCTCCACGTAGCCCAAGAGCCTATGGGATTGGAGGAGCTCCTCTTGGATTTCTGGGGGAAGCTCCGCGCCCTGAAAAGAGAAACAAATGATAAACGATGTCGGTGTTCCATGAAAACAAATGCAAGTCGTCCATTGATAACCTAACCAACTTAGAAAAGTCGAAAAACCCCCGACATTGTCATTTCAAAGTTCAATATTTCAAAAACGGGTGAACCGATTTTAATGACTTAGTTAAGGACCATCTCGATTAAACTAGCTTTCGATTGAAAAAAACCGCACCGAAATCGGTCCATCTGTTTGGGAGCTATGATGCCACAGACAGATACACAGATACACATGATTGTCAAACTTATAACACCCCTCTTTTTCGTCGGGGGTTAAAAATATTGACATTACTCTGACTCAACCTCGTATTATGTATAAACTTTGACGAAATTGGAATAACCACCATACAGGTTCGCGGTCTAAGTGGTTATTCAAATTTCGTCAAAGTTTATATAATACATATACTAGCTGTTGCCCGCGACTTCGGCCGCGTAGATTTCGGTTATCGCTGTCCCGCGGGAACTACAATTTTCCCGAATAAAAAGTATCCTAACTTCTTAACTAATACGAGGTTGGGTCAGAGTACCGTCGATAATAATAATATGCTCTTTGGATCAGTTTGAAATAGGAACGGCTTAGTCTACCTAATATAATCTAGAAATCCATTCCATTACCTCCTCAATCCACAGCAACGGGAACAAGCCAGTGGGGACCCGCGCCAACTGCGGCGCCGCTGGGATCTGTCGCAGTTCGATGTTGAACTGCAGACGTCTGTACCCTTTCAACACGACACCGGTCACCTGGGAACACAATTTTATACTTTTATTATGTTGCAGCGACCTTGGCGCCATCTGTCATCCAGTAAGAGAACTTGCAGCTACTTACAGCGCCATCTAGTCATCGAAGATACTTCTAAGTGCTGTTCCAAATTTCGCTGACTAAGTTTCTGAAGTCTGTTGCATAAATGGGTCAATTAACTTTTTTTGCCGCTCGTTGCCACGGAGATGTCTCCTGGGTAGCTCGTCTAAAATATGTAAGATTTTTCTAAGGCACCACTTCATCAAACGTTGGGAGTTTCGACAGTTATATGCTAATTCCTTCATACTTCATATCCCAAGCATGCCTGACTTTTGGGGGAGTGGGGTCTTAGAAAATCGTATTTTTGACGAGTTACCCAAGGGAACTACATGGCAACGACTGGCAATAAAAAGTTGACCCAAATACAACTTTCAACTCTCTTCCTTCGGACTTCGGTTCCCAATCTATTAGAATATTCGGCTTTTCCGTTAGGTAATTCAAAATTTCCCTCAGAAGTGTCACACCTATAGCCTCGTTGCCTCGACATAATGATGAAGGAAGAAGAGCAACCGTCTAGGAATATATTGTTGATTATAAATTAGATTCAAAAGAAAAAAACCGGACAAGTGCGAGTCGGACTCGCGTTCGAGGGTTCCGTATAAAGATTGTAACGCTTTTCCCGTGTTTTAAGAAATCGAGTGTTAGCAGAGCCCTGCTCCTAAGCAAAATGTACGCAGTGTGGGGTCAACTTAATATTGGTCTGCGAAATCTACAGACAGACATGAAAATTTTAAATTTTGACATTTTTCTTATTGGTTGTGCTATAAAAACTACCTTCACATCAAATTTCAAGTTTCTAGGACAACTGGAAGTAAGTAACCCTTTAGGTTTTCGGATTTCGGCAATTTGTATAGAAATAGCCATTTTAATGACTTTATCTTTTCATTGCATTGACTTAGAAGGTTGATTTTTTCGCAGCTTCAAGGGACCGCAGGCTTGAATATTTGATATTAATTTCAGCATGCTACCTCCACGCGTTCCAGAGAAAAAGGGTCTTGACAGACAGACAGACAGACAGACGGACAACAAAGTGATCCTATAAGGGTTCCGTTTTTTCCTTTGAGTTACGGAACCCTAAAAATTAGAATAACAGTCAATTTCCTCACCGGATCTAAATACACGTAAGTATTATGCTTCTCCTTATTAGGGCTGATCCCTTCAGCGAAATAGCTGAGTAGTTCTTCGGAGCCCAGGTAAAAGTGGGGCAGCGAGGCGATGGCCGGAGCACCCTGGCAGGGCTCCAAGTTGAGCACGCCCATTAGGAGGCAGCCGTCGTGGCTGGCACTCCAATCCCTGGACAAGAAAAATTACAACCTTTTTTTGCTGACGGTAGAGTACGTGAGCGTCGAATAGGATTTGGGTTCTGGCAAAAGGTTCTGATTCGTAATCAATAATTTGTAAAATAACCTAACCAACTTAGAAAAGTTGAAAAACCCCCGACATTATCATTTCAAAGTTCAATATTTCAAAAACGGGTGAACCGATTTTAATGAAACTTAGCTAAGATCCATCTCGATTAAAATAGGATACACAGATACACATGTCAAACTTATAACACCCTTCTTTTTTTTCGGGGGTTAATAACCGTGATAGCGGGCCCATTGCGGGTTGGGGACTTTACACACACCATTCAATTGCTAACATATAACAATAATAATTCCGCACATAAATTCCGAAAAACTCAGAGGTGCGAGCAGGGGTTTGAAGCCACGACCCTTTGCTTGAGAGGCCATAGGTCAAACCACTAGGCTATCACGGCTTTTTTAAATGTTAAATGTTCTGATGTTTGGTTACAACAAGCAAGGACGATAAAACCAAGAGGACTGCCAATGGCTATACAATGTCGCGTTCTTGTAAAATAAAGAGCCTGCTGTAGCTAGTTTCACTATAGAGAGGCCTCTGCACCATTAATTTTGTATGACACTTAGACCTCTGGCTAACACAATAGCGCCATCTATGAACTGAAAGATAAAACGAATTCAGATGGCGCTATTGTGTTAGCCAGAGGTCTAAATGTCATACCAAATGAATAGTACAGAGAGCCCTCCGTAGTAAAACTAGCTACAGCAGGCTTTTTATTTCAAAGGAACGCGACATCGTATAGACACTGGCAGTCCTCTTGTTTTTATGGTCCTTGCTTGTAGAGTTAAAATTTCAATTGAGTGTCACTGTCAGTGTCACTTACTTGCGACAAAAGCATTTGTTGTTCTTGTTAGCGGATTTGGAAGCCAGGGCATCTTCAGATATTTCGTAGTAGTACGACGAAATATTGAAAACGGCGGCTTTTCCGACTAGACTTGCGTAAAGGGACCTGTAACGAGGAAAGTAACAATTTACTAGTTAGAATAGTCAGTATTATTTGAAGGGTGCACACGGAAAGAACATACGTCTAGTCACTTTTTTTAAACGAGATTTTAATCTCAACATGTAGAGCACTCAATATACTAAGTTACCTCTCAGTTACAGATTCAAAAATTTTTTTTAGTATCCTATACTGTGTCCCATTGCTGGGCCTCCCCTTTCTCTTTCCACATGTCTCTGGTTTCGGCCAAATAGCCTAGTGGTTAGAGACCCTGACTATGAAGCTTGAGGTCCCGGGTTCAAATCCCGGTCGGGGCAGATGTTTGTATGATGAATACGAATGTTTGTTCTCGGGTCTTGGATGTTTAATATGCATATAAGTATGTGTTTATCTATATATGTATGTTTATCCGTTATCTAGTACCCATAGTACAGGCTTTGCCTAGTTTGGGACTAGGTCAATTGGTATCAAATTGTCCCGTGAAATTTATTATTATTATATTATTAAATCTCGCCAGTCCGGCCAAAAACGCTCCACATCGTTCCACCATCTCCTTCTTGCTCTGCCTCTGCTCTGGTATCCATCGCATGGGACCCAGTCGGTAGTAATTCAGGTCCAGCGATCCGGATGCATTCGGCAGACATGTCCCGCCCAGTCCCACTTCAGTTTGGCAGTCTTTGTTAAATAATTATGCAACTTGCCTTACTTTAATCACTTTAAAAAAATATGTGTACGAAAATTATGTGGATAATTATAATTACATCGTTCCAAACTTTCAAATCGCGAACTCAAAAAGTTGCTCAGGTGACTAGACATTGTTATTTCCTTGTACCTTTCATTTGAGAGAGAGAGAGAGAAACATTTATTCACACACATTCGACACATACAGAGAAATAAAACACGTCATTAAAGTGGTACCTTAGTGATACTTCGCTAGCCAACAAATAATATTGTACTCTTTCTCTTGACTAGTAAATTTCTACCCTGTTTTTAACCGACTTCAAAAAAAGGAGGAGGTTCTACGTTCCACTGTATATTTTTTTTTTTTTTTTAATGTATGTACATCGATTACTCCGTCAATTCTAGACCGATTTTCAACTTTTTTTTATTTGAAAGGGTATACTCCTGAGGTGGTCCCATTGTCACCAAGTCATGATCTGATGATGGGATCCCTGGGAAATCGAGGGCAACCCTCAAATTTTACAGGCACGTACTATGTGTTTCATATATTTTCTAAGGTTATTCGAGTATTTGCGTCTGGTAGTCATCATATCATTATGATGAGCTGATGATTGAAGGTACAACTCCTTAGCGGTTAGGAGTTGGAGGATAATTCTGATAATGTTAAATCATTATTCGAAAGGGTATACTCTTGAGGTGGTCCCACTGTCACCAAATCATGATCTGATGATGGAATCTCAGGGAAATCGAGGGCAACCCTCAAATTTTATAGGCACGTATCATGTGTTTCATATATTTTCTAAGGCTATTCAAGTATTTGCGTCCGGTAGTCATCATCTTATGTTGATGAGCTGATGATGGAAGGTACAACTCCTTAACGGTTAGGAGTTGGAGGATAATTCTGAAAATGTTAAATCAACGTAAAATTGTGAAATAAAAATCTTTTTAAAAAAAGTAAAACCGCCTTCAAAAAAAACCTTAGAAAAAAAACGTAAAATAATTCTCTAAAATAATGATAAATAAATAAAATTAAATAAAATGCGTTTATTTCGGACAACAGAAACTAAAGCCGAAAGTTTTATGGCCTAGCACTAAGCAGCAGAAATATGAAGTCGGTGCTTCATTCAAAGAATATTCCACTCGCACCGCACCGACTTCATATTTCTGCTGCTTAGTGCTAGGCCATAAAACTTTAGGCTTTAGTTTCTGTTGTCCGAAATAAACGCATTTTATTTTATTTTATTTATTTATCATTATTTTAGAGGATTATTTTACGTTTTTTTTCTAAGGTTTTTTTTTAAGGCGGTTTTATTAAATGATGTGTGGGTCGCGGCAGCCGCGCTTTGCGCTCGCAATATTAGTTTTATATTAACGCTTATTTATAAGTACCCGTAATGTCTCATATAAGTGAACGCATCTGCGAACCCTCCGGGGTTGTAGGTTTCTATGGGCAGTGGTAATCACTTACCATCAGGTGACCCACTTGCTCGTTTGCCTTCCTCGTCATATAAAAAAAAAATTGTAAAATTCCTTTGAGAATAAATGATCTTTAAACCTAACCTAAAACAATACAGTACAGTAGTATTTGGTGTCTGTTCTTCGCATTGAAACAACACAAACCTGCATACATCTGGTTCAAAGGAGTACAATCTTTCCAGGGGTTTGTCCCCGACTGGGGGGAAAATGGAACCATCTGAGCCATTCATCATTCCGCAATACTTATCATTCCACTTTGTCATCAGAGTCTGACCCTTGTAGGACACAATATGGCCCAGGTCTTGTATGTTCTGCGTTCCACGGATCATCTTATATGGCCCCGTTTCCGTAAGGTTTAGCTGTAATGTGAAATTGTTATTGTTAATCCTGCCGTTGGTTATTCCCCAATATTCAAACTATCTTCTTAATAAATTTCATCTAGATTGGTGCTGCGGTTTTCCCGTGAAGAGGTAACGAACAGACAGACAGAGAGACAGAGTTACTTTCACATTTATAATATTAGTTAGGATTAGGAAGTTAGGATTAGGATATTCAATCTCTATCGTGAAGTTTGAGATTTGCTATGAACTAAGTATTCCGCTCCTTGCATTTATTAGGTACCATTAAATTGCTTCGCAGGAGTGTGCAGGATTCTGACAAGATAGGGTTTATAGTGGAATAAACGGATCACTCACGTATGTCAGTCGGGTATAGCCCGACACGTTTCCGACTAATCCGTAGTCCTTCCTCTAGGAGCACACGCCACGCCGGTGGCGAGACGTAAACTGCGCGCCGCGGCTCTGTGGGTCGAGCACGACTTTACGAATGCTGCGTAACGTAAAATCGAATAGTAAACGTTGTCTAGTTTGTATAACGTTTGGAACAGCGCCCGCCCGTGAGCGTATTTGGAACTAAAATTTAGTATGAGGTTTCTCAATCTCGATACGATAACCGTAACGTTACGCAGCATTCGTGAAGTTACAACTACCCTCGTTTTCATCGTCATTTTTATTATTGTCAAAAGTAGGGTAGCACACTACACTAATCACATCACTTTGTAAAGGCTCGTTCACAATAGCTGTTGACGCAGTATTCAACACAGTTTTCCAACTCGGGGGCACTGACCATTCAATATCACGGTTGAAATTGGGATGATGATGTGTGCTCCTAGAGGAAGGACTACGGATTAGTCCGAAACGTGTCGGGCTATAGCCCGACTGACATACGTGAGTGATCCGTGTGCAAGATTGCACAACATTTTACTTTTTGGACCTATTTAGACTTCTATATTTATTTTATGTCTATGGTTTTTTGTATGACTTTTTATTACAATTTTGTTTTCATCCAAGACCTCTGCCTTTCAGTTAATAATCCCAAATAATCCGTTTATTTCACTATGATTGAATCTCACGGTAGTTTCATCTTAAAAGATAATTATGGTTTAGTTACATTTGCAAGTAGGTACTTACATGGGAGAACATAGAGAAGTAGTATCCGTTTCCGTCTTCCGAAGCCCGCATGGTCGGCGGCTTGTCAGCTTTCAGTTTTCCACAAACCAGAGCTGAAACAATAATAGAGTTATGTCAATAACCTAACCAACTTAGAAAAGTTGAAAAACCCCCGCCATTGTCATTTCAAAGTTCAATATTACAAAAACGGGTTAACCGATTTTAATGAAACTTAGCTAAGAAGCATCTCGATTAAAATAGCTTTCGACTGAAAAAAACCGCATCGAAATCGGTATACCCGTTTGGGAGCTATGATGCCACACACAGATACACAGAGACATAGATACACAGACACACATGTCCAACTTTTATATGAGATCCTGTAAGGAGGTGTGAGGAGCTTGAGTGAGATCTATCTATCAATTTCCACTAATCATAGGCCAGAGGGTCGAGCACGACTTTACGAATAAAAAAAAAAAAAACATACAATGACAATGCAAAGAAAAATCCGTTAAGCAGCTGCTTAACGGATTTTCCTTTGCATTGTCATTGTATGTTGAATTTCATTCTATGAATGTTTCATAAAAATAAAAACAAAAATAATCAATAAATCGATTATTTTCATTGACTTTACGAATGCTGCGTAACGTTACGGTTATTGTATCGAGATCGAGAAACCTCATACTAAATTTTTGTTCCAAATAAGCTCACGGGCGGGCGCTGTTCCAAACGTCATACAAATTTGACACCGTTTACTAATCGATTTTACGTGACGCAGGTTTCGAAAAGTCGTGCTCGACCCTCAGTAGCTTTGTCTCTCATTGGTGGAGAATGACAGATAGACCTCACTCCACGCTAGCGATCCTAGCGGGCTTTTGGCTCGCAATCTCAGATTAATGAAGTCAATAGATGGAAGGTAAACTTATGGCCGTATAGTTAAATACCCTTCGCTCATGTAACTAATGCCCTTTGTAAAAAAAAGCATCAAAAAAAAAATTAAAAGTAAATAAAGTCAAAAATAATGCCTAGTGTATTTTGCTAGTATGGATTAGTATGGATGGAAGTATGAATTGGCCTTTTCACCTAGCAAAATTTTTATCTAAGCGTCGTCGGTGTCGGGGATCGCTAAAGTCGACCACAGCTATTCTTTCTATAAAACAACATACTTTAGTTTGCTGTTGACTTTAGCGATCCCCCGTCACCGACGATCAACGGGCTCCCGGGTTACGAATTTCCGAACTTAGCCATACTGAAGACATCAACGGGCTCTCACATCTGGGATCTGAACTTCAGACATTTAAAAGTTAAATATCTCAAAAACGTCAAAACCGATTTTTATAAAACATAGCTAAGAACCATCTCGATTAAACTAGCTTGAGATTAAAAAAAGCCGCGTCCAAATCCGTCTATCCACTTACGAGCTACGATGCCACAGACAGATACAAAGATTAAACTTATAACACCCCTCTTATTCGTCGAAGGTTAAAAATTGTTGATATCTAGCAGGCTCCAAATTAGGCAGAGCCTGTATTTTGAGACCTTGAAGTGCAACGAGAAAAAGTAATACATTATGCTTTGTAGACGTCAGGTACCAATAACTAAGTTAAATTAATCATCATCATCATCATGTCAGCCGATTGACGTCCACTGCTGGACGGCGGCCCCCCCGCGGCTCTCCACTCAGACCGGTCTTGTGCTTTCCGCATCCACCGCGGTCCCGCGATCTTTACCAGGTCGTCGCTCCATCTTGTTGGAGGCCTACCGACAGCTCGTCACCCGGTCCGTGGACGCCATTCGAGAACCTTCTGACCCCATCGGCCATCAGTTTTGCGAGCAATGTGTCCCGCCCACTGCCACTTAAGTAGCCACTGCCAGTTAAATTAATAAGTTATACAAAATAAAGCAGCATATGTACATGTATTGTGTGTGTATGTGAGTGTAGGGTGCGACCCGAAGGAAAGCCTCCGTGTGAGAAAGACATAAGCCAATTCCTTATTAAATGCTCTACGCCTCCGAGCCTCTAATCCTCTATCTATTTATTAGTTCCGAGATTAATTAATCAAAGGATTATGTTAGTGAATAATTAATGATCCCGCTGCGCAGGTGGACGGGATAAATGTTTGACGGCTTTATCCATTCCTTATCCCGCATGCTTATTGTTTAATAAATATTGTTTCTAAAATGCGGTATTTTTTCTCTCTCTTAATCTTTTAATGACAGAGTGAGGTTTCTTTGTGTAATTTGTCTGTGGTTACGTATTGTAAGAGCTAATGTAACTTGTTTTTAGAAAAAATTACTTTGTGCCAAGTTTCTTGCGGCGCATTCTTCTTGGCAATCATGGTCTTTCCGAAAGCGCTGGTAGACTCAAAAAAAATGACGTGTAAAAGAGCATTCAACTGCCTAATTGCTGAATAAAATTTTGAATTTGAATTTGAATTTGAATAATAAATATCATTTGACAATTTACACCAATTGAACTAGTCTCAAACTAGGCATAGGCAAAGGGCTATGGGTACTAGACAACGGATACTTGTATAGATAAATAAATACTTATTATACATGTTAGATATCCAAGACCCGAGAACAAACATTCGTATTCATCATACAAACATCATTCTGCCGGTCGTCGGTTTGACGGCCTTATCACATTGGCGATTTGCTAGCTAGTTTTTAACCACCGAAAAAAAGGGATGTTATGAGTTTGACCGCTATGTGTGTCTGTCTGTGGCACCGTGGCTCTTAACCGGTTGGACCGATTTCGATGCGTTTTTTTTTAAACAAAAGCTAATTTAATCTAGATGGTGCTTCAGCTGAATTTCTTTAAAACCGTTTTTGAATTACTGAACTCTGAAATGACAATGTCTGTGATTTGTTAACGATTTGGGTGCTGATACCCTAAACAGTAAGATTAATTGGTAATAGCCTTAATTGCCTCGGTCTTCGGCCTTAATTACGGGGGTACTCGTAAATACCTAGTGTAGTAAGAAGATAACTGCCGCACACGGAGACGCCTATTAATACTGAATCGTTAATTAGCGTCGATTTTCTTCATGCAATGCTGTTAATACCCCATAATTAGTTAAAATATGCTGTGTCGTAAAAAAAATATTTTCCACTCACCCAAGGCCGAGTTTTCGCTCACACAGTTCAAATATATCCCGTCAAACAATAAATCCTTCACTTTGACCCTCAGGAACGGGTCAGTCAAGTTTGTGAAGAGGTCTCCCAGCGCGGTGTTGATGACTCCAACTAAACCAGGCATCATGTCTTGCACTTGAAGAACTGCTGCCTGAAAATTAAAAAAAAAACGGTACTTCGAGACCATTCTTGCGGGTGGTAGGATCTTGTGCGAGGTCCGTCCGGATCGCTATACCGACATCTGGAGTATTCCTCGGCTGTTTGGAACCCTCAGTATAGCGTTTACATAAATTAATTAATAAAACATTTACTGTATAAGGCCTCGCAGTCTGAGCAACGTTTTAGCGATGAAATTGCATCTCTTGTGAGTAGGCGCACATTCAAGGATCAGGTCCTGTTACTAAAGATATTATTGCAAGAAGTTGACTCCCCGTATCTTTTAAGTAAATTAGGTTTGAGAGTACCTCGCCTCAATTCAATCCTTTTACCCGTCGCAAATATGCTACGAACTCATTCATTAAGCGCGCTTGCAAAATGTACAACAGCAGGTTCTCTGAAATCGATATTTTTAACATCTCTCTAGCTCGATATAAGGCTGCCATTAGTAGTATGTAAGTAGTTTGTTAAGTGGGTAGAATACAGATTGAATTGTCTGTAGGTCTTTGTTTGGTGACGATAATTCTTAATTTGTAGCCTTTTCCTTTCCATGTCCTGTCTGTACGTTTGTAGTCTGTAGGTTTTTATTAGTATGAATTAGTAATCTGTGGCAACTTTGTTGGTTGATGATTCATGTAATTAATTATAATTATAAGTAGTATTGTACCGTTTGTGCCCAAATAAACATTAAAACAACTTACTCGCTAATCGGTATCCTGTCACTTTGTCGCCAGTCATTTAGCAAATTTTCGTTTCGCAACCAACGATTGACCAATGCGTCATTCCTAAAATTATCTTTACACAACTACTGATTTTGTAAATAATTCATTTTATCGAATAATAATTTAACTAGGTAATTATCATTTTGTGCTGTATAATTTGTCAAAGACATTAAAGACTAAAACTAAATAAACTAAAACTTAAAACTGAATTAAATCTAAATAAGGCCCCCGTGGCATGGTGCACAAAAGGCTGGCAGCGTTGCCTCGCTGAATAGCGATGCCGATTCTATGTAAATAAAATAATGTATTGTTCAGAAAAAATAATTCACAAATAGATATTTTTTTAATGATATCAAATAGTAATTATACAACTAACAGGCAAACAGCCGGACAGAAATCCGAACATATAAAAGAATTTTCGTCCAAGCTGAAACTGAGAGCTTCGCTCTTTTCGTTTCGTTTCGACAAAAATCTCACTGTAATTAGTAAAAATAATATTGTAATTATTATAAGTTTCCCAATTTGTAGACAGATTTTTAGCCAATATTTTTATTCTTAAGTAGCTATACAGTGTGTAAATTTCATACGGGCGTATATTTTAATGACAATTAGTGTCGGATCTAGGGAACCTATTTACAATATTTCGTTGAGAAATTCCTTATTTTTTTTTACATACGGAATAATTGACCACGCGATGTATTACATCCATATTAATTAACGTAGGTACGTTAATTAATACACTGACATGATGTGACAAATTCAAATTAAAAATATAAATTTTATTCAGCAAATAGGCAGTTGAATGCTCTTTTACACGTCTTTTTTTTTTAGTCTACCAGCGCTTTCGGAAAAACCATGATTGCCAAGAAGAATGCGCCGCAAGAAACTTGGCACAAAGTCATTTTTTCTAAAAACAAGTTACATTAGCTGTTACAATATGTAACCACAGATAAATTGCACAAAGATACCTCACTCTATCATTAAAAAAATTAAGAGAGAAAAAAAAGAATACCGTATTTTAGAAACAAGTGTAAAAAATAATTAATAGAACAGCAAAACCAGAACACTTTACTTTACTGGCACCCAAACCCAAACCCAAGTATCTTTGCGACGGACACAGCTTACCAGGTACGTAAAGTTGATGACGGTGACCTCGTCATCCTCAGTGGCCTGGCCGGACTCTTTCTGGTCGAAGACGAAGGTTTTCTTCAGCATGTACTCTATGGTGTCATTCTCACCATAACCCAGGACTGTCTTCTCTCTGTATTCCCTGTAAGATTTAATGAAATTTCATTAAGAATACTAGCGGACCCGACAGACTTCGTTCTGTCAAAAAGATTTGGAATGTGGCAGTTTTTTGTTCCTACCTATTTTATCGTCGCGCAAAAAATTACCTTCGGTACCTCAATATGTACAGTCAAGGAATTAAATTTCCAACTCACCTAAGGTTTTTAATATCGTATAGCAAACTGTCACCATAAGAGCTAGATAGAACACGACGTCGCTTTGACATGTCGCGTTTACGTTGACATTTTCGACCTTAATGCATTGCGAATGTTTAACAACATGTCAACGAAATGGATAGGGAATTAAATTCCTGGACTGTTCCTAATAATTAGTTGTAACTAATAAACAAAGCCAACCAAAATAAAAATAATTGTGTAGCTCTTACATTTTTTGACTATTCAATTTGGTCGGGTTCGCGCTATTATCACTTTTGTTGAGTTTCGGAACGCGATATTAGATCCTCCAACGCGACACGCACACTGTTTTGATAGATATGATTGAATTTGAACTTTGTGCAGCGATAATAAAGTGCAAATTAACTCTTTGACGTTAGGAACACACCTAGATTGTTTAGACAACAGTGAGTGCTTTTAATTTAATACGAACTTTATTGAATAGCAATAAAGTTCAAATTGACTCTACATTTTAGTTAGAAAACGTTTCTATGGAAAAAAGAAAAGGGCTGTTTTTAGGGTTTTCCCGAAAATCATTCGAATTTTTCTCGCCGTAAAAACCATCCTTGGACTTCAACGAACATTTAAAAAAAGAATTGGTAAAAATTATCCAGGCGTTGTTCAGTTATGCGCTTGCCAACACATTTTGCGATTCATTTTTATAATTGGCGTATTTACTTGGCTGAGGAATATTAGGGAGTAGACCGGGATCAGCAGTGCGGAGCAACTGTTCTGGACGGCTCAGGACAGGGAGACATTTTCAGAGCTAACGGCCAACCTCCAGTAATGGAGTGGCACTTTAAGAAGAAGTATTTACTTAGAAAAAATTTAAGTTTAAAGTCTAATATATCCAAAACGGCTGAACCGATTTTTACAAAACTTAGCTAAGAACAATTTCGATTTTACTGTCTCTTGATTAAAACAGCCCGCGTCCGAATAGGCCTGTCCGTTTAGGAGATACGATCCCACGGACCGACACACAGATGCAATGCTCGACACACGTAACACTCGTCAAACTTATATAACATCCTTCTGTTTGCGTCGGGGATTAAACATGAATGGTTAAGCATTCATTATAGACAAGAATTTACGGTGATGTAAATAACCAACTTAGAAAAGTTGAAAAACCCCCTACATTGTCATTTCAATATTGCAAAAACGGGTAAACCGATTTTAATGAAACTTAGCTAAGAACCATTTCGATTAAACTATCTTTCGATTAAAAAAAACCGCATCGAAATCGATCAATCCGTTTGGGAGCTATGATGTCACAGACAGATACAAAGATACACAGACCCACAGATACATAGATACACTGATACTTAAACAGGTCAAACTTATAACACCTCTCTTTTTGCGTCGGGGGATCAAAATTAGAAAAGCTGAACCATACGCAGAGCCCCGAGAATGAGTATTCGAATGCTACGTAAACATAACGTAAGTGAGCGAGAAAATTTGTATGACGTTTGGAACAGCGCTCCCCGTGAGCATATTTGGTGCTATTAATAAATTAAGTTTCTCGATGGCGATACGATGAACTACTAACTCCTCTCTACCGCTCAAAGCTTGACTGGTAGAGATCCCTTATAGAGATAATTCCGCCTTTGTACTTGTATCTCACTGTTTGTAACTTTTATTATTTCTGTATTTTCTGTACAATAAAGCGTTTTCTTACTTACTTTTATAACGATTACGTTACGCAGGATTCGGATATTCGTGCTTGGGGCTCAGTCGGTTGTAGATCTTCCGTGGAACCTTGTCATAGTAAATGTTTTAGTGACATCGCATTGCGTGACAAAGACAAATCACTGCAACACTAGCTGTCGGAACGTTTTACGGAAATTATAATGAGTCTTAAGTTCATTGTAAGAGGTTATCATTAGTTTCAAGTTCATTGCGATGAACTGTTATTAAGTAGGTACTAAAGTATTCTGACGCTAGGATTCCATTGTTACTTACTCTCTAAGGATTATTACTTAAGTATTCTGAAGTTAGGATTCCATTGTTACTCTCTAAGGAAATGGTTTACATTACTCAAGACAAGATAAGGTAATAAGAGTTGGGTTACTTTGATACTTGGGTTGACTTGAGTGAGAGTTCGGTTTGCTTTTACGAAACGATTGTCATTTTAACCCTTTTCTAGGCACAGTACAATAAGCAACCACATAAGTGTAGTTACAATTTCAACCCTAACACCAAGATTTAAGATTAATATCAAATTTAATTTACTGGAATAGTTAGGTACTAGCCTTAAAATTACTGCGAAATACATTACTGCCTATTGTGAATATACATTTAGTTTCATGCTAAGCCACCTCGTAAGATTGGTGCAGCGTGGATAGGGATTAACTAACTAATGTGTCTGTGTATCTATGTATCTGTCCTTGGCATCGTAGCTCCTAAACGGATGAACGGATTCAAACGCGGTTTTTTTGATCAAAAGCTATATTAATCGAGATGGTTCTTAACAAAATTTCATAAAAAACCAGTTCAGCCGTTTTTGAGATATTACATTTTAAAATGAAAATATCGATGGGTATTTGTCAAGTTCAGTCCCAAATGTGAGAGCCCGTTGATGTTTTCAGTATGGCTTAGTTTTGGGAGTCAGAATCCATGAGCCCGTTGATATCTTGGAAAGTGGATGTAAAAAGTTACAAAAAAATTAGAAAACCTATAGAAAATAAAATTTATTTGCCTGGTCCTTTAATTACGTGTGCTGTAAGTACGTGTTTACCTCGTCTCCATCAAGAAATGGCAGAAAAAATGTAGTGCCTAGACAAGTTAAAAGACTGCCTCCGTCTGTATCTTCTAACTAGCTCATACCCCGCGGCTTTGCCCCCGTTAAGTTCCCTATCCCGTGAAATTTCGAAACATCCCTTCTTAGTACACCTCTAGGATACTCAAGGTATATGTTTACCAAACTCCAACTCTCTAGGTACAATGGTTTAGGCTGTGCGTTGTCTGTCAGTCAGTCACGGTACTGTTTAATAGGTATAAAAGAAGATAATACATATAGTATATGGGCATGCTTATTATGATCGTAGTTTACAAGATAAGCCAATAGCTTTAATTTTATTTATCCTGTAGCTATACTATAATAACGACAAAAAACATCATTTTCATGATGTTCCCCATCGACCTCGTAAAATCGATTTAAAATGCAACTAAAGGCAATTAGAGTTAATGCTATCAATGTCATTAATAGACACGGAACAATAAAAAAAAACTGAACTAAATGTAGCTCTCAAATATCATCGATTCAAGGTAATGTCTATTATTTATTACCCCGTGCATCATATATTACATTACAGTTTTGGTACCTATGTCATGTAGTACATGTAATTTACATTATTGCAAATGTAATTTACATTACCGCCATGAATAGAATGTTATGAGCCTTAATTGAACAATGTTATTTCGAATCTGACTTTTGACTTTGAACTGTGAGCCTTTGTGCATTTGCATTTATGAGTAGGTAGGTAAGTAGCTAGGCTGCGGTTGGTACCACTTGAACTCTCCTGTAATTACACCATATACATTAAACGATGTTCAGGTTTTTTTTCAGGCGTTTACACATTATGTAGAAAATGTTTACAATAATAGGTTCTAAATAAGACCGAAAACAACATTATTCTGGTTTATACTTAGGCTGGATTGGTTTTACAAACTTATATTATAGCTTTTTGTTTCATAGGTGTAAACATTTTAGAATTTATCCTTATCTTTCCTTTGCAGACGTGATGATTAACTTAACGTATTTCGCTATAAGGCTTTTCTAGCTAGCTAGATTCTAGCTGAAAATATGTTTCAGGAGCGCGGGTGGTTGGCGAGCGCTCTGGCGTGCGAGTTCCTGTGCGGGCTGGCGTGTTTCAAGCGTGTTTAGCCGAAATAAAATACCCTACGATAAGAATGCCTACTGTGGGCTTTTGGAATTTTAAAAATTTGGTTGTACTTACTTTATTTTTTTTATATACTCGCTGAAACGAGAATACATGGAAAACCAGAAAAATATAGATAACAACCAACCATACGAAACATATTAACGAAGACGTGTTCGGAAACTTCTACAAAGAGTTTTTATAATATTTTCCCCAAGATTGTGCAAATCAACAAATATTTTTTTATCCCCAACCAAATCCCCATCGTTCATATTTCCCCAAAGTTTCCCCAAAAAGTATTTTTTTCCCAAAATTTAAAAAAAAAACAACAACAGAGACCAGTAACATAAAGACTTCCAATCTCCATACTAACTTGCGTACCTCCGAAATATAAGGTCCACTAGATGGTGTTGTTTAGCCGGGGTATTACTCCCATACATGCTAAACAACGCCATCTAGTGAACCTTATATTTTGGAGCTACGCAAGTTAGTATGAAGATTGGCAGTCTTTGCATAACTTTTTTTTTTTTATATACAACGAGGAAGGCAAGCGAGCAAGTGGGTCACCTGATAGTAAGTGATCACCACTGCCCATAGACACCCGCAACTCCGGAGGGTTTGCAGATGCGCTGCCAACCTAGAGGGCTAAGATGAAATGCCTCTTGTGCCCGTAATTACACCGGCTGTCTTACTCTCCACACCGGAACACAACAGTGCAAGCACTGCTGCTTAGCGGCAGGATTAACGAGTAAGATGGTGGTAGCGACCCGGACGGACCTCGCACAAGGGCCTACCACCCGGGAACATTGTCTCTGCTGACAATAAGGTAATCGCGGTCAATATCTCGTTAAACGTGCCTAAACTCTAAGGGCCTTATTCATAAACGTCACTCAAGCCGCCATTAGCTAAAATAGGTTTTGTCTTCTTGTTACTCACGGTAATGTCAATGTGACAAAACAGGACAAACGAACTTTAGCATTTTTAATCCCCGACGAAAAAGAGTCTGTGTATCTGTGTATCTGTCTGTGGCATCGTAGCTCGCAAGCGGATAGACCGATTTCAATGCAGTTTTTTTTAATCAAAAGCTGGTTTAATCGAGATGGTTCTTAGCTAAGATTCATTAAAATCCGTTAGCCCGTTTTTGAAATATTGACCTTTGAAATAACAATGTCGGGGTTTTTTCAACTTCTCTGAGTTGGTTATAGTTAAAATAGGTTTATGAATAACAGGGTAAACTTACTTGTAAACATAAGGCCCTTTCTCCTCCAACTCCGGCTTCTCCCCATTGTTGACTGCTTCAGCATTGACGACATTGAACAGGTAGACCTTGAAGGTCAGAGGGATGGGCGTCTTGCGCCATCGCTCGAACATCGGACCCGACTCGTCGATTTGAATGTTCTGAAACAAAACAAAACGGTGTTGAATACTGCGTCAACGGTTTGTGAAAATAAGCCTGTGCAAAGTGATGTGATTAGAATCCCACGATAACTCTGCATAAGATATTAATATTAATTGGCAACTCAGAAAAATCACGCTGTGGTAATACTTCTTTCATGTCACTCAGACATTTCTTTAGTTATAAATAGTAGCTTTATGCCCCGCAGCTAGTTGCCTATCCCGTGGCAATTTCGAAAAATCCCTTCTAGTGCCCCTCTAGGATACTCAAGGTATATGTTTGCCAAATTTCAAGTCTCTAGGTCTTTGTCAGTTGTCTAGGTTGTCGGTCAGTCAGTCAGTCAGTCAGTCATGGTACTGTTTTATAGGTATGGAAGATAGATAACCTAACGAACTTAGAAAAGCTGAATAACCCCTGATATTTTCATTTTAAAGTTTAATATTTCAACTTCTGAGCGGATCTTTAAATTAAACTCAGTTAAGAACTATCTCGATTAAATTAGCTTTCGATTAAGAAAATCCGCTTCTAAATCCGTTTAGGAGTTACGATGCCACAGACAGATACACACCCCTCTTTCCATCGGGTGTTACACAGTGTTGACGCGTCAACGATTTAGTGTGAATATTGCCATTAGATAAATGATAATAGCTGGAATCTAGTTATGATAAAATTAACTTAGTTGTGGGCAGGTTGGTAATGAGTTGACAGACGTAAGTTTTTTGTGTAAAATGACAGGTAGCACGTTGATCGTTGGTTTCGGTGCTTTGAAATTGGGCTCGTAGAGTTCCGAAACGCGTCAGCGTCCGTATAGTAGTGCGTCCGTATTGGTCGTGATTGTTGGGAAACTCTAAAAACATGCAAAAGGTACAATTTCGCTATGTTTCAGATTTTACTTTACCTATTAAGTATCTTACGTTAGTTCTAAATAAATTACCTGTTACTGCCATACTCATTATAACTACTTAAGTTTCATAAATGGAATTTCTTAGTTTACAATTTCCCAATTTTCCCAATTCACAATTTCCCAATCATCCTAATTTACAATTCACCAATTTTCCTCATAAACAATTTCCCATTTTTTCTACTTTACAATTAACCCATGACTCGACGAATATGCTCATGACAAGTTCACTGTCGTAACTTCTAACTTCGGTTCACCTTAACTCACTTGATCTTGGTGTCAAGGTACGCAAGCGCGTATTAGGTACGTAGGTACTCACGGTTCTGTTTCAAACTGGTTTTTCTCCTATGAAAACTTAGTACTTACCTACCTAAAATGGTAAATTACCCAACCAAGCTTTTAACACGAAACAGCTATGGGATTATATCGTAGCGAAATAAGGGATAGCCAGACATTTTTCGGACTAAACCGTAGTCCTTCCTCTGGGAGCACGCGCTTCCTAATTATAATGACGGATATTAGTTCTGAGCTAAGTTAACTAAATAAATACTTAACAGCACCACTATTTCTAATGGATTGCACATCAAAAATACCAAATGCATATTTTATCAAAACCGTAGTTTTTGCTGTGCATTAGGAATTTTTGGTTAGGGTCTTCTTAACCCCCGACGAAAAAGAGGGGTCTTAAGTTTGACATGTGTATCTGTGTATCTGTCTGTGGCATCATAGCTCCGGTTTTGCGGTAGATGATAGATGATGATGCGGTTTTTTTCAATCGAAAGCTAGTTTAATCGAGATAGTTCTTAGCTAAGTTTCATAAAATCGGATTACCCGTTTTTGAAATATTGAACTTTGAAATGACAATGTCGAGGGTTTTTCAACTTTTCTAAGTTGGTTAGGTTATTTTACAAATTATTGATTACGAATCAGAACCTTTTGCCAGAGGGTCGAGCACGACTTTACGAATGCTGTGTAACGTAAAATCGAATAGTAAACGTTGTCGAGTTTGTATGACGTTTGAAACAGCGCCCGCCCGTTCAACTTTTCTAAGTTGGTTATTATTGTTTTGATATGCCTTTAAATACTAGCTATTTAAGCAGATAGTAAGATAGCTAGATTTTAAGCAGGTAGTTATTTTAATGTCTTTATCTACACACATATCATAAGTCCTCTATAATGCGTTTAGAAACCGTAGAAAATGACCAGCATTGCAGCACGACGACGCCTTCAGCCGACAGCGCCAGCCCCAGCACCACCACCACCACCTCCAGTAAAGTAATAGGCATTACGACATCGAATTCGATATCGTAATGACTTTTCGATATCGAATTCGATGTTTCAAATTTGAAAACCAACTTAATTTACGATCATAGTGAAATAAAACGGATCACTCACGTATATAAGTCGAGTTCAGTCCGACATGTGTAAATAATAATGTGATACATATTTTTTTTTAATAAAAAAAAACAGTTAACGAAACGTCAGCTCGGTGTGTTTGTTTGTGATTAAAAAAAAACAGCCAATTTCGTGACAGGTATGGGTATGATATATGCCTTCGGCTTCTGAACCCATCTTAGAGTACTTATAATATGTGTGTAGATAAAGTAATGTATGCAACTCCACATAATTAGGCTTTAAAACACTCGTGTGATCCTATTATGAAACTCAGCTTCGTCTCGTTTCATAAAAACACACTCGTGTTTTAGGACCCTCATTATGTAGCAGTTGCATAAGCTACTATTTTACAGTGGGAGAATTTCCATGTGGCTGATTTGGCATCAGTAATTCCATACAAATTCTAACCTGAAAGACCAAATAGAACTTTCAACTTTAGATAGGTCTTCGTGTTCGCGAGTCCGACTCGCACTTAGCCAGTTTTTTAATCGTAGACAAACATGCCGAGCTGACGTTTCGTAGACTGTTTTTTTATATTGTAAACTATCACATTATTATTTATACATGTATACGTGAGTGACCAGTTTTATTTCACTATGATAGTAAATTACGTCGGTTTTCAAATTTGAAACTCTTAACGACATCGAATTCGATATCGGAAAGACATTCAGCCAGAGTCAGTCGGGTTTTCGTTACTGCTGGTGGCGGCTGTCGACGAGCAGTCGGCGACGTGCTGAAATACTGGTCATTTTCTACGGTTTCTGATCTTATTTAGAGGATTTATGATATGTGTGTAGATAAAATAAATAAATAACACTCTGGAGTCAACCGGGAAAACAAAACAAGTTAAATGAGGTGATATAGTTAAATACAGCTTGTACCTAAATTGTCTGAAAATCCACTCTTAAATATTGTATGTTAAGGAAGATAATTAGTATGCTAGGTATCCTGTACTAGGTTACCTAATAATTAACATTAAGGGAATCCAGCTATGTCAATATAGAGGAAATAAACAATTATGTATCAGTTTTAGCGTAGGTACGTCTATTATTAATTAATATTGTTTATAAGGTAGGTAATATCCTTCTAAGATTTCATTTCGTTAATACCTTTTCGAAACATAAGGTAAAAAACGGTAAGGTAAACGTAAGGTATGAAATAATTCTTCGGATATCTTCTGGATGATTTAATTACTAGTAGAGGTCTTTTTAATGGATAACTTCAGCTTTGCGTATTTTTAGGAAGTCGATTACTCTAAGGGCTCTGAGCGTCTAGTGTAATCAACGACCTAATTATATGTCACGATCGCGTACGTGTTTACGTCTAAATTACTACGGGCAAATTGGCACTGCCACTAGTGACACGTATCGGCAGCAAACAATGCTCACACTATTTGACACTTTAACGCAAACGATGTCGAGATTTTTTGGATGACAATTACACTAGATTCTGTGCAAGAAAAATCGTGCAAGTTGTAATACATTGCGGTGTTAAATCGCCCACCCCAAACTCGTCTGCTATACGGCCTCGCATTGTATTGCAACTGGCATGATTTTCAGAGGGCGATGGAGAGTGCTATGCTCGGGGTTTCTTTGCGGGACAGAATCAGAAATTATGATATCCGCAGTAGAACTAAAGCTACCGGCATAGCCCTAAGAACTGCGAAATTTAAGTGGCAGTGGGTGGGGCACATAGCTCGCAGAACTGATGGCCGATGGGGTCAGAAGGTTCTCGAATGGCGTCCACGGACCGGGAGACGAGTTGTCGGTAGGCCTCCAACAAGATGGACCGACGACCTAGTAGATTGCGGGACCGCGGTGGATGCGGAAAACACAAGACCGGTCTGAGTGGAGAGACTTGGGGGAGGCCTATGTCCAGCAGTGGACGTCTTTTGGCTGACATGATGATAATGATGATTGTGTTGCAAGTTGCATGATTTTTATTGCAGGTCTAAACTCGGCCTCAAGCGTTATTTACTTCTGTTGCTGAATGTACTAATAATTACCGTGAGTGCGCTTTTGTAGCTGTCAAAAAAACAACGTTTTTTTTTACCTACGCAAGTAGTTAAGCAAAGTCCAAGGGCAGATCGCACAAACTTTTAACATAAAACCGCTGTGAGACTCAATCATAGTAAAATAAACTGATCGCTCACGAGCATACGTAGAGTTTAGTCCGAATTTCGGACTAATTCGTGGTCTAAATTCAGTTCAATTCAATTCTTATTTCAGACTAAAGATCCAATTTGGTCGAGGCAACTTGTGACCAAAGCTGTGGGCTGGCAGTTTTCTCTCTCAAAGAATCAGCGAGGCAACGCTGCCAGCCTTTTGGGCACCATGCTATGGCCTTATTCAGATTTAATTTAGTTTTAAGTTTTAGTTTACTTTGTTCTAGCTAGGATTTAATGTCATTATAAATTGGTTTTACTATGTAAGTAAATGTTGTTTGTTAGTAATACATTAAAAACTTAAAAATTATGTCAGTAGCGTACAAAGAAAAATTCACATTATTATACTTATTATACTAAAACGTTTTAATAAACGTGCACTTCGGTCAGTCCATTGGTGCAATATCGGACACGACACGTCCTCCGATATGCACATGTAGCACGGCGCGCCACTTTGTCGCTGGTCGCGCAGTGCGTCTCTTTCATACTGACGGAATCAGTGAAGGACGCACTGAGCGACAAGCGACAAAATGGCCCCCCTAGCCCCCCATTGGTGCGCAGAAGGCCGTTACTGCCACCCCGCATTCTACCCATAGCCGATGAAATTCTAAAGTATCATACACATTAAGCTAGTAAAAAGGAGAGTCGTTTTTAGGGTTCCGTACCTCAAAAGGAAAAAACGGAACCCTTATAGGATCACTTTGTTGTCCGTCCGTCTGTCTGTCTGTCAAGACCCTTTTTCTCTGTAACGCGTGGAGGTAGCAGGCTGAAATTAATAAAATATTCAAGCCTGCAGTCCCTTGAAGCTGTGAAAAACTGAAACTTTTAAGACAACGCAATCAAAAGATACAGTCATTGAAATGGTTGTTTCCATACAAATTGCCGTAGTGTGAAAACCTAAAGGGTACTTCCAGTTGTCCTAGCAACTTGAAATTTGGTATGAAGGTAGCTCTCATAGCACAACCACTCAGAAAATTCTCATAATCTTAAATTTACGTATGTCCGTTTATGTCATAGACCAATATGAAATGACCTCACACTGCGTACATTTTGCTTAGAAGCAGGTCACTGGGAAAAGCAGGGGAATCTTTGTACGGAACCCTTGTGAGGGAGTCCGACTCGCACTTGTCCGGTTTTTTAACATTTCCCCGGTCTAGCGTTGAATATGCTCGAAAGAAACAAAACGCATTTTTTACCCAAAATCAGTTTCTTCGGTTTTATTTTCATATATTATATTATTTAACTTTTTTGTTTACAAATATGCAACAAAGTTAATTAGAGTAAGATGTGTTATCAAGTAAGATGGTGGCAGCGATACGGACGGAGCTCGTATAATCGTCCCACTATAACTGCATAAGTAATTGGCAACAAAGAATAATCACGCTGTGGTAATACTTTTTTCATGTCACTCAGACATTTCTTTAATTAAAAATAATAATGATAGTAGCAATCAAAAGTTGCTGTTTTTTTTTAAATATTGCTCTGTCCATTGGAGGACCATTTTGCCAGTGTTTAGTAGGTTTTCCGTTGTACGGTAAAAAATTCTAGAAAATAAAATATGAGAAGTATTTTAACGGTGGATGGTGAATGAACGATGACCTGTTTAATGTTTAATCTAATCAAAAGTTCAAAACGTGTTGTTTGACTATTAATCAGTGTTGCCATCAACAAACTTTAGATTTCTACTGTTGTCAGTTCGTTGCAGAGTTATCGTGGGTCGAGTATAAATACAAGATACAATGACAATGCAAAGAAAAATTCGTTAAGCAGCTGGACTTGAACCAGCAACCTCGGTAATCCGTACCACGCTCCACCAATTAAGCTATACTTAACGTTGGTGTACCTAACGAATTTTTCAATGCCTTGTGTCATATTTTATTTGGAAGATCTCTCCTCAGCGCCATCTATGAGTCATAGATGATAGACATAGTATAGCTTAATTGGTGGAGCGTGGTACGGATTACCGAGGTTGCTGGTTCAAGTCCAGCTGCTTAACGAATTTTTCTTTGCATTGTCATTGTATGTTGAATTTCATTCTATGAATGTTTCATAAAAATAAAAACAAAAATAATCAATAAATCGATTATTTTCATTGATTCAGAAAATAGCTCCATCTCTTGCCACTAATGCGTAACTGTAGAAGTTCCGTAGTGGGTGAGCTGCTTGATTAAGCTACTCATAGATGGCGCTGAGGAGAGATCTTCCAAATAAAATATGACACAAGGCATTGAAAAATTCGTTAGGTACACCAACGTTAAGTATAGCTTAATTGGTGGAGCGTGGTACGGATTACCGAGGTTGCTGGTTCAAGTCCAGCTGCTTAACGAATTTTTCTTTGCATTGTCATTGTATGTTGAATTTCATTCTATGAATGTTTCATAAAAATAAAAACAAAAATAATCAATAAATCGATTATTTTCATTTATAAATACAAGGTCTTGCCATCCGCTAAAACGTTAAATTTTCAATCGCAGCAGGTATTCTATTGTTAGTAACTTTGTAAATGATAGGTATTCAGGTGTAACCACTATGTTATTGTGTGCTTAACCATAGTTAGGTACCCGGACGTATTTAACCATGAAGTGCGGTTTACATCAGTTTATTTTATCGCCGTTTTAACTTTGACCAATATTGAGGAATTGCGTTGAGCAACACAAATTAAAAAACCGGACAAGTGCGAGTCGGACTCGCGCACGAGGGTTCTGTAGAAAGATTTTAACGTTTTTCCCCAGTGTTTTAAGAAGTCCAGTGTTAGCAGAGCCCTGATCCTAAGCAAAATGTACGCAGTGTGGGGTCAACTTATATTGGTCTGCGAAATCTACAGACAGACATAAAAATTTCAGATTTTGAGACTTTTCGGAGTGGTTGTGCTATAAGAGCTACCTTCACACCAAATTTCAAGTTTCTAGGACAACTGAAAGTACCCTTTAGGTTTTCGGATTTCGGCAATTTATATGGAAATAGCCTTTTTAATGACTGTATCTTTTGATTGCGTTGATGCAGAAGGTTGATTTTTTCACAGTTTCAAGGGACCGCAGGCTTGAGTATTTGATATTAATTTCAGCATGCTACCTCCACGCGTTCCAGAGAAAAAGGGTCTTGACAGACAGACAGACAGACAGACAGACAGACGGACAACAAAGTGATCCTATAAGGGTTCCGTTTTTTCATTTTGAGGCACGGAATCCTAAAAATACATTCTGAACAACTGAACAGTTAAAGGTATTCTTAACAATATTAAAATACTAATCAAAATTTCAATATGCGAGTCGGACTCGCCCATCGAGGGTTTCGAGCTATCATCTAATAATATTTTTGCGTGATTACGTTAAAAAATAGGTACAGTATGTTTAATGTAGTATAGACGGAGGAGAGATTCTCCAGTTTTAAAACTTTGATCCATAAGTCCCTTATTTCTATGTTAGTAGTACAAACACCCATTAAATTAAATTTAAATTAAATTAAACAATAATATCAGTAGGTACAGCACACTCAACACAAATTTTGACCTAAATCATCTCTTAATATATAATGTAAAAATAAAAACCTACCTGTCTACACTAACACACTTCTGTCTGGTTTAACTTGCACATGACTAATTATTTTTATTAAAATACACACGTATTTAATTTGAGGAAAATAATAAAAATGAAAAACTCATTAAACTTTAATCAAATTGTGGTAGTATGACTCAAGAGTGATGACAAACGTGACATAGACGTGACTTTTAACATGATGTACAAGGTGCGTTTTATTCAACTGTCAAGAATTCAGCATAGGTTGAGTAAGTCTAAATGAGCACCTCTGTATTTTTTTTTAGAAAAAAAAATCTCTCGTAGGTACACATTATTGTCAATTAACAGAGGCAATGAAAGCATGGGAGAAAGTTTTTTTTTTAACGAAAACTTAACAGCGGTGTTCACTAAGACTTACTCAACCCCTAGCTGAAGCATTGACGGTTCATTAAAACGAACCCTTTATATATTTCTGAACTTTCATTAACTACTTAAGTTACAATAATTTACCTTTTGTATCTGCCTGTTTTTCAAAATAGGAATGCCCCACGACACAATGATAACAATTATGACCAAAACACCGAGTGATATCGCGAAAAATAATCGCGAGTTTTTGCCAATCATTTTGTGTTCACAAAGTATCCAACCTTTTTATTGCAATTCAAAACTACAACACTATGTTATTTATTAAATTTGTTCACAAGATTGGTTGAAATGACTGGCCGCTAAGAAAAAAAATACAACTGCGACGTATTTTTTGAGTTGGTTTTGATTTAAAATAGGAACGAACGTTTGAATCTAAACTTTTTAAACCGCGAGATTTTATCACAGTTCGTTTAACCGCGCGGCTAGTCTTTGACTGGCGTCTCGTAGATTGAAAACGATTATAGTTTGATTGCAGCTTAGCAGGTTGCCATTTTCCTTGTTATTTTTTTACAATTCATAGGCACTGATATTGACACAGCAGGTATCTAGCGAGTGTGCAACTAATGTGACAACAGTTAAGGTTTTTTTTTAAGAAAAATTATTTCCATTGTGAGTTCAATGTCAACATTCGAATACAGTCATGATTGGTTTTGTGTTTATGACGTACTCGTATTTTGTCAGTTCAAGTGACGTGACCTGTCCTCAGTTTTTAAAATTACTTAAAAGTGGTATTTCTTTAGTACATTTATTTTTTCTTAATAATGTTTCTTAATGTTTATTTTATTTTCAATAAATAAATGAGCATGGACGAAAATTGCGTTTCCATAGCTCATAATACAACCGAATTTTATTCTGATAGTTAATTCAAATAAATGTCAACGAAAAGTGACACTATTTGAACATCGGCCAATCTAGAACCTTGTCACAAATACTGTCCTACGCGCTTCCTTGAGCGGTATCGTTGTATTGTATCATTTTTATCTTGATGAAATGACAACTAAAAAAAATATTTATTTCATAAAATTTGCTACAGATCTCAAAAAAATACAAAAGAAATAGAGTGACTTTTCACTATCACGAGACATTTTTCAAAAACGCAATTGTTTCAATTTCCTTTCTTTTATTTTTAACGGCAATAACAAAATGGAAACATTAAAATGTTTCAATTTCAACGCGATTTTTCCACAGCACGCTAAAATTATTGACAAACCGAGCCATGTCAAACTACACCCGACGACTGTCACGCTACGGATAATTAGACACGAAGACCACATATTCATACATAATAATAGTACTCAATTTCCGTTGGGGAATCGTCATAAAGATCAATCTAGCGATGACATTGCCGGCGAATCAACATTAACTTGAGTGGATTGGGAATTACGGCTTAAAAACGATTTTGATATTCACTTATGCAATTACCACAGTTGTCTAAAACCCGGAACACAAGTGCGTGAAGCGTGAATTATTGAGAGAGAGAGAGAAACATTTTATTCACAAACATTCGACACATACATAAAAATAAAACAGTGCATCTTGCGGATGGTAGGACTTTGTGCAAGGTCCGTCCGGATCGCTACCACCATCTTACTCGCTAATCCTGACGCTAAGCAGCAGTGCTTGCACTGTTGCGTTCCGGTGTGGAGAGTAAGACAGCCGGTGTAATTACGAGCACAAGAGGCATTTCATCTTAGCTCTTTAGGTTGGCAACGCATCTGCGAGCCCTCCGGGGTTGCGGGTGTCTATGGGCGGTGGTGATCGCTTTTCATCGGGTAACCCGCTTGCTCGTTTGCCTTCCTCGTCGTATAAAAAAAAAATAAAGAAAACAAAATACAACAGAACATAATCTATGCCTATAAAAGAAGACCGTGACTGACTGACAGACAACGCACAACCTAAACCACTGGATCTAGAGATTTGAAATTTGGCATACATATAACTTGAGTAGACATAATAACATATAAATAACTTGAGAGAGATCCATTTTGAAATATTTCACGGGGGCAAAGCCGCGGGGCATAAGCTAGTAAGCTCATAATAATCAATCGTGTAAACCTGCGCACTCCTGCGAAGCAATTCAATGGTGTGTGTGAAGTTCCCAACCGCACTGGGCCCGCGTGGGAACTATAGCCCAAGCCCTCTCATTCTGAGAGGAGGCCTGTGCCCAGCATTGGGACGTAAATAGGCTGATGATGAATCAATCGTGTTGTTGGTAAATAAGATACTAGCTCATGCCCGCGGCTTTGCCTCCGAGAAATATTTCATTTTATTGCCAACACACGTCGCTAGCTATTTTTACCCACTTGTGAATCCGAGCCTTTATAAAATGCTGATGTGTCGACACGCCAAATATTATTTACAATATTCAGTACTAGGTCATGGCGATATTTTAATGAAAAAATCGTAACCAATGAAATATTTGTGCTCTTTCATACATATTTTAGTTTGCAATCAAATGTGTGCAAGAAATACTAACTATTTGCTTTGTAAGAAATAAGTACGTACTTAATATTATTTTTTGACAGTCATTCGTTAACAAATACCACAGCTAATAGACGTCTGAAGAAGTATACACTACTGCACAAAAAATAGTAGAAAAACACAAGTTACGAACAATAAGGTGGATTTCCACACAGGCGGATAAAGTCAACTTTTAAGTGGTACCTTAAGAGAAATAAGCAACCAATGAGAGACAAGCAAAGTAACTGGCCTATGGTCAGGGTTTTTTTATACGACTAGGAAGGCAAACCAGCAAGTGGGTCACCACCAGTGATCTCCACTGCCCATAGACACCCGCAACCCCGGAGGGTTTGCAGATGCGTTGCCAACCTAGAGAGCTAAGATGAAATGCCTTTTGTGCCCGTAATTACACCGGCTGTCTTACTCTCCACATCGGAACACAACTAACAGTGCTTGCACTGCTGCTTAGCGGCAAGATTAGCGAGTAAGATGGTGGTAGCGATCCGGACGGCCCTCGCACATGGTGCAAGCCAAGCAAGCAAGCCAATGGTGGAAATTGGATAGACTTCGCTTGACACAGCGGTCCTAGCGGATCATTGAATCACGATAGCCCTAATTAGATTGTATAGTCGTGCGTTGCTGACTCCAAACCTCTCATCAACTCGTACTCGTAGACAGGAAAATGCGAAAGTAAAGTTAATTATGATGATGTAGCAACCAAGTTCAGAAATACGCAAAAAAAGCTGTAATTTATTTATCTAGTCGCGTCATAAAGCAGACACACGAGAGGCGCCTTTGGCTTATCTAAGCACTACAATTTTTCTGCCATTTTTGAGGATGACGAGGAACACACGTACACAGTGCCCTAAGCACGACTTGTCGAATCTTGCATCACGTAAAATCGAATAGTAAACCCGCCCGTGAGCGTATTTGGAACTAAAATTTAGTATGAGATTTCTCGATCTTCTATGCCCCCTGCTATGAAATCTACACATACACAACTACAACTCTTTTCTCTAAGACAATGATTTAGAAGCGAACTACTACGTTGCATCAGCAAGTAAAGAGGGGGGCTCTAGGCTCAGTAATGGCTCCCCAAAGTAAAGAGATTCAAACGTCATCATGCCTGAGATAATGGACGTATTTTGTTACTTAGATTCCTTATAGAGCTCTTATACTTAGTTTCCGCTGTGTAACACAATAAACAAATTCCACGCGGACGAAGTCGCGGGCAACAGCTAGTTTAGATTAAATTTAGTTTATTTGTTTTAGCTTGGATTTAATGTCATTGTAAATTGATTTTACTATGTAAATAAATACTATCTAATACGAAAAGAGTATTGATTGTTTAAAATAATAATTACTAATAAAATATAATTAATTATTATTAATATCATGAGACAATTGACACCAATTGACCTAGTCCCAAACTAGACAAAGCCTGTACTATGGGTACTAGACAACGGATAAACATACTTGTATAGATAAATACATACTTATGTACATATTAAACATCCTATACCCGAGAACAAACATTCGTATTCACCATACAAACATCTGCCCCGATCGGGGATCGAACCCGGAACCTCAAGCTTCATAGTCAGGGTCTCTAACCACTAGGCTATCCGGTCGTCAAATAAGAATTAATGTTTACTTTTTCTTCAAGCCAAGTTCTATAAAAAAGAGCTGGCGTCGCAGCAGCCGTACAAGAATCATTTGGAGCCACTTTTGACCCCTTAATAACTCAAAATCCACTTATCATAAACACATGAGAGCCTTTTCAATAAAACGTTGGCACCCGTTTAGAGCTAGGTACGGTCGAGGAAATTAATTCCTGACCCACCGTGGAACCTTTTCACAGTAAAAGTCATAGTGACATCGCATAGCTTGACAAGGAAAATCGTTATGACGTTTACTATGAAAATGTTCTACGGTGCCCCAGGAATTAATTTCCTCGACCGTACATCTCGTCGAGTAGCCGATAACACCTACAATTTAATCTATTTAAAGGACTTCAATACCTATTTCGTAAAGTTCATTATTCTTATCAGATTGAACATAATAGTAGCTATTTGTGTACACTGAATGCGTTGATAACAATCAGCATTTACAATCCTAAAATATTCATTTAGAAATTGATATTATATATTAATGTTTTTGCAATTATACACTGCTCAATTTTATTTTGTTTATCTAGCTAGGGACTATTAGTATTAGAAATCAATTGATCCCTTGACACTGGATTTTTGTAAAAGATCCACTGAATCTTAAAAAAAAAATCTGTTTTATGTTCTACCACAAATAGGAAGCCGGTGTGGTGCGGGCGGAGTTTATTCTTTGAAGGAAGCACCGACTTCATATTTGAAAGGTATACGGAAAAAACATGTCTAAAGTCTATTTCTATGGAACTTGCTAACTATGTGAACAAACCGCCATATTGAAATCGTCTCTGAATGATGAATTTACTAGTGATGGGCAAGATTATTACTAATTATATTTTTTATAAACTCACTGAAACATGAATACACAGAAAAAAACCAGAAAAATGCCAACCCCGGGAATCGAACCCGGATCCTCGACACTCCGGGTCGTGTGCCTTTCCCCTACACCACGGCTGGACATAGAGGAAAGGCTGAATTTTTTCCATGTATTCAAATCTTAGCTTGTTTTTATCACTTTTTGCAGTGACTAGCGCCATCTATGCGTTTACTTCGTAAACCGAAACCCGTAAAAATAAAAAAAATTGGGAGAAAAAATACAAAAAGATACTCCTACTGAGATCATGAAGATTATTACTTCCTCTTTTAAAAAAAGTAAAGGAGTAAGTTTGTCTTGCCCACCACTAGTCAATTCATCGTTCAGAGACAATTTCAATATGGCGGTTTGTTTACATAATGTTAGCAAGTCCGATAGAATGACACTTTAGTCACTTTAAAGAAAACGAGATTTTAATCTCAAAATGTATAGCACTCGCACAAATATTTATGCAACTCGTCGTTTTATCACTTTAAAAAACCGGCCAAGTGCGAGTCGGACTCGCGCACGAGGGTTCCGTAGAAAGATTTTAACGCTTTCGCCCAGTGATTTAAGAAGTCCAGTGTTAACAGAGCCCTGCTCCTAAGCAAAATGTACGCAGTGTGTGGTTAACTTATATTGGTCTGTGAAATCTACAGGCAGACATAAAATTTTAAGACTTTGAGACTTTTCGGAGTGGTTGTGCTATAAAAGCTACCTTCATACCAAATTTCAAGTTTTTAGGACAGCTGAAAGTTGGTTTACCGATTTCGACAATTTGTATGGAAATAGATTTTTTAATGACGTATCTTTTGATTGCGTTGACTTAGAAGGTTGGTTTTATCACGGCTTTAAGGGACAGCAGGCTTGAGTATTTGATATTAATTTCAGCATGCTACCTCCATGCGTTTCAGAGAAAATGGGTCTTGACAGACAGACAGACAGACAGACGGACAACAAAGTGATCCTATAAGGGTTCCGTTTTTTCCTTTTGAGGTACGGAACCCTAAAAGGATGTTTTCGAAAATGATATGGATAATTTCAACGTTCCAAACTTTTAAATCGCGATAACTCAAAATGTTGCCAAGGTGACTAGACAATAATTATGTTGTTTCCGTGATAATGATGATAATATATTTATTTGTATAGAATATGGTTACATAATTATGAATGTTATACAATTTGATGTCCAGGCATATTCAGCTGCGCATGCAACGTACAAATATACGTCCGTCATTTGTGGTAGGCCATAAAACTGAAGGTTGAACTAAAACTGAAGAATAATTTTGTTTTTTGTTTCAAGGCGGTTTTACTTTTTGTTAAAAGATTTTTTATTTCATAATTTTAAGTTACGTTAATATAGAATTATCCTCCAACTCCTAATCGTTAAGGAGTTGTACGTTTTTCTAAAATACGCTTTCTTTGTGTAATTTATCTGTGGTTAAGTATTGTAAGATCTAATGTAACTTGTTTTTAGAAAAAATGACTTTGTGCCAAGTTTCTTGCGGCGCATTCTTCTTGGCAATCATGGTCTTTCCGAAAGCGCTGGTAGACTCAAAAAAATGACGTGTAAAAGAGCATTCAACTGACTATTTGCTGAATAAAATTTTGAATTTTGAATTGAATTTTGAATTACCTTCCTTCATCACCTCATTAACACAAGATGATGACTACCAGATGAAAATACTAGAATAGCTTTAGAAAATATATCAAACACAGGATAAGTACGTGCCTATAAAATTTGAGGGTTGCCCTCGATTTCCCTGGGATCCTATCATCAGATCCTGACTTGGTGATAATGGAACCAATCAGAAACTCTAAAACTAACTTAAAAATAATTTAACAAAAATTAAGCTAAAAATTACTAAGTATCCAACTTTGGACCTTTATGCTATGCGCGAGAAACCTGCCTGCGCGAGGGTCACCTGCTGCCTGCCTCAGGCGCTTGCTTAGGGCTCCGTGGAGCCCATGTGCACCTTTGCCTCACGAACTTATCCTTTAATTAGTTTTTGTTAAATAATAACCTAACCAATTCAGCAAAGTTGAAAAACCCCTGACATAGTCATTTCAAAGTTAAATATTTCAAAAACGGGTCAACCGATTTAAATGAAACTTAGCTAAGAACCATCTCGATTAAACTAGCTTTCGATTAAAAATCTGTATCGTTTGGGAGCTATGATGCCATACGGATACTCAGATACACAGGTCAAACTTATAACACCCCTAATTATAATATACAGTGGTTACTAAATCCTATACTTAAGTAAGGCTCAAGGTAAAATAAGTAGCTTAAATTTAAACCCAATGTTTTTGTACGCCAATGGGCAAAACATAGTGCAACGCTTAAAAAATTACCTAACATCTCTATATTTATGCAGCCATCACCTATGTTTTACAAATAAAACACATGACTTACGACTTATGACCTTCATTTTCGGCGGGGGTTTAAAATACGTTCAATTGCAGAAATGAGTGATGCCTCGCGAAACCCTCTCGGTCATTGGCGAGTGGAACCCCGGGGGGTACGCGTACTCCACTTGTTTCAAACCAAACACAGTAGTTTTATCAGGAAAAACCATTCTGGATGTCCTCATAGATCACGACTCATATAAACCAATTAGCTAAATATTTTACTTTAACGCAAAATGGTGTTTTGGTATTTTTAATACGTAAGGTGCAATACACGTAAGGGTTTTGAGTCATCACGCTAGTTGTTTCCTTGTCTGTTGGGCTTAAATAGTCGGTGGCAACAGGACTCTGCCACAAACGCTTTACTCAGAGTGGGGTGTAGTGCAGTACACTTTTATAAACAATTTATTTATTGTTAAAGTTACTGCTACTAACATGGCGCTGCGAAGTCTGCTCCTCTTATTCGCTGTCGCGACGGCGTCTGGTGAGTATTACTCAATCTCTTTCAATTATTTCAGAAATTAAAATAATTGAGACTGGGAGGTACCTTAATTGTTTTTTCAACTGGACAGACAGACAGACGGACACGGTGTCCTTATTGACTACGGGAACCTAAAAAGGCTTTAGTTGCTTCACCGGAGGAGTTACTTTTATTATGTGTTAATGTCATCCAGTTTCTAAGTTATTGACTTTATCTACACACATAATCATAACTCCTCAATTTTCGTCTTCAAAAACCAATACAATTACAAATAAAAATAGGCTTCAATAAACAAAAAAGGTCGATACGAAACGTCAGCTCGATATGTTAGTCTATAATTAAAAAAAAAACAGCCAAATTCGTGTCAGGTTTATTATGCCTTCGGCTTCTGAACCCACCTTAGAGTGCTTATAATATGTGGGTAGATTAAGTAATGTATGCAACTCTACATAATAGGCCTTAAAACACTCGGTCATCCTATTATGAAACTCGGCGAACACTCATCTTTTAAAGACTCTCATTATGTAACATTTGCATAAACTGCTATTTTCTAATGTACTATTAATCCTTTACTAAACCAAAAACAATTAATTTGCTCACGTGAGCAGACGTGTCGATACGACAAACGTATGTTTTAATACTAACAGGCCAACTTGTAGCACGTTGAACTGTGGTTTTGATGGTTTGAAAATGGCCTCGAAGAGTTCTGAATGAGGTTCGTAGTGATAGTTGGGTCTTCTGTGCCATGTGTTGATTCTCGTGGCAGTGGAAGGAGTTGCATGAAAACATACATTTGTCGTATCTTACACATGTGATGTGATAGCGGATGAGCAAATTACTTTAGTTCATGGATGGACCTTCGCAAATGCCTATATCAATCAATTATTTAGGTCAATTAATTATTGACCCTAGAGACTATACTAAGTACTAGACTATACTAGACTATACTAAGCCATTTAGATTAAGTATTATATTATAGTATTAATTCTGGGACCCTATACATCCCTTTGTAATTTAAATTTTTACAGATGTTTGACCTGGAAACCCTATATATCTCCTGCTCAATTAAAACGTGCCAGTAAAGTAAAGTGTTCTGGTTTTGCTGTTCTAATAATTACTTTTTACACTTGTTTCTAAAATACGGTTTTTTTTTCTCTCTTAATTTTTTAATGATAGAATGAGGTTTCTTTGTGTAATTTATCTGTGGTTACGTATTGTAAGAGCTAATGTAACTTGTTTTTAGAAAAAATGACTTTGTGCCAAGTTTCTTGCGGCGCATTCTTCTTGGCAATCATGGTCTTTATGAAAGCGCTGGTAGACTAAAAAAAAGTGACGTGTAAAAGAGCATTCAACTGCCTATTTGCTGAATAATATTTTGAATTTTGAATTTTGAGGTCTATATTGTCTCGCATACATATCAATTGTCCTAATCTAATGTTTAATAAAATGATCATAATTTGTCCTAATTGAAATTTCACTGACAATACTCACTTTTCAGCAAATGTATAAAGTAAACCCCACCCTACATAGCCCATGCAAAAGATTTCCCGAAATACTTTCAGTTTCTGTTGGAGAAAAATTTGGCCAAATGATCGTTCGACCAAACAATATTAGGGCAAACTATTTTATGCGACACGAAGGGCACCGCTATTAGAGGTATTTATCTAAATGTATTTTTCAGTTGCCGCCAGACATGTCACAAGAACCTCCCACAATGCATCTGACGTGCTCCCAGATGGATATGTGGCAGGTAAAGTTTTTCTTTCTATTTTTTAGGTATTTTAGGTGTTTGACATTTTCATCATCATCATTGCTGGACATAGGCCTCCCCCAAGGCATAAGAGGGGGCAAGGCTCTTGTACCTTTCAGGAGAAAATTCCTTAGTAGGCACGCTTGGCAGGCGGGTTGGCGACCGCAGTTATACAGATAGTTCGCGGAGGACGCTGCTACCCATCCTCCGGTTTATCCCTTAGTCGCCTTTTCTGACACCCACGGGAAGAGATGGATGGGGTGGCACAATTCTCGACCGACACCATACGGCTACTTTGACACTTTAATTACAATAATCGGCATCCTGCCTATCACCTTAGCCTACCACATCTAGCATTTTTCGACCTCCAATTACGTCTCTTTAACGCCCGCACAGCGTCGAGCGCGGCGAACTGCGCGAGACGCTGACGTTCGAAAAACGCTTTATGTGAGGGACCCTTAGTTGCCATGAGTTTAGATTGAAAATGCCAATTTTTAAGGCAGTGTCGAGCGATGAGAAATTTACCATAGACAATGTTGCAGATAATAAAGTGTCAGTATTTTTGCAAGCGATTGAACAAGTCTAACTAAACTAAAGTTTTTCAGGAAAAAAGATCGTCTGAACTCAATGATTATAATAATTATTATGTATATAAACAGGAAGTAGGTATTATAGTGTCATTCTATGCAACTTGCAAACTATGCAAACAAACCGCCATACTGAAATTGCCTCTGAATGATGAATCTGGGAGCAGCGTGAAACATCGACAAACGTGTCATAACTGTTTCATTTCATCGAAAACTATTTTCTGCCAAAATAAGGATAATTTTAATGTTTGTTGTACGGGTTAGGTTTGCTTAGTTTTTAAATCAAAAGGTTAAGAAAATACGTCAGAAAATAGCTTTCGATGAAATCTATCTAAATCTATCTGAAAGCTATGAAACGTGTGTCGGCAATTCGAGGGTAAAAAGATGAATTTACTATGGCGGTTTGTTTAAATAGTTAGCAAGTTCCATAGGATGACACTTTGGACATAATTATGTTGCTACCGTCTAAACTGCTTAATGGATTTTGGCGTGTTAGAACAGGTGGGCGTTATCAGTGAATCATTGATTAGTTAACTATTAGTTAGCAGTCATCACAAAACAAGTCAATGTCAAACACATACATTTCGTCACAAAACTGACCATTAAGACGTGATTTAAACATAAATTAAGTACTTAACGCTTGACAGCACAAGCTAAATGAAAACGCCCGGGTACTTAAATTAAAAGTTTTAAATATAGCAAAATTATTAAAAAGAACAAAAAACAACCGCGACTCATTTAAAACTGTTTTTAGTTCATTCTTTTTGCGGTTGGGTTTTTTGTTCCTTTAGAACGAGCGAACGAAGTTTAACCTAAAAACGAAAAATGTTCAAAAATGAGATCACGAGGTCTACAGCTCACAAAGCCACTAACAATTTTTTGAAACACGTAGTGATGATGAAAATGGTGATGATGTAGTGACAGTGATAGCACTCGTGGTTGATAGACCTTGTTGCCTTCCCAGGTGGAGCCCCAGCTGGTGTTGGCCGGTTCCCATGGATGGCTCGCTTGTCCATCAGGGATCGTAAAGAGCGAACTACATACATGTGCGCTGGCTCTCTCATCAGTGCCCGTCACGTTCTCTCTGCCGCCCATTGCTTCGAGCACGAGGTCGAGAAATACTCTGAGTAAGTATTTGTTATACGATAAGGTTTGCAGATGCGTTGCCAACCTAGAGGACTAAGATTATATCTCTTGTGCCTGTGATTTCCTCGGCTGTCTTACTCTCCACAGCGGAACACAACAATACATAGTGAAATAAGGAAGGTAGATAAGGAATTACGAACAAGGCTCTAGTAGAAACGCGACTGGAGGTTTTCTGAGCCGAGCTTTTTCGTAATTCCTGAGGCTCGAGCACGAATGTAAACGAGTAACAACGTTATCGTATCGCCATCGAGAAAATTAAATTAAATTTTAGGATCAAATGCGCTCACGGGAGGCGCTGTTCCAAACGTTTTTTTGTTTTTTTTTTTTTCTCAATAACGTTAAATAAACAACAATAATTTGTACTTCCATCCCGTAACTTTCATATCAACGTAATATGGAAAAGGTAACAGAATGGGATACAGTATAATACTGTATCCCTATTTTGGGACACTTCTTTTTTAAACATTAAAATTGATACTACTCGTGATTCTAAGTAGTTACCTACTTAATAACATGAAAAATCCTAAATCCCCAAAAAAGAGTGTTCAACCACTTTTTCGAAACTGCCCCAGCGCGATCATAAGCATTAGATACTAAGTAACTCCTCTTTTACTTTATTTATTTTTGTTACAGCATAAAAATTTTCCTCGGCGAATACAACACGGAGAGTTTCCCGAAGGATTGTGATAATGGCAGATGCACAAAGAACGAAATAGTATACCCTGATAAAATCTACTCTCATCCTAATTACGCCAGGGAATCTATTACCAACGACATAGCGTTACTGAGGCTTCAAAAACGCGCTCCACTCTCCGGTAAATATGCTTTACTGTAAACTCTTACAAGTATTGAAGTAGCGCGATCCATACATGTATGTTTAATTAGTATTTCTACTATTAGAACTGCTAGAAGATATAATTGTTGATAAGTACATGCATGTTTAATTACTTAGTTTTTGCACTATTAGTACCGTAAAACACCCTAACTTCGCCTGCTTTTTGATATATTTTTGAAAATTTCTCTTATACTACATGTTTATTGTGGCAACACTAATGTTTAAACGGCGTGCATTATGATTTTCCCTATATTTAATTTAAAAACAACCGAATAATATTGATATTAAGGCCTCAAATACGAGCTTGAAGTCAGTAGGCGAAGTTTTGTCTTTCTTTGGCTTTAAAAGTAAACATGCTGAAGTTAGTCACTAAACTGTCGCAAAAGTGCTGCCATAGATAAATTTCCTAACAGATATGGTAGTTTAACATGCCACGTGTGATACAAATTTTGGTAGAAATTTTAACAATTTCATTTTAGCCGAAATTAGGCCTGACAGGTGAAGATATGGTATTTTACCTAGAAGATTTGTTGATAGGTAATAAAAGTTAGAATTTTTAGGGTTCCGTACCTCAAAAGGAACGTGGCTCATAACGTGGTGTCGTGCCATCCGAGCAATCAGTGGTAGCACCAAAAACTATATATTCACGTTTCAATTTAATTCAAAATACTTAGCGAATACTGACTCGCTAACGTATTGTTTTTGCTAACGTGTTTCTTTAGTTGGTCTCAAACCGAGACAAGATTCTAGGATCCCAATTTCAACTCTTCTCCTAGGGGTTGTGTTTCATATTTTCAACAATCCTTATTCTTCATGATCTCAATTGGAAAATCTTTTTGTATTTTTTATTTATTTTTCCATTTTTTTTATTTTTACGGTCTTTCCGTGAGTATCAATTATATTTTTAATAAACTCACCGAAACATGAATACACAGAAAAACCAGAAAAAATACCAACCCCGGGAATCGAACCCGGAACCTCGACACTCCGGGTCACGTGCCCACCCTTACACCAGAATTGGTATTTAAATACGTATTCATGTGTCGGTGAGTTTATTAAAAATATAATTAATCCTTATTCTTGTTATTCCAGCTACCATTAAGCCAATTCCCCTGCCGCCTTTCGACCTGGACTCCCCTATCAACGATGGGGCATCCGTCCTCATAGCAGGATGGGGAAGGACCGAAAAAGGGTACACATCAACAATTCTGCTGTCCACTGAAATCAGTTTAATAACTAAAAAGAAATGTCTAGCTATGGACTCCCATGTTCCCGCTGGTCATTTCTGTGCTGGCAACCCTAACGGCAAGGACACATGCCCCGGTGACTCCGGCGGTCCTCTCATGATGTATTTCAACAAGACGTATTATCTGGCAGGGATTGTCAGTTACGGGCCTGATGTCAAATGCGGCACAGCCCAAGCTGGATACTATACCAACGTGTACAAGTACATGAACTGGATAAAGAGTCATGCGCACAAATAGTACATTACTACAGAGGCCGGGAAGTAAGAGGTTGGCGGCCGAGTACATATAGACGGCCGAGCGTAGCGAGGTCGGATAATTAAGAGGCTGGCAGCCCCTTTTCAGGCCGAGGTATGAATAGTGCTTTAGTCAAATATGCAATGAAATAAAAAAGAAACAAAAAAACGTCGGACGTGGCTGTATGGTTTTAGTTTCCTTTACCTAGCCCTAATGGAATAAATTATTAAAATAATTGCAATAACACAAATTAGAAAAACTCCAAGAAATCAAACTTTTATTTGTAGAGAAACTAAAAGTAAACTAGACAAGATATATAACTAACTAACTGCACGTAGTATATTTTCTTCGTTGGTGTTTTCGTTGGAACTCGTTCAAATAACAAAATGAACAACGTACAATAAATCCAATAAAACGGAATTACGGATTTTTTTTTTTTACTTTGCCTCCACAATGATTAGGTAACACTTTTGTTTCGCGGTTTGCGTAGATATTTCTACCACTAAATATTTAGATGAAATATTTTAAATCAGTATTTCTGTAGTGAAATTTACAATAAACCGTTATTGGAATTTTTTAATAATGTGTTATTAGTTATGTTCATGTCGATTTTATATAAATACTTATAATTGCGAAATACGGCAAGACCAATCTTTATTGTTTTTTTTAATAGGCGTAGTGGTAAAATGTCATAACCATAACTAACCAAAAAGTAGATATGGCTTACAGTTTTTTTAATGGTTAAATGCCAAAATTAATAAAAAGGGCATCTTGCTGGCCTAGGCCGGGAAGTTTGTACAAAATTCCATTTCCTGTAGACCTCGTTATTTGGAATGAACGTCAATAATTTCATTGCATGTTTGGAAAAGTACTGTAACGGTCATGTTTGTTCCTAATGGAAATCAAGCTGTGTAAGAAAACATCACTTCTTCAAAGCATTTTAACATACCCTGTTCAATCTTTCTAAATGTGTATTTTACATTAGCCCATGCATTAGTTACTTCATCCATCTACTAGAAATAAAAATGTTTTGAATAAAACAATGACTGAGAAATAAAACGTTTTATTTTTCAACCATGCTAACTATGAATATTTATGAACTCAAAATATTCCGATATACCTTTTTATAAGTCGGTTAAAAACAATTTTCTCACTCGCATTCCCACGAGACAGCTACTACGACTATGCAACAAAATGCATTTTTTAAATTCAAATTCAAATTATTATTTTTTTATTCAATAAATAGGCAGTTGAATGCTCTTTTACACGTCACTTTTTTTTGAGTCTACCAGCGCTTTCGGAAAGACCATGATTGCCAAGAACAATGCGCCGCAAGAAACTTGGCAGTCATTATTTCTAAAAAAAAGTTACATTTACTCGTAGCTCTTACAATACGTAACCACAGATAAACTACACAAAGAAACCTCATTCTATCATTTAAAAAAATTAAGGGAGAAAAAAAATCCGTATTTTAGAAACAAGTTTAAAAAATAATTATTAGAACAGCAATACCAGAACACTACTTTACTGGCACGTTTTAATTGAGCAGGAGATGTATAGGGTCTCCAGGTCAAATATCTGTGAATATTGGAATTACAAAGGGATGTATAAGGTCCCAGAATTAATACTATAATATAATACTTAATCTAAATGGCTTAGAGATGTATAGTCTCTAGGGTCAATATAAACTAAATTTAAAATCAGCAGAGGTGTAAAACGCCTTCACGGTCAAATAATAAGTACAATAATACATAAACTGGAGGTGTATGTGGTCTCCAAATGTCAAATAACCAAAATTTATGAAATATGCATTTCGTGTCATCATGTCAAATAAATAAAACATTATTTATGTCAATTATATATAATTAGTACGCAGCGGACAACGGCAACAGAGCCGGACACCATACACGAATATCTTCGGGACGCAGCCAAGTCACATTGATGTCCTAATTATCTTCTGTTTTCAGCCTTGGCCAGGCGGTGCCATCACATAAGTATTCATCCACTTTGTAGTATGCTTTTTTCAAGAGAGCGGTCTTTATGTATCTTTTAAATGAATTGTGAGGCAATTCCCATGCATCTACAGGCACTTTATTGTAGAACCTCACGCAATTTCCCAAAAAAGACTTACTGACTTTTCGTAGACGAAATTTAGGGACGGCAAGTTTATGCTTATTTCGAGTGTTGAAACCATGCACATCCGACACTTTCTTGAAAGATTTGATGTTCTTGTGTGTATACAATATTACATCATATATATACTGAGAAGTTACTGTAAGGATGTCGATTTCTTTAAAGCGTTCTCTAAGTGAATCTTGGGAGCCAAGATTGTAAATAGACCGGACCGTCCTCTTCTGCAAGATAAAGATTGTCTATGTCGGCCGCCTTGCCCCAAATTAGGATGCCATAAGATATAATGCTGTAAAAATAACTGAAGTAAACTAACCGCGCAGTTTCTACATTGGTGAATTGCCGGATTCTTCGTACAGCATAAGCGGCAGAGCTCAATCTACCAGCAAGACCAGATAGGTGTGGGCTCCATTGCAAATTGCAATCTAAGGTAAGCACGAGAAAAATAGTCTCATCCACGAGGTTCAGCTTCTCTCCATTTAATCTGATAGTAGTGTCAACCTGTCTTACATTAGGCAACGAAAATTTTATACATTTCGTTTTAGCTGCATTCAATAGTAAATTGTTCGCAGTAAACCATTTCAGCACATCTCTTAGAGTCTCATTGATGTGACTTTGATCTTCCTGTTGCCTGTTGACTTTGAAATGAGAGAGGTATCATCAGCGAATAGTACTATGTCACATTTGTGTCCTAGCAAGTGGGGCAAGTCATTTATGTACACCAAGAAGAGAAACGGACCCAAAATAGAGCCCTGTGGTACTCCAAGCTTCACCGGTTATCCACATGACTGCACTCTATTTATGTCTACTTTCTGGATTCTCTGACTGAGATAGGACATAACAAGGTTCAGTGCATTAGCTGCGAGTCCGTAGTGTTCAAGTTTGCGGATAAGCCTCTTTTGTTCCACGCAATCAAATGTCTTGGAGAGGTCGCAAAATATTCCTATTGCATCTTGCGATTGTTCCCATGCGTCATAAATGTGCTTTATGAGATTTGCAGCCGCATACGTTGTCGAGCGGCCCTTCGTAAACCCAAATTGCTGACTGGGAATAGTTAATTAATATTGAAATGATGAAGCAATTGATTTAGCATAATTTTCTCAAACACTTTACTTAGCTCAGATGAGCTGCCAGCTTTGAATAAAGGAATAACTTTACTGTACTTCATTGAGTCAGGGAACACACACTCATCGACGCAGTTGTTAAACACGACGGCCAGATATGGTGCCACAATATGGATGACAGATTGCATTACTTTAACTGAAATACCCCAAAGATCCTCCGTGTTCTTAATTTTCAAAGATTTAAATGTTTTAATAATCTCTTCTGAGTTTGTGTGTTTAAAATCAAATTTCAAGTTACTATCCTTTTGAACCACATTTAAGTATGAGCCAGCCAGCGCAGTGGATAACTTTAAGTCACGAGTTGTATCTACAGCTATATTAGAGAAAATCCTCAAAACCACTCGCCACTTCTAAATCTGAAGTTACTATTTTTTCATCTATCTTTAACTTATATTGGCTATTATGGGGCCTTGATTTACCTGTCTCTGAATTTATTACGTTCCATACTGCTTTTACTTTATTATTAGCAGATTTAACTTTATTACTAAGATATTCCGCTTTGGCGGCCACACAAACTTTTTTAAATAGTTTTGAATATCTTTTAACATAGTCTCTAAATGCGGGGTCGTTATTGTAGCTTTTCATTTCATATAGTTCGTAAAGTTTAGTCCTACTCCTGTGAATCCCGACCGTGGCCCAGTCACTGAACTTTACCTTCTTACCATTTTTCTTGATAGTCTTAAGTTTGAAAATGTTCCCAAACTCTCGATTTATTACAGTAGTCAGGTCCTTATATAAGATGTTAGGATCATTCTTCTCCAAGTTTGGTTGAGGAGCCTCACTAATAATACTTTACTTAAATCTTCCTATACGGCCTTGTTCTTGTTCTTTATTCATTGTACCTCTCGAAGCAACAAATGTCAAATAGACTTAACTATCACCACCATATCATTATATCAGTATATCAAACTACATTTACATTAGTAGTTTAAGCAACTGCTACATAACGAGGGTCCTTAAAACACGGGTGTGTTTTTATGAAACGAGGCGAAGCTGTGTTTCATAATAGGATCACACCGAGTGTTTTAAGGCCTAATTATGCGATGGGGACCTTTGGCCTTTGAGGGATTTACAGTCAGTATTAATTATTGATTAACCATGTTGCGGATACTTACCACTTTTTAAGAAAAAGAACATCAAGTCATGGTAATTAAATGAAATACAAATGCTATAATTACTTTAAGAAACACCGTCTAAAATCAATATTTAGTGACACATTTGCATTTTATTTTATTGATCGACTACCTAATGCATACCTACATAATTATATTCATCGTCACCTACCTATTTTTCGTCCCACTGCTGGGAACAGACCTCTCAGAATGACTGACTGAATTACGAGCTTAAATTTATAGAAGCTTGAAATTTGGTATGAAGGTAACCACTCAGAAAATTCTCAAAACATGTTTTTTTTATGTCTGTCTGTGTATGTCACTGTTACCACTGCTAAAGACATCTAGAGTCGAATAGGAGAACTTTGTGAATGACGCGCGGGCTCGAGGTCATTGACCTCTCGCTGACATCGCTTGTTCATCTATATACTCGCCACTAGATGGCAGTAAAATCCTAAGCAAAATGTAGGAACAGGGCTTTGCTAATACTGTGTTGTTATGCTGAAATATAAGGATAATGCTGAAGTAGGTACATCGTCGCACAGTTCATTAGTGATAAAAATTTAACAAATAAGTTATACTTGAAATAAATAAATAAAATAATTAAATAAATATCATGGGACAATGAGAAGAATTTTTGAAGTTTGTTAAAAATAGGTTCAATTGCAATAATGAGTGAGGCTTCGCGAACCCCTTTCGGTCATTGGCGAGCGGAACCCCTGGGGGTACCTACGCGTACCCCACTTGTTCTAAACCAAAGATTTTTTTTTTCATATCTTCTGGAAAAACCAATCTGGATTATCCTCATATAGTCAGGACTCGCATAGAAACCAATTAGCTAAATATTTTCCTCTTTCGCGATATGCTATTTTGGTACTTTTAATAAGTTAGGTGAAAATACGTGAGAGTCATTACCCTATTTGTTTCCTTGTTTGTTTAGTATAAATACTCGGTGGCAACAAGACTCTGCCACAAAACGCTACACTCAAAGCGAGTGGAGTGTAGTTCGGTACACTTTTATAAACATCTTTTTTTGTTAAGTTATTGCTACTAATATGGTGCTGCGAAGTATTCTCCTTTTATTCGCTGTCGCGATCGCATCTGGTGAGCATAACTAAGATTTTTGAAATAGTTGAGATTGAGAGGTACCTTAATTATTTTTAAAACTTATTATTTATTTATTCTCAAAAGGTACATAGTTTTGTTACATCACTAATTTTGCCAAACTATGACGTTTACTGGTGAATACTGCGCTCACTTCAACCAGAGTTGTACCCTGTTTACATTAAATTAAACTAAGTAATCTAACTATACATATACAGCCCAAGACCGAGCCATGCATTCAAGCCTACACCTCATCATCAGCCTATTTACGTCCCACTGTTGGGCACAGGCCTCCTCTCTGACTGAGAGGGCTTGGGCTATAGTTCCCACGCGAGACCAGCGCGGATTGGGAACTTCACACACACCATTTAATTGCTTCGCAGGAGTGTGCAGGTTTCCTCCCGATGTTTTCCTTCACCGAAAAGCTTATGATAAATTACAAATGTAATTTCGCACATAAATTCCTGCCTGCATAAAGTCTGCACCCTATTCCATTGCAACAAGGCGCAACCATGCGAGCACATCCCAGCCCCGGGCCGCACGTTATACATGCTGCATCTTTACACTAACAATACCAGTTTTTATTTTGCGACTACAATACTTACGTACACTAATCCGTTTCATTTTGCGATACAAAATTTTCTAAAAGAACTTTCACTTTTTGGGAAAATATTACTGAACCATCGTGGAGTGATATACTTACTTGACAGACAGACTTACGGACACCTAGAAAATATAAGGATTCCTTATTTGTCGCGTCTTACACGCGTGGTGTGGTCGAGGGTGAGCAAATTACTTTTGTTCATGAATATGGACCTTCGCAAACGCCTAACATACCTACCACGTGGATGCTATCACTAACCCGTTATGCGCGGTTATGAAACGCTGCGGAGACGTTTTAGTGATTGACTGACGTTGACTGATACGTTCATAGTACGTAACGGTCATGATATGATACGGTGTAGTGGGGAGACACCTTAATTCAATCAATTATTTAGGTCTATAATGTCTCGCATACATGTTATCAATTGTCCTAATCTAATGTTTGATAGAATGATCGTTTGTCCTAATATAAATTATACTGATACTCACCTTTTCAGCAAAGGTATAAAGTAAACCTGACCTAACCTATTCTACACAGCCCATGCAAAAGATTTCCCGAAATACCTATTTTCAGTTTCGGTTGGAGAAAAATTAGGCCAAACGATCATTCGACCACACAATATTAGGGCAAACAATTTTATGCGACACGAAGGGCACCGCTATTATTTATCTAATGTATTTTTCAGTTGCCGCCAGACATGTCACAAGAACATCTCACAATGCATCTGACGTGCTTCCAGATGGATATGTGGGAGGTAAAGCTGCGAGAAACAATATTTAAATTTTTTAGGTATTTTTAGGTATTTGACACCTTCATCAGCATCATGTCAGCCGAAAGCCTCCCCCAAAGCTCTTGTACCTTTGGGGGGAAAATGCCTTGTCGCCACGCTTGGCAGGCGGGTTGGCGACTGCATTCATACCAGACAGTTCGCGGAGGATCCTGCTGCTCATCCTCCGGTTTATCCTTTAGTCGCCTCTTACGACACCCTCGGGAAGAGATGGATGGGGTGGCACAATTCTCGACCGGCACCAGAAGGCTACTTTGACACTTTAGTTATCATAATTGGCATCCTGTCTGTCACCTTAGGCCCCCCTTGCATCGTGCATTTTCGAACGTCAGCGTCTCAATAAGTCTCATTAACGCCCGCGCAGCGTCTCTCGCAGTTCGCCGCGTTCGACGCTGCGCAGGCGGTAATGAGACGCTGACGTTCGAAAAACGCTTAATGTGGGAGACCCTTAGTTGCTATGAGTTTAGAAGATGCCAATTTTTGAGGCAGTGTCGGGCGATGGGAAATTTACATTAAACAGGGTTGCAGATAATAAAGTGTCAGTATTTTTGCAAGTGATTAAACAAGTCTAACTAAGTAAACACCGCTGTGAAGTTTTTAAGGAAAAAAAATCAACTGAACTCAATGATTATTAGTTATTAGGTACTATTATTTATAAACAGGAAGTAGATTATGTTGCTACCGTATACTACATTGTTTGATGGAATTTAGCGTGTAAGGTTTCATTACATTCGGCTTCATTGGAGGAGAGCTATTATGTATGTACAGTCACCAACAATAATTATGATTATGGACAGCGCTGTAAAATATCTGATCACGGTAGAAGGCAAAAGTATATGACGACACTCGACGGCATAAAGATCTAATGGGTTGCGGCCGGCATATATATCGTTCTTGGTTTAGGGCATAAATATCGGACACTGAGTCGCTTAAAAATATCTGATACTATACAAAATCAAAATTAAATGATTTATTGTATGATATGTATTCACTTTGGAAGCAAAAACATCAAATCACACGGACCGCATAAATATCTCACATGTTACAAAATCAAAAATATGTGATCAATCAGCAAACATGAAGCGTGATAATTCACTAGTATTACGAATCTAATTTGAATGCAGCGATCTGACGCTTCTTGAAAACAGTGCATACTTGTCACTACGTATATCTATCTCACGTTTCTTAGCTTTTAAAATAAGAACAGTATTTTTGTGCTTGAAGTTTTTTTATTAGCGGTTAAACTCCTTGGTAAAGTATATGGAAAAAATATTACGTCAACAGGTTATGTCATATTAGAAACGAAGAACTGAATTTGTTGGATTTAGATAAAACAAAACATGAGACAGACATATACAGTGACAAGTACGCACTGTTTTCGAGAAGCGTCAGATCGCTTCATTAAAATTAGATTCGTAATACTACTGAATTAAGTTCATGTTTGCTGATTGATCACATATTTTTGATTTCGTCAAGTATCAGATATTTTTAAGCGACTCTGTGTCCGATACTTATGCCGTTACCCAAGAACGATATTTATGCCGGTCGCAACATATCAGATCTTATTGCCGTCGAACATCGTCATATATTTTTGCCTTCTACCATGATCAGATGATTTTTGCAGTGCTGTCCATAATCATATATTATTGCTGGTGACTGTACCTACTTACATGGGTACCTAACTAAAAAGTTTAAATAAACATAATGATTGAAAAGAAAGACAACCGCGAATTATTTTAAATTGCCTTTCGTATGTCTGGTCGCCGTCTGTCCGGCTGTTCTCTACGGGTTGCATTTCTCAACCGATTGTCCTAACCTGAAATTTTGTGAGCAGGTTTCCTGATTAAAAAAAAAGAAAAATGATTAAAAATTACCTGATTTTCGTGAAGAGGTTCGATGAATAGGAAAAAATGTAGGATGTAATGTTGCTTAAAAAAATAAATAGAAAAATGATAAATAATGAGATCGCGAGGTCTACCTACATCTCACAGAGCCACTAAATACTTTTAACATGAAACTACCGTGAGATTCAATCATAGTGAAATAAACGGATCACTCATGTATGTCAGTCGAGTATAACTCGACATGTTTCGGACTAATCTGTATTCCTTTCTCTGGGAGCACACGCCACGCCGGTGCCGTCGGCGTACAGGGTTTACGTCTCGCCACCGGCGTGGCGTGTGCTCCCAGAGGAAGGACTACGGATTAGTCCGAAACACGTCGAGCTATACTCGACTGACATACGTGAGTGATCCGTTTATTTCAATAGCCACTAAGTAGTAATTTTTTTTATAATATATGTACTTAGTGACTTGGGTAACTCCCGTGATTGATAGACCTTGTTGCCTTCCCAGGTGGAGTCCCAGCTGGTGTTGGCCGGTTCCCATGGTTAGTTCGCTTGGTGATCAAGAGTAGGAAAGAAGATAAAACAAATTTGTGCGCTGGCACTCTCATCAGTGCCTACCACGTCCTCTCTGCCGCCCATTGCTTCGATCTAGAGATCGAGAGTTTTATTGAGTAAGTTTTTTTTTATACGATCAGGTTTGCAGATGCGTTGCCAACCTAGAGGGCTAAGATGATATCTCTTGTGCCTGTGATGTCCTCGGCTGCCTTACTCTGCACACCGGAACACAACAATAAATAGCGAATTAAGGAAGATAGATTAAGGAAATAAGGACGAGACTCTAGTAGAAGTTCTTTCTGAGCCGAGATTCTTCGTAATCCCCGAGGCCCGAGCACGATTTTCGCATCGTACTCTGCGTAACGTAATCAAGTAGTAACGTTGTCATATCGCCATCGAGAAAATTAATATTAAAATGTAGTACCAAATACGCTCAAGGGGGGCGCTGTTCCTAATGTCATACATTTTTACTTCCATCCTGATGTACAGTCGAGTTCTCCAATATCTATACAGTCAACCGTTCAAAAATATCTATACACAGACCTTATTGCCAGTTACATAAGGTCTGTGTTTAGGTATTTATGAACCTTTGGCTGTACAGATATTGGAGAACTCGACTGTACCTATCATAATCAGCGTGTATGAAAATGGTAACGGAATGGAATACAGTATTTTGGGACACTTTTTTTTCTACCACTAGAATCGCTACTATCTACTCGTGATTCTAAGTAGTTACCTACTAAATAACATGAGAAATGCAAAATTCCTCAAAAGTAAATTTTAATCAAAAGTTTATTTTTGTTACAGCATCAGAATTTACCTTGGCGACTACGACACGCAGAGTTTCTGGCAAGATTGTGATAATGACAGATGCACAACGAACGTAAAAGTGTACGCTGATAAAATCTACTTTCATCCTGAATACAACAGCACAAATTATGACAACGACATAACAATACTGAGACTTCGAAAACGCGCTCCACTCTCCGGTAAATACACATCTCTCTAACATAGAAGTTGATATCCGCATCACTTTAAAAACCGGCCAAGTGCGAGTCGGACTCGCCCACGAGGGTTCCGTAGAAAGATTTTAACGCTTTTCCCCAGTGTTTTAAGAAGTCCAGTGTTAGCAGAGCCCTGCTCCTAAGCAAAATGTACGCAGTGTGGGGTCAACTTATATTGGTTTGTGAAATCTACAGACAGACATACAAATTTAAGATTTAGAGAATTTTTGAGTGGTTGTGCTATAAGAGCTACCTTAATACCAAATTTCAAGTTTGTACGACAACTGGAAGTATACTTTAGGTTTTATTTATTTATTTAGTCATGCCAACAGTACATAAACAAAACATTTGAATTAACAATATTACAAGTTATGACCCCTGTTCATGCACCAATAACAGGCATGCGATAGCATTCATCATGCTTAGGGACGTATACTATATCTAATACAATTAAGATATTTATAAAACTTTATTAAAATAACATCAACAACATCAAAATTTTCGGAATTTGTATGGAAACAACCTCTCAATCCTGCCGCTAAGCAGCAGTGCTTGCAATGTTGTGTTCCGGTGTGGAGAGTAAAACAGCAGGTGTAATTACGGGCACTTTCATCTTAGCTCTCTAAGTTGCCAACGCATCTGCAAACCCTCCGGAGTTGCGGGTGTCTATGGGCAGTGGTGATCACTTACCATCAGGTGACCCACTTGCTCGTTTGCCTTACTCGTCTTAAAAAAAAAACAGTCTCCTTAGTAACATACAATGACAATGCAAAGAAAAATTCGTTAAGCAGCTGGACTTGAACCACGTCTCCTCACGTCACGTCACGTTTTTAGTCTCCTTAGTAGCCCAAACAAAGTTCCGAAGTCAAACTTTCTGTTTTCAACCTTTTCTTTCACAATAAGTCATTACTCGGACTTAGTATTAGTATGAGTGTCAATATTTATTTTGTCCTTCTTAAATCGAGACAAGATTCTAGGATTCAAATTTCAACTCTTGAACTTTCAACTTTCATTTTTTCAACAATAATTATTCTTGTTATTTCAGCTACCATTAAGGCAATCTACATGCCGGGTTTCGACCTGGACTCCCCTGACTACGAGGGGGCATCCGTCATCATAGCAGGATGGGGAGAGACCGAAGAATGGTCAGAATCAAGATATCTGCAGGCCGCTGAAATTAATTTAATATCTAGAGAGAAATGTCTAGCCATGGACTCCTATATTGCCGCTGGTCATTTCTGTGCTGGCAACCCTAACGGGAAGAACGCGTGCCCTGGTGACTCCGGCGGTCCTCTCATGATGTATTACAAGAATATGTGGGTTGTAGCAGGGATTATGAGTTACATGAATAGTAATGACACATGCGGCACAGCCACAGTTGGATTCTTTACCAACGTGTACAAGTACAAGGAGTGGATAAAGAGTCATACGTAGAAATAGGTAGTACAGAGTCGGGGTTAGCGGCCGAGTACATAATAGTTAAGAGGCTGGCAACCCCTTTTCACGCCGAGGTATAAATAGTGCTTTTCTCAAACATGCAATGAATTAAAAAGATGCAATAAAACGTCGGACGTGGCTGTATGGCCTTAGTTTCCTTTGCCTAGCCCGTATGGGATGAATTAATAAAAAAATGAGAAAAAAAAAATCCAAGAAATCAAACGTTTATTTCTAGAGAAACTAAAAGTAAACTAGACAAGACATTTCTCATCTAACTACACGTAGTATTTATTTTCTTCGTCGGTGTTTTCGTCGGAGCTCATATTAAATAACAAAATCAACAACGCACAAAAATCCAATAAAACAGAATTACAGAATGAAAAATCTTCAACTTTGCCTCCATAATGATCAGGTAACACTTTTTTTTGGCGTATACATTTTTGCCCCTAATATTAGGATGAAATATTTTAAATGTGTATTTCTGTACTTAACTTTGCAATTTAAAATTATTGGAATTTGTTAAGTGTTATTTTTGTTATATTCATGTCAATTTTGTATAAATAAAACTACGAAACATAGCAAGAGCAATTTATACACATTTTTTAATAGGCTTTAAAACAAAAAGCAAATATGGACCATAAAACCCAATATAAATATGGGCCCTTAAAGGAATAAGTCCGCCTTTGTACTCAAATTTGATTGTTGTAACTTGTGTTTTTATCCTTTTTTGTACAATAAAGTGTTTACTTATATGGCTTATAGTTTTTTTTTAATGGTTGTAAGCCATGATGCTGTGACAGTGGGATGTCACATCTCACATCATTGACAGATGAGTTTCAATCGAAGTGGGTGTGCAAATGTTAGAGAAACTTGAATTTTCTGCTTCAATATTATCCATTAATTGTCGAAATGGAAGGAGATCATAAAAGGGTACTGGTATCAAAATCTTCATTATTTTGAAGTAAGTCTACCTCTTCTACAATGATGTTGTTCTCTGGATCGCGTGAAGATCTAAGCAAGACGTCTCGACTACTTATGGATGAAGATATAACCAGTTGTGTCGATAATGTTTCTTTACCATTGAATGATTCTGCATCTATAGGTGTATCTTCGACTACTGTATCTTCTGCCACGACAATTGGAAGCAACAATAATTCGGAAGTTGACGTATTGTGTAAGGGTCGAGTAGATAAAGATTTTGGTTTGGACTAAAAATCTAACATTTCGATAGTATATGGGTGAGAAAAGATAGCACCATTGGAAATGAAGCCAGTTATAATAAGACTAGCTTGTCTCGTGCCGAAACACGAAGATTCATACTATTAGCATGAATTTGAGCTTCAACTTCAATCGGTTTATCGTTATTTTTGTTTAGTGGAAACCCATTTCGTTCATCGTGTAATAATCAAACAACCACCTCCTGAGCGATTGTTGACGTCGAAAGGGATGCCCAAGGTGGCTCTGGCTCTACAACGTTGGTTGATTCTGAGTACATAATGATTATCTTCGATTGTTTCCTCTGTCATGGTAATCAAAAGTGAATCTGGAAGTGAACTCACGGTAGGTGTTATATTGGATAGTGGAAAAGTACATTTTGACTGCAATGACTCCAATTTTTCTATGGTAACTTCAGTAATATAAAATTTTAATCTCACTTTCGGTTGGTCCAGATGATTCTAAAAAGAAAAAGGTAACGTAAAACACCTTAAATGGGACTAACGTAAAACCATAAAACAAACATACCCGAAGTGAAACACCTTAAATGCAGTTACTGACAGCAGGTATTTATATTTTCCAACGTAAAAATACTTAAGTACCACTTACCAAGAATGGCATGTTAAGTTTTCCATGTAAAACAACTTAACTACCATATACAAATAATTACATTGGAATACTGTCAAGTCAGTTTCATTCGACCAAAAATAAATATAGTAGCAATTTCTGGCATGAAATACACTTGCTAAATTAATGTTGTTTTTGATTTAACACAGTAATGAGTAGATAAATTAAAATTTACTGTACCTGGTGGATTTTTGATAAATTTGCGTTCTTGTTTTGCCACTGCATTTCCTTTTTTCTTCGATTTTGGTAGTGTACTTTTATCTTTTATTTTTAGCACTCCTCGTCTGCATGTTTCGCATTCATAGACACTTTACTTTCAATACAAAACTACAACGTGACCGTCGCCTCAGCCGCCTCAAGCCTAAGTGTAACGCAAGTGGTAGTTGCGCGGCAGGCGGGCGGGGGTAGAATACACGGTCCGACGTAAAATCACTGAGCTGCCACTACTGCTACTTTACTCCGGAAATTAAGATTAATTTCGTAGTTGCGGGTTATTGTGTGCGTGGATATAAGGTTCAATTTTGTTACTAAAATTCGTATTTCTCTGTATGAAGCATAGTGTTGAGTGACCTGAAGGTTATGCAAACAAAAGACGAAAACACACATATTATAAGTACTCTAAGATGGGTTCAGAAGCCAAAGGCATATATCATACCCATACCTGTCACGAATTTGACTGTTTTTTTTAATCATAGACCAACATACCGAGCTGACGTTTCGTAAACTGTTTTTTATTGTAAAAAAAAAATCAATATCACATTATTAATTATACATGTTGGACTGAACTCGACTTATATACGTGAGTGATCCGTTTTATTTCACTGTGATTGTAAATTACGTTGGTCGTCAAATTCGAAAAATTGAATTCGATATCGAAAAGTCATTACGACATCGAATTCGACTATTACTTTACTGCAGGACCTGCTGGTGGAGGTGGTTGGCGGAGGAGGCGACGATGTATTGCAATGCTGGTAATTTTCTACGGTTTCGGAACGCATTATAGAGGACTTATGATATGTGTGTAGATAAAATTGATTTACCTTATGCCGATATACCTAACAACGAAATACCTACCTAATTTTAAGTCAGAATGCCCCCCCCCCCCCCTTGTACATAAATCCTGTCTCTCCAAATATAAACCGTACTCCTACTAATCCACCCACTATTCCCTTCCATCTGCATTTGAGCCACTTAAAAAACAATGTTAAGGTGGTAAAAAGAATTCCCCGTGGCGCCCGGATCTCCGTCGCTACTCATTTGGCTCAAACTCATTTGACGAAATGTTTGGACAATAATAGCTATGCGGACTGGCAGAATTTGTTACTTTTCCCATTTAATACACTTCTCGTCTAAGATTTCTCTTACCCAAAAAATAAAAAACAATTGTTCCAATTATTCACCGCCTTGTCTTACAGTTTTTAGTACAGGCAAAAATAGCAATCAAAATTATTTTAAAAACAAAGTGGAATCTAAAGTTAGCGACGGAGACCTGAAGGGGGCCGCGCGGTTACTTTTTTCCAGTGACGTACTATCTCCAGATAATAGCGACACACTCTCGGCCTTACAAACTAAACACCCTCGAGCTCCTACAAACGCATACTTTTTGGACCCGCCTACGTCGCCCGATGTTTGTTTAAACATTCACGAGAAAGACACAGTGAATGCAATCTATTCATTTAAAACCGGTTTTGCAGCAGGTCTTGACGGACTTGCTCCCCAAAACCTAAAAGACCTTACCTCTCACTGTGTGGGCGACGCAGGCAAACATTTAATCTTGGCTTTAACAAAATTAATAAACCTCATGCTGTCTGGCAATGTTAATCCCGAAATAGTTCCCGTTCTTTATGGAGCCAACCTAATTGCGCTCACTAAAAAAGACGGAGGTGTCAGACCCATTGCGGTCGGCTCTACATTTCGGCGATTAACTTCTAAAATTTCAGTTCGTCACATACTTTCAAAATTGCAACCTCAGTTTGAACCGATTCAATTAGGTGTCGGTACTAAAGGTGGGTGCGAAGCGGCAGTCCATGCCCTGCGCACCTACCTTGATAACGATCAGTGTGAGGTTTTACTCAAAATTTACGTCAAAAATGCATTTAATTCGGTAAACAGGGACACCTTGCTCACAGAAATTAGGAATAATATTCCGGAAATGTATAATTACCTACTTAACTGAACCTTCATCATTTATCATTATCATGAACCTTCTAAATTAATGTACAAAAGCAACGAATTATCTTCCGAAGTCGGCTGTCAGCAGGGTGATCCCCTCGGACCAGCCATTTTCAGTTTAGCCATTAACCCCATCATTCAAAATTTAAAGTCCAAATTTAACGTATGGTATCTTGATGATGGTTCCCTAGGAGGTGATGCAGTTACGGTACTTTCAGATCTCTCAGAAATTATAAATAAATTTAAGGCCATTGGTATAGATCTAAACTTTAATAAATGCGAACTGTTCATAAACAACGCGATCCGATCCGATCTCTTCCAACATTTTAATTTACTTTGTCCAAATATCAAAATTGTCGATAAGCAAAACTTAAGCCTCCTAGGGTCACCAATCTTCGACGATGCCATTCCAGATTTAATCGCAAAAACTGTTTCAAAATTTCAAAATTCTGCAGACCGGCTGCTGGAAATCAATGCTCACACTGCTATCACTATTCTAAAATTTTGCCTTTTTGTGCCAAAATTTACTTATTTGCTTCGTTGTTGTCGCTTTTGGAAACATCAAAATTCTCTGACCTCAATTGATTCCCTTATAAAAACTTCTTTGGAATCTATACTTAACTAACAATTCAATGAGCAATCTTGGACCCAGGCTTCCCTTCCGATAGGAAGGGAACCATAACTGATAAGTTATGGTGGGCTAGGTATCCGCAAAAATTCCAATGTTGCTTTACCAGCGTTCCTATCATCTGTCCACAGCACGTCCACCCTCGTAGGTAAAATCCTAAAGGATTGTCCTTCAAACTACGAGACGACGGGTTTGGTCGATGCTAGGAATGCTTGGCTTATGGCTTGTCCGGGTGAAAATCCTCCCGCTTATCCAAATTTCCAACGGAGCTGGGATGACACACTATCCAAATTAACTTATTCTAATATTCTCAGTTCCAGTTCAGGCCCAGACCGCGCAAGGCTTTTGGCTGTGGCAAGAAAGGAATCCGGTGACTGGCTTCATGCTTATACTTCCGTTAACACTGGAACCTTTCTTTAGCCTGAAACACTGAGAATTGCAGTCGGGCTAAGACTAGGTGTTGCGCTGTGTTCACCACACCGTTGCCTCTGTGGCACCAATGTGGACGAAACGGGACACCATGGTCTTTCCTGTCAAAAGAGCGCCGGCCGTTTCTCCCGTCATGCCGCGCTCAATGACATAATCCGCCGGGCTCTTGCCTCTGCAAACGTGCCGGCCATTTTGGAGCCAAGTGGCATTGCCCGCGACGATGGCAAAAGGCCGGACGGTATGTCTCTGATTCCCTGGAGAATAGGTAGGTAGAAAAAAAATCTAAGTATCAATCTCTCGGTCCGAATTATAATTTTGTTCCTGTCGGATTTGAAACTTTGGGTCCATGGGGTCCCAGCGCTTACAAGCTTATTTCTGAGTTACAAAAGCGCTTAGTTGATGCAACTTGTGACCAAAGGGCTGGCAGTTTTCTCTCTCAAAGAATCAGCATCGCTATTCAGCGAGGCAACGCTGCCAGCCTTTTGGGCACCATGCCACGGGGGACTTATTTAGATTTAATTTAGGTTTAAGTTGTAGTTTATTTAGTTTAAGCTTAGATTTAATGTCATTGTAAATTGCTTTTATTAAGTAAATATATTTGTTATTATAAAACACCTGCCACTTTTTTTAAATTTTGCTTTGTACGTATGTATATACATATGTATAGGTAGGTACACAAATGATCGTTTCACTTAAGTGTTGAATGACCGAAGTTTATAATGCCTAAGTTTAAATGCCCTAATAAACAAAATACCTAATGGATGAAAGTACCTAATCGACGTTTTACCTAAAGCTAATTAACCTAAAGTCGGTATTCCTACGAAATACCTAATTTAAAACACCTATTGGTGGTTTCACCTAAACTTGGAATACCGTTAGGTAAAAAATAATCGGTTCAGTTTTTATAATGGGATTGTCATAAAGTTTACAATTCTTTTGCGTCGTCATATTTTTAATTTTCTGAAAGCATCCTAAACGTAGGTTAGATTAAGTTAGTATTGCGTTAAGGCGCGATGCACCTTAAGCACGCGGAATAGGAGCTCGGTTTCGCGGAGCTCCGTCAAGATTGCCTTATGATTGGTATTTTTTTAATTAAGTGATGCAATGCAAGGTCGACGGAGCACCGCTTCGCGGAGCTCCTTTTACACGTGGATGAGGCGCTTCGCGCCTTAGCACAACTCTGGCCTAACCTAACCCATGTTTTCTTAAGCTTTCTATTCCTGCATAAAAATTCAAGATTTTGAGAATTTTCTGAGTGGTTGTGCTATAAGAGCTACCTTCACACCAAATTTCAAGTTTCTAGAACAACTGAAACGGCAATTTGTATGGAAACAACCTTTTTAACCCCCGACGAAAAAGAGGGGTGTTATAAGTTTGACCTGTGTATCTGTGTATCTGTGTGTCTGTGTATCTGTGTATCTGTCTGTGGCATCATAGCTCGTAAATGGATGGACGGATTTGGACGCGGCTTTTTTTAATCGAAAGCTAGTTTAATCGAGATGGTTCTTAGCTAAGTTTCATAAAAATTGGTTGTGCCGTTTTTGAGATCTTAAACTTTTAAATGTCTCAAGTTCAGATCCCGTTGATGTCTTCAGTATGGCTAAGTTCGGAAATTCGTAATCCGGGAGCTCGTTGATGTCTTGGTTTTTTTGTTGATTTAAATAATAAAATATACATATTGTGAAATGAATGTAAAAACCGTAAAATAAAAAACTTAAAATTTAAAATTTAAAAAACCCCCGACAAAAAAAGCAGACAATAAAAAACAAAGTATGTTGTTTTGTAGAAAGAATAGCTGTGGTTGACTTTAGCGATCCCTGACACCGACGACGCTTAGATAAAAATTTTGCTAGGTATATTGAACTGAAAGGGCTAATCCATACTTCCATCCATACTAACAAAATAATAATATTAGGCATTGTTTTTTACTTTTTTTAGTTTTTTTTTTGTGGCTTTTTTTTGTACTCATACGGTTTTTACTTTATACTAGGATTTTTTTGTCGGGGGTTTTTTAAATTTTAAATTTTAATTAATGACTGTATCCTTTGATTGCTTTGGCTTGAAGTTTTATTTTTTCACAGCTTCAAGGGACTGCAGGCTTGAGTATTTGATATTAATTTTAGCATGCTACCTCCACGCGTTCTAGAGAAAAAGGGTCTTGACAGACAGACAGACGGACAACAAAGTAATCCTATAAGGGTTCCGTTTTTTTCCTTTTGAGGTACGGAACTCTAAAAAGCAGTCAAATTCGTGACAGGTTTGTTATGCTTTCGGCTTCTGAGCCCATCTTAGATTACTTATAACTGAGTGTAGATAAAGTAATGTATATGCAACATAATTAGACCTTAAAACACTGTCGTGATTTCTTATCATAAAACTCGGCTTCACCTCGTTTCATAAAACTACACTCATTGCGTAACAGTCGCATAAATGAAGTACTAGCTTTAAGTGTGACTTATTAAGTGTTACTATTAAAAGTGGAACGCAAAACTTTGTGACATTTAATTTCCATTTTATAAGTTTCCACTGAACACGGAAATTTTAAGACAAATCGCATTTCCGGTTTTGGTTCCGGCATTTTCGCGTTTGCTCTATTTTACAGATTTTTATTATGTCATTGATAGTAATCAATAAACTGACTCTCAGTAATTTTTTATAAAAAAAAGGACTTAGTAGTTTTTTTAATATAATCACAAAATTTTAAAGAAGGGGTGACGCGAAAAAACACGGTTGCAAATGATAAGCAGATAACAATATGGTTAGAATTTATTAGAATTTAATGTTAATCTATTACAATTAATTATCGCAATAGCTGACTTATTTTTATTATTACTACTAAATAATCTCGATAAATTACGCTCGCTTTGTACGCACTGACTGGCGACACATTAGGCGCCTAGACTCTAAGTGACAAAAATCAATAAAATTGTTTACTTCGATACATGCTAAGCGCCAAGCGCGAAGTGTGGCCGGATGCTGCGATACCCGCAAGGCGTCAAGAGTGCAGTGTAGCCGGGTGCTTCGATACCCGCAAGGCGTCAAGCGTGCAGTGTGGCCGGGTGCTGCGATACCCGCAAGGCGTCAAGAGTGCAGTGTAGCCGGATGCTTCGATACCCGCAAGGCGTCAAGAGTGCAGTGTGGCCAGGTGCTTCGATAACCGCAAGGCGTCAAGAGTGCAGTATAGCCGGGTGCTTCGATACCCGCAAGGCGTCAAGAGTGCAGTATAGCCGGGTGCTTCGATACCCGCAAGGTGTCAAGAGTGCAGTGTAGCCGGGTGCTTCGATACCCGCAAGGCGTCAAGAGTGCAGTGTGGCCGGATGCTTCGATAGCCGCAAGGCGTCAAGAGTGCAGTGTGGCCGGTTGCTTTGATACCCGCAAGGCGTCAAGCGTGCAGTGTGGCCGGATGCTGCGATACCCGCAAGGCGTCAAGAGTGCAGTGTGGCCAGGTGCTTCGATACCCGCTAGGCGTCAAGAGTGCAGTGTGGCCGGTTGCTTTGATACCCGCAAGGCGTCAAGAGTGCAGTGTAGCCGGTTGCTTTGATACCCGCAAGGCGTCAAGCGTGCAGTGTGGCCGGATGCTGCGATACCCGCAAGGCGTCAAGAGTGCAGTGTGGCCAGGTGCTTCGATACCCGCTAGGCGTCAAGAGTGCAGTGTGGCCGGTTGCTTTGATACCCGCAAGGCATCAAGCGTCCAGTGTGGCCGGATGCTTCGATACCCGCTAGGCGTCAAGCGTGCAGTGTGGTCGGATGCTTAAATTCTAGAGCGTTCGTTTATACCGGGGTCACACGCCAGTGCGTACGTACTTAGCTTTTGATTTGTTTTTGTGGATTTCAGTCAAGTTGTTCTACAGTCTAGAAACATTACTGTTTAATAGCCCACTTTATCCATTGCATATACTTGAATACGTTGGTGTAATAATTGGCTTTATGGGTACCGCATTCTTGGCCATCCCAATGGAAACTGACTATGCCTGATATATGGAATTTGTTTTGGTAATACATCATAAGTGGCCCGCCGGAATCGCCTTTGCATGAACTTGTAGGTGTGTTTGGGTTTCCAGCACACAAATGCCCCTCAGGATATCGGTAATTGTAGATGTTGTAACATTGCTGTCTAGTTTTAAGGTTGACTTCAGTAGCTCGTAGAATGTTAGGTAAGTTCGACCCAGAGTTCTCGGTTCGTCCCCAACCGGCGACAGTGAGCGGCGCGTTTTCGTGCCTGGGATGGTCAACGTCGAAAGGAGGTAGATTGATCGGTGGAATGTAAGCTGAAACGAGACGTTATTTATGAGATAAAATCAAACCCATAATTGTGTTTTTTATGAACATTAAAAAAATATTCTTAACTGAAAGTTTTGGAATCTTATCAAACCTAAAGCCGGGTCCGCTACACCATGTTTTCGATGTTTCTGAACAATACAATTATGTTTTTTGAACAATCAAACATGTTTTCCGCGACGGATGGAAAACATTGAGATTTTGAACGTTCGAAAAACATCGAAAACATAGTGCAGCGGGCCCAGCTTTATCGTGAAATATTATTATTAGCCGTAGCGCTAGCAGTACTCAGCATTTTTTTACACTTTAAAGATCGAGACACGCAGAGGACATGGGAAAAGGATTTTGTCCAACATTTTAATAGAAACATCTACTTCACCTGTGTTAACATCTGCTGCGAGTGTCAACATAGCAATATCGTTCGCGTGATTGTTCCCGGGGTCATAGTTTTGATGACTAATGACGCGAACGGGATGCGCTCCAATATTTGTTGTGCAGCGATTATTGATATCGCAATCTTCCGGGAAGGTCTTCTTGTCATACTCCCCAACGATAATAGTGACACTGAAAGTAAAGAAATCGATGAAACAGTTGGAACCGCGTCGCGCGCCAGTGATCTTGGATAAGGCGCTTCTATATATTTATGACTAATGAAGATTTTCAAATATTGCGTTCTCTCAAGGAAAATTTCGCTTGCTTAAATGACACAATGGTGAGCGGCAACCATTTTGGTGTATTTTGCGGGTACTTTTTAGGGTTCCGAAGCCAAAATGGCAAAAAGGAACCCTTATAGTTTCTTTCTGAGAGGAGGCCTGTGCCCCAGCAGTGGGACGTAAATAGGCTGGTGATGATGATGATTATGATAGTTTCTTCAATGTCCGTCTGTCTGTCTGTCTGCCCGCGGCATAGCTAAGAGACTATTAGTACAAGAAAACTGTAATTTTGCGTAGATATACATATTAATTACGCCAAAAAAAGTGCTGGGATAAAATTAAAAAGACAGAGTTATTCGTGAGCGAAATATTTAGCTTTGAACTGCTCATTTTTGTTGGAGTCAAGGAGTCAAGTATTCCCCCCTCTACCAGAGAAACCGAATTTGAAAATGTGAAAAAAAATCAGAGCAGTAGTGCATATAGTGAGTTTAAAAGGAAAACTATCAGAGATAAGCAGGCTTTACAGGTTTGGCAGTAATAGTTGATTAACTTATTATGTTTGTCTGTGTCGGTAACCGATATAAATTGACCCCACACTGCTTACAGTTTGCTTAGGAGTAGGGCTCTGTTAACATTATTTTCGAACAGGTGTGATGAAAATATCTTTAAATTAGGTTTCTATGCCAGGGCATTTTCGTAATGGCTTAGGAACCCTATCCTGGGCGTGTCCGACACGCTCTTGCCCGGTTTTTTTTATAATGATTTTTTTTGTACTGTTACCTACGACTTTTGTACTTTACCAGATCGCCCGTCCACCTCAGTGTTGCCAACCTTTGTTGCTAGAATTATGTCAAATTTACCTTAAAATTACCGTACAGTTACGGTATACTCCGTTTTTTGGGATTTTCATTTTGCAAACCAAAATATTCATATTTCTTTGCAGTTTTCAGGTAAAAGCAGTATTACCTTTGAGATAAAAACGTGTTGTGGGTGATTTTTAGTGCTTACCGTTGGTTAAGCACAATTCAAAAATATTTTGATCAGATTAGTGTAAAATTAGACTTATAAAATGGAATTTCACCTAGGACACAGAATTAATAGGTACCTAAATAAAAGAACAATATATAAAAATACAATTACTTCATCGGATTCACTTCGTTTCGTATCACGCAGAGTCATATTCGTGTTCATTGACTGACTTTAACAAGCAACAAAAGTTGGGCTGCCCCGATTGAAAGAATTGAACGTGTGCGTCGAACGGAACGGAAAGAAAACATATCTTCAGTTATTGCGTAAATAGAGTTTGTTTACGAGTTAGGTATTGCAAATTTTTATGAGTGTTTCATATTACCGTACATCTTGTAAGATTTTTAGTTCTGGTCTTAAAATTACCGTACATTTGTCACACGATAATTATTACGGTACGGGGCATGAAATTACCGTACAAATACCGTAATTACCGTACGGTTGCCAACACTGGTCCACCTTGCGGGAGGCCTACGAACATTTCGCCTTTCGGTACGAGGTCGCCACTCTAGAACCTTACGGCCCCAACGGAAATCAGCAGCACACGTTTATTAGACAAACTTATTCCTCGCGGCTTTGCCCCCGTGAAAGTATTTCAAAATGGGCTAGTTCCCTATCTTATACTCAAGGTATATGTTTGCTAAATTTCAAGTCTCTAGGTTCTGTGGTTTAGGCTGTGTGTTGTCTGTCAGTCAGTCAGTCAGTCACGGTACTGTTTTTAACCGACTTCAAAAAAAAGAGGAGGTTCTCAATTCGTCGGAATCTTTTTTTTAATAGGCATAGATTAGTTCGGGGCCTAGCATAAGACATTTCACTTTGTCTGCGCGATTAATATTACCTACAATCCATGCCAAATTAATGCTTTCTAGTAGCAAGAGTCTCTGAGCTAAGCCGCTGACTGACGGACGGGCGGACTTGGTGAAACTTAACCCTAGAAATTGATTTACTTACTCTTGCAAATACCGTGCAGTCTCGAGGCAATGGGCAGCGGTGATCACGTGTCTGTCACTGATCAGGGAGCCACCACACGCGCTGACCAAATTCCTGCCGTCGTTCTTTTTGGTTTCGATGTAAGTCATCCATGGGAACTCGCCTACAAGCGCTTGATGACCATCTGCGATTGAATAATTTCATAATTTCAAATAGTAGAATTAAAAAAAGTGTAAGTAGGTACACCTGTTAAGAATTTGGCCACCCTGTACACCGCCGTTAGCGAACCTGCTCACAAAATGTCATGAGATTTGAAATGCCACCTGGGGGTCGATTTTTGAATCTCACCCGGTGACTAAAATTCTCGTACCCATGATAACAAATACGAATGCCCTCACCCACTTCTTGACCACTGGCAGTGACAGCTAACTTCATTTCACTATGTTGACTAGCTTGTTTTCGACAGAAACGCAAGTTGGCTGCATGTTAGTAGCTAGTATGTTAGTAGCTAGTACGTTAGTAGCTAGTACGTTAGTAGCTAGTATGTTAGTAGCTAGTTTGTAAGTAGCTATTATGTTAGTAGCTAGTATGTTAGTAGCTAGTATGCTAGTAGCTAGTTTGTAAGTAGCTATTATGTTAGTAGCTAGTATGATAGTAGCTAGTATGCTAGTAGCTAGTATGTTAGTAACATTTTTTTATTTATTTTATTTATTGCACAGTACATACAATTAACTTAACTTAACCTGGGTACTACCCTGGCCCTGTAAGGGCGTAGCAATATAATTATACAATAGTATTATACCTAGTATGTTGGTAGTTAGTATGTCATTCAAAGGTTTTTGGCAAATATTGATATCAATGTCATGAGTGAATGAAATTTTGTCTGAGCTGAAACGGAGACGCTTCGCTCACTTCGTTCGCTCGGTCAATTAAATGGTGTATAGAGTTACTCACATGCTATATATCCGTTCGGAGGTATGTGTGAGTCATTCTTTGCTCTATTTTTGCCTAGATTGCTGACGATACCTGAAAAGTTACGTAAATTTAGAACCGTGTTTTATTCTGTATGTAGCCCAATAGGTAACAAAAACATACATACATACACACATATAATCACACCTCTTTCCCACGGGGGTAGGCAGAAACTATGGCTTGCCACTTGCTACGATCCTTAAACACCTCTTTAGCCTAACAAAAATGTCAAATGTTTATGCGTTACTAATTCACTGGATTGTTGTAGTTATGTAAACAAATAAAAAAATCCACTAAAATATCAGATCTCTGATATGGTATGGTAAAAATGGCAATCAAAGTTAGAAAACGGCGCCATTCCATAGAAATAATTAATTTAACTTTTGTAATCATCCGAAATATTTTTAACAAGAAACTTTAACTGTCGTGAGACTCCATCATAGTCAAATAAACGGATCACTTACGTTGAGTCGTGCGCTCCCAGAGAGATGACTACGAACTAGTGCGAAACATGTTGGGTTATAATCGACTTATTAATGCTTTTACCGTAAATAGCCAAAATAGGATGGCGATTGATTAAACCTATGTAAATAAGCTTACAAAATTTCTGGACCCAATAAGAGGGATGTTATAAGTTTGACCTGTGTATGAGTGTAGCTGTGTATCTGTCGGTGGCATCATAGGTCCCAAACGGATGAACCGAGTTCGATGCTCTTTCGTTTAAATTTATTTGAGAGGGTTCTTAGCTAAGTTTTGTTAAAATCGTAAAAATACGTTAAAGCTATAAAATGTTTCCGGTACTTCCGATTTGATTACGGAAACACAAAAACACTTACCAGTTCTCCAGAGTCTCCTCGTGGCCGGCGTGCACTGAACGCCTATTATTAGAAACATTAAAATACTAAGACTTTTCAGCATCATGGTTTCAGAATGCACTGTATCGTTGAACACAGGTAAGTGTAATGATGTTAAGTACTGTTCGCTAGCGATTTTAAAGAATGAGTCCAGGAAACATAATTTTATTTAATATTATAATCATTTAAAAAATTAATTCCCAATGCATCATTATTTTAGGCATTGTATCAATTGATGCTTTCATGGAACTTTAAGTAAGAAACCCATGACGCGTATCGTTAAAATGAGTACGTAAGCTAAATTTTTCAGTCATTGTGCCAAACCGCAATGGTTATTTTAACAATAACGTAATCTAACCAACTTAAAAAAGTTATAAAAGTAAACCGCCGACATTTTCATATCTCACAAACACCTGAGCCAATTTTCTCGCAACTTTGCTTAGCAGACATTAAACATAAACATCAGGATATTATGCCTTTTGGGACATTTTGAAATAGGAACGGGGCTGCTGAGCCCGCCGGCGGGGGGGCGCGGCCGGCGACGCCCGTGCGGACGTGCTCGCGGCTCATACCACTGAGACTACATAGTCTCACTGAATTGGAAACAAAATACTAGGTACTTTTTGATATGAGTCCGGAAGATATGTCATTTTGCACGAGTCCCGAGGTGTCTAGGCCCGGCCCGCGAGGCGAGGGTCGAGACTCGGGACGAGCGAAAATGGCCCTTCCGCACGTGTACCAAAACGACGTTTTTAGGGTTCCGTACCCAAAGGTTTTAACCTTTGGGTACACGGCACCCTATTACTAAGACTCCGCTATCCGTCCGTCTGTCTGTCTGTCTGTCCGTCTACTACCGGACTGTGTCTCATGAATTGATCACGGTTCATACTATCAAGTTAGACAGTTGAATTTTTCACAATCCGCTATAGCAACAAATACTAAACAAGAACAGAATAAAATAAATATTTACTTAAGTGGGGCTATGATTTTTTTGCCGTTTCCATAGATAATGGTACGGAACAATAATTCGCACTTGGCCGGTTTTTAATACATTTGCGAATACGTGACAAGGAGGGGGTGGGCCCGACACTCCCCCCGCGGGAGCCCGGCTTCGCCCTCCTCCACCGGCGCCTTGGAAAAGCAAAAAGCACTAGTACGAAAAATCCAACTTTCCGCATGATACGTAGCTACAAAAAGTACCACTTTTTGAGCAACTGTATTAAAAACGAAGTACCGAAGGGCCCGTCCACGCGCCATAATTATAATTGTCTATGTTCGCGGAGCTGTTAATTACACTCGTGACGTCAAAATATCTATCAAAATGTTACACCCTCGGTTCCCATACAGGTCGATGAACTCTTTCCTTCAGTCCCGATTCAGTTTTGTGGGGTTTACTGTGGTACGCTATTTATGTCTTCGACTGTACAAAGCATGCTTTTAAAGGTGTAGGTTTACTTCACCAGCTACAACTTACCATTATTATAATTATGTTCATCATCATCACCAGCTTTTTTTTACGTCCCACTGCTGGGCACAGGCCTCCTCTCAGAATGAGAGGGCTTGGGCTATAGTTTATAATATAAACTATATGTAGTATTTTAATTTTGGTTTTATTTATTTTAATTTATCACATTTTAATGATTTGTACGAATTCAAATTTTAATTGTTAAATTTATTACTTATGGGTTCTGTTGCCTGAAAATAAATAATTTTAATTTTTTTTTTTTATAGTTCCCAGCTATAGGGCTCAGTGCGGATTGGGAACTTCACACACCGTTGAATGTGTAACGTAAACTTAATGAATTTCAAACATGGATGCCACTTTTGGGGGTAAATTAGAAATAGCAAAAAAATTAAGTAAAATACTATGCACTACACCGCAGAGTATTTTGTATTCGTGTTTTTATTTCCTCCTCTCTGGTGGGTGTGTCGGTAATAGTGCAAACGAGGTATCCTAAGCTTCTGGACCCCGGAAGCCGGTGATTGGCATGAGACTGCGCAGGATCGGGTTAGGTGGCGAGCTCTCGTTTCGGAGGCCAAGATTCTTTTTGGGTCACTGAGCCAATCTAGTTAGTTAGTTAAAATTCTATGAGTTGATTCTTGTGTAAAAGGTAATTCGAGAATATGTATAAGCTATTTAACCAAGTTCGATGAATGATTTCTAAGTGATGATAAAATTCTGTCAACAGTGTTGTCGATGAAAAAAAATTCGGTAAAATGATGGTTTACCGTTATTATAATGTATACCTACCTACACCAGACCATGCCATACCTATAACATTGATGGCAAAATATGACCATGTTATGGCAGTACCTATGTCAATTAGTAGATTAGCATATTTATATGTGGGTAATTTGTATACTACGTATTCAAATTAAGCGTAAAGTATTTCAGGGAGCCAGTATAAAACAGACGGGCGTAAGAATTTCACTCGCTAAGTCATTGTGCAATAGACACCATGTTTGAATTTAGTTTGATAATTACTGTGCTACACGTATTTATAATTTATGGTAAGTTATACCTTTTTTTTAATACTCAAACATGAATAGGTACACAGAAAAAAAAACAGAAAAATTCCAACCCCGGGAATCGAACCCGAATCCTCGACGTTCCGTGTCGCGTGCCACACCCTTACTCCAAGATTGGCAATAACCGTAAAAATAAAAAAAAGGGAAAAAACACAAAAAAAAAACTCCAATCGAGATCATGAATTTATGGTTAGGTTTTTTTATCAAAGCATTGGGTGAAACGGTATTTAGGTAATATAATTTCTTGTTTCTTTTACTTCTTTAACTTTGTAGAACCTGTTGTAGCGATTTATACCTATGGATAAGTATTGGCTAGTTGGTAATAGGGTTTTCCAATCAAATTAACCAACAATATTGATCGTGTACGCTGTACGCGCAAACAGATAAGAAAATGACGCCTTCATGTTTCGCCATTCATGGAATAACCGTTATCGGCCACCCTAACCGAATTTAGAATAGAATAGAATAATGTTTAATTGTCCGTGTGTTCGTTGAATCAACCACGGGTTTTATAAAATTGTCGCTTATCGATTGTCCAATAGGTATAATGTTTGGTAGAATGTTTAATTTTCTTAATAGAGAGTATATTGAAAACATTATCCACTTTCCAGCAACGTTATGAAACAATTTAAGCTCATCTAGCCCTAACTTCGTAATCCATGTCAGTTTCAGGGCCAAACTTGAAAAACAGTAATTCAACCTAACATTATTTTTATTACTATGGCTCTGTGAGCTGTAGACCCCGAAAGTTTTTTTTTTTAATTTTCAAAAACCGAATGCTCAGAAAAAAAAACTACAATAATAACCATCGAACCTGATCATAAAATTCTATGACACGCGGCAAATTTGTAAGTATTTTTTTATTTTTCTTTCCAAAAGTCTATTCGACAAAAAAAAAATCTAAAATAACTTTATTTACATAATAAAAGCAATTTACAATGACATTAAATCTAAGCTAAAACTAAATAAACTAAAACTTAAAACTAAATTAAATCTAAATAAGGCCCCCGTGGCATGGTGCCCAAAAGGCCGGCAGCGTTGCCTCGCTGAATAGCGATGCTGATTCTTTGAGAGAGAAAACTGCCAGCCCTTTGGTCACAAGTTGCATCAACTAAGCGCTTTTAAATTAAACTAAAAAAAATATAAAATTACATTATAAATAAATAATTACGAAAGCATTTTATTGTCCAATCTGAAACGGAGATACTTCACTCGCTCGGTCAGTTAGAATATAATAGAATAGGCTACAGCAACAATAGTAGTTTAGGCAACTGTTACATAATGAGTGTTTTAAGGCCTAATTATGTAGAGTTGCATACATTATTTCATCTACACACATATTTATAATAAGTACTCTATGATGGGTTCAGAAGCCGAAGGCATAATATTTATACCTATCACGAATTTGACTGTTTTTTATTTATTAAAGACAAACATAAGTACCTATCGAATGTTTTTTTTTATTGTAAATTAAGTTGGCTTTTGAAGATGACTCAAATTTGAAAGTCATAACGACATCAAATTCGATATCGAAAAGTCATTACAACATCGGATTCGATGTCGTAATGACTTTTCGATACTGGCTGTCGAAATGCTGGTCATTTCCTGAGGTTTCTGAACGCATTATAGAGGACTTATGATAAACATGTTTTTCAGCACAAGACGAGAGCATCAAGCCTGAAAACCTACCTATTCTGGACGTCTACGAGTACCCGACTTGGTGGGACTTCTGGTCTCCAGAGTTTCCAGGGTCACCTAACCAGGATGACAGGATCGTGGGAGGGCAGGAGGCATTCATTGAAGACCACCCTTACCAGGTGTCGTTTATTGTGAACAATTCGTACTTCTGCGGTGGATTTGTGATCAGTGAAAATTATATACTGACTGCGGCACACTGCGCGCAAGAGTAAGTATTTTTTAACTGACTTCGAAAAAAGGAGGAGGTTCTCAATTCGTCGGAAACTTTTTTTACGTATGTTCCCCGATTACTCGAAGACGGCTGGACTGATTTCAAAAATTCTTTTTTTGTTTGAAAGGGTACTCTCTAGTTGGTCTCATTGTCACCAAGTCAGGATCTGATGATGGAATCCCAGGCAACCCTCAAATTTTATAGGCACGTATCTTGTGTTTCATATATTTTCGAAAGCTATTCAAGTACTTGCGTCTGGTAGTCATCATCTCGTGTTGATGAGGTGATGATGGAAGGTACAACTCCTTAACGGTTAGGAGGTGGAGGATAATATTTTAAATATTAACGTTACTTAAAATTGAAAAATAAAAAAAATCTTTTAACAAAAATAAAATCGCCTTCAAAAATAAACCTCAGAAAAAAAACATAAAATAATCCTCTTAAGCCATGAGAAAATGAGCCTAGCAGAAATATGAAGTTGGTGCTTCATTCAAAGAATATTCCGCTCGCACCGCACCGACTTCATATTTGTGCTAGACAATAAAACTCATGGCTTTAGTTAGAGGATTACGAGTATTTTATGGTTTTTTTTCTGAGGTTTTTTTTTGAAGGCGGTTTTACTTTTTTATTGAAAGAGGGAAGCAAACGAGCGGGTCACCTGATGGTAAGCGATCACCGCCACCCATGAGAAACAGCAACCACAAGAGAGACACTAGTTCAATCATAACCGCACGCCGCGCACTGCAAGACACACAAGAAAGGAGGTTCTCAATTCGTCGGAATATTTTTTATTAGTGGCTTTAAAAATCCGTGATAGTCCAGTGGTTGGAGCTATGGCCTCTCAAGCGCTCTGAGTTTTTCGGAATTTATGTGCAAAATTACATTTGTAATTTATCATTAGCTTTACGGCGAAGGAAAACGTTGTGAGGAAACCTGCACACTCCAGCGAAGCAATTCAATGGCGTGTGTGAAGTTCTCAATCCGCACTGGGCCCGCGTGAGAACTTAGCCCAAGCCCTCTCATTCTGAGAGGTCTGTACCCAGCAGTGGGACGTAAATAGGCTGATGATGATGATGATGCTTTAGACAGGTTGCTGAAACAGGTACCTATAGGTAATTTTGTATGAAGTCTCATCAGTGTCGGTAATTACGTCGTTTCTGCTGCCAGTTTTGTGGCACTAATTAGTGTCAGCGATATGAGCCGTGCGCACGTCACGCATGGCTCACCATCGGCGGGCTCACACCGCCGTTCCGCGTCCAAAATGTTCCAAAGGGCATATCCTGATGCTTACATCAAGGAGCTGAGTGTTCAGGGGCCCTATTTCACCAACTTTAAAAATGTCAGAATTCAACGACAATTCGGTGTCAATTGCTGACTTGATAAGCTTTCGTTTTAGCGCACCTCATATGGGCAAAGCGGTGTCTTTCGAATTGTCATTGTAAACTGACAATTGTAAAGTCGGTGAAATAGGGGTCAGGTATAAGTGAAGCTATTGAACCTTTCAACTTTCCAGCGTCGACCCAACCACTGTGGTCCTTCGGGCAGGCAGTGCATCTCGCAAGAACGGCACAATCATACCCATAGCCGAAGTAACGCCACACCCTGAGTACGATGACCCCCCATTTGACAAGGACGTGGCTGTCATGAAGACCGTTGAACCAATCACATTCTCGGACACCATACAGCCGATAGACTTGCCGAAGATGAACCGACCAATGAGAGGAGGCACGAAGATCATGGTCAGTGGCTGGGGAAGAACCAAGGTAATGTCGGATTTGTCAGTTTGTCGCTTTTCAATTATTAGGGCTCCGTACTCAAAAGGAAAAAACGGAACCCTTATAGGATCACTTCGTTGTCCGTCTGTCTGTCTGGCAAGACCCGTTTTCTCTAGAACGCGTGGAGATAGCATGCTGAAATTAATAACAAATATTCAGGCCTGCAATCCCTTGAATCTATACTAATAATTATTACAAATTCGAAAGTAACTCTGTCTATCTGTCTGTCTGTTTGTTACCTCTTCACGGAAAAACCGCTGCACCAATCTAGAAGAAATTTGGCAAGAAGATAGTTTGAACATTGAGGAATAATGTAGGGAAAATTGTGCAAGTAGTTCCCGCGGGATGGCGATTGAAATCTACGCAGACGGAGTCGCGGGCAACAGCTAGTCCTTGATAAAAACAAACTTCTGAGTCAACGCAATCGAAAGATACAGTAATTAAAAAAAGTGTTTCCTTTCAAAGTGCCGTGGAATCAAAACCTATTGGGTACTTCCAGTTGTTCAGTCAGCAGCAGAAGTAGCTAAGCAACTGAAGCGGTCACAATTATTTGCACTCTTATGTCTATAACAATAGAGCCGTGCTTCAAATAATTGTGAACTCGTCAGTTGCTTATAGAGCTCTTATAGCTTCTGTACAAAAATGGAATCATCTATAGGGTACTTCCAGCTGTCCTATAAACTTGAAATTTTGTATGAAGCGGAGGTACGAGGGGCGGCTGATAAGTAATCTCCTTGGTCAGAAATATATACAAAAATAATGCTGGCTGGTATGCTGGTACTGGTATGCTGGCTGGTATTTATATTCGTTTGTTATTCTATTTTCAAATTGTATTACATTCATTTGTTTATTGCAACACCGTTATTTGTCTCCCACAATTGTTTCAAGCATGTCGGTAGAAAAAGTGAAAATGGATAAAATCGAGCAGCGTGCGGTGATTAAGTTTTTGACTAAAGAAGGGAATACGCCTTCGGAGATCAGACAGCATATGTTACGTGTGTTTGGCAGTTCGTGTTCTTCCGAATTTGTTATAAAGTTTTGGTCAAAGCAGTTTAAGTTAGGTCGTGAGAGCCTGGAAGATGATCCTCGTAGCGGAAGACCAGTTTCGGCCGTCACCGATGAAAATGTAGCCAGGGTGAAAAAAATTATATTAGAGGACCGACGAGTGAAGCAGTGGGAGATAGAAAATAAAAGCATTGAAAGAACACAAGCTAAAACAAAGCGGACTTAATTCTTTCAATGCTTTAATTTTTCGAACAATAAAGTGTTTCTTACTTTTACTTCGGTAATTGTAGATAACGGCTGTGTGGAATCACGAATGTAGTAAACTGCAGTTGCGTTGAATCCATTTTGTGTAGAATCACGAATAGGAAGAATCCCGATTGCGTTAAAATAACAACTGAGTGGAATTACGAATGTAGCAAATTGCAGTTGCGTTGAATCCATTTTGTGTAGAATTACGAATAGGAAGAATCGCGTTTGTGTAACCGATCGCATAATTCTTCAGTACCAATATAAAATGACCCCACTCTGCGTAGGTACATTTTCCTGGACAGGGCTCTGCTAACACTCTGGAAAAGCGGGAAAAATCTTCGAGACTCGATATTGGTTTCATGGGTACCAGAGGAAATTGTTGAGATGTGAGAACAAGATATTTTAATCAAAAACATTGTAGTAGGCAGGAAGGTAATATTACAAATGCCTACTTTTTTTAATTACATTTAAAACCTGTATCATGAAACTTTGAATGGAAATAATTTTCGACGGCGCCCTGATCAATCAGGCTTGACTGTATCATAATTTATTTCATATTTCGTACATTTATAGGGTTCCGCACCTCAGAAGGAAAAACGGAACCCTTATATTATCACTTTGTTGTTCGTCTGTCTGTCTTTTAAAACCGTGAGTGAGAGGGTGGAGGTAGCATGCTTAAATTAATATCAAGTACTTAAGCCTGCAGTCCTTTGAAGCTGTGAAAAAAATTAAACTTCTAAGTCAACGCAATCAAAAGATACAGTCATTATAAAGGTTGTTTCCATGCAAATGGCCGTACCGTGAAAACCTAAAGGGTAGGTACTTCCAGTTTTCCTAGAAACTTGAAATTTGGCATGAAAGTAGCTCTTATAGTATAGCACAACCACTCAGAAAAATGTCAAAATCTTAAATTTTATGTCTGTCTGTAGATTTCACAGATCAATATATAAGATAACCCCACACTGGGTACATTTTGCTTAGGAGCAGGGCTCTGCTAACACTGGACAACTTAAAACACTAGGCGGGTTTTTTTTTTCTATGGAACCCTCGGTGCGCGAGTCCGACTCGCACTTGGCCGGTTTTTTAAATATATGTTTAAGCCGTTGCAGTAAGTACCTATTATTAATTACTTAGGATGAGCTTTATAAAAAAAAGGTGAGTAATACGCCTCAATGTAGGTAGCTGTTAGTGCAAAAAACCCGAATCACAATATCCTTAACAAAGTAGGTAGGTACCTACAGGATAAAGGTTATTTAAGTTCCTATGCGTATTTTCTCCCATAACTTTATTACGGTAATATTTAAGTGAGAAATAAATTTATTCTTGTACGTAGTACGTACCTTAATTTCCTGGTAAACATCCTTGTCCAGAATGTTAACGTGACCTTGCATTCCTATACATATAACATAAGCATTCCTAAATGTATAAAACCGGCCAAGTGCGAGTCAGGCTCGCGCACCGAGGGTTCCGTACAAAGATTTTTCCGCTTTTCCCCAGTGTTTTAATTTGTCCAGTGTTAGCAGAGCCCTGCTCCTTATCAAAATGTACGCAGTGTGGGGTCATTTTATATTGGTCTGTGACATATACAGACAGACATAAAAATCTAAGATTTTGAGAATTTTCTGAGTGGTTAAGATAACTATAAGAGCTACCTTCTTCTAAAATGTCAAGTTTCTAGGACAGCTGGAAGTACCCTTTAGATTTTCGCAGTACGGCAATAATTTGTATGGAAACAACCTTTTTAATGACTATTATTCGTTTGATTGCGTTGACTTAGAAGTTTGATTTTTTCACAGCTTCAAAGGACTGCGGGTTTGAGTTTTTGATCTGAATTTCAACATGCTACCTCTACGCGTTCCGATGAGGTGATGATGGAAGGTACAACTCCTTAACGGTTAGGCGTTGGAAGATAATATTTTAAATATTAAAGTAACTTAAAATTGTGAAATGAAAAATCTATACCTATAAAACAGTACCGTGAGTGACTGACTGACTGACTGACTGACAGACAACGCACAGCCTAAACCACTGGACCTAGAGGCTTGAAATTTGGCAAACATATACCTAGAGTATCCTAGAGGTGCACTAAGAAGGGATTTTTCGAAATTCCCACGGGATAGGGAATAAATGGGATTTATATTTTCGGATCAAAGTGGCTCTATCTCAGTAACTATAATTATTAGACATTTCAAATTTGGCATGCAAGTAGGTAACAATAACAGCTAAAAACGGTTTTCAGGATTTCCGGAATTCCCACGGGATAAAGACCAAATAGCATTTACTGACTAGCGGATATAGAGGACACTCACAGCCTAAACTACTGGTGCTAGAGACCTGAAATTTTTTGAAAAGGATTTTCTGAAATTCCCGTGGGATAGAGAAATATCTTAACTTCTTTGTTTGTAGGAGGTAATCTCTGAAACTTTCACCAGCAGAAAGCTACACTATCCCTGATTGACATAGGCTACTTTTCTCCGGGAAAATGCAAAATTCCCGCGGGATAGAATTCAATTACGGTATAAAAGTAGCTTATGTCAATCAGAAACAGAGCAGCTTTCTATTAATGAAAATATTTTTTAATTGGTTTAAATGCAAAATTCACTTATTTCTATCCAACGGGAATTTTGCATTTTCCTGAGGAAAAAGTAGTCAGTCAAGAACTGTATGTAGCTTTCAATTAATAAAAGTTTTTTTGTAAAATCGATCTAAAGCGTTAAAATGCAAAATTCCCGCGGGATAGAAATAAGTGAAATCAACTTCAGGGACGTCATAAAAGGGATATAAACTCTAACCACTACGCCGCCGGTAGGAAAGAGGGGGGCTCGGGGGGCGCAGCCCCCCGCCATAAAAAGCACACAAACACTACTCCTTTAACCAAGCTATTGATAAGTAGCGAACCACTACGCCACCGGAAGGAAAGAGGGGGGGGGGGGCTCGGGGGCGCAGCCCCTCGCCATACAAAAGACACAAATAGCACTCTTCCCTCCAAGCTATTTATAAGTAGCAAACCACTACGCCGCCGGAAGGAAAAAGGGGGGCTCGGGGGGCACGGCCGTCCGCCATAAAAAGGATACAAATCCAATCCAATAATCAAATCTCTTTCTTCCAAGCTATTTATAAGTAGCGAACCACTACGCCACCGGAAGAAAACAGGAGAGGGGGGCTCGGGGGACGCAGCCCCCGCCATAAAAAGCACACAAACACCACTGTTACCTCTAAGCCATTGATAAGTAGCGAAACACTATTTTGCAGCAAACAAAGAGGGTGGGCTCGGGGGGCACCCCTGCAACAACATGACATTGATAAGTATCAAACCAAGCAAAGTGGAAAGGAGGTGCGAAACTTTGGGTTCATAACCCGTACCCGTTCATAACGTAAGGTTTTGCATGAAAGCATGCATTTGCCGCACAGATATACCAATTTTTCACTGGAGGTCGCGGGTGAGCAAAGTAATTGTTTTAGCTCCAAAAATAACATCTAGGCTCTAAGCCATCATTCTTGAGAATGGCTTCCCAAATCAAACAGACCAAAACGCATGGGATGATTGGACTATTGAATTGTTATACAGAACTTAATATATCCGCGGTATAGCAATAAACAAATTCCACGCGGACGAAGACGCGGGCAACAGCTAGTCTTTTAACAAAAAAACATAAAATAATCCTCTAAAGCCATGAGTTTTATGGCCTAGCAGAAATATGAAGTCGGTGCTTCATTCAAAGAAATATTCCGCTCACACCGCACCGACTTCATATTAATTGTACTAGGCCATAAAACTCATGGCTTTAGAGGATTATTTTATGTTTTTTTTTTCTGAGGTTTGTTTTTGAAGGCGGTTTTGTAGGTACATTTTCTTGAACGATAATAGTAGATTAATGCCCAGGCGTGGGGAGTGAGCAATTGCTGGAGCGAGAACTTAGTTTAAAAACACGAACCGCAGGTGAGTGTTTTTAATACGTACGAGTCCAGCAATTGCTATTCCAGCCGTGGCAGATATAGATTTTTTCTCAAACATTAAGAGAAAATAAGGATTTTTTAATTATTAATTAACTCTCATAATACAGCAAGCCAAAACAGCCATTGTTACTAATTGTGGCAGTATCTTAAATATTATTTATTGCAAAATATTACAATATCTAAGTCATTATTAACATATTTTATTTAATTAAATACTTAATAACTAACAAAATTCATTAGGTAATTTCCTTACCCCTGTTTTATAATAGTTTCACAACGACTAAATATTTCCATTGAAATTTAAGCGGTACTAAGCAGTTTGCTTTAGTTAATAGTTATCATCTGATTTTCATCATGGTGGACTTCTATACAACAAATGATCACGATTTTGTCACTAAAAACTATTAAATTAATATAACTTGCATAACTAAAAGTCAAGACTTTGTGCGTTATTGTTACTTGTTTACGTATGATTTCTTTTCCGTCATTTTTATTAGTTAAAAAAGCATTTTTCTTTTTAATACTGCCAAGCTATTTAAGACATTGATAAAAATGTTAAATTTATATAGAACGCCTGCATACAGCCACCCGTCTGGCTGAATCAGATATGTCACTGGATGTTTCCATGGTCTATTTTACTTTTTAAAAAGTTAAAAACAAATGAAAAACAGTCCAGCAATCCGATTTATGGACAGGTAATCGCGCCTGCAATGTAATGCGGCCGTCACAAGGCACTTCGTGTACTGTTACTTCGAGTAAAATGACAACATTTCTGACAATGTTTGAGAAAATAGTTATTTGTTATACAAGGGTGCAAAGTTGTATTTTACCCGCGAGTGTGGAATTAAAACACAAGCAAGCGAAAGGATTGTATAGTTGAACCACGAGCGAAGCGAGTGGTTCTAAAATAGAATCCTGAGCGTAGCGAGTGTTTCAACACACGAGAAGTAAAATACATAAAATACATTTGCACCCGTGTGTATACATTTGCACACAAAACTTTTCACCTCACTGTAGCGAGGAAAGCGCGACATCCAAAAAAACAGCTCATAAAAATAAATCTTCATCACTGGAATCACAATTACATTATAACATAAAACTCTGGAAGTTTTGTATTTTTACGTAAGTCGGAGTCGGTGACAAAAATTTTGTTGACAATGTTGACATTTCTGACGATGCGTTTAGGAATTGTGCTTTCAGAATTATATTCAACATCATTATAAAAAAAAAACAATTGTTTCTTATAGAATTTTATTAAATAACGCTAAGATTTATAGAGCGGTTGCCTCGGATGCAGATTGCCTTGGTTTGCAGCAAGATTTGGACGCTTTTTATCTTTATTGTCAGGAAAATCAATTGTTTTTAAACACCGAAAAATGTTCTGTCATTACCTTTACTCGTAAACATGACCCTATTGCCTTTGATTATAAAATTGACGGTAAATCTATACTCCGGGTGTCCTCCATCAGGGATCTGGGCATCACTATGGACTCTCAGTTAACCTTTAATATGCATATAGAAAATATTTGTAAGCGAGCTTATAGGAATTCGGGTCCTTAGTCCTTGGTCCTTAGGATGAGTAAGCCTTTCAGGCGTCCACAGAGTTTTAAGATTCTTTTTTACTCCTTTGTAAGGAGTATCCTTGAGTTTGGGTCTGTGGTTTGGACTCCACAGTACCAAGTCCATATTGATCGGATAGAACGCATTCAGAACATTTTTCTTAAGTCACTCTGCTACAAAACTGGTACTTTCTTCCCAAGATCAGTGGATTCTGCTAAATACTTTAGGGTTCTTTCTCTTAGTAACAGACGTCTTTACTTAGTCATAATATTTTATTTTAAAATACAAAAAAATTATATTCGTTGTCCGAATCTCCTTCACAAAGTTGTCTTCAATGCGCCGCGTCAGTCCTTACGCCCTCGAAGTCCTTTTCATGTCAGCTCTGCTCGTACAAACTACGCCCGGCATGCATGTGATATTGACCCATTTAATGACTCCCTCTATACCCTTAAAAAACTTGTAAAATCTAAAATTTCTACTTAAGTAATTGATATTTGCCTGACTTAATTGCACCGTTCTTGTTTGTTTATTATTATTGTTACACCAACTAAGTATATTTATATTTATGAACCTTTAGGTCTTTTCACAGATAATGTTTTTCTAACTATGCTTGTAAATGACTGTATTTGTGTTCTGAACTTAAATAAATAATTAAAATAAAAAATAAATGATAATATGATACGTGTAACATTGCAGCAAGGTGCTTCCAGCATCCCCGAAAGGCTGATGGACGTGGAAATCCCCGTGGTGTACTGGCCAGAGTGTTACTTGGTGTATCCTGGCATCCTCACAAGGAATATGTGGTGCGGAGGCAACTTCTTCCTCGGAGGGCAGGGGACTTGCCAAGTAAGTCACCAGGGTTCACCCTCGTTTGCCAGAATTTCATGGTCAACTATTATTTGTGACCATGGAGAGTCTGCTTAGCTGTGATCACAAACAACGGTTTCGCTGGCATGGGCGAAGAATTGCGAAATTTTAGTGGCAGTGGGCGGGGTAAATTGCTCGCAGGACTGATGGCCGATGGGACCAGAAGGTTCTCTAATGACGTCCGCGGACCGGGAGGCGAGCTGTGGGTAGGCCTCCAACAAAATGGAGCGACCACCTGGTGGATGCGGAAAACACAAGACCGGTCTGAGGGGAGAGCCTTGGGGGAGGCCTATGTCCAGCAGTGGACGTCTTTCTGCTGACATGATGTCGATGATAAAGGAAAAGTACTCATATATGTGTATAAATATTTTTAATAAAATACCAAGCACCCTTAGAATATTACCTTATAGCGAATTTAAAACTAAGTTGCGAAGAATGTTGACTGAAAAATGTTTCTACAGTATCAACGAATTTATAATTACAAATTTGAAGATATTCATAGTAACACAAGATAATATTGTTTTGTTTTGGCTCCTTTTGTGGAAATTTATTTGACAATCCATAAATTTACACAATACATTATATTCAATGACATTAATAATTTTTAAATTTTAATTTTTCTTAATGAAGTTACGATGACATTATAATTACGTATAAATAAATGGGTTGTATTCCTCAAAGACAATGTTATTAATATTAATATAGACCGAGTGACTAAATCACTGACCTCAGATTTCCATATGCCTAACTTGGCTGAACATGTCATGGGAAGCAATAATATGTATACTAAGACCTTATGTAACCATACGTTCATTGTGAATAAATATTAAAATGGCACGAGGGAATAAAGTGGATGCAAAAGAATTGATACTTTAAATCCTAAGGCATTTTTTATGTGTCCATGAATATAATACTAACCCATTTTCTGTTTCTATTCACAGGGTGATTCAGGCGGTGCAGCTATACAGGATGGGCAGGCTATCGGCATAGTCTCCTTCGGGAGGGGATGTGCTCAGCCGCTAGCTCCTAGCGTGTTCGCAGACATCGCTGCCCCTACGATAAGAGAGTTTATCACCAAACACACTGGTTTATAATCATCGTTCATCACTATCATCATATGGGCTGAAAGACTTCGGAAGGCATCGGTGTTGATATTACTTCAGCCGACGGTCGGCAGCTATTACTAACAGATCGTTTAGTCGACGTTTTGTGATAACTAAACCTTTGTAATTAACTTGATGAATAAACTAAAAACCTATAGGACCCTTCGTTATGAAATTGAACTAGGTAAGGTAATTGCTGACGAAAGAAGATTCTTCGTAATTTTTTTTTGTTAAATACTGGTTAAAGAGAGGAGACGTAATTTAGTTTTCCTCGAAACCTATTTTCAACAAAAGGAAAGTAAGTATAGAAAAAAAATATCTAAATGTCACCCCTATTTTTCGGCTTAACCATGTTACTGTTGTATTTATTCTCCGGAAAATGTGGAATTTTACAATCTTCCTTACAAAATAATGGACAATAAGTTGGTTTCCTTAGTTTTTTAAACGTATAAAAAAATTACATAATTTCATGCTCATTTACGAGATGTTCCGCCCGAGTTCCTACTCCTACCGCTCCCCCATTTTCGTCCATACTGGCAGGACTTAACCATTTCAACGCCAACGACGCACACAAAAGTTGTCAAGCACACGCCAAGTTGGCATAACGTCAACGCGGATTTAAACCTTAAGCATACGTTCGTACCGTAGGTCGCATTCGCACTGTGCAGCCGTGGCGTCGTAGGCACGTCGGCTCATGACGCTTTTAAGCGTCCTTGGCGTTGAAAACTTTAAGCGCAGGACAAGCCTTAAAAACTGTTTTCTGTAACTTCAATTTTTTTTTTTTTATGGCAACCGGTCGCTTTAGGTTAGCAACCATTACTGCCAATGACTCCTTGTTTTCTAATAACAAGTTTTTATTTAATCTGCACTGTTCGTAAGTATGTAGGGTATGTGACTTCAAAATTTGCAAACCATTTTTGTCGACATCCGATTAAGCTAGAACTTGGCATTCATTCCTTATGTGAGTAAGTCTGGTGACAATACAGTAATCTGGTAGCTAGTGAATGTTTTTTTACACAAGAAACAGATTTGGTGTATCGTGTATTCGTATGATTCACAACGAGGAACGAAGTCCCTATAGGTCTTAACAGTTAGATATTTAAGTGAATAAGTAAGACAATGTCAAACTGTTGTTGAAATAAATAACCCTCCATGTTGTTTTAATGTTACTTCAGGTCATTCACCCTCTGTCCCTACAATTATTGAAGGCAATCGAAAGAAGAATTTCAAAATTCAATCAAAATCGAAATATTATTCTGTAAGTAGGGTCTGCCGTCGCTTTCCTAAAGACCATGATTGCCAAGAAGAAGAATTATATCGTTAAACAATAATTCGATATTACAACGAACAAATGAGAATCATCGAGCAACCTTCAGAATAACAGTTTAAAAGAAGTAACCATGACAAAATACTGTCAATTATTGCCGTGGTCGAGTGACTTCCGATTAGGTACTGATGTGTGATTATACGGCCTTGTGTAGACCGAATTCTGACGAGTCATCAGTCGTCATCATCGCCCACAGACATAATTCTATCATCGAGGTGGACTATGCAATTTTGTTGCTGTCGGGTTCGAAACCTTAGGTCCATGGGGTCCCGGCGCTTACTTATGTCAGAGTTGCAAAGGCGCTTGGTCGATGCAACTTGTGACTCAAGACGCAGACGCAGTTTTCTGTCTTAAAGAATCAGCATCGCTATTCAGCGACAAAACGCTGCCAGCCTTTTTGCACCATGCCACGGGAGCCTTATTCAGATTTAATTTAGTCCTTAGTTTAATTCATTTTAGCTTGGATTTAATGTCACTAATGCAAGTGAATTTACAACCGACTTCAAAAAAGGAGGATATTCTGAGGGCTATCGTTTTCGTACTCACCAGTTAGCGCCACTGTCGAGCGAGGGCCAGAAGTATGCTTAGCTGCAGCTGTCTAAGTTTGTTATTACGGGCGTAGAAACAAAGTTTACAAATAAAATCATAATATTTAATACCGTAGAATCGTACCGTAAAAAGTCCCGTGTTGTTCAGAAAAAAAGATGACATAATACGTTTCCGAAAGATAATATCATTCATTCATCAAGATAAATCACTTCTTCACATATTCACTGACCCGTAATTTAGATTCGGCATCTTTGGTTCGGCATAGTATTTGTTATATTTGACAACATTTCAAAATTTTATGTTGTCCATTTTAAGTTCTAGATCGAAAGAAAATGTAATTTTAATGTTCACGTGTTTTTTTATTTCTCCAAATATCCTAATTTTCATTCAAAAATATCTAATCTAAAAGTAGCGAATTCCAAAAGGTCGTAAGTAAGTCGTGACGTCATTACTGTGGCTGTAAGACTGTATTACCTGTGCCACTTATTTTTCTGAAAAAACCTCTGAGCGTTGACAATGTTGACATATACACTGCCACAAAGTGTTGAAATAATCTGCCTCCGCCATTCAAAAAAATTATCACTATTAGTAATTTTAAGATTAAACTAAGCAAATATTTATTGAATTTACAACAAGCACTGCCCGTAGGCGGAAAGGCTACTTCGTTTTACCTCTAATGCGACTACCTTCATATTTTTTATATTTTTTATTTCAGGCTAAGATAATATGGCTGTATGTAATATAAGACGTTGCTGTTTTTTGGTAAACCAATTAATTTATTATTTGTTTTATTTTATTTATTTAGCTATTTTATTTTAATTATTTATTTTATTTTATTTATTTATCACACACTTTTCCTACGCAAACTTATTTGTGCTGATTCCGGTCCAACGCGTTTGATGCAAGGATATGAAGGGTTTGCCTGAAAACCAGCGCTGTAGCAGGCTCCTGCTGCAGCATAATGCTGAGTCAAATTCCTTTTCGACATCATCATTTAAGTATAATTTTAGTAACTTTTTGTATTGGTTTAAGAGTCAGTGTATTTTTTGATGTCGAATAAAGTTATGTCTATGTTTATGTCTATGTCTATATGGCGGTCGTTTCGCGTCAGTGTTGAAACTGTCAATAAAATTGTTTTCACTTCTTTCTGAGGTTAGGTTCTGTGTAACGAGTAAGAAAACGTAAAATAGTAAGGAAATATGGCATCTCGAGAACCCTATAAACCCCTGCCCATGGCTAAATACTGTTATATAACCACTTGCAAAAATAATACTACAGTGGCAGCACAAAAACGTTTCTTTTGCGTGCCTGTTGGAAGCCAAGCGGAATGGTGTCGAGCGGCAGGGCTGGACCGGATCCTAATATATCGGAAGGATTTATCTTAAGCCTCAAAGTCATATAATTATATTAACTCCTATAACTGTTCCCATTACTTACTTACTAACTTTGAAATAAAATAATAAATTTAAAAACAAACGTTTTATTTAATAACCTGTGTGTACAATATGATTGGGCATTATTTTACACATAACGATACGACATTGCACATAACATTTATCAGTGGCTCGTCAAACTTCGACGTACCCAATTGCACTTGAGACGTACAAAGTTCGAGATGACAAAGCAGCCTATGCACCGCGTATTCCGGCCAAATTACACTTTGCGTGAATTCCAGCACCATTGCAGTGTCCACCCAGGGCAGGTTTGTGCTGCTAGCTTGCATGAATCCATCTGAGCTCTTCATTTCAGCAGAGAAAACTCAAACAAGTCCGATGCGATGCGATGTCCAATTCAAAAAGCCAGGTTACTGTTGAAAGAAGCAACGATGTCCGTAATTAAGTAATGCCAAGTCGTAGAATATCAATTCAAATTTCGAAATAACGCCGAGAAACGAGGAAAGTCAAAGCAAACGTATGAATGTCACAGTCACAATGACAGCTTAATTTGAACTTTGTGACAACCGGAAGTGATTCAAATTTTCTTAAGTATAGACAGTATAGTGGACTAAAGTATTGTTCCTTTACAGCCACAGTAATGACGTCACACTTCCGGTTTATACATTTTCACGATTTTCTTGAAAACTAGTAAAGAGAAAAATCTAAAAACTACTTTATTACGTTCAGGTAGCATATTGACCGAAATGGTTGTCGATTTAGGCATCATTATACATTATGAAACGTTGTCATTTAGAAATTTAGTATTTGCAATATAATTTGCAATAATTATGAAGCTCGGAACAGACGTTGACATCATTTTCAAGTAATTAGTGAGTACTTACCTAACTGAAAATCTAAGTGCATTTTTCTTAACTTTAGGGATCACTATTCTCCAATTTTTATAGTTTCCGCCCACGTTTCCTAAATTGATCCATTTAAATTAAATTTACTCAAACAAAATTTTGCTGTACTGTGGGCCGGTGCCTATTTAGGCACCGCCGTTGGGTAAGTGTAGCCCTAGTGGCTCAAGCTGCGAGAGGCGTAAGAAGAGGGAAGACACTAAACTTGTGTTTTAAATAATTTTTATTATTTTCTTCAATAAAAATGGATACACGACTTTTCGTATGAAAGCCCGATGACGGAGTGTCGCTCATGTTTTTTTGTCTTTTTAGACACTTTGCATTGGTATTTTAAAATCAACGAACACAATCATCAAACAATGAGCGGCCTCTTCACATATCTCCCTTCCCCGGAGGGAAGGGGTGAAACCTAAGCTGCCTACCTTTGCAAGGGAAAAACATCCAAGTCCGTCCTTATATGAACTAGTCATGATCTTATTGCAATAATGTAATCAAATTAGTCAAATGCTTAAAAGCAGAATTCATGGCAATCCAAGATGATGACTTTAGCACCTCAAAAACCCTCACCCAAAACGAAGTGCTAGGACTCAACCTAATCTAATAAAATACAATTCATTGGTACAAAATAATCGAATTATAAAACAATTGAAACAAAATAATTATCAGCATGTGCTGATGATATCCTCGGTGTTAATAGTACATGAAATAAGAAATTAGTGTTTAAAGAAATCTTCTATTCTACACACTAATCCTTAAGGGACTATAACTGGATCAATTATTTGCGGAGAGATAGATAAATTATTTTTAAATTACAAATGAGATAATTAAATGCATATATTTTCCTTCGAAAGCAAGCCGTCCATGTTAAACACCCAGACCACTAACCCTGAATTCACGATATAAGTTTTAATCATGCCACCACGAATTCTACCGGTCCTGCGGGCGGCAATGAGACCGACCTTGCGACCGGCTGATGTACCTCTCTTACCAATATGTTGATGTTTACCAAAACCATGAGGATGCTCCACAGGGTTCATGGCAACACCACGCACATATGGCCCGCAGTTACGCTTGACCTTGTACTTGTGGTAAGCACGACCAGCCTTCAGGATGGGCTTGTCAATACGACCACCACCGCGGCCTCTTCACAGTACCTACCTAATCAATTTTAGGATAGCAAAGCTTCTTATTAACGAACAAAAGAAGATGGATGCTAACTAACCCTGACCATAAGAATAAATAATTATTCTTATGCCCTAACCTCGTTTAAATGTTAGGATGTAATATAATTCGAATTGTTATCGAAGCTTTTGCACTCAGGCAAATGTGTTCGCATTAAGTATTGACGTCATACGGCTCTTCGGGCCGTAATCTATCTTTGAGCATTAATAATTCAATGATTTCGAAGCAAAAATTTTTTGTAAAATAAAAATAAAAGTTTTGATCATTTTATCGCTAACGTGCCAGGGGTATTCCCAAATGCTTTGCAAAAGCCAAACGCTACTTTGTTAGTGAAAGAAGTTTCTAGTTTGTTACAAGTTCACACATTTCACACCGTGTGCTTTTAATGGCTGTGGACTCACTTGATTTTTTTTTAGCAATTAGTGAGCTATTGCGTAAAACTGACGCAATTATCTAGATTTGTCAGTGTTTTTTTGGTCACGCTCATGGGAAGAGATGTTTTTTTGAAGAATGATTGTGTACCATTACTTTTTTGACAATTTAGAAAAAAATCTACTCAGAATCGTCAAAAACAATAGATAAAAAAAATTACTGCAACTTGCATAAATACAACTTCCAACTCTCTTCCTTCGGACTTCGGTCCAAAGGCATAACATTATTAAGTGCTTGGAGACAGATCTCTCTGTTGTGGTCCTTCCCACACATGTATCTGTCCATTATAATAAAAAAAATACACTAAAACTGCATACTTAATTGTCTAACTCCCTCGGAATCACAATCGCGTTCACTTTGGAAGTTCCAAGCCGAACTCGCTTTGAAACTGAAACAAATCGTACCGCCTAAGGTCATAACAACTGAAAGCGATGCCGAGGCATTTTTGAAGTCAATTGAACGAATGATTTTTGCATATATAATGGCATCGAAATCCTTTTGTTACACGAAAACAATCAAGTCAAGCCGATGCCGATTCCGAGTGCGTTAGACATAAACCCACTGTTTCCAACGAAATAAAACAACAAACAAAGTCATATATCTTACGTATAATATTCGTATGTACATCTTACATTTTATCATCACAATTTCTCGAGCATAGTCTTAATCGAGTATACCACCCCGGACACCATAGCTACAAGTGAGAACAAAACCACTATACTGTTCTTAAACACGACACAGTAGAAAGGTCCTAGGTCTTTGCCCCAGCGGAACACCGTCTCGGCGATGGCTGGTAGGGCGAGGCCCATGACTGATAGTAGAACTGCCCCGATGAGCTCCATGAAGAGTTCTAGTCGAGGTATCGCACTGGCTATGCCAACTGGAACAGGGAATGGTGGTATTAGAAAGCAGTAATAAATAACCTGCTACAGCATACCTAATAGTTGTAGGCTACACAATATACAGAGGGCGATGGAGAGGGCTATACTCGGGGTTTATCTACGATATAGAATCAGAAATTATGACATCCGAAGTAGAACTTAGGTTAGGTACCGACATAGCCTGAAGAATTGCGTAACACATTGCTCGCAGGACTGATAGCCGATGTGGTTAGAAGGTTCTCGAATGGCGTTTGCGGACCGGGAGAGTCTAGTAGTCTCCGACAAGATGGAGCAACGACCTGGTGGAGATCACGGGATCGCGGTGGATGACGAAAGCACAAGACCGGTCTGAATGAAGAGCCTTGGGGGAGGCCTATGTCCAGCTGTGGACGTTTTTCGGCTGACATATTTGACGCAAAAGGCCTATGGGGCTACAAAACAATATTGGGATAGGAGGAAAGAGTGTTTGTAAGTTCTTCGCGTGCCAAAAAGAAAGGCCGAGAACCTCATTACGCGTTACAGCCTCCGGTCACTTTTCGCGTGCGAAGCCAGGTTTTAAAATCGAAATAGCTTGTCGTTCAACAATTTTACTAGTTAACTGTTCAAGCACCACCGAAAAAGTTGGAGTTATCAAGGACCATAAAACCAAGAGGACTGCCAGTGTTGATACGATGCCTCGTTCCTTTGAAATAATAAGTATGTTGTAGCTAGTTTTACTACGGAGGGTTCTCTGTACTATTCATTTGGTTTTATGGTCCTTGGAGTTATTAATCGAGGTATATTCTGCCAAAGGTTACATATTCATGATAGAACGAAATCATTGGTGCGGTTAACTCAATATTGATTTATGAGTCTTACATCGAATAAGGATAATCGCGGAAGTGCCCTAAAATTACAAGAAACTTCGCTATAAGGAAGACTGTTCTTGAAAGGATCAGAAAAGGAAAAAAACTTTCATATTTTTTGAAATGAAATTACGAATCCCATGGCCTGTTAAAGCTGTTAGAAGTGAACTCCTTCTATTAATATCCTTCTAAAACTGGGAAACATTATTATAGTATCCGTCTGCGTTAATCGAGACAAAGAAAATATTTCACCTGTTCTAAGAATTTTAATTAATTTACATTTTAATTAGCGACAACATTTACGCGAACTTTTTTGTTATCAATTAAAATGTCTGAGATCAGCAGGTTTGATAAAAATAGACCAGGATTTCCGTTGGAACATTGAAACATTTTTTTAAAAATAGGCCTCTCTGTCAGCACTGATAGCGTTTCTGAAGCGGAATTTGGGACAAAAGAAAAGTAATTAGGTAAGTATTAGTTCTTCTTTTTGGTTAGACTAAAATCAAGTAAATACTTCAGTTTCTTACCCAGCGCAATTTTAGACGCTTTAGTGCGTATGCCATGCGTTTTGAGCGCGTTTCGACTAGTCCTCTTTCTATTGACACACGAGTTACTGGATAGCGCTGTCCCGCTTTAGTGAATTAGCTCCCCCCTCAAAAGTGTCGCCTTAATGTAATGTTGTATCTTCGAAAAACGCTAGGGATCTGTACCAGATGCTCACCGTTAATGTGCACCGTTTGCTATTACTATGTTAGTTTAGGTCAATAAATTTAATATTGCAAGTTAAATTTGACTCAATTCTATCTAGTGGCATGTCATCATGACTAAAAATTTGGTATGGATAAATAATGTAAATGCCGTGACGCCTTAGTGGTTTGACTTATGGCCTCTCAAGCAGAGGGTGGTGGGTTCGAACGGGACTAACCGACATAGCAAAACCGCAAGGAAGCGGAGGTGGGTGGGTCACGTATGCCGCAGGTCTGATGGAAGGTGGGGAATGAAAGTGCTGGAGTTGAGACCACGGACTCGACGCAAAAATGTAGGAAGACAGACCGCGAGAGGGGCTGACGATCTGTAGATCTAGCACAACTCACAGTACGAGTTCTCGCGCGAGAACAACTGCCCTTCCTTTTCTGTCAATCAGAATGCAACGGGACGGGTAATATAATTTGCGCGACACACAAAGTCTCGGCCAGTCGTGCTAGCCAGACTGACTGAAGCTGCAGGGAGGTACTGGAGGCGAAAAACACATAACCGCACAACCTGGAAGAAAATGAAAGAGACATTGGGTAGTAAAAGGTTGACGAAGAAGAGAGAAAAGAGACCACCAAATTAGCCCAAAATAAAATAAAATGGCAAAGAAGGTGGGCACTGGCGAGTACGGGAACGCGGTCTAAATAGTAGTAATTTACTGCCCTGCACTATCTGATAGGTATTGAAAGAAACCAAACATTATATCGTAGCCATTTATACTCTTCCAAAGAATTGGCTTAAGACTAATACGATTTCTATTAGGTACGTGTGTTCTCATCCAAGGACCCAGCCCGACTGATCTGCCTTCAGGAGCACGGAGTGTTCCTTATTTTCATAACTTGCCAGGACCGCAACATGCATATGTTGCATTAATAGAGGCTGTATAGCCCTACAGTACCTATTAAAAGGGTCCCGACCAGCCGAACCGCCGCTATGGTCCACCCGTGGTTCCTTGCCGGCACTCGCTGCTGCATACGTCTCCACACCACATCAAAAGGCACGTAGAAGATAAGTGCGAAGGTGAGCAGCATCACGCAAGCCACCATAATCTTGGCCGATTGGGCCAAACTGAAAAAAAAAATTGGTTAAGTGACAGTTTCAAGAGTCGATTCCGGTTACTGATATTTATGGGGACGACAAAGACGGTCTGTCCCCGTATAATCACTCAGATCTTGAAGACCTGAGGCCCGAGTATTAATATTTGAAACCTGCGTAACGTAATCGAGAAGTTTGTTTGACGTTTGAAATAGAGCCATATTTGGAACTAAAATTTAGTATGAGGTTTCTTAATCTTGATACGATAACCGTAACGTTACGCAGGATTCTAAAAGTCGTGCTCGACCCTCTGAGGCCCGAGTATGAATATTCAAAACCTGCATAACGTAATCGAGTAGTAAACGCTATCGAAAAATTTGTATGACGTTTGGAACTTAGCCCACCCGTGAGCGTATTTGGAACCAAAATTTAGTATGAGGTATTTCGATTTCGATTCGATAACCGTAACGTTACGCAGGATTCAAAAAATTCGTTCCCGTTAGAGTCGTGCTTTTTAGTTTATGTAACCATGTTTATCATGACATTTTCTAAGGAAACCTGCACACTCCTGCGAAGAAATCCAATAATGTGTGTGGAGTTCCCGATCCGCACTGGGCTCGCGTGGGAACTATAGTCCAAGTCCTCATTACGAGAGAACGCCTGTGCTCAGCCGTGGGACGTAACAAACGGCTGTTGATGAATCATGTTTCAAAGGACCATGATTTAAGACTTACATTTCGTCCTGAGGAAGATTCAACGTGAGACTGCCTCGCACATCCTCCCCATACTGTAGGTACCCAGCGAACCCGACGCAGCCGTACAGAAGGGCCACTGTGACCATAGCGATGTTCAGTACACCTGGACATCCCAGGAACTGTGTTGGCTTGATCATCTCATTCTCAATTGGCATGACAACACCAATGCCTTCCATTGCGAACAGACTTGTACTGAAAGGTAGGAAATTCAAGACATTATTTCAGGTACATACAAAAGGCCAAAAGGTCCACGGACCGGGCGGGAGACGAGCTGTCGGTAGGCCTCCAACAAGATGGAGCGACGACCTGGTAAAGATCGCGGGACCGCTGAGTGGAGAGCCTTGGAGGAGGCCTATGTCCAGCAATGGACGTCCTTCGGCTGACATGATGATGATGACATACAAAAGCCGTGAGCCTAGTGGTTCAACCTAAGGCCTCTTAAGCTGAGAAACTCGTAAATGTCTTGCATAGTGTTGCGCTGAAACTACGTGATGCTCGTCTTGCTATGGAGAATTTTGATTACTAACATACACGTGAATACGAGGATTCAGTAAAGGTTACATTGACACCATTTGTCACATTCAGAGACGTCACATTCGGAGATGTCACACTCAGAGGTCATTTTAGTAGTGACATTATTAATTATCTCTTTATTATTACCAGTGGGTGGCTGACACATGCAACTTACGTCAGAATAATTTCGAACGATATACGTAATATGGATAATGACTACATTCTTTATACATAAATATTACCCAAAATCTAATAAGTCTTATCCATTATATGCTTTCTTCACTATATTGCATCCATCGGCCGCCCTTTGATTATTATTATGAAAGTTCAGAAAAAGTCACGAATAAAATTAATTACTTTGAGTAGGTACCTTATAAAATTAGGAATCCCTGTAATAGAGGTAGCTAGATTCCTCTCCGTGACATTAGGCGGATCCCTCAAGCAGTAGTAGATAGAAATGCCTATGGCTCCGACCCACACGAAGTTGGCGATGGCCGAGAAGGGAACCAGGTACTTGAGCTTGGTGATCTGACAGAGAGGCACCAAGACCACTAATGTCAAACCGCAGAATGCTGTGACGGACCATTTCGGACCGCCATATTCTTCTGAGACCTGATAAATAAAGATAATAGTAGTTTATGCTACTGTTACATAACGAAGGTCCTTAAAACACGAGTGCGTTTTTCGTAATGATGGTCATTATCTACGGTTTCTGAACGCATAATAGAGGACTTATGATATGTGTGTAGATAAAAGTTATTTTCTACACTATGACTTTAAAACAGTCTTTGTCTTCGTCCGATGACGTAGGTAGTTAAATAAACAGTTTCTTGCACTGAAGATTGGTGTAATGCATGCTCACAGCATTGCAGCTTGTAGCACTGAACTTACCTAATAGGACGAGAAGCAGTCAATAATTCATTCAAGCAAACGCTACATACATTTTCTTGGCGTCCATTTTCGAAGACTCTTATTAGCATTGGAAAAAAAAAATGTAGGTACATACCTCCAGAAACAAGGAAGAGAAAATCGAGAGGATGCTTTGTACAAAGTCATTTTAACTGTAGAGAAGTTCGTTTTTAACATGAAGCTACCACGAGTTTCAAATCACATTGACGATCCGGAAATAAAATTGATGAAAGAGAAAAATGTTTGTTGTGCGTGCCCAGCCGTCGGCTCTCAGATGAAACAATGAATTACTCCGAAACCCAACTTGTGTAATGTGAGATTCGTTTGTTTTGTTGCGTAGGTTTTTTTATTGTAAATAAAGTATTTTTTTAAACAACAAACTCACCTGCTTGAACGACTCGGCAACCACGACAACGTAGACGCAACACGCTCCAGCGTGTATCAATGCCAGTCCCCAATCTGCTATTTCTCTGTAGTTTAAAAATAAAACAAAGTTGTTAGTTTAGCATAAAAAAAATCTTCAACAAATACAAAAATGGCTAACGCGCGACAGAGTACTTTGAGAAAATATATTCATAATAAATTTTAGTGCCGAATACGCTCATGAGCGGGCTTGTTCGTTCGCGATAACGTTTGAATTACTAGGGGCAAATCGGCAGCACCTCTAGTCTCGTATCGGCAACGTACTATTCTCATACTATTTGACACTTAACGCGATCAAGACGTGTTCTTGTGTAAATTTCACGTCGCAATTTGTCGTAAACGTTTGCGTTTCGATCGCGTTTGCGTTAAGGTTTTAAGAAATTTCCAGCTTCTTTGCATGTACCTTATGAACGGCGCGTATTTTCTAACGGGCTTAGGCCCGTTCTGGAATACTAAGTCGCAGGTCTCCGCATAGCCTAGGGAAGGTTTTTTTAGCTCCACGCACAAATGTTGTGAGGTCGTCACCTGGAATGAGAGATGTTTTTATGCTAGCACACCTCAGTTAAAATAGTTTGCATTAATCTTTATTTTTTATTATTGACCGAGGGATGCTAGCGAAGGCTCTCCGTTTCAGCTTGGGCAAAAAATCTTTCGTAGGAGAGCCTACAAATACAAAAAGACGGCACCCGAGTGCGCAAAAGTTAACATAGCTCCTAAAAAAAAACCTGTAAAATTTCTGAGCCTGATCAAAGGATCAGGAACAATTAGGAACTATTGTGATCTTTTGCGCAGTCGGGCGCCATCTTTTTGTATTTGTAAACCCTCCGTAGGTACGGCACCAGACTGCGCAAAAGTTAACATAGCTCCTAATTAAAGGACCGGGCCCAGATTTTTTTTTATTAGGGTTCCGTACCTCAAAAGAAAAAAACGGAACCCTTATAGAATCACTTTGTTGTCCGTCTGTCTGTCTGTCTAAAAAATCTATTTCCATACAAATTGCCGAATTCGGAAAACCTACAGGGTACTTCCAGCTGTCCTAGAAACTTGAAATTTGGTATGAAGGTAGCTCTTATAGCACAACCACTCCAAAAAGTCTCAAAATCTTAAAATTTTATGGCTGTTTGTAGATTTCACAGACCAATATAGGTTGACCTGTGTACATTTTGGCCGGTTTTCATATATAAGTTTTTATGTCGGGGGTTTTATTAAAAAAAAAATTTTTTTGTACCTACAGCAGTGGACAAACTGTTTCTCGACTGTTCTGTGCAGTCTGTGAATTGTCTGCGGTTCCGAGGTGACGAATTAGAAAGTTCCGAGCCATTAAACCACTCATATTTAACGCCCTTTACGATGTATAGACCGTATTTCCATCACCCGAAAGCTCAAATTACCTTGCTTTACCTCAATAGTTACGTATGTATTGTTTGCTTGCTCTTTTATTTACAATTGCGGTTATACAACAGTTTAGAGGTATAGTTAAGCTTAATTTGCCAGTTAAAATAACTGTGTCGGTTGTGGTTATGTAACTACCAACAATTGACGTTGGCCTGGTAACTCTAATCGGCCTGGAAATTCTAATCACCCGGGCCTGTTTCTGGTTTCCTATTGATAAACATTTTCGTACTTGGGATTTAACTCGATTTGTCGAATTAAAATAAAACTTTTGTTTGCGGTTTTCTTCTAAGCAACGGGTTTTATTTAAATTTATAATTTACGGATTTGTAGCTTTACGGTGAAGGAAAACATCACAAAATCCCCACACTCCTGCAAAGCATCCTGTTGCTAATCTTCACAAGGCCCGCGCTGGAACTTTAGTCCAAGCCCTCTCTTACTGTGAAGAGGCCTGTACCCAGCAGTGGAACAAATGCTGGACAAGATCACCCAATGGGCGAAAAAACTTAAAAATTAGGCTTCAAAGCTCAACAATCTCTGACCACAAAGCTACCCGCTTGTGAAACTAGAAAAATACTTGAAAATTATGAATCGCACAAGAAATTACCACATCAGTTACTTATCATGACAATGCATACTAAAAAACGAAAGCAAAAGCAGAGCTTACGCCACGCAATGAAAACAGACAATTCCGGACTCTCTAATTGCTATTGGTGTTGTTATATTTTACTTACTTTGGGTTATGAGAACCTTTTTGTTATAACGCCATTAGACAACCAACCTCTGTAGCGTACAATACGAATCAAATTCGAAATTTTAAATTAGCGATTGGCTTTTGTTTTTAACCTCCGACGAAAAAGAGGGGTGTTATAAGTTTGACCTGTGTATCTGTGTGACTGTGTATTTGTGTATATGTGTGTGGCATCATAGATCTCAAACGGATCCAATGGACCGACTTCGATGCGGTTTTTTTAATCGAAAGCTAGTTTAATCGAGATGGTTCTTAACTATGTTTCATTAAAATCGGTTGACCCGTTTTTGAAATATTGAACTTTGAAATGAAAATGTCAGAGTTTTTTTAACTTTTCTAACTTGTTTCCTGTGACCTGAACATTTAGCAAGGCGTAAGCAGCTTTTAATTTTTTTTAACTTAGCCCTTAGTATTTCAACCCATAATTAAAGAATGTATTTATTAAGTTTAGTACATACCCAGAGCAATATTTAACGCTTTGGCGCTTTGAGCGCATTTTGACTAACCTTCCCTTTCTGTTGACACACGGGATACTGGAGAGGGTTGTCCCGCTTGAGCGAATGAACTCCGCCCCCAGAAGTATCGCATATTAAGTATCGCATATTAAGTATCGCATATTTATATTAAATGAACGGTACCCGAAAAGAACATGTCTACTCACTTTTTTAACCGACTTCAAAAAAAGGAGGAGGAGGAGGAGGTTTTCTAGTTAGTCCCATTGTCACCATATCAGGATCTGATGATGGGATAACAGGGAAATCGAGGGCAACCCTCAAATTTTATAGGGACGTATCATGTGTTTCATATATTTTCGAAAGCCATTCAAGTACTTGCATCTGGTAGTCATCATCTCGTGTTGATGAGGTGATGATAGAAGGTACAACTCCTTAACGGTTAGGAGTTGGCGGATATTATTTTAAATATTAACGTAACTAAAAATTGTAGAGCACTCCAGCCCATAGGTTACCGCTTAGTTACAGATACAAATACTTATGTAACTTGACTTTTTTATCACTTTAAAAAAAGATGTATACGAAAATTATGGATTTTAATCACATCGTTACAAACGTTCAAATCCCGAAAAGTCAAAAAGTTGCTAAGGTTCCTTAAGGTTCCTTTCGTGCACCTACCCTTCAACTATTAAAACATCACACCACATCACACCACCAGCCTTTTTTACGTCCCACTGCTGGGCACAGGCCTCCTCTCAGAATGAGAGGGCTTGGGCTATAGTCCCCACGCGGGCCCATTGCGGATTGGGAACTTCACACACATCATTGAATTGCTTCGCAGGTGTATGCAGGTTTCCTCACGATGTTTTCCTTCACCGAAAAGCTCATGACAAAATTACAAAAAACATAAATTCCGAAAAACTCAGAGGTGCGAGCCGGGATTTGAACCCACGACACTCTGCTTGAGAGGCCATAGGTCAAACCACTAGGCTATCACGACTAACACAGTATACACAATAATACACATATCACGGTTAAAACATCATCATCATCATCATCAGCCTATTCTAGTCCACTGCTGGACATAGGCCTCCCTTAATGAGCGCCATAGCACCCTGTCTTCAGCTTGCCGCATCCAGCATCTGCCTGCAGTCTTTCGCAGATCGTCATCCCGCCTGGCCGGAGGGCGTCCTACATTACGTTTGCCGAGTCGCGGTCTCCACTCAAGAACACGTTTACCCCAACGGTTGTCGGTTCTTCGTGAGATATGGCCGGCCCACTGCCACTTCAGCTTGTTAATTCTTTGAGCTATGTCGATAACCTTGGTTCTCTGTCGGATGTATTCGTTACGAATCTTATCCTTCAAAGAAACTCCGAGCATAGCTCTTTCCATAGCTCGCTGCGCAACTTTGAACTGGTGGACCAGCCCTACCGTGAGTGTCCACGTCTCAGCTCCGTAGGTCATAACGGGTAGGACGCACTGGTTGAAAACTTAAGTTTTCAAGCATTGCGATGTGGATGACGAGAAGACCCGACGTAGTTTTCCAAACGCTGCCCAGCCTAGCTGGATACTCCTCTTGGCCTCCTTCTGAAAATTGTTCCTGCCTAACTGCAGAATCTGACCAAGGTAAGCGTACTCAGAGACAATTTCGAGAAGGTGGCCATGTACGACGATCGGTCTCGGATCAATGTGGCCATTGATCATGACAGGTTAAAACATACTCACTAGTATATGTATAGTGTGTGCGCATATAAAGCCAATGATGGCGGTGCCGAGCGCGCCAACCAGCAGACCAGCTGACTTAAACGCCAGAGGCATCGCCAGCACTCCCGATCCGAGGGAGGCTTTCAGCAAGTGGGCTAAGGCCCCGACGCTCCTGAAAATATCAATCATAGGTATCATAAATTAACCCCTGACGTAAAAAGAGGGGTGTCATAAGTCTGACCGCTATGTGTGTCTGTCCGTGGCACCGTAGCTCTTAAACGGTTGAACCGATTTGAATGCGGTTTTTTATTTAAAAACAGGTTTTCCAGCGATGGTTCTTAGACATGTTTCATCAAAATCGGTTGACCGATTTTCGAGATATTACATTTTATGTAATGCGTTTATAATTATAATTTAATTTATAATTTATAATTTATCCGAATTATAATTTTGTTCCTGTCGGGTTTGAAACTTTGGGTCCATGGGGTCCCAGCGCTTACAAGCTTATTTCTGAGTTACAAAAGCGCTTAGTTGATGCAACTTGTGACCAAAGGGCTGGCAGTTTTCTCTCTCAAAGAATCAGCATCGCTATTCAGCGAGGCAACGCTGCCTATGCCACGGGGGCCTTATTTAGATTTAATTTAGTTTTAAGTTGTAGTTTATTTAGTTTAAGCTTAGATTTAATGTCATTGTAAATTGCTTTTATTATGTTAATAAAGTAGAAAAAAAAAATAAAAAAAAAAATAAATAAAAAAAAAAAATGCGTTTCAGTTAATTGACGTTTCAATCTTAATTACAATCAAATGTGAGTAAGTTAATAAGCGCTTTATTGTACAGAAAATACAGAAATAAACACAAGTTACAAACAGTGAGATACAATTACAAAGGCGGACCTATCCCTGTAAGGGATCTCTTCTAGTCAACCTTTGAGCGGTAGAGAGAAGTAGTTAATTAAGGGACCGACAAAAAGTACGTTTATAATCACAAATAGTGAAGGCGAATAAATAATAATACAATACATAAACTCGTATATAAGCCAATGTAATCGCCCACCCAGAGAGCTCTCTGGGTTTTCCTTTTGCGTCCGTCATTTCCGAGGGAACACAACAGTGCAAGCGCTGCTGATTAGTACGAATCACGGTGGAGCCGATGTATTGAAATGAAACCTTGTACAAGGTTCTACTAAATGCGAACTTATTTAAAGCATACGTTTTCAGATCCATATTGAATAAAAAAAAACTGACATCCCCAGGCAAGGTTCCGTAGCCGTAACGTGGCGAAAAGGTTCTTATAAACTTAACTTTAAGTGGTAAGTTTTAATATTTGGTTAATTATTACTCGTTATAAACTCATCCACAGTAAAAAAAATTAGGAATTGATTATATATTTTATTTTGGCGTGATTAATATGGAAATCCAAGCAAATTACAGCTTTCCAGTACCGAAAGTCTCTTAGCTGAGCCCCTGATGGACTATAAGACCCGACCCGAAACTATAAGAGTTACTAGTTGATTACGGAACCCTATAAATGGATATAAAACATAATATTTTATTTACTTACGATGTATTCGATGCGACAGGTCTGTGCTCTGATGGTACGTAAGGCTCCAAGTCTTCTCTCGAACCATTGTACGCCAATTCTATTCTGCAACAGAATAAAGTCGTGAGAATTTTTGTGCAGTCTTGAAATTATACAGGTGGCCAACTTGGAAGAACAGTGGATTTCAACGCAACACCACCAGCGTTCAAATCTACAGATAAAATCTAAAAAGGAAATTGAAAAAGCAGTACTTTAAAGAGAACTATTAAAAAAATGGCAATACACAGTGATGCCAAATCAAAAAAAAAACGTCAAAGACGATCTACCCGCACAACGGCAGTATTTTCAAACTGTTGTTACTCGGGATTCCAGGATTCTCAAGTATTTCCAACATTTTTCCGAATTTTTTCTATCTTTTTCAGGCGAATCCGTGCTCCGTGTGTTTTCAGTTAATGCCCAAAGTAGCTCCTGTACTTTGATGAATGGGCAGTAATGACGGTAGTACAATAGTCCTGTGTCAGTACTCAGTAGTATCGACCGAGTCGTCAGTGACGCAGCGAGCCTAAAGTCGATATGTGACAGACACTTTAATAAATTGGTACCGATTTAACCCCAATTTGTACAATCAGTAAAATGTGATGAAACGCGTAGTTTTCATTGCATCATCTAATTTCACATTCTATTATTGACACGTGTTTGTATCAATTTAATTAACTATCGCGACTTTTGTTATTAATTTTATTGTTATGTTCACTGAAGAAAAGTCTAGCTAGATAATAAAGGAAAATTTTGGTTATTGTTGTGATAGAGTACCTACTTACTTAATCATAATTACCTAACAGGCTTTTTTTTTTGGAAATCACATTGTCCAGAAACTCGGTTGTTATACAACACGGCAAAGTTTCGAGCGTGCTAGGTTCTTTTGGGGCGGAACAATGATTTTTTTTTATACGACCAGGAAGGCAAACGAGCAAGTGGGTCACCTGATGGTAATTGATCACCACTGCCCATAGACACCCACAACCCCGGAGGGTTCGCAGATACGTTGCCAACCTAGAGAGCTAAGATGAAATGCCTCTTGTGCCCGTAATTACACCGGCTGTTTTACTCTCCACACCGGAACATAACAGTGCAAGCACTGCTGCTTAGCGGCAAGATTAGCGAGTAAGATGGTGGTAGCGATCCGGACAGGCCTCGCACAAGGTCCTACCACCCGCAAATTTTTGGGTTTTCGACATTGTGAACTTTGTTTGTATTAGATAAGTGATTTTAGTTAAAGATTTTTGTTATGGATATGACGTGACAACTCGATTTCGATGTTTAGTATGAAAATAAGTTACCTATTAATAAAGGTTTACCAGGTGTCGGTGTAATTACGGGCACAAGAGGCATTTCATCTTAGCTTTCGCAAACCCTCTGGGGTTTCGGGTGTCTATGGGGGCAGTGGTGATCACTTACCATCAGCTGTCCCACTTGCTCATTTGCCTTCCTCGTAGTATAAAAAAATGTTTAATGTCAGAGTCCCTTTTATTTAAAAACCTGTTTAACGATTTTTCCTTATCATGACATGAAAGTGTATGAGTGAATCTCTATGTACATACCTTGTACCAATTACCCATCGGGGCTAAGGCTGTTCTTGATAAGGTTAACCGGTGGAACCAAAGTCAAGAACAAGGTAAGTTACAGCTGTTAAGTAAACCTGTTGTACCAGACCTACTATAATATTGCCTTAATTGGCTATATTTTATAAGAATAGATATGAGAATAAAATTTTCGATTCTAAATAATATTAATTGACTTTAATAAAAGCATACATTCTATTCCAAATCACATCTTTCGTCAATTTAATAAATAATTCCAAGATTAAACTAATCAATCATTTTATGCATAGAAACTAGTGACATCTCTGGACAAGTAGTGAAGTTAGTCCCTTAATTAGAAAGAGTTTTCAGTTTATCATACAGCTGTGTTGATTGGGTAAAGAGTTTCCCTACTCAACAATAGATGTCACCATGTAGGAGGTAATTGGATACTTAAGCGACACCTAGAGTGAGTTGACGAACTAAAAGCTTCAGGTTATTGGTTTAAAATTAGGAAATTAGCTACTCGATAATAGATGGCGTTGTAATAGAAAAATCAATAAAACAGGGTATAATATATGAGGTTTATTTATTCTCCTTTTGTTGTTTTATAAGCATAAGCAATTAATTCTACAACAGGCGATACTATTACTGTGAACTTCTAGCAAAAGCAGGTCTAACTAATGTAAAATAGTTATAAAAATGTTCAATTTATAGGATTCTTCTTATGATGTCCTCCATCAGCTGAAAAGTCCATTGAATCCGTGTCCAATAAAGCATTTCTTTTATTTTCTGTTCATTTCAGCGGCACAGGCAATTTTGATACCAAATAGTTCAACATCCATGGCGTAGTTTAAAAGTTTCTCTGTAATAGGAATTTTTACCGAGTTAATCCAACATCATTTTGAATGTTTCATTCTCATTTTAAATACAAGCTAGATCTAAGCGCTTATGCTTACATCTGTTCCTAATATCGGTTCTAAAATAGAATTAGTTAGTTCATTTCGGATCTATTAATTAAATGATTCAATATAAGTAATTTATTGTATGGGATATTTTGCTCCGGAGACTGAAATTGTTATGTCATCTAATATTATACAGTATTGTGTGTTTATAGTCAAAATCTTTATAAGCCTTATCCCTACACCCCAATACACTATATTTATACAATAATTAGTCTTCTAGATCCTATGGATTTTAACCAAGTCATCGAGGTGAATTCTCCATATTAGACCAATTTAGCGGTCTTAATAACTTGTATAATAAAACCTGGATTAGTACTGTTATTATAAATCTGTTCTTTGTGCACTACAAATACTATAATTTAGTATACCTTATCTCATTTGGTTATATGAATTAGCTGTAGTTAAAGTTATAAGGATGGCTAATATGAACACGAAAATATTATGAAAATAACAGCATGAGGTTTAAGTTAAGATATGAAATTTCTATTATACTCTTACCTGGGATTTAGGTGGATATGACTAAGAGTAAAAAATTGGCGTTTCATGATATATTTTCAGCGTTTTCAGTAATAGCATGAAACCCAACATAGGATTAAAAATGCTTTTGGTTCATAAATTCTTGAGTTTTACCTGAAACATAAATTAGGTTTAACACATCATTAAAGATCATCGTTTTGTAACATCAAGTGTAGTTCGTTAAAGATACACTTTTATTTTATGAAATAATCATACGAAATCATTCAACTTAGAGTGAGGTTTACCTGTATTTTGAGGCATGGTTGCTGAAGCATTGAGGAGGTCACATGCTGAAGTAGCACTTGTGATTGTTAATTGTGTTATCTACTATAATACACACATTTATGGTAAATCAATATTTAATAGCAAATACCGATCAGACGTCAAGTAACATTTCACTCATTAAAGTCAAACTAGACTGTTTGAGTCAATGATTTCTGTGAGCCTAAAAATGACAGAGTCGATTTGATTAATAATTTTCATCTCAAATTATAATAAAATTCTCTATTTGAATTCCATTGTGGAAAATTTAAATTCAAATAATGTGCATTTGATTTACTTCTAATAAATTTCGCACCTGATAATTGATGTCCTGCAAACTACCAATCAGACCCTTATATATTTGGCTTGGTTTTAGAGCATTAGCCAATCATGTTTCAGCTGTTGTAATTCCCCAATTAGGAGACGGTTTTGCAAGAAAGTTGGGATGCTAGGGTTGGGAAAATGTTCGCTATTTTCGAAGATCTAGAAGATATTCTAATTGCTGTTTTATGCTTTATTTGAAATTATGACTAAAATACTACACAGTTGTAGTTCAAATTTTGACAAAGTATTTATTTTGACAAAAGGATTGAGAAGGCAATTGTGTAACCTGTTGGAGGTGTTTAATATATTTAAACTACACTTCTTGAAAATATTTCAGAATTGATATCGTAACATCACTAAAGTGGTGGGGCGAAGGGTCCAAGCGAAGAGTGCCTTATATGTTACCATATTAGGTAATCTCGCGATCTCGCGTTCGAACGATTCCTTATGGAGGACCAAATATGGGCATGGAGGCTTTTTCGGTTGTAACGCTTCCCTGGACATGACCATATAAGGTAATGTTTGCGATCCTTCGGAAAAGCTATAAATATGAGGCTCCAGGTGAGCTTCGGGACAGTTTTACTCAGTCTTCAGTCGGGATCGGATCAGCTTTGGGAGAGTCGAGTCGTCGGAACGCCCTTCCTTGTGAGTGCCTTCAGGTAAAGCCAGAAACTTCTTTTAGTGAGCAATCCTGTGTTTCCTTGGTTTATTGCAGTTAATTATACAATAATACTGTGCTACTGAAGTGTTGCTGGTTTTCAGCAGGATTTCATTGTTATTTTAGCTTATTTATCCTGTATTTAGTTGTTACTGGATAAATCTAGTATTTAACTAGAATTCCTGGATTTGCTCACTGCATGAAGGTTTTCATTTGTTTTTAATACAAATGGAAGTGCTGGGTTTTATCTATGGCGATTCAAACTCCGTAGTCAGATCCGTGACGGTTTGAATTACGCGTATTAGAAGTTTAGCCAGGTAGGTAATATTTTAGAGGGTAGTCTAGTTTATGGGTTTTAGACTAAATTTCAGTTCGCAATAGGGAGTGATTCTAGCTAGGGGTGTTTTTTTTTAGTGAAATTATGGGCAATTTGTGTTGTGTCTTAGTGTGGTAGTGTGTTCTTGTATGCAGGTTGGATTTTTATATATATTTACCTAATCTTGGTAAATAAAAGGTATGTAAGCATGCTTTTCTGTGGTTAGGGTGTATGTCGGACTTCAATTGAGTCTTTGCCTCATTTTTCATTGTGTTGTAATAAAATATGTAATGAGTAGTGTATAGTAAGCATACTGTAGTATGGAGGCTAAGGTTCTTTCTAATTCTGACTATACAATGCTAGGGAGTAGGACAATTTGTAGGGAAAAGTTAGGGAATTTATATTTTACTTTGTGTGGTTTGCACTGCGAATGTTTTATTTTCTGTTAAGATTTTAATTTGTGTTATTGTATGAATGGATTGGTGGTTTTTCTCAGAAAATGAATCTCTATAATTTTGTAAGCAAAATTAGATCCATTTTAACAGAATAGATTCCATTATGAGAATGACATCACCCGTTCGAACAATACATTTGTGTTATTTATACAAAATATGCCTGCAACATGCAACTAAACTATTAGCTATACGCATTTATGTATTTTTATACATACACACTATTCACACAATATACTATCAGTACACAAACTCCATACAATATTTGTTGTGTAGTTCTGAAGGGATTAGCTGTATAGCGTTCCATGGAAATTCAGAGCGAGGTATTTGTGAGAAGTAGTTTCTATAAAGTAATGTCTAAAGGTCTAATGAGACTATGGACGGCATTATGTTGTAGAAATGAGGTGTAATGCAGAGCTGCCTTAATCTTATAATAATACATTTATGATTCGAAGTGTCTGGATGTATGGTCCAGGAATGATCATAATCGAACTGTGTTTTACTATAGGTTTTCCCCTGAGTGAAGGCCTAGCCAGCATTGTGTTATCTATTCTTCATGGCTAAGTGAGTGAAGTTCTTACTATAGTTATGTTGAGTTTATAACATATCATTCATTATGTCTGTTGAACGACAATCTTTTGATTGCCTGTCAAGAGCTATCTTGCCTGTATGTAATTCGGTTATTAATGACTGGTTAAGTATGAAACATGGATCTTACACTTAAACTGGGTTAGGCGGACCTGCCACCAGTAAGTCTGTGTAAAAGACATATTCATATGCTACTTCAAGTCAGTGTTAACTGAAGGTCTAGACTTTGATATTTCCTCTGGATTATCTTAGTGTCGCAATCACTCAAATCTAAAATTCTGTTTTGGTATACCATTGATCCAGGATTATTGGTAGAACAAAATAGAGTCCAATGTCCTCTTGTGTTACTAAACATATTATGACCATTTATTGGACCAATATATCTGAGACTATTGCATTGTAGGATTTGGGAAGCTCCTGCGATGGTGTTGATTATCTGAATAAATGAATTCTACTTAAGGTGTTTCATTTAACTCAAGACAAATATTTGTCTATCATAATCCTACCATTCCTTGTGAGTGCCTGATTTACAATGTTACTATAATTATTGAATTGTTCAAGTTATTGCAACTCGAACCTTTCATCCGGTTTTACCAGATGCTTTTCGTGTGCTGTTAACCTGTGTTTAATACTCAGTGCCTACACCACACTCTACAATTCGGTAGTATGTTTACATGCTACCTTTATCTAATTATTTCTTGTTATGAACCTTTGGATACCTGCCGAATCGCCTTTCGATGTAGTTATGTCTATTCCATGAGGCCCACTCAGTGGGAAGAGAAAGCATAATGAAAAGACTGGTGGATTCCGCTCTCCTTACGTTCTAATGAGACCCCACACTACCTTGTCTGCTTGCAGCTTGGTTATACCGAATATTTTGTAATCCATTGGTTATGCTTAGGCATTCCAACTGATTACCCAACTTTACCTGTGTTTTATGCACGGTGACGCAGCAGAATGAACGAGCATTGGTTGGATCGGATGTATTTCCATCTAATTACTAAATCTATCTTGGAATTGGGTTTACTCATTCCTCCTAGCCAGTCTCTTTATTTGAGTTGACTTAGCGCCGTGGTTAGCGCTCTAAATTTAACCTAAACTATTATTATTTTTCTGCTGGTGTGTGAAGGTAGCAAGGAGGGGGTAATGTTGGTGACTGGTGTCACCTCCATTAGTGGTTGGAGCCTTGCCCGGGGCCAATGATGGCCCCGGTATCATCATTCCCATTCCCAGACCCTACCTACTATTCTACTCACTTACTACAGAAATCAGTACACTTACATTATTTATTTTTATTATAATGTGTTATACTAGTTAGTAGTTATGTTTTATTTTTATTATACTGTGTGACATTAGTTGTGTTTAATTATAAGTCTTTAGTTTGAATACATGAATACCTCTAAAACTTACACCTTGTTTTAATCGAGACATACCACATCTTAAAGAATTTTGGGATTACTAAAACAAAAAATTACACAACGTAGGGAGTCCTAATCTTTCTAGACGATCACAATCCAATTTGGTCAATTCAGTTTATACTCTTCTTATTATGAGTATTTATTTCAATCCATAGTTATTGAAGGATATTCACTTAACTTGAGCGAAGGATGGAAACCTCCATTGACCAGTAATGAGTAATAACCTGGTTAAAATTTATTAAGATATACCACTGGGTTAGGTACAATTTGGTGCCGTGACGGCAGGATGTGGTTTTACAAATGTCTGGGTTAAGCGGGTGTTTTGGAGGTGGTTTGTATGTTAACGTATTTGCAGACATTATGTATTTCAATTCCAGAGTAGATCGAAATACTATTGTCACATTCTTGCTTAGCAAAGTTACGAAATTATGGTGTGGGCTTTAAAATGTTTTATGCATAGAAGCATACTTATTTGTATAAAAATGCATTTGCACACTCGTGCAAAGACGCACTTGATTTTCGTGACTTCACTTGTGCTACCTTTGATTGTCACTTAATAAGGATAGGGACCATGCAAATAAATAAACAGGGTATGACAATTTATTATGCTTTGCAAATGCTGCGCTTTTAATTTTGGTCAACCGTTATGTTCTCCGTTCACCTTATTTTGTTTTCACTAAGCATTCTTGTTCGTCTTATTGTTTTACTGTGTGTCTCGTTTATTTCGCTTATATTTTTAGTGCATTTTATTTGGTTCATTCTTCTCTTTATTGTATTTAGAAAATGCATGAAAAGTTATGCATAATTAAGCCATTAACCCATGAGTTGCGATAGGTTTTCATGAGCATGCTTGCAGAGTGGGCTGAAATAAAAGTACGTAGGGTTAGAAGCGTGCCAACCAACAAAATTGCGTATTAAGAAATGATAAGATTTGCTATTAATTCATAGAGATAGATTTGCATAAAATTGAAAAATAGTAATAGAAAACCATAGTTATGATGACTATTGCACTATTGACTATTTACCTTATTAGAGGCCAATTCTTACAGATTTCCATTATTTTCTCGTGTTAAAATCATATTTTCCCAGTGCCAAACTCGCCTTTTGTTGCAACGTTTACGTTAATATGATGACGCAAATACTCTTATTTTAATTCTAAAATTAGCTTTTGTGTATGTGTATACTGTAATATCTACATAAAGCTTCCTTCATTTAATTGAATACTGCGTAGGAGTTGAATTCGCTAGTCATGAACCTCGTTTACGTAATTAATTAACCTCTGAATGACGTTCGAGGCTTGACAGTTATTGTAGTGTTGCCAGTAGTAAAGCTTGAAAAGCTGTAGAAAATATTTAAGTCAATTAAATTTTCCGGAAAATTTATCTTAAACTTTACCTTAAATAGTAAAAATGTTTGCTCCGATTGTTTTAATTGTATTTGATTAAGTAAAAGATAATATGTCTTATAGAACTTTCATTAGTTAGAGTATTTCTTATACAAAATAATAGTAGTTTTGTTGATGCAAAACAATTACATCGTTGTGTTAAATATTTGGTATTAAGTATTGGCTTGTCTATGAGTAGTGCTCGACATATTAAAGTTACAAAATTTTAATACTATTGATATTATGATGACAGGTTAAGGCTAGAATTGCTATACTTATCGAGTATTCTGGTTAGTCTGGCAACATTACATAGAGTATGCCGAGTTTTTTTTAATTTCCGTCAGGTCGTGGTTTGTGCGGTTTGAGCGTTTAATTCGCTAGTAGAAAGAGGCAGGAAGTGATTTTTAAAGTGGCTCTAACTATTTTAGCTTGACAGTTGTTTTGTCTGTTTTTTTTTATTGCGTAGTCATAAAGCAAATCAGAATGAGATGGAGAGATTGATTTTATTAGTTTGTTTTAAAGTAAAATGATATTTACGTATATTCTATTAAAAGGATTACTTCTTCAATTTTCTTTAACGTAGTGTGCACATTTAATTTTTTTTTTGTGCGATCGAGATATTTCTCGATTGCGAGATTTTAAGGAAGATATGTAAGTCGTTTTGTTTTATTTAGCTATTTGATTTGTAGGAATTAGTTCGGATTATGGTTTTAATTGTGTTTTATGTAACCGATAATAATAAAAGAGGTTAAATTGGGGTTAGGGTACCATAAATATTGCTATGCTTTATGAAGTTTGATGTTGTGTTAGTTCGCGCTCCATAGCATAGGTGGCGTATTAAGCTTTAGTAGTGTCGATACAGATTTCCTTAGCACGTCGAACTTTTTTTTTTCTCATTAGTTCGTGTAAAGCAAGACAGGTGGCGTTAATGTCACCATTTCAAGTTTCACCTAGCGGACGTTGAACGAACTGAATTGTTGTGAGCGTACGGCTGCGCATCATACGTTGGGCTGTGGTTGCTTAGTTCGCCACAAATGACACAGATGGCGCCAGCCATTGCTTATTGATTTCACTTGCGGATCTTATTGGTAGCGTGCAGTTGCGTATGATAGATGTCGTGTTTGTTAGTTCGCCACAAATAACACAGATGGCGCCAGCCATTGCTTATTGATTTCACTTGCGGATTTTATTGGTAGCGTGCAGTTGCGTATGATAGATGTCGTGTTTGTTAGTTCGCCACAAATGACACAGATGGCGCCAGCCATTGCTTATTGATTTCGTTTGCGGATTTTATTGGTAGCGTGCAGTTGAATGAGTGCGTATGATAGATGTTGCGGTTGTTAGTTCGCCACAAATGACACAGATGGCGCTAGCCATTGCTTATTGTTTTGAAGTTGGGTTATGGGTAATGTACTGATGTTGCGTATTGGTTAGTTTCGTTTTGGACTAAGTTCACTACAGATAATATAGGGGGCGTTAGATACATGATAGCAAACTTTAACTGATTTTTATTTTTACTGGATTTTGTATTTATTAGAAGTTGAATTGAATTAAATTGTAGTTTTAATTTAATTGAGTTAGTAATATTTTTTCGTAATTGGGGTCTTCTTTAAATTTTAAATATTTCTTCTGTTATACTTACATAGTACATATATGGATGTCTTTTGATTAGGTTCACTACATAATAGCTTGGTTTTATTAGATTCTTTTGGGGTGCAGTTTTATTTTTTTAATACCCACCTAGGTTTGGGTAAAGAGGTATTTATATTTATTTTAAAGTGATTGTTTTATTAGGGAGATAAGATTGGGTCACAACAATAAGTTGGGGTGCAGGGGCGGACTTCACCATTGGAGAGTATCTGCCAGTCAACCTTTGAGTGTTGTAAAATTAGCTAACTAGGAGACAAATGAAGAGTACGGTTATTTATACCTAGCTTACCTATTGAGTTATCATTGGACCAGTCAGTGGCAAGGTGAACTGAGCACTCATGTGTGTGTACCGTGAATGACCCGACAGGTTTCAGACTGATATGGGGTCCTTTCTCTGTTGTCTGTTCGTTAAATAGTCATTCGTATTATCTGGTTATTATTTAGCAATGGATAAATATTTAAATGTTACGGTTTTGTTTCAGGAGTGCGTTGTCAATTAGTGAATGAATAGTTTATAAACAACAGATAATATTCACGATTGATTGTATATTTTGAATTTAGTGTGATTTTTAATAGTGACTGATTAAAATTATTTTGATTTTTTTTTTAAAAGAATAATAAACAATTATAGTTTGTTTTAATGATAAAGTGATTAAAGTGATTTGATTTTGATAAATAATAGTGTTAAAGTAGTGATCTTTTGATTTTGAATAAAAAGTGAGTGCGTGAACTTCAAAATGCCAAAACAAAAGACTAGGCCCAAAACAGCTGAGACTAGGCGGTCCAGAATTGGAACTCCTTATGCTTCGACAGCTGGCACTACTCCATTAGTGAAGAAAATAAATCCAATGCAACATATGTCTCGAATGATGCAACGAGCTATGAATACAGTAAATGCAAAAATTACGCAATTGGAAAATAGGATCGTAGGTTTATCTCCTACCGGTTCAACTATTGGAGCAACAGATACGACTGTTCATGGGGACGCTGCAAATTTACGAACTCCGGTCGTAATTCCTGGATCGTCAACGGTATACTACCCTATGTCTCAAGTGCCATCAGAGCGGCCTAAATTTCCAGCTAAGAACAAACATCCGGTTACGTTTGTAGAAGATTTGACTGCATATCTAAAGAAGTGCGCACCAGGGGCGAGTGATGCGGTGGATACGATAATTGAATGTTTGGAAGGCGAATCGCGGAACTGGGCGCGAATTTATAAAGACAGATGGACACAGTTCGATGACTTTAAGAGAGATTTCCTCGATACATACTGGGGGGAGGCTGAACAAAATGACTTAAGACGGAAAATTGTTCAGAATAGTTGGAATGTAACGCAGTCCACTATGTTAGAACATTTCGTATCACTGTGTGGTCAAGCCAAGATGCTGTCCTATCCTATACAAGAGCGTCAATTAATTAGTGACATTATGAATCATTTTCCAAAGGATGTCCAATATTCATGGTCAACAAGCAACTTTACTACAATTTATTGAATCAGGCGTTACTTTGCGGAGGTCCATATTTATGAACTAAAAAACAATTACTTTGCTCACCCGCGACCACTAATGACAAATAGTTATATCTGTGCGGCAAATGTATGTTTCCATGCAACACCTCCACCTCCACTGCTACACGAATCAACACATGCCACACAGACCCAACTATCACCACCACCACTATACTAAACGCTGACGCGTTTCGGCACTCTCCACGAGGCCATTTACGAAGCACAACAACAACCGCCCCAATAATGACTGTTGAAAAAAAAAATGTTTTTACTGATTGTTTTGTTTCACTAAGTTGGCTAGATGTGTGTGAAAAATTCGATTAACATTAATATTGTACCTACCCAGAAAGTAAAGATGCTAGTTGGTAATTATTTTTAATAGATTTGTATAAGCTTCGAGATACAGATAAAACAATTTATTATAAAACTCTATGTAAAATTTTATAAATAAATCTTATGGGGATGACGGGTCAGGGAAATGACTCAATTACATCTATTGGGGCGTTTAATAGTTCTAAGTTGACCTCATCACACTCTGAAAATATTTACACTACACTGCTAATAAGATCTACCTATTAAGCGCTGACTTAATAGATGTGATTGGTGGGGAGTAGGGTGGTCATTTCTGGGGGGTAGGGAATAAATACCATGTATTAGGGTGATTAATATATTTGAATTTTCTATATTATTTGTTTTTTTTTTTTTTCTTTCCTTCAAGGACAGTGTTCCTCGTTGATGGTTAATGCGGCAATTATTATAGTATTGTCTTCTTTTGTGTTAGGTAATTTATAACTACGGTAAACTTCTTTATAAATTAGGGGCGGTTGTACCAGACCTACTATAATATTGCCTTAATTGGCTATATTTTATAAGAATAGATATGAGAATAAAATTTTCGATTCTAAATAATATTAATTGACTTTAATAAAAGCATACATTCTATTCCAAATCACATCTTTCGTCAATTTAATAAATAATTCCAAGATTAAACTAATCAATCATTTTATGCATAGAAACTAGTGACATCTCTGGACAAGTAGTGAAGTTAGTCCCTTAATTAGAAAGAGTTTTCAGTTTATCATACAGCTGTGTTGATTGGGTAAAGAGTTTCCCTACTCAACAATAGATGTCACCATGTAGGAGGTAATTGGATACTTAAGCGACACCTAGAGTGAGTTGACGAACTAAAAGCTTCAGGTTATTGGTTTAAAATTAGGAAATTAGCTACTCGATAATAGATGGCGTTGTAATAGAAAAATCAATAAAACAGGGTATAATATATGAGGTTTATTTATTCTCCTTTTGTTGTTTTATAAGCATAAGCAATTAATTCTACAACAGGCGATACTATTACTGTGAACTTCTAGCAAAAGCAGGTCTAACTAATGTAAAATAGTTATAAAAATGTTCAATTTATAGGATTCTTCTTATGATGTCCTCCATCAGCTGAAAAGTCCATTGAATCCGTGTCCAATAAAGCATTTCTTTTATTTTCTGTTCATTTCAGCGGCACAGGCAATTTTGATACCAAATAGTTCAACATCCATGGCGTAGTTTAAAAGTTTCTCTGTAATAGGAATTTTTACCGAGTTAATCCAACATCATTTTGAATGTTTCATTCTCATTTTAAATACAAGCTAGATCTAAGCGCTTATGCTTACATCTGTTCCTAATATCGGTTCTAAAATAGAATTAGTTAGTTCATTTCGGATCTATTAATTAAATGATTCAATATAAGTAATTTATTGTATGGGATATTTTGCTCCGGAGACTGAAATTGTTATGTCATCTAATATTATACAGTATTGTGTGTTTATAGTCAAAATCTTTATAAGCCTTATCCCTACACCCCAATACACTATATTTATACAATAATTAGTCTTCTAGATCCTATGGATTTTAACCAAGTCATCGAGGTGAATTCTCCATATTAGACCAATTTAGCGGTCTTAATAACTTGTATAATAAAACCTGGATTAGTACTGTTATTATAAATCTGTTCTTTGTGCACTACAAATACTATAATTTAGTATACCTTATCTCATTTGGTTATATGAATTAGCTGTAGTTAAAGTTATAAGGATGGCTAATATGAACACGAAAATATTATGAAAATAACAGCATGAGGTTTAAGTTAAGATATGAAATTTCTATTATACTCTTACCTGGGATTTAGGTGGATATGACTAAGAGTAAAAAATTGGCGTTTCATGATATATTTTCAGCGTTTTCAGTAATAGCATGAAACCCAACATAGGATTAAAAATGCTTTTGGTTCATAAATTCTTGAGTTTTACCTGAAACATAAATTAGGTTTAACACATCATTAAAGATCATCGTTTTGTAACATCAAGTGTAGTTCGTTAAAGATACACTTTTATTTTATGAAATAATCATACGAAATCATTCAACTTAGAGTGAGGTTTACCTGTATTTTGAGGCATGGTTGCTGAAGCATTGAGGAGGTCACATGCTGAAGTAGCACTTGTGATTGTTAATTGTGTTATCTACTATAATACACACATTTATGGTAAATCAATATTTAATAGCAAATACCGATCAGACGTCAAGTAACATTTCACTCATTAAAGTCAAACTAGACTGTTTGAGTCAATGATTTCTGTGAGCCTAAAAATGACAGAGTCGATTTGATTAATAATTTTCATCTCAAATTATAATAAAATTCTCTATTTGAATTCCATTGTGGAAAATTTAAATTCAAATAATGTGCATTTGATTTACTTCTAATAAATTTCGCACCTGATAATTGATGTCCTGCAAACTACCAATCAGACCCTTATATATTTGGCTTGGTTTTAGAGCATTAGCCAATCATGTTTCAGCTGTTGTAATTCCCCAATTAGGAGACGGTTTTGCAAGAAAGTTGGGATGCTAGGGTTGGGAAAATGTTCGCTATTTTCGAAGATCTAGAAGATATTCTAATTGCTGTTTTATGCTTTATTTGAAATTATGACTAAAATACTACACAGTTGTAGTTCAAATTTTGACAAAGTATTTATTTTGACAAAAGGATTGAGAAGGCAATTGTGTAACCTGTTGGAGGTGTTTAATATATTTAAACTACACTTCTTGAAAATATTTCAGAATTGATATCGTAACATCACTAAAGTGGTGGGGCGAAGGGTCCAAGCGAAGAGTGCCTTATATGTTACCATATTAGGTAATCTCGCGATCTCGCGTTCGAACGATTCCTTATGGAGGACCAAATATGGGCATGGAGGCTTTTTCGGTTGTAACGCTTCCCTGGACATGACCATATAAGGTAATGTTTGCGATCCTTCGGAAAAGCTATAAATATGAGGCTCCAGGTGAGCTTCGGGACAGTTTTACTCAGTCTTCAGTCGGGATCGGATCAGCTTTGGGAGAGTCGAGTCGTCGGAACGCCCTTCCTTGTGAGTGCCTTCAGGTAAAGCCAGAAACTTCTTTTAGTGAGCAATCCTGTGTTTCCTTGGTTTATTGCAGTTAATTATACAATAATACTGTGCTACTGAAGTGTTGCTGGTTTTCAGCAGGATTTCATTGTTATTTTAGCTTATTTATCCTGTATTTAGTTGTTACTGGATAAATCTAGTATTTAACTAGAATTCCTGGATTTGCTCACTGCATGAAGGTTTTCATTTGTTTTTAATACAAATGGAAGTGCTGGGTTTTATCTATGGCGATTCAAACTCCGTAGTCAGATCCGTGACGGTTTGAATTACGCGTATTAGAAGTTTAGCCAGGTAGGTAATATTTTAGAGAGTAGTCTAGTTTATGGGTTTTAGACTAAATTTCAGTTCGCAATAGGGAGTGATTCTAGCTAGGGGTGTTTTTTTTTAGTGAAATTATGGGCAATTTGTGTTGTGTCTTAGTGTGGTAGTGTGTTCTTGTATGCAGGTTGGATTTTTATATATATTTACCTAATCTTGGTAAATAAAAGGTATGTAAGCATGCTTTTCTGTGGTTAGGGTGTATGTCGGACTTCAATTGAGTCTTTGCCTCATTTTTCATTGTGTTGTAATAAAATATGTAATGAGTAGTGTATAGTAAGCATACTGTAGTATGGAGGCTAAGGTTCTTTCTAATTCTGACTATACAATGCTAGGGAGTAGGACAATTTGTAGGGAAAAGTTAGGGAATTTATATTTTACTTTGTGTGGTTTGCACTGCGAATGTTTTATTTTCTGTTAAGATTTTAATTTGTGTTATTGTATGAATGGATTGGTGGTTTTTCTCAGAAAATGAATCTCTATAATTTTGTAAGCAAAATTAGATCCATTTTAACAGAATAGATTCCATTATGAGAATGACATCACCCGTTCGAACAATACATTTGTGTTATTTATACAAAATATGCCTGCAACATGCAACTAAACTATTACCTATACGCATTTATGTATTTTTATACATACACACTATTCACACAATATACTATCAGTACACAAACTCCATACAATATTTGTTGTGTAGTTCTGAAGGGATTAGCTGTATAGCGTTCCATGGAAATTCAGAGCGAGGTATTTGTGAGAAGTAGTTTCTATAAAGTAATGTCTAAAGGTCTAATGAGACTATGGACGGCATTATGTTGTAGAAATGAGGTGTAATGCAGAGCTGCCTTAATCTTATAATAATACATTTATGATTCGAAGTGTCTGGATGTATGGTCCAGGAATGATCATAATCGAACTGTGTTTTACTATAGGTTTTCCCCTGAGTGAAGGCCTAGCCAGCATTGTGTTATCTATTCTTCATGGCTAAGTGAGTGAAGTTCTTACTATAGTTATGTTGAGTTTATAACATATCATTCATTATGTCTGTTGAACGACAATCTTTTGATTGCCTGTCAAGAGCTATCTTGCCTGTATGTAATTCGGTTATTAATGACTGGTTAAGTATGAAACATGGATCTTACACTTAAACTGGGTTAGGCGGACCTGCCACCAGTAAGTCTGTGTAAAAGACATATTCATATGCTACTTCAAGTCAGTGTTAACTGAAGGTCTAGACTTTGATATTTCCTCTGGATTATCTTAGTGTCGCAATCACTCAAATCTAAAATTCTGTTTTGGTATACCATTGATCCAGGATTATTGGTAGAACAAAATAGAGTCCAATGTCCTCTTGTGTTACTAAACATATTATGACCATTTATTGGACCAATATATCTGAGACTATTGCATTGTAGGATTTGGGAAGCTCCTGCGATGGTGTTGATTATCTGAATAAATGAATTCTACTTAAGGTGTTTCATTTAACTCAAGACAAATATTTGTCTATCATAATCCTACCATTCCTTGTGAGTGCCTGATTTACAATGTTACTATAATTATTGAATTGTTCAAGTTATTGCAACTCGAACCTTTCATCCGGTTTTACCAGATGCTTTTCGTGTGCTGTTAACCTGTGTTTAATACTCAGTGCCTACACCACACTCTACAATTCGGTAGTATGTTTACATGCTACCTTTATCTAATTATTTCTTGTTATGAACCTTTGGATACCTGCCGAATCGCCTTTCGATGTAGTTATGTCTATTCCATGAGGCCCACTCAGTGGGAAGAGAAAGCATAATGAAAAGACTGGTGGATTCCGCTCTCCTTACGTTCTAATGAGACCCCACACTACCTTGTCTGCTTGCAGCTTGGTTATACCGAATATTTTGTAATCCATTGGTTATGCTTAGGCATTCCAACTGATTACCCAACTTTACCTGTGTTTTATGCACGGTGACGCAGCAGAATGAACGAGCATTGGTTGGATCGGATGTATTTCCATCTAATTACTAAATCTATCTTGGAATTGGGTTTACTCATTCCTCCTAGCCAGTCTCTTTATTTGAGTTGACTTAGCGCCGTGGTTAGCGCTCTAAATTTAACCTAAACTATTATTATTTTTCTGCTGGTGTGTGAAGGTAGCAAGGAGGGGGTAATGTTGGTGACTGGTGTCACCTCCATTAGTGGTTGGAGCCTTGCCCGGGGCCAATGATGGCCCCGGTATCATCATTCCCATTCCCAGACCCTACCTACTATTCTACTCACTTACTACAGAAATCAGTACACTTACATTATTTATTTTTATTATAATGTGTTATACTAGTTAGTAGTTATGTTTTATTTTTATTATACTGTGTGACATTAGTTGTGTTTAATTATAAGTCTTTAGTTTGAATACATGAATACCTCTAAAACTTACACCTTGTTTTAATCGAGACATACCACATCTTAAAGAATTTTGGGATTACTAAAACAAAAAATTACACAACGTAGGGAGTCCTAATCTTTCTAGACGATCACAATCCAATTTGGTCAATTCAGTTTATACTCTTCTTATTATGAGTATTTATTTCAATCCATAGTTATTGAAGGATATTCACTTAACTTGAGCGAAGGATGGAAACCTCCATTGACCAGTAATGAGTAATAACCTGGTTAAAATTTATTAAGATATACCACTGGGTTAGGTACACTGTTCTGCACTACTCCTACTTTTCCCACAAGATAATGCTGTGCTGCTATGTGCTATGAGCTACGACTATAAATTGTTAGTGTACGGTCAAGTGAATATGTATCGGATTAATCCACCACAACAACGATACCACAACCTTAATTCGCCGACATAAGAGCCATGGGACGCATCTGTGGGTCAACTTAGAAACCTATTGAATAAGAGCTTTATAGATTAAAAAACCGGGCAAGAGGGACTCCAACAAAAATGAGCATTTCAAAGGTAAATATTTCGCAAACGAATAACTTTATCGAAAAATGATCTACGAGCACCCCTAATATTTTTAAAAGACCTATTCAACGATGCCCCACACTATGGGGTGACCGAGTAATAAAAAAAATCATCCTCACTTTACGTGTCCCTACATGCCCCTAGAGGTCTGTACCACAAAAAAAAAAATTTATTTTCAAGATTTTATCCCAGCACTTTTTCGGCCTAATTAATATGTATATATATGCAAAATTACAGCTTTTTAGTACTAATAATCTCTATACCTACCGCGGACAGACAGACAGACAGACGGACATGACGGAACTATAAGGGTTCCTTTTTGCCATTTTGGCTTCGGAACCCTAAAAAGACTGCTAAAGAAGTTTTATCTAACTACGTAACTTCAATCAAAGCACGCGTTTACTGCATCAGCGATTTCATTAATCATTAAAGTTTCAACCATCGAAGCTTAATTAATCAATCTGCATGAATTATAATTACAGATAAAAGTTATCGGTTGACGTTTAAAAAACAATAGTCTTAATGAATGTACCTACTGTTTTCTAATTATTTGATTATTAGCGCTCACTAACAGCTGAAATAAATGTGATCTAAGTTAATTTTAATTAACATTTACTTATGCAAATTATAACTAAATTAAGTGTCGCATGAAAGCCGTTTTCCTCATTCACCAAAATTCAAGTAATTACAATGTATTAGTGAGCCGATTGCCCCAAATAATAATAATAATTTCAACGTTCAATATTTCAATAACGGGCGAACCGATTTGAATGACACTTAGCTTAGAACCATCTCGATTAAACTAGCTTCCGATTAAAAAAACGCATTGAAATCGGTTCCTCCTTTTAGGAGCTATGATGCCACAGATAGATACACAGGTCAAGCCTATAACACCCCTCGTTTTAGGTCGGAAAATAAAAACTGGGCAAGTACGAACTGAGTTATTTATAGGTAGGTATTTAAAATTCCCTACGCAAAAACACGGTGTACGGTGTATCTGTGTTTATTTGTAGCATCTTAGCTCCTGAATATATAAACCAATTGGGAAGTGGTTATTTCTAAACGAAAGCTAGCTAATTGACCGAGAGCGAAGCGATCTGAGACGTGGGCGCTAACGATGGGCCTCATAAGGAAGCTCAAAGTCACTCAGAGGACGATGGAGAGGGCTATGCTCGAGGTTTCTCTGCGGGATGGAATCAGAAATGATGATATCCGCAGTAGAACTAAAGTTAACGACATACATAGCCCGAAGAATTGAGAAACTTAAGTAGCAGTGGGCTCGGCACATTGCTCGCAGAACTGATGGCCGATGGGGTCAGAAGGTTCTCGAATGGCGTCCACGGACCGGGAGACGAGCTGTTGGTAGGCCTCCAACAAGATGCAGCGACGACCTAGTAAAGATCGCGGGACCGCGGTGGATGCGGAAAGCACAAGACCGGTCTGAGTGGAGAGCCGCGGGGGAGGCCTATGTCCAGCAGTGGGCGTCTTTCGGCTGACATGATGATGATGATGATGAAGCGTCACCGTTTCAGCTTGGACAATAAATCTTTCGCATGTCTGTCCGACTGTTCTCCTCTACAAGTCGCATTTCTAAACCGATTCTCGTGAAATTTTGTGAGCGGGTTTGCCTACCTATAGATAGGTACCCAATAGTTTTTTTGTCGATTCGTTTTTCGGATTTTTTTCTTAAAGAAAAACAAACTAAAATTGTCTAAAAATGACCTGTTCTTTGTGGTATGCGATAAGATTTTTTTTGTTGGTAATTTTTTTGAAATAAATAGAAACGAAAAATGTTCTATAAATGTCACAGGACCACTAGTTGTTAAAATCGATTTAGAAGTTTATATATCGGCGGTATTCGTACTCTGGCTCAACCTCGTATACAAACTTTGACGAAATTGGAATAACCACTTTAGGTTTGCGGTCTAGGTTCATCCAATATTTTATCGTCAAAGTTTATATACGAGGTTGAGTCAGAGGACCGTCGATATTTGACTGAAATAAAAGGAATGAAAATGAAATGGATGAATGTGTGAAATTGTGTGTATTTTCTTATATTTGTGTGTCTTCTTGTGAAAGTGAATAAATGTCTTCTTTCTTTCTAAATAAGTGTTTCTACTCTCTGAAAGAATACTTGAATATGATGGAGATAAACTCTTATTAACATTATACCTGCATGTATCAAGTAGCTAAACACAATATTTTCATGACTCTAAGTATAAAAGTATGAATCTAAATTATCCACATAATGTAACATCTTATTTTGTACAACATTTAATGCGAATAAAATATATTTCTATTTATATTTCTTTCTTTAAAAAAATCGAGGTTTTTCGACTTTTACCAGTTGCCAATTTTCCGGTTTCCTCTGTGTCAAAGTTGTATCGCAAACCCCAACATGTATCTGTACCTGCGTTTTGACAGACGTCATTATGACAAAGTTATTTTAACCCGTTACGAACTATAACCACAACTAATTGCTTTGATAATAAACTACACCACACATTTGCGTAAAATATTTATTTTCCTTGTTATTGTCTTAATTGAAATTAATTTAATTAAAACGTCATAATATGACATTTTGTAGACTCATAACATAATGAATGAACCATTTATTATTATTTGTGCTATTAAATTGCAGTTGACTGAATCAGGCGTTACTTTGCGGACTAAAAGCAATTAATTTTCTCACCCACGACCACACGTGAAAAATAGCTATATCTGTACGGCAACCTCCACTGCTACGCGAATCGACACAATCATGTCACATGGACCCAAGTATCACCACTACCACTAGAGTACAATATAGTAGAGGTATATGCTGACGCATTATTGCAGTTGTATAAAAAAACCAGCCAAGTGCGAGTCGGACTCGCGCACGAGGGATCCGTGAAAAGATTTTAACGCTTTTCCCCAGTGTTTTAAAGGTCCAGTGTTAGCATTTGAGAATTTTCTGGGTGGTTGTGCTATAAGAGCTACCTTCATACCAAATTTGGAGTTTCTAGGACAGCTGGAAGTACCCTTTACGTTTTCAAAGTACGGCAATTTGTATGGAAACAACCTTTTTAATGATTGTATCTTTTGATTGCCTTGACTTAGAAGGTTAATTTTTCACAGCTTCAAGGGACCGCGGGCTTGATATTAATTTCAGCATGCTACCTCCACGCGTTCCAGAGTAAAAGGGACAGACAGACAGACAGGCGGACAACAAAGTGATCCTATAAGGGTTCCGTTTTTTTCCTTTTGAGGTACGGAACCCCAAAACACACAAAAATTTGGCACCTTACACAGGTCTGCGGGAGAGGACGGTAAGAGATACAGTTTTGCTACTTACTTGGAACTGTAGTTGTCCATGACGGCGTGCAGAGGCGGTGCCGAAGCTCCGTTGGTCTCAGTCTTCTCCATGGCTTTACTCTACAGAGTTACAAAATAGTTAACTGAATAGTTTAGGCCTCTAATGGTTACATCGCCTGTCTCTTTGGATTTTACCTGAAACAATTGAATAAATTTTAATAATGGCTTACTTGCTTATACCTCGCGGCGTTGCCCCCGTGAAATATTTTACAAAATACAAAATAATTTATTTGGTCAAGAACAATATTTTACATACACATGGTTATCCGTCAGAGACCATATCTTGGCCGTCCGCGAGTGCGGTTGACATAGTGATTGACGTAACAATTAATATAATGTACTTATCTTAATTTAATTTAATTTAAATACGAGCTATTCTATTTAATACATGCCTGTGTGTGTATGTGTGCGCGTGTTTGTGCATGTGTGCGTGTATGTGTGAGTGAAAGAGTGAGTGTGATTGTGCGTTATTGCTTACTATGTGTTTGTAAACGGGCTGGGGTTTATTTTATCTTAATGACTTTAACAATGTCCTCAGATTCAGTGTAACTCAGTGAGATTAGCCATCCTTTCACTCTCTCAGTGCACCGGGGACCGTAAGACGTCTTATGTTACAATTAATGCAGATGTAATTGTATATGCAGCCATGTGAGTAGGCTGGTGATCTTCTAGCCAGAGCGGATCTGCATGGAGGGATCGGCAACCTGTAGTGACGCTTCCGAAGTATCCTCTCATGAAGATCCGTATTTAGGACACCACTGTGCGCACGAGTGACCGCTTCAACGATAAATAGCTGCCTTACCCTTAGTAGTTTCGTTTCTTAGAACAGCGAATTTGTGGAATACCGATATGGCTTTTTGAACATAACCTTAATTACGGCTCTCTGTGCACGTTCCAATTGCAACATGTGGCTCTTTGCAGCACAGCCCCACACGGCGACTCCATACTGTAGGATGGATTGACACAGCGCATGGTAGACGAGTTTTAGTATCTCACGCGTGGCACAGTTCCGCAGTTTCTTCATCACATAAATAATCTTTCTTACTCTTGTGGCAAGCGCGGTGATGTGCTGTGCGAAAGAGAGGTGTTGGTCAAATATAAATCCTAGGTATTTGACAAAGTTTTGCCTGGCAGTCACACACAGGGTCCGAGTCGTGCACACTAAAAGAACCATCGGACGAACATGAGTGAAGTTTAAGGCTTCTTTCAGCCGAAGGCGATGCAGCCAGAGTTTTGGAGAATGCCACAAAATTAGTCTTGTCAATATTCAGTGTTAGCAAATTATTGTCCAATCATGAGGCAACCCTCGCCAGCGCGTTCTCCGCCTCATGGAAGGTGCTATCCCACGACTCACCACTCACGAGAATGACAGTGTCGTCCGCGTAGCAAATAAGGTTAGCGTTCGGAATGGTCATGTCAAAGATGTCATTAATATAGAGTGTAAACAGAGACGGCCCGAGTACACTCCCCTGAGGAACCCCGAATCCCACTGGAAGTCGATCATTAACCAGTTCACCTATTTTCACCGTTTGTGCACGATCCGTAAGATAACTAGTGAACCAATCAAGAGCCACCCCCCCTAACCCCCAAATGTCCCAATTTTTTAAGCAGTATGGCAACCGAGACGGTTATAAACTAACTTTTTGTATTATTTTATTTTTACGGTCATCCCGTTTGCAATTATTTTTCACAAATTTCAAATTTGATGCGTAAATATACAGAAAAATCAGAAAAAATTGATCTCGAATTGGGGTTCGAACCCAAACCTTTACCATACCGTGGTAATGCGCTAATCCAATTACGCTATCCGAGCAATTCACACATCAAATTTGAAATTTCTAAAAAAAAAAAACCGAGACGGTGTCAAAAGCTTTGGCAAGGTCAAGAAAACACCAATGCACTTCCTGCCATCATCCAGGCCACCAGAAATGAGATTGGTCAGAAGGACGGCCGCATCCTCAGTTGACACTCCAGTCCTAAAACCGAGCTGGTGCTCTGTGATCAATCGGCTGCCCTCAATGAAACCCGACAGCCTAATCTTAATTATTTTCTCCAATATTTTAGAGAATACTGATAACAATGAGTTGGTCTATAATTTTTAGGTGAGTTTTTGATTCCGTTTTTGTATATAGGTGAGACACAGGCAACCTTCCAGCAATCGGGGAAACTGCCGGAGCTCATACTGAGATTACAGACGAAGGTAAGTGGCTCCAAAATTACTTCCTTCAGCTCTTTTACTAGTAGCGGCTTTATGTTATCAGGACCAGGTGCCATTCCTGAGCTGGGTTATAATTCTACCCACCTCTTCGGTATCGGTTGGGTACAGCTAGATCGACTTGGGAACCGTCTGCTGTGGTCTATATTTTCCGGCTAGGGATGCCTCCGTCTCCGAAATTTTGGATAAAATCCTGCCAGCAAGATTTTTACCATTGGTAGAAAAATATCTGTTGCAATCGTTAAGTATTTCTAGGGCAGCTGTATCATTTGATGCAATTAGTTCCTCAGCAACATTATTACGGTTGGGATTTTGACACACACTTTTAATGGTTTGCCAGAGCTTACTAGAATTATTTTTGTTATCGATCAGTTGCTTGTTTTGATATTCAATTTTTTAGATTAAATAACAAGTTATCAAAGAAATTCCTGTACCTAGTATAAGTTACACGAAGAATCTGATTGTCCGGTGATGCTCTTACTTGTAAGTGTAACTTGTCCCTAGCTTTGCAACTTGTGCCTCATGCACCTGATCAATCCCGGCGTTATCCACGGCTTAATGTTAAATTTGGAACGGCTGACCCTAACAGACCGCGTATTATTCTTAACTGATTGAGTTACCAGGTCATTAAAATTTGCCGCTGCTTCATTCACGTCTCCAGCGCTTGTAACAATTGACCAATCAGCGGCCCTCAACTCATCCGCTACTTTCCCATAGTCAGTTTTGAGCGAAACACGATTACGTTTCTCTGGTTCGTATTCCAAAACGCCAACCAAGGCAATATCATGATCCGACACAGAGCACGAACACACCGCACCTACGGCCCTTTGGTTGTAATTAACAAAAATGTGGTCAATACTTGCCTCATTCCTTGTAGGCTTAGTGATCGCGGGGAGAAGCCCATGAGAGGCCAATAGGCAGACGTAATTTGATTGATTGTGAGTGGAGTCACGCAGCAGATCAATATCCCCGGCCAATATTACATGGTGATTAGCTTTTCCTTGGCATAGTATATGATCTAGAGAGTTTAGAAACTTCACAAGGTTAAATTTAATTTTAAAATGAGCTAGTTCCCTATCCCGAGGAAATTTCGAAAAATCCCTTCTTAGCACACCTCTAGAATACTCAAGGTATATGTTTGCTAAATTTCAAGTCTCTGGGTCCAGCGGTTTAAGCTATGCGTTGTCTGTCAGTCAGTCACGGTACTGTTTTATAGGTATAGACTATACTGCATAGTTTCAGTTTCTTTAAAAGGGTATTTTCGACCAAAGCAGGTGATTAATCCACTGTGAGTAGAACCCTCAAGGAAAGCGAAAAAAAACCTGGCGATGCGCGATGACAGACAAGGCGAAGAATATTTGGGGTCTTGGAATGACGACAAAAATAGTACTTTTTAATATGGCTAAGTGCGGAAGGTAGGTACGTTATTTTGCACGAGTCCCGAGGTGTCTAGGCCCGAGCCGATGGGTTAGTGTCGAGACTCAGGACGAGCGAAAATTACCCTTCCGCACTTGTACCAAACGACGTTTTTTTTTGATACATTTTCGAACACATGACAAAGAGGGGGTGGGCTCCGGCCTCCTCCACCTCCTTGGAAAAGTAATAAGCACCAGTACGAAAAATCCAAGTTTCCGCATGATACGTAGCTACAAAAAGTACCACTTTTTAACAACTGTATTAAAAAAACTCTTTATTAAACACCACATAACAAACAAAACTGATAACGTTCTTTTATTAGCAAAAAAACCTAACACAGGGGTGACATATTAAATGATTTGCGGATAATTACATTACTTAGACAATGAGAACGGAATATTGACGGCGATTACCTTATAAATGTTTGATGACACACAGGCTGCTCACTTAGCTTTGCATGCACCATTCGATATAGATTGTTTGTTAAAAATCAAATAAGCCACGTTGAGTGGCAAGCTGCATTCCAATCTAATGCCGTAGAACCTAGGCTTGCCTAGAAAAGATTGTATCACTTATTTATTAGATTGTAAAATATGCAACTATTTCAAGGTATCCCTTATTATAAAATATGTATGTTGTGCAAGTTAAATATAATTAAATTCCTTCCGTAATTGGCTCTTTACTAAATGTTAATGAGATTCTTTATTTAAAACAAATGCTGTAAAGGGACTAAAACTATTAAGCAAATAAAACGACCAAACCTAATTTAAAAATTGAATCGAGCTTTCCTGCGCGAGAAAGCTGCCCGCGCGAGGGACGCCGTTGCCTCTTTCAGCCGTTGGCTCAGCTCCTTGTGGAGCCCGAGCGCACCCTTACCCCAAGGACCGAGCGTCTCGACGCCAAACGACAAGAACTCGTATTGGGCGCCGAGACAACTGTAGGAGGTATTCTTATAAAATCTCGTTTAAAAAAAAGACTAGACATGTTCTTTCCATGTACCTATACAATCTGAATAATAATAAGCACTTGCTTAGGCGAAATTAGTGTTTTTTATGTTTTTTATGGTACTTTAGTAATATATTATATTTGTCCCTGTGAGATAGTGGCTATGCAGGATCAAAGATAATAATTATATTACTAAAGTATGTGCTAAAGTACGACGGGATGTATTGAAATATAGGGACAAGGTTATCGACCTCAATGTGGTCAAAGTCATTTGATGGTGCAGTGTATTTTTTGCACAAAACCCTTGCTTAAGGTACGCATGAGTGAAACTCACTACATTAACAACCTTGATTCAGTTTTTTTTTGGGGGTTCCTTACCGAAAAAGGACAAAACATTTGTGATCACTTTGTTGTCCGTTCGTCTGCCTGTCTCTCCCTCTGTACATCTCGCTGCTTCAATACAAAAGCGACACAAATCAAAAAAAAACAAAATTGTTTTTATTGCAAAAATCGCATTTAAAATATACATTTTATACCCTGCCACAAAGACACCCATTGATTTAGCTTTAGAACTACCCGAATAACGCAATTACCCTTTCTGCACTGGCCCGTTTTTGCGGCTAACTTCAGAGCGAAACGGCCATCTTTTCAGTTGCGACTCGACAGTCAGCCTGAACGCACGCAATTTTTTAGTAAAAAGGCCAGAAAACGAAAATATTCCCCATTTTATCGAATAATTTATAGTTAAAAGTGCCTTATTTTGGATTGTTGCAGTGCTGAAAAGAAAATACACGTAAGAATTGTTTTATTATCTATGCAAAGATGCCACATTTTGGAATGTTGCAGTTTTGATTTGAAATTTCACTTTGATTAAGTATTTTTTTAAGTACAAAAGTGACACATTTTGGAATATTGCTGTTTTGAATTGAAATTTCACTTTCAATGAATATTTTTTTAAAAACAAGAGTGCCACATTTTGGAATACAGTCGCTTTGAATTGAACTTCTCTAAGAATAAAAATAATTTTTAACAACAAAACCGCTGTATTTTAGATTGCGGCCATTTTGAATTGACAATTTATTTTAATTATCGTGTTACCAAAAAACAAAACTGCCATTTTTAAGAATATGTCTGCTTTGCTATAAATTATCTTTGGCTAAAATAAAATAATTTATATAAATAACGATTGTATTTGTGATGCGTCTGGTTAGCTTGTAAATATGTAATAGCACCATGAATATTTTCTTAATACAATACTGAAATTCTCGCTTTACTATTATTTTTAACATTGTAAGCAAAGAGAACTCAATGTTATATTCACCTTATTGCATAGTTTACTCACTAGGTACCTAATTTTTGACTTTTATAAGGAAATCTATCGCTTTTGGTATCCTTTCTAATTGCATGTAAATCTTTATAATTAATCTTGCTTATCTGGCTTTACTAACGGTTTCATTGTTTTGTACTAACAGAATGGACAGCAGAGCAAAAAGAATATTGCAAATGGTGGCTACCAACAGTAACAAAATGAAAACACAATCTAAAACAGACAGTTTGGACCAACAACTCGATTCTCCGGATTCGAATTCTATTCCCAATAGCCAACATGGCTTGGATTTGGATATGTCATTTCTTAATGAAAGTGATGAACATTGTTTATCAAAGCCAAATGTTATTGTTGAAGACAACGATTCATTCGGTAGTGGAAGTAGTGAATTCTTAAGCTCCAACAGTTCATCAAACGATTGTTTTTCAGATGATAGCGTGAAGGATCCCGACTACAAATCCACAGAATTGATCGATTCTGATTCTGATGAAAAAGAGTCACTTCAACCTGGCCGTTCTAATATTTTGATTGAGCCACCTGCCGTTTGTTTCAAACAACCTTGTTTTAATGATCAATCTGCTAATGCTCATTCTGAACCACTTACTGATGATATTCAACCAGTAACTTATCCGCTGCTCCCTCTCCCGGGCTTGAAACTGAAGTTCCCAGCGTTTACTCTACCCCACCCAGCCTTGATACTTCATCTCCGAGTATTTGTGTTGATTCTGCTAGCATCGAGTGAGTGGCTAAGAAACAAATCTAAATTATTGAAAAACAGTGGCAAGACTTATACTTCTATGTCAAAATCCAAGAATGTTTTTGATTAGACAAAAATTAGACCTGCGTGTCATGACCAATGTCAATTTAAATGTAAAGTGAATTTTACAAATGAAGAACCTTTGACATTTTTTCAGGGATACTGGGATATGACTGACCTTGAATCTCCAAGACAGTTTATCAGTAACAATATGAGTTAAATTGAGGCAAAATATAAATACACTCGTGTTAACAGTAATGTATATATGTATGTAAATACTTTATTGCACATAATATTACAAAACAATTGCAACAAATATACCAAAACGGAAAATGTAGTACGAAGGCAAGCTTATCCCTAAAAAGAGTAGTAATCGTATTAATATGAATTTCGCGTATCATTTTCCTCTCAACGAGAAACGCATTTGAGTTCATTGATACCTTGAAAATTTCTGATAAAACTATAATAACGGTGGTACGTAAGATCTCAATACTAACCGGGATGCAGCTTAAGGACGGTCGTGGGAAACACAATAACCATCAGAACTTGGATGCTTCACTAGTAGACGGAGTCAAGGCCCATATTAACTCGATACCGAGGATCGAGAGTCATTATTGTCGAGACCAGACGCAGCGAGAGCATATTGAATGCTATCAATAGCTTCAGTGTATCGTACCTAATTATGTTGAAAAGTGTCAATCTACTGGGGTGTGACACGTTACTATCAGGTTTATTATAACATATTCACCAAAGATTTCAATATTTCGTTTTGGACGCTAAAGAAGGCTCAATGTGAGGATTGTACAGGGTACAGTAATGCCACCGATAAAACATGACTGAAAGAAGACTACGATTTGCATCTGAGAGAGAAAACAGAAAAAGAAACAGAATACATATTATAAAGAAAAAGTCAGCGACACCTAAATTATGTTCATGTCGTATTTAAAGTATATAAGGTTGAATTGTGATAATTATTGTGAATGCTAACTAAGATTATGAGTAACGTTGTAATGTTTGAAAAGAAAGAAAGAAAACGTACATTCGTGACATAAGAGGTAACAAGGAGAAAAGACACAGAATAAAGATTGTCACGAACTGGTCCTAACTCAGCGTGATGCTGGTATTGCAGCCAGCGCTGGTCTTCCGTTGGAACCACTTTTAGATAGTTGATTAAAATAACTGTTGCCAAGTGTCGATCTAAGTGCTAAGTATTTGTAAGTATAGTCATTTTTTAATATTTTATAGTTTAATATAAAAAGATTATGAGATTTTAAACATAACCCAAGTTTTTTTTAGTTTTTATATAGAATAATTAAATAGTTACATTCCTTAGTATCGCCTTTTTGTTAAAAAGAGATTTATCTGATATAAGGTTTGCAATAATTACCCTTATAAAACATGTTTTGTTTTTTTTTTCTCATACTTTTGATACAATAAACATTATATTTTTCATAGTTGTGGCCTTTTATTGAAAATAAACCTTAAATTTAAAATATATTTTTCAATGCTAAAGAGACTTATGTTCTAATTTAACGTTCTGGGAGTAAATTATCATAAAGCGAAATATCTACACCGAAAGAAGTTTTAAATACACATAGTTTGGTATACGACATGTATGAATTTAAATAATACAAATACTTAAAATTTACAAAAAACTTTTCAAATTTTTTAAATCGCTCTCCTGTAAAAACGTGCAACTTTGGCTTGTGTCGCTTTTGTATTTAAGCAGCGATCTGTCAATTCTAATGACATCAAAATACTTCCCATTGAAGTCTGGAATCATGAAATTAGCCATGAAGAAAGATTTCAAAACACAAATCAAGAAAAAAAAATCGTCGGTCTATGTTTTATTAACCGACTTCAAAAAAGGAGGAGGTTCTACGTTCCACTGTATCTATTTTTTTTTATGTATGTTCATCGATTACTCCGTCAATTATAGACCGATTTTCAAAATTCTTTTTTTATTTGAAAGGGTATACGCCTGAGGTGGTCCCATTGTCACCAAGTCATGATCTGATGATGGAATTCTAGGGAAATCGAGGGCAACCCTCAAATTTTACAGGCACGTACTATGTGTTTCATATGTTTTCTAAAGTTATTCAAGTATTTGCGTCTGGTAGTCATCATCTCATGATGATAAGCTGATGATGGAAGGTACAACTCCTTAGCGGTTAGGAGTTGGTGGATAATTCTGATAATGTTAAATCATTATTCGAAAGGGTATACTCCTGAGGTGGTCCCACTGTTAACAAATCATGATATGATGATGGGATCTCAGGGAAATCGAGGGCAACCCTCAAATTTTATAGGCACGTATCATGTGTTTCATATATTATTTAAGGCTATTCAAGTATTTGCGTCCAGTAGTCATCATCTCATGTTGATGAACTGATGATGGAAGGTACAACTCCTTAACGGTTAGGAGTTGGAATATAATTCTGAAAATGTTAAATCAACGTAAAATTGTGAAATAAAAATCTTATAACAAAAAAGTAAAACCGCCTTCAAAAAAAAACCTTAGAAAAAAAACGTAAAATAATCCTCTAAAATAGTGATAAATAAATAAAATAAAATAAAATGCGTTTATTTCGGACAACAGAAACTAAAGCCTAAAGTTTATGGCCTAGCACTAAGCAGCAGAAATATGAAGTCGGTGCTTCATTCAAAGAATATTCCGCTCGCACCGCACCGACGTCATATTTCTGCTGCTTAGTGCTAGGCCATAAACTTTAGACTCCCTTCTGGGGACGAAACTATTTTTGACATTGTATTATTATTCATTGTTTTATGACTTATTATTTTCGTTTGTTTATTTGTATTTTTTTTTTGACGATCTCGACAAAAATTCTTATATTTTTGACATGTAGTATTTATATAACGTAATTTTAATGTTGAGTAAATAAATAAATCTAAATCTAAATCTAAATCTAAAATCTATTCTATATTGAACACCACATAACAACAGTACAAAAAGATTTCAAAAAAATAGGCAAGATAGACAATAATGAGCAGAAAGGAGTGCGTAGGTAAAATGAACATAACGAGAATATGAAATTCATAACGACAAAAATATAATACACAATACATACACTAGACTAGTGCTTATACAAAATAGATATGAGTAAAACCGGCCAAGTGCGAGTCGGACTCGCTCACAAATTTCGACAGGTCTCGAAGATTTTTTATATTTTTCCCTGAGTGTTGTAAGATGTCCAGTGCTAGCAATTCGTTTTATTTCTCCTGTAATCTTTATGTAAACCTCAATAATACAGCATTATTTCACATTTGGCTATTTGCATACTTCGGAGATAAGGGGGGGGGGGGGGGGGGGTATTTTTTTTAATTTGCAAGGCATGTGAAATAGTGCTTTGTGATATAAGTGCGGAAAGTTTGTCATTATGCACGAGTCCTGGGGTGTCTAGGCCTGAGCCGTAAGGCGAGGTCCGAGACTCAGGGCGAGTGAAAATGACACTTCCGCACGTGTACCAAACGACGTTTTGTAATACATTTGCGAGAAAATTACAATAAAACCAGAGGCGGTGAGCCGGCGGGGGCGCCCTGCCGTGAAGGAGGAGGAAGGTGTAGGCGGTCCGGTGCCTCCGGCGCCTTGGAAAAGTAAAAAGCACTAGAACGAAAAATACAACTTTCCGCATGATACGTAGCTACAAAAAATACCGCTTTTTGAGCAACTGTATTAAAAAGGATTTTAAACAAGGACCGAAGACAGGAACGAAGATAAAGTTAGTGACAAGTAGTAAGCGTTGTGGAGCGTTTCTCGGGCTTACCTTAGATCGCAATTTGCAATGGAGCCCACACCTATCTGGTCTTGCTGGTAGATTGAGCTCTGCCGCTTATGATGTACGAAGAATCCGGCAATTCACCAATGTAGAAACGGCGCGGTTAGTTTACTTCAGTTATTTTCACAGCATTATGTCTTATGGCATCCTAATTTGGGGCAAGGCGGCCGACATAGAGACAATCTTTATCCTGCAGAAGAGGGCGGTCCGGTCTATTTACAATCTTGGCTCCCGAGATTCACTTAGAGAACGCTTTAAAGAAATCGACATCCTTACAGTAGCTTCTCAGTACATATATGATGTAATATTGTATACACACAAGAACATCAAATCTTTCAAGAAAGTGTCGGATGTGCATGGTTTCAACACTCGGAATAAGCATAAACTTGCCGTCCCTAAATTTCGTCTACGAAAAGTCAGTAAGTCTTTTTTGGGAAATTGCGTGAGGTTCTACAATAAAGTGCCTGTAGATGCATGGGAATTGCCTCACAATTCATTTAAAAGATACATAAAGACCGCTCTCTTGAAAAAAGCATACTACAAAGTGGATGAATACTTATGTGATGGCACCACCTGGCCAAGGTTGAAAACAGAAGATAATTAGGACATCAATGTGACTTGGCTGCGTCCCGAAGATATTCGTGTATGGTGTCCGGCTCTGTTGCCGTTGTCCGCTGCGTACTAATTGTAATACAATTGACAAAAATAATGTTTTATTTATTTGACATGATGACATGAAATGTATATTTCATCAATTTTTGTTATTTGACATTTGGAGACCATATACATCTCCAGTTTATGTATATGTATTATTATACTTATTATTTGACCGTGGAGGCGTTTTACACCTCTGCTGATTTTAATTTAGTTTAAATTGACCCTAGAGACTATACATCTCTAAGCCATTTAGATTAAGTATTATATTATAGTATTAATTCTGGGACCCTATACATCCCTTTGTAATTTAAATTTTCACAGATATTTGACCTGGAGACCCTATACATCTCCTGCTCAAATAAAACGTGCCAGTAAAGTAAAGTGTTCTGGTTTTGCTGTTTTAATAATTACTTTTTACACTTGTTTCTAAAATGCGGTATTTTTTTTTTCTCTCTTAATCTTTTAATGACAGAGTGAGGTTTCTTTGTGTAGTTTGTCTGTGGTTGCGTATTGTAAGAGCTAATGTAACTTGTTTTTAGAAAAAAGGACTTTGTGCCAAGGTTCTTGCGGCGCATTCTTCTTGGCAATCATGGTCTTTCCGAAAGCGCTGGTAGACTCAAAAAAATGACGTGTAAAAGAGCATTCAACTGCCTATTTGCTGAATAAAATTTTGGATTTTGAATTTTGAATTTTTGAATTTTGGAGGTTTTTGAAAATCGCTACCGAAAGATTTGGGAGATGAATTGTGAATTCTGATACCTAAGTTATAAGTGTCATAACGCTTTGCGTCATTATTTTTGTTACGCTTCGCTCCCTAGAAATATTGTCTGATATCCGTGAGGAGCCGTTACGGATTATTTCCTTGGCATAATTATTATGGATAGGTCATCATCATCATCATCATCATCATGGTGACCTTTTGTTGATCCACTCCTGGATATAGGCCTCTTCCCTCTTCTTCCACTCCTGGCGATCTTGTGCCCGTCTCATCCAGTCTCGACCTCCGTGCCGTCGAACATCGTCCATCCAGCGCTGCGGTGGTCTGCCGCGCCCTCTAGTGTCCGCTCTGGGTCTCCATTCTAGGACTCGTCTGGTCCAGCGACTCTCGTCCATTCCCTCAAAATATTATGGATAGGTACGTCAAACTTATTCGTATTGTTTCATATTCATTTGTTTTCCATGATTACCTACTTATAGTTTAATTAGCTGTTGTCCGCAAATTCGTCCGCGTAGATTTCGGCTATCGCTATCCAGCGGGAACTATTAATTTTCCCGAATAAAAAGTAGCCTATGTTATTCCTCAATATTAAAACTATATTCTTACCAAAATTCACCTAGATTGGTGCAGCGGTTTTCCCGTGAAGAGGTAACAGACAGACAGAGAGACAGAAAGACAGAGAAAGAGTTACTTTCGCATTTAAAATGTTAGTTAGGACTAGCTGTTGCCCGCGACTTCGTCTGCATAGATTTCGGTTATCACTATTCCGCGGGAACAATATAATTTTCCCGAATAAAAAGTAGCCTATGTTATTCCTCAATATTCAAACTATATTCTTACCAAATTTCACCTAGATTGGTGCAGCGGTTTTCCCGTGAAGAGGTAACAGACAGACAGAGAGACAGAGCTACTTTGGCATTTATAATATTAGTTAGGATTAGGATTGTTATTGTGAATTAACAATATCAAGAATTCGTAAGCAGACATTGGATTGTCCTAATTAGAGAAACTTGAATGGCATTGTCTGTCGTCTAACGTGTATTCCGTTCCAGAGTTCCTTTGTTAAATAACTAGAATACCCAGCGTGTAGCCCAAGATATTTGTATTTCATACACAAAGACACCACTCATTTACATATAATAATATATTTAATAATATTGTTCCTAGTAGTATGTTTTCCATTTTGTAGAGTCATATCACGAAATCTATAAAAACTTTATTTTGATGATGTAAAATATCTCCTGGATAAAACAAGAAGAAATGAAAATACCGTGATAGCTTAGTGGTTTTACCTATGGCCTCTCAAGCAGAGGGTTGTGAGTTCGAGCCCAGCCTGACATCTTTGAGTTTTCAGAATTTATGTGCGATATTACATCTGTAATTTATTACAAGCTTTGTGAAGGAAAACATCGCGAGGAAACTAAACCTGCACACTCCTCCGAAGCAATTCAATGTGTGTGAAGTTCCAATCCTCACTGCGTCTACGTGGGCAAGCCCTCCCATTTTTATTTATTTTATTTTATGCATGTACAGTTTTTTTTACACAGCATTACACTAACTAAACCAAAGCGCTGGAAAATTCACACTTTAATGTAAATACCTACATATCAAGCAATAATAATAGAAAAAAGTACAATATGTAAAAAAAACATTACAACTTTTTAGGGAGTTTTAAATGTCAGTTCGGCTTCCCTAAAGCGATGGAACACCACACCCTCCGGCCAGAAATCGGAGCGCAGGAACATCTGCTGGTGCTTAGCATACACCTGGAGTCCAAAGGAGCTTAAATTGACAGCCCTGTTAGACTCGAGCGGATGGATGAACACATGGGATCCCTGTAACCAACCCCGAGCTGCCTCGCGGATGTGCTCGAAGACCTCTTTAAGATAACTAAAACATTAATCACCCGCTAATCCGCTTGCTCGAGGCTCATAAAAACCAACAGCTTAAACAAACGTCTAAGAGACAGTAAAACTCGTTCCCAATTCTTTACACTGTTTGTAATAGATTGTGTTAGATTAGGAGTGAATTGGGGTTGTTTGTCGTTCGTGATTTCGACAAACACACAGGGATTTATATGATAATGATGACAACTGCGTAGAAGACAAGTGCAATTTATTTGAAAGAAACGAAAAATTCCATCGCAAAAACTTGAAGGTCATTGAAAAACTTATTTCAGGATCCCTCTTATCCATTTGTTTAAAATAAAATACTCAATGTCACTCGCAATGAAGCCGAATCTAATGACACTTCAATCGTCCATCAAGCAGTACGGCCTGAAGAGAGTGCTAAAGAAACAGACCTACATACGTTTAATCATAACTTTCTTTTTCTTCGGTAGTCTGGTAGTAAGCAAGGCATCTTAGTAAAAGCAACTATGCAATAATTTTCCTCATATTCTTTTCATTCTTTATGCCAAGGAATTCAGTGGGTATGTTATTATGAATCTTCTCCCCAGATGCTTAAGATATGTTATTTAATATTAAATACCTAATTCGATTGTAGTTACCGCTTTGCCTCAACTAAGAGTAAAGTGCTATTGATTTAAAATCTTGCGTTAAAAAATGAAACATGGCTTTTCCAAAATCCAAAACAGTATAAACTTTATTGTTGCAACCGCATAGTGGTAATCATAAATATCAAAGACTGCCCATAAACGTAACTCAAGTATCTATGTATGAGCTACAGTTATTATGTTATCATAAATTATCACTATTATCACGACCAATGTTTAAGTACTTACCCGGTCTCTCAGTATCGAAAAGAACATTATTTCTGTGGCTTGCCGAAGACTTATGTAATGAGTTATGTCGCAAGATTATGAAAACATAATGAGCGTCGTTGTGTTAAGACTAATTGGGGTTTTTTTTTTTTACTGTTAAACCATATTGTATGTCAATGGACCGATTGCCACGGAACAAAATAGAATCTCTGGACTGCGGGCTCGTGTGGGAACTAAATACAGCCCAAGCCCACGTCAAGCCAAGTCTGTGCCCAGCAGTGGGGCGTAAATAATCTGGAGATGATTGTTCATACTAGTGACTTTGTGAGCTGGAGACCTCTCGACCTCATTTTTGAACACTTTAATTTTCGACAAACAAAAACATATCTATATAATTTTTGAAAAAGCGCACAAAATTTCACGAAGGTCGGATCGTTTCTGAACATATTTAGTTTTTTTATCTATCAAGAAAAAAACAAAATCGAATCGACAAAAAAATCTATATAATTAGTTGGCCTGCTCCCAAAATTCGAGCATCAGATGAGAACGAACGAGAACGAGATGTAGATGAGAACAGTAACAGAGAAAATCTGAACATAGGTACGAAAGAGTTCTTGTCTAAGGTGAAACTGAGACGCTTCGCTCACTTTATTCCCTCGGTAAATTATGTTTCAACACTAAGCATTATAAACAAGCAGTTTCTTTTAAGTGACACCTGTTCGCTGTTATATTAAGTCTGATTCAATAAAATAGATGTTTATAATCCTTTGTTTATTGTTAAAAATAACAATCGTAGACTAGACAATAGGGCATAAATAAATAAAAACATATCCCATCAAAATAATCAGTGCATCGTTGATATAAAACTGTCCTTAGCGCATGGCAGTCAACGGGTTCAATGAAATAGCGAAATGTTTTTAAAGTTCTGAAATCTTACATCACAATCGTTCGTTATCGGTAAATAAAGTGAAGTTGTAATACATGGTGTGTACAGAGAGCAGCAATAGTTGCTGTGCAACCGAAGCGCTCACAATGATCTAAGCACGGCTCTATTGTTATAGACATAAGAGCTTGTGCAGATCATTGTGACCGCTTCGGTTGCTTAGCAACTATTGCTGCTGACTGTACTAGACTAGCTGTGCATAATAAAATTGTTGCAATACACTAAATAGGCGGATGAAGATCGAATGGTTTTATTTTCTAAGGTACTAATTTGACACATTCGTGAATACACGACACTGAAATTAGCTGTCACTTAGTTTTTTTTTATATACGACAAGGAAGGGAAACGAGCAAGTGGGTCACCTGATGGTAAGTGATCACCACTGCCCATAGACACCAGCAACCCCGGGGGGTTCTCAAGATGCGTTGCCGTTTCTAATTTTGTCGCGCAGAGATATTTCGAGCTTTGAGCGTTCCATTGCTCGTTGGGCCAGTCTCAGGCGATTTAGGTTGTTAGTTTTCAGTAATTATAGCCAGTTTTGAGTTGAATTTTTATTACATAGAAATTGCCCTATGTCATGTGATGAGAAGTCATGTGTGAAGAACGTGTCATACTGCGGGCTACGAGGCGTGATTTAAAAACATTGTTTGTGAATGGATTAGTGAAAGATAAAGGCATTCGTTTGCAATGATGTCACGGTGTTTCCATGTCAAGAATTAATTACCTACAGTATCTTTAATAATTCCGTCCATAATTACAAATAATCAAATATTAAATTAAACTACATCTACAAACCTAGACAAAAACTATCTTAAATTAAATTTAAAATAAAACTAATTTACGAAAACTAAAAAAAGTCTAAAAAAGAAGTTCCCTTGTAAACAGTTACATTACCTACAGTTAAAAGTGCAACTGAAAGTAGGTACTGAAACTTTTGTAATTAATTTTATTGATGCTGACAACGGTAAAAATAGCTATTATGCGTCTTTGATGTATAGACTTAGAATCATCGATCATCATCAGCCTATTTACGTCCCATTGCTGGGCACAGGCCTCCTCTTAGAATGAGAGGGCTTGAACTACAGTTCCCACGCGGGCCCGGTGCAGATTGGGAACTTCACGCACTCCATGGAATTGCTTCGCAGGAGTGTGCAGGTTTCCCTACTATGATTTAGCGATAAGACTTAGAATACGACAATGCTATTTAGTTTTATAAGCTTTTATTTAACGAAATTTATACCTAAGTTAAATTTTATCTATTACCAGTGAGTGGTCAATTGACTTCAAATTTAATATGGACACGTAAACTGGATGACAATAATCGTACAGCACAGTTAACAAAACGTGCAGTCGGCATAAAAAGTTATTTTTTTTTACAAAAAAGTTATTTAACATAACCTAAATGAGATAGGATGTGGATGTGCTGTAAGTAGGTATGTAGAACTACAAATACTAAGGAACCTTGACTAATTAATTCTCCGCTAGCCGTCGACTGTTTTACAATTGCGTTGAATGACAATACTGGCCATAAATATGTTTTGGGTTTACTTAACTTAAAATACGTTCATCATTATTGTCATATTTTATTTGAATCGCCTGTTGCGTAAAATAACTAATAAACATAAATTAAGCTCTATTCTAATGTTTTGCTTAGTAATGCTGCGGTACAATACAATAACTCTTTATTGAACACCACATAACAGTCAAGACAAGAAATAAGGCACAAAGAAAATACAAGGTAGCAATGGGCGGCCTTATCGCTACAGAGCGATCTCTACCAGGCAACCATAATGGAATCAAGGTAAGAACATATTAAAGCAGCGGTACTGTGATATTGGAATTGATTTATTAGTGCCAAGTAATATACAATATTATTATCTTCAATATTATAGGTAATTATAATTAAGTCTTGCAATTTGGCCACGGATTCCTGTCAGGTTTAAAGGGAACACCTCACGAATATTGATTCTGCTTAAACGTCTTTAATTAGATACCCTGTTATTCCAGTAATTAACTGAAGGTTATTTACACAGAACTATGAGGTGTTATTTAAATACGAAACTTTTGTTCTCTTCACAGATATTTACGTTTGTAAATTATACTTGTTCTAGAGTTCGTTACACTGTATAACTTCTTTGTCATTTTGTTCAGTCTGTTCATGTTGTAATTTATTTTATTTTTTACTTTAAAAGAATATGTGTATAATATATTGAAAAAACTAACTTTTCGTATTATTCATTTTTACGGTCATCCCGTTTGAAATTATTTTTCACAAACTTCAACAACAATAACAAACAAAACAACAAATTTTAACAAGATCTGATGCGTGAATATATAGGAGTTTTTCGTGCTAACTTCCAATTGCTCGGATAGCGTAATTCGATTAGCGCATTACCACGGTATGGTAAAGGTTTGGGTTCGAACCCCAATTCGAGAACTATTTTTTCTGGTTTTTCTGTATATTTACGCATCGATTTGAAATTTATAATGTATTGATTTAAATTTATTTTTCAGGCACAATTTTACGACTAGCGAGATTAACCGTCACTTACATACTTTAAGAGATTAAGATTAAGGAGTGACAATGACACGAAAATCATTCTGTTTTCCTTGTCACTTACTCACCAGATGCTCATAAATTCCTAGGAGCTCCCATTTTAAAATAAATTATAACTGAAAAACACTCACGTAAATAAAATTCCTTTAAAGACACCAAGGCCTTCACTCACTATTGGCACTATATATTATATGTTTTGGCTATATGTTATCGCAAGTGTTTGCCGCGAGACTCGGAGCCGAATAGCGTTCGACAGCCACTCGAGAACAATGCTTGTACATGCTGATCCGAAAAAATATAAACATGGGCTAGGCAAAATAAATGCGTCATGAGATAGAAAATTGATTTGGCTTGGGATTGGGAAAATAGTTGGTTGAGAACGTCACACGTCCGAATTTACACAGACGAAGATATTTAATCTACTTTTGTGGTACACGTCAAATTCAATTGACACTGATTTTGCCTAGTCCCAAACTGGGCACTAGACAACGAATAAAAATACTTTTTTTTATACGACCAGAAGGTTCACAGATGCGTTGCCAACCTAAGAGCTAAGATGAAATGCCTCTTGTGCCCGTAGTTACCTACACCGGCTGTGGACAAGACACTCTCCACACTGGAACACAACAGTGCGATCACTGCTGCTTAGCGGCAGGATTAGCGAGTAAGATGGTGATAGCGATCCGGACGGACCTCGCAAGGTCCTATCACTAGCAAATACTTACTTATTTTAGATAAATACATACCTACTTTCACAGATCAATCACCCAAGACCCGTGAACAAATATTCATTTCATCGTGGTATACAAACATCTGCCCCGAAAGATCAAACCCAGGACCTCAAGCTTCAAAGTCAGGTTCTCTAAATACCTAATGTTGTGTATTATAATAGTTGTGTGCCGTTATGAATTAACTTTGGAAGATTTTATTCTACCACTTTGTCGGCGTTACGTTATTTTGCATAAGTATACGGCGTTTTGGCATACGTATGCCAAATTACGGCTTCTCTAAGTTAAGCCGTGGACAGACAGACAGACAGACGATCATGGTAAACTTTACTAAACAATTAACCAACCAACCGTTGCTCGTTTATCGTCTAAGAAAACAGTCGACTAGTTCTACAAGCGGGCTCATAAAAACTGCAAAAATGTTTTGGCAACAACCTGTATCGCGGCGATATTATCAAGAAGGTAATCCCCTCAAGAGCAGGTGTAATTAACAGCGATTTTAATGAGTACCTACTATGAAGCCTGACGAAGTGACGAACGTTAGTTTATTGACAGTTTATACAGTTGGGTATAGGTATATATACTTATAAGTAGGTATGTACCTATAGTATCGAACCAACTGAATCGTGCGTGACTCACTATGGAACCATTTCGTAGATTAAATAAATATGTAAATAAAGAACCCCCGACACTTTTCATTTTTAGGGTTCCGTACCTCAAAAGGAAAAAACGGAACCCTTATAGGATTACTTTGTTGTCCGTCTGTCTGTCTGTCTGTCTGTCAATACCCTTTTTCTCTGGAACGCGTGGAGTTTGCACGCTGAAATTAATATCAAATACTCAAGCCTGCGGTCCCTTAAAGCCGTGAAAAAATCAACCTTCTAAGTCAACGCAATCAAGAGATACAGTCATTAAAAAATCCGTTTCCATACAAATTGCCGATTTTAGAAAACCTAAAGGGTACTACTAGCTTTCACATGTCCTAGAAACTTGAAATTTAATACGAAGGTAGCTCTTATAGTACAACCACTCGGAAAAGTCTCAAAATATTAAAATTTTATGTCTGTCTGTAGATTTCACAGACCAATATAAGTTGACCCCACACTGCGTACATTTTGCTTAGGAGCAGGGCTCTGCTAACACTGGACTTATTAAAACACTGGGGAAAAGCGTTAAAATCTTTCTACGGAACCCTCGTGCGCGAGTCCGACTCGCACTTGGTCGGTTTTTAACTTTTTACAGGGTTTTTTGTCGGGTTTTTCTTATTTTTTTTTGCCACTTTTTGCATTCACTTTCCAAGATATCAACGGCCTCCAGGCTTCGGGCTCCGAGAACTTAGCCAAACTTCAGTCTTCAGACATCAACGGGCTCTCACATTCTTGATCCGAACTTGACAAAACCCAACCGACATTTTCATTTCAAACTGTAATAACTCGAAAACGGCTCAACCGATTTTTATGAATTTTAACTAAGAACCATCTCGATTAAATTAGCTTTTGATTAAAAAAAGCTGCGTCCAAATCTGTTTATCTGTTTAGGAGCTACAACAGACACACAGATACACAGGTCAAACTTATGACACCCGTCTTTTTACGTCGGGGGCTAAAAATGTCATGGTGACATCGCATTGCCTGCTCCCTGCTTCACCAACTTTTCAATGACAAGTCGGCGCCATTTGCTGTGCCCTAAGCACGACTTGTCGAATCCTGCGTCACGTTAAATCGAATAGTAAACTATAACGAGTTTGTATGACGTTTGGAACAGCGCCCGCCCGTGAGCGTATTTGGAACTAAAATTTAGTATGAGATTTCTTGATCTCGATACGATAACCGTAACGTAACGCAGGATTCGACAAGTCGTGCTTAGGGCACTGACTTGAAGAGCGTTTGGTTTAGCGCGCTTGGGAAAGAAATGTAGATCGAATTGTCGGTGTAAACTGACAATTATAAGGTTGGTGAAACAGGGCCCTGATTTGATCTCGTTGGTGGAGATTGACAGATAGAAATCACTTGTGTCAACTAACGATCCTAGAGGATTTTCAACTGCCGATACTCATTGTATGTCATTGATTGTTTTATTGTCAACGATTTACAATTACAACAGAAGGTCAATGCAATTACATTTGAGTCAATTGCTCTAATTTGTTGCGCAGAGTGACAATCGAAGTGCAAAATGCGTAGGCTTCACTTCAAGGAGCTTTGAGAAAGAAAACACATTCATTGACAGATGACATAGGCAGATACTATTCATGCATATTTTATAATAACAAGGCCAGTACAATCATGCTGTTTTAATTTTCTCCTAATCAGTAAGAGGGTTTGTTTACGAATTTCAATGACTTGAATGAATTTTGCACTTCAAACCTACTCTACCTACTTGTTATTTTCCTAAAAACCAACTGTCTGGTGTGGAGAATAACACAGTCGATGTAATTACGGGCATAAGAGGAATTTCATCTTAGCCCTCTAGGTTGGCAACGCATCTGCAAACCCTCCGGGGTTGCGGGTGTCTATGGGCAGTGGTGATCATTTACCATCATGTGACCCACTTGCTCGTTTGCCTTCCTTGTCGTATATAAAAAAACCTAACATAAACAATTAGTTGGATATTAGCCAACGGCATTGCTGCACAACGCTTCCCCCTTAAGAGAGGTAGGTAACCGTAACGTTCGATCATGATTACATAGAAGGGGTTGTCGGAATCATACTATAACCGGCCTCGTGTTACTCGGCCGTCTGACCCCTTCGTCCGGCAACCCCTTTCTTCTAGGCCTCTGCAGTAACGTACTATTTCCTTCCCACAAATCACGATCGCATTTATGTGTAAATAAATAAAATAAATATTATGGTACAATTTGACACCCATTGACCTAGTCCCAAACTAGGCAAAGCCTGTACTATGGGTACCAGACAACGGATAAACATACTTATATAGATAAATACATACTTATATACATATTAAACACCCAAGACCCGAGAACAAACATTCATATTCATCATACAAACATCTGCCCCGACCGCGATTTGAACCCGGGACCTCAAGCTTCATAGTCAGGGTCTCTAACCACTAGGCTATTCAACATACAATGACAATGCAAAGAAAAATTCGTTAAGCAGCTGGACTTGAACCAGCAACCTCGGTAATCCGTACCAGGCTATTCGGCCGTCTGTGTGTGTAGGGGAGACCAATGATTCTTTTTGCTTCAGTTCAATTATTAGCAATAGATTCGCGGCTAATCATTAGTCACTACAGTTTAACTCCTTGAGATCACAGCACGCGTCGAAATTTCTGTCTAAAATATAGCCAGCATTTACCCAACAAAGCTGTTTAACATCAAAATCGAAAGCCTACTCAATATTCAAAACTGTACTAGTTTGACACTTGTTTCCCACACAGCAATGAAGTGCATAGAGAAGGCCGGAGTAAAGTCACGTCCAATGCTTTACAAGGCAGCGACCTCGAATGTGGCACAAGGCTTGCACGGCAGATGCGTACTGAGTAGTAATGAAAAATATTTTCACAAAAAAGTAGACTTCAAACAAAAAAACCTGACAAGTGCGAGTCAACGCGATCAAAAGATACAGTCATTAATAAAAAGGCAGTTTCCTTACAAATTGCCGTACCCCGAAAACCTAAAGGGTACTTCCAGTTGTCCTAGAAACTTAAAATTTGGTATGAAAGTAGCTCTTATAGCACAACCTCTCAGAAAACTCTCAAAATCTTAAATTTTTATGTCTGTCTGTGGATTTCACTGACCAATAAAGATGACCCCACACTGCGTAAATTTTGGTTAAGAGCATTGCTCTGCTAACACCGGACTTCTTAAAACACTGTGGAAAAGCGTTAAAATCTTTGTACGGAACCCTCGTGCGCGAGTCCGACTCGTACTTGTTTGAAAGTAATGCGAATATTAACTTCTATGTTTGAGAAAAAGTATTTTGTCGATTATCTTTGAACATTTCTTACTTGACGACCAAATAGCCTAGTGGTTAGAGACCTTGACTATGAAGCTTGAGGTCCCGGGTTCGAATCCCGGTTGGGGCAGATGTTTGTATGATGAATGCGAATATTTGTTCTCGGGTCTTGGCTGTTTAATATGTATATAAGTACGTATTTATCTATATAAGTATGTTTATCCGTTGTCTAGTACCCATAGTACAGGCTTTGCCTAGTTTGGGACTAGGTCAATTTGTTGTCAATTTGTCAAATATTTATTTATTTATTTATTTATTCTATGCTTTCAAAACATGTATGAACTCCTTAATATCTGTGTTAAACTGATATTGTTGAATATGTTCATTTTACCTACCATTAAAAAAAAAAAATATATATCATGGGACGATTGACACCAATTGACCTAGTCCCAAACTAGCCAAATACCATTAAAACAAATGCGTAAGGCAAATATTTAAATTTACTGCTGCCTCTGTCAATTCCTTAATGGATCGTAATTTGTTATCGACAAATAATATTAATTTGATCATCGAATGGCTTCGTTTCAGCGCAAATTAACTTCCTCGTTATCCTGAGATTTCAAAAGTAGTGTTGCCAGATTTAGTGTAGGTTGAAATTATTTAAAATTAAACAAATATAATGGGACAATTGACACCAATTGACCTAGTCCCAAACTAGGCAAAGCCTGTACTATGGGTACTAGACAACGGATAAACATACTTATACATATAGATAAATACATACTTATATACATATTAAACATCCAAGTCCCGAGAGCAAACATCGTACCTATTCATCAAACAAACATCTAACCCGACCAGGGATCGAACCCGGGACCTCATGCTTCATGGTCTGGTTTGATAACCAGTAAGCTATTAGGTCATCAGTAGTATATTGTCTCCCTGCCATCCAAATTCGATTAAATTTTGTTGCGACTATTGCAATAGCAAATACTTTGGAATGAAAAACAAGATCTGATTTTTGATGATTGATGAGTTGAAATTCCAATTTCTTTCGATTTCCCATAAGTCTGGTAACACTGGTCAGAAATATCTCTCAATTAACTCCAAGGAATAGATCGTAAACAAGTTTCGTATTGAGTAAGTTGGCTCGCTTCGTTTCGAAGGCTTCCAAAGCAGTCCCCGTCAGGACTTTAGGTACCATTATAACAATCGTCTGAGACATTATCACGATACTTGGAACTTAATCGCGTAAAAAATATTATATTTAAATTTAAATACCTCGACGTCCCTTTGAGACCATGGACTGAGAGGAGGCCTGTGCCCAGCAGTGGGACATAAAAAAGGCTGGTGATGATGATGATTATATTTTTTACGCCATTAAGTCAAGAGTAACGTGATAATGTGTGAAAATCGCAACTCAAAACAAATAATTTGCCCTTTTGTGAACTTTCGTTTCGTGAGTCGTGACTCTTGAGGAGACCGCTATGCGAAAAATTTCTTCTTGCAGTGCCGCCATTTCCACTATAACACTAATCAACACATGTTGCGTAGATCCAACTATTACCACCGGCAACAAACTGTGAGCAGACGCGATTCAAACACTCTACGAGTTCATTGTCGTGCTTGCTAACATAAACCGTTTGCGAGAATTTACGTTTACGAGATTGCCTCGTTTATGATAAACGTAGCAACCTCGTACTTACCAGAGATGTGTAGGTAATGCACGTGATATTACAAATGTAATATTACTTGGACGCGTACTAATGCTACGTTTGTGTACGAATTTCTCAGAAACCATGAACCTGATTTTGACAATCCTTTTTTTATTGGCTTTAATTTACTTCAACTTACAGAATAGGGAAAATGTTAATAAAAATCGGTTTAGTAGATTTCAAGATAATGCACAGCAAAGTAAATTCCGCATGACACTGCTCTATTCTTAATGCAACATTACTAAATTACTTTTTTATGGCCTATAAATAAAACCTCGGGCCGAAACGATTTTCATGACGCCCAAGGGCTGTAAAACTCACCCTTACGAGACTTCATGTTTTTTTTTTTGCATTATTTAGATCGAATTTCTGTAGTAAAACTATTCACACATCTAATCCAAATATTGATTTAACTTTTTAGAAGAATATTACAAAACTTTGCTATCATAAACACAGCCAAATATTGTAGGCAGTGTAAAATTTGTTAAGTAATAAAGATAACTCATTTACAGTTTCTGTACAAAAAACACGAAAGTCTCAAAAAGGGGCTTCCTCTTCCAAAATAGCTCGCGGCATTGTCCCCAAGACACTGGCTGCGTTTCCCGCTGCACTAAATATAAACAAAATTTGGATTTTAGGAAATGCAGTATGTGTTGTGTTATCATGTGATATCGGTGAGGACCTATGGGTATCTCTTGCAGTGCAAGAAACTGTGTGTCATGTGTGTGTAATATACATTCCACCTAATGCTGCAGACGATGTTTATATGCGTTTCTTTAATGGGGTTGAGTCGTTTATTGATTCTCTGAATGGTGTTGTCTTAATTATTGGTGACTTAAATATGAATCCTAAGTATACTTCAACTAATATTTTGAGCTACTTTTGTTATTTTACTACTGTTTGTAATTTGATAGAGAAGAATGAAGTCATGAACGCTTTTGGAGGAGTGTTAGATGTGGTGCTGGTGCGAGACAGAGCCTGCGGTGCAGGAGTCAGTGATACGGGGGACGATGGATTGGTGCCCCATCGGGATCCGTATCATCCGCCACTTGCGATATCAATTCCTCTCGCAAACTCTCAGCACTACCCTGTCTTTCTGGAACCTAGTAATGTTGACTCTAACCGCGACTGGAACTTTACTAAAGGCAATTATGACCTTCTATACCAATTATTTTCCAAAGTGTCATGGAGGGAGGTTCTTAAGTCGCGTGATGTCAATATTGCTATGGAGATGTTTTACCAGGTTGCCTATGGTATTTTCGACGAATGTGTACCCAGAAAAACGAGGCCTGATTCCCCGCGCAGACGTTTTCCTGTCTGGTTTACCTCTGACATGATTAAAGATATTTCGCGGAAAGCCAAAGCTCATCGAGAGTGGAAACGCTCTGGAGACTATGCAATGTACACTGCCTTTGCTAGACTCAGGAAAAACCTTAAAGCGCAAATATCGCTTGCCTATGATCACTATATTAGCGATATTCAAAATAAACTCACGTGCAACCCTTGCGCTTTTTGGCAACACGTAGGCTGCTTAAAATCTAAAGGTGGTTTCGAGTCTTGCGTCACTTATGAGGGGAGGGAATACGAGGGTGCTGAGACGGCTCAGGTGTTCGCTGATTTCTTCTCTTCGGTATTTTTGCCGGATAAACCACTCCTAGACTATAAAAAAATCATTCGGGAAGACCCTACTTCTAATGCAAACTATGTCCACATTAAACATATAACAATCCAGGATATAGAAACTGGAATAAATCGCTTGAAATCTCGAAGTTCCCCAGGTCCTGACAATTTTCCGGCATTTGTTTTAAAGGGATGCAAGGAGTGGCTGATGCCACCGCTTCTTCATATTTTCAACTTAGCCTTGGAAACTGGCGAGTACCCTTACCAATGGAAGATTACCCGGGTTAGGCCTATTCCCAAATCTGGCAATTCGGGCAATGTTGAGGATCATCGGCCAATAGCCATCTTATCTTCGATAGCTAAATTATTTGAGTCCATCATAAGTGGAATTATAGCACCACAATTGAAGCCGTTACTTTCCGATGCTCAGCATGGCTTTAGGTCTCGTCGTTCAGTGGAGACAAACCTTTTAACTCTGGTTGATTCCATTTCGGGTCATTTGGATGGTGGAATTCAGGTGGATGTGCTGTATTTCGACTTTAAAAAAGCGTTTGACCGAGTAGATAACGATGTTCTTTTAGGCAAGTTATGCAGTGTTGGGCTTTCACCTAAACTGCTCAAATTCTTTGCTAGCTATCTACGCGACAGGCAGCAGTACGTGCAGCATGGATGCTTTGTTTCGGAACCTTATGACACTCGTTCGGGAGTCAGCCAGGGCTCGATTTTGGGCCCGCTGCTTTTCGGAGTTATGGTCAATAACCTGGCATCAGTTCCTAAGTGCGCCAGATGCTTACTTTATGCCGATGACCTGAAGCTAATTTATGGCGTGCAGGATATTTCGGATAGTGAGTCGCTGCAGGACGATATTGATCGTGTGTACCAGTGGAGTATTAATAATAGACTTCTTTTTAATGCTGCGAAGTGTGCGGTCATAACGTTTAGTAGGGCCCGTAATCCGTTATTTTATAATTATCTCTTAGGTTCCGAATCAGTAACTCGTGTTGACACTATTCGCGATTTGGGAGTTATCCTGGACGCGAACCTCAACTTCCATGAGCATATAAACACCTTGACTATGAATTGTTTTAGAAGGTTGGGATTCGTCATTCGGAATACGAGGGACTTTTTTGATGCAAAGTCGATAAGGCTCCTTTACACCGCTCTTGTCAGAAGCAAGCTTGAAGCGGCTTGTGTTGTTTGGAACCCTTATGAAGCAACCTATATTTTGCTTCTGGAAAAAGTTCAAAAGGCGTTCCTGCGTTTTTTGTACAAAAAAACGTATGGGTATTATCCTTTTTTATACCCAACAAATTTTTTGCTGGGTGTTTTAGGCTTCAACTCATTAGAGGTGAGGCGGGATTACAGACTGCTTATTGTAACCAGTAGTATTCTGCGAGGCGATTCCGACTGTCCCGAATTGGTAACTCAGTTGATGCGGTTATATGTCCCGCCACAGACTAGATTTCTTTTTCGGCCACGTTGTCATCATTTACTTGCGGCGCCGGCAGCGCGAACGGTGTCCCGCCGGAAATCCTCGTTAGTTCGAGCTTTGCACCTATTTTGCTCCTCGAATCGGCACCAGGCTGCGACGTATTTGCAGGTGAATGGTTACAAGTGTGTGATGAATATTTGAGATTCTGCGAGAAGATGGATGCACGAACTTCTTCTGTAATATTGTAATTACTTATGTTTTTATATGTTTCAATTGTAAAAATTTACAATCTTAGTTTCATAGTGCTTTGGTTTAACTGTTATGCTATGAAATTTAATAAATAAATAAATAAATAAATCATCAGCCAATTCTAGTCCACTGCTGGACATAGGCCTCCTCTAATGAGCTCCATAGCGTCCTGTCTTCAGCTTGCCGCATCCAGCATCTGCCTGCAGTCTTTCGCAGGTCCTCATCCCACCTGGCCGGAGGGCGTCCTACACCACGTTTGCCTAGTCGCGGTCCCCACTCAAGTTCATTATGTATACTGTATGAAATAAACGTATTATTTGTGCAAATTTGAGAGGGATACGACACTTCTAAACTATTGCAATGACGTCAAAGAAAATTTTCATTGGTTTAGTATCTGACGAAACGAATCGGTTAGTGTGGTACCTAAATCCTGAGCATGAGTAATTAACTAATAACTATAGAAAAGCCAGAGTGTCGAGCACGGCTTTACGAAATCTGCGTAACGTTACGGTTATCGTATCGAGATCGAGAAACCTCATACTAAAATTTTGTTACAAACATGCTCACGGGCGGGCGCTGTTTCAAACGTCATACAAACTCGACAACGTTTAATTTACTATTAAATTTTACGTGACGCAGGATTCGAAAAGTCGTGCTCGACCCTCTGGCCAGAAGGCGTCCTACGCTATGTTTGCCGAGTCGCGGTCTCCAGTAAAGTTCAGTATGTATTGTGTATAAAATAAGCGTAATATTTATGTAAATTTGAGAGGCATACAGCTATCCAAACTATTGCAATGACGTCAAAGAACATTATCCTTGGTTAGTATTTGACGCTACGATTCGGTTATTGTGGTAAATCCTGAGCATGAGTAATTTAACATACAATTACAATGCAAAGAAAAATCCATTAAGCAGCTGGACTTGAACCAAACCCACTTGACTTGACTTGGTTGGACTTGAGGAGAGATCTTCCAAATAAAAATATGACACAAGGCATTGAAAAATTCGTTAGGTACACCAACATTAAGTATAGCTTAATTGGTGGAGCGTGGTACGGATTACCGAGGTTGCTGGTTCAAGTCCAGCTGCTTAATGGATTTTTCTTTGCTTTGTCATTGTATGTTGAATTTCATTCTATGAATATTTCATAAAAATAGAAACTAAAATAATGAATAAATCGATTGTTTTAATTGATGAGTAATTTAATTAACCATAAGAAAGCCAGAACCACAAGAAACGTCAATGATATAATTTTTTCATCACACTTGCACGTAACTAAGGTGTTAACATGCAGGCTACCTTGGCTTTCCCTGAATAAAGCCCTTGGACGTTTTCGTTTTCATAACGCCCAAAAGCTTGCGCAGGCGCTACGTTTCCCCGCAAGATGGAAAACGTATAATTCATGGGCCTTGTTCTTATCTTGCCTTCCACATTTTTTGTATGATCTGTAGCTACTTATTTTATTTGTTTTATTTTGGAGAACAAACAGTTATAGATACGTACAATAGTTCTTATGTTCTAACTATATCTAATATACATGTTCTCACTGAGAATTATAATTAAACCAATTACTAATTTACGGCACTGTGTGCTCTGAAAGATTAAAAGGATGACATGACTGAGTACCTACTTACCTAGTCAATTACTTAACCTACAATATGTTCCTACGACAATCAACCGTAAAATACAGACACACTCACATACACACGTAAGCATATTTATGCATTCCCACCTACTTATTCTCTCAATGCAGTAACTAATACTATAGTATGTGTGCCATACCACGATTCCTCCGCAATCGCATTTGTCATTCGGTTCTTATACTGATTCATCGATGTACTAAACATATCGACCGAGACTAGGGCTTAATATTAATATTTGCATGCTAATATTTAGTAGATAAACCAAATACATATAGCAGGATGAACGTTGTAACTAATTTGTCTAATACAATAGATCCGTCCGGATCGCTACCACCATCTTATTCGCTAATCCTGCCGCTAACTTGTGAGCCGGTGTAATTACAGGCACAAGAGGCATTTTATCTTAGCACTCTAGGTTGGCAACGCATCTGCAAACCCTCCGGGGTTGCGGGTGTCTATGGGCAGTGGTGATCACTTACCATCAGGTGACCCATTTGCTCGTTTGCTTTCCTCGACTTATAAAATATAAATAAATAACGTACACTTTGAAATTATTAAAAATATAACATAATAAATATTATAAGCGTATCGCCTTTGATCTTAAAACCATTAAGTTTGTAATTAATTTGAGATTTTATTAAGGGATAGTACTTTAATAGGTACTTTATCCCAGAAAATGTATTCGTTTAATCAGAAATAAACATAGTCTGTAATCTTACAAATAAAGTGATTTTCATTCAATAATAATTATATATAAGGTAACTTAGGTTTACATAACCTAAAAAACTATGTTTGTAACTTAAAAAAACTCGAAAAAAACTCTTAAAGGAACTCGCGCGCCGAAGGTTCGTATAATTATTTCCCGCTTTTCCCCAGTATTTTAAGTTGTCCAGTGTTAGCAAAGCCCTGCTCCTAAGCAAAATGTACGCAGTGTCGGGTCATCTTATATTGGTCTCTGAAATCTACAGACACACATAAAAAATTTAGATTTTGAGATTTTTTTAGTGGTTGTGCTATAAGAGCTACCTTTGTACTAAATTTCAAGTTACTAGGACAACTGGAAGTACCCTTTAAGTTTTCTGGGTACGGCAATTTGTATAGAAATAACCTTCTTAATGAGTGTGTCTTTTGAATGAGTTTACTTAGAAGCTTGATTTTTTCACAGCTTCAAAGGACTGCAGGCTTGAGTAATCGATATCAATTTCAGGGTGCTACCTAAACGCATTCCAGAGAAAAAGGGTCTTGACAGACAGACAGACAGACTGGGTTCCGTTTTTCCTTTTGAGGTGCGGAACCCTAAAAATAAGCTAATTATGCAAATTTTAAGCAGAACACAATCGTTTAAGGTAACTTGCAAATGTATATAAAATAGAGGATTATTGCACATTTCATCAATTAAAGATTGTAATCAGCATTGTTTTTTCTTAAATACTTTCGAATACGTATTTTTTATGGTCTTGGAACAAAAAAATAAACTTTTTAATTAAGTATTTATTATTTTGATTTATTATCTAATGTTATGTTAATGTGTACCTATGTACGATGTAGATCAAATTTTGCAAGTTAAATTTGACCGTTTTTAGTCATCTGATTGACTGCATAAGGTAACCCGGGACTTAATCGCGTAAAAAACTTTTATATTTAAATTTGAATTTAAATACCTCGACGTTTCGGACGCGACGTTGCGTCCATGGTCTCGAAGGGACTGAAGAGGCGGGTATCAACATCCCCTGGCTGCACGGGTTCCTCGACGTCGAGGTATTTAAATTCAAATTTAAATATAAAAGTTTTTTACGCGGTTAAGTCCCGAATATCATGATAATGCATAAGGTAAGTTGGATGAAAGTACAAGTATGACTCAACGAATATTAAGTCGGGAAAAATAGCTCATCGGAAATTGTGGCAATTATAGTTCTTGAGTAACGTATTGTTTGTATCAAGGTTCAATAATCGGATTACATGCTTACATGGTTCGTTGAACCCTGAAAAGTGTGAAAAGTACCCTTCATAAGTACGGTCTGAAAACCAGCGCTGGCAGCTTCCACGCAAGCGCAGCATTAGCTGAGCCTGTCCCTTTTGCCGCAGTATGGAAAGGCTATGTTTTTAGCTATAGAATATTTCTAATTTTAAATGTCTGTATTTAGTTGTATCTTTTATTACTATTGTTGGCAAATAAATCTTATCTTATAATTCGTAATACATTGAACTTTTAGAAAATAACTTCGGCTCCAGGCGTTATTTTGATCGGAAAATTTAACTTAAATACTTAAGTAGGACACGTTGGTATTTTACGCCGGTGCAGTTATTTAAAAAAATATGTCCGTGTAACATATTAACTTAAAAGTAAAAAAAAGTAATGTGACAAAAAAACTTACTATTCTAGCAGTGGTTCACTTTAATTCAACACTAAAAATCCTGGCAACCAAACACAAAACCGAAGAAAAAACAAAAACCAAACGTTCGAAAATCAAATAGCGATTTTTTCCAAGCAAACACGTGCATTCACTGCGTTCCGAATTTAAACATTAAGCTATGCCAGCAAACACTGCGTTTTGTTTGGAGATACTCTCAAGACCTTTGGCTAGTGTTGGTAGACCTGTCTCTTTCTTAGAAACACCTTTATTGCCAAGGCAGAAGGTGCTTCGACGATAGTAGAGGGGTCGTGTTATGTTGGTGAGTTGTTACGTTTCGCTGTTCCCTTTCATTGGCCTTCGCAGCCGCCGTCAACCTTCGTTAGGTATGCATCATGGTCGTTAAATTAATCATGCTTAAATTACTCACTATTTTTTCTTACAAGTACAATAACATTTCAAGTCAATGCTTTCTTTGAACATCCCTTTTCTTTTGCAAACAATAAAACTACAAATTATTAAAAAAAATGTAAAATCAAAACAACATTTTTGATAACAGGAAATTAATAATAATTTTTGATACCGGCACAAGAGGAATTTCATCTTAGCCCTCTAGGTTGGCAACGCATCTGCAAATCCTCCGGAGTTGCGGGTGTCTATGGGCAGTGGTGATCACTTACCATCAGGTGACCCACTTGCTCGCTTGCCTTCTTCGTTGTATAAAAAAAAACATTTGTTTCACTGTTTCGTTCAATTTTATTTCTCAGTCTGTTCTTAGGCCGAGTTAACATCTGAGCGTCTAGTGTAATCAACGGCAAATCATACGGCAAACGCGCGTTACGGATGTCAAAATAAATAGTGTGAGAATTGTTTGTTGTCGATACGTGCCACTAGTGGCGCTGCTAATGTGCCCATATGCAGTAATTCTGAAGCAAACGTGAACGCGATCGAGGCGTTGTTTTTTGCTGTTGATTACACCAGATGCTCAGAGGGTCGAGCACGACTTTTCGAATCCTGCGTCACGTAAAATCGAATAGAAAACGTTGTCGAGTTTGTATGACGTTTGTAACAGCGCCCGCCCGTGAGCGTATTTGGAACAAAAATTTAGTATGAGGTTTCTCGATATCGATACGATAACCGTAACATTACGTAGGATTCGACAAGTCGTGCTCGACCCTCCGTGAGAAAAATCGTGCACGTTGCAATAAATTGCAGCGTTCGATCGACCACTCCAAACTTGTTCGCTTTGCGGTCTCGTACTGTATTGCAACTTGCATAATATTTCTTGCAGGTCTAAACTCGGTTTTATGACAAAACGCAGGTCAGACTTCGCAGCTAAAAAAATTACTTTTCACTTTCATAGATCATTTCATAGATAGTGTAAATTAAAAACTATAAATACCTATTAAGAAAATCGCGTTCGAATCATTCCATCAGTTCGGGAGCTAAGTACGATATCAGAGGGCAAAGCCGCGGGGCATAAGCTAGTTCTCTAATAAAAAACCGGCCAAGTGCGAGTCGGACTCGCGCACGAGGGTTCTGTAGAAAGTTTTTAACGCTTTTCTCCAGTGTTTTAAGAAATCCAGTGTTAGCAGAGCCCTGCTCTTAAGCAAAATGTACGCAGTGTGGGGTCATTTTATATTGGTCTGCGAAGTCTACAGACCTAAAAATTTAACATTTTGAGACTTTCCGGAGTGGTTGTGCTATAAGAGCTACCTTCATACCAAATTTCAAGGTTCTAGGATATCTGAAAGTACCCTTTAGGTTTTTGGAAATCGGCAATTTGTATGGAAATTGCCTTTTTAATAACTGTATCTTTTGATTGCGTTGACTTAGAAGGTTGATTTTTTCACAGTTTCAAGGGACCGCAGCCTTGAGTATCTGATATTAATTTTAGTATGCTACCTCCACGCGTTCCAGAGAAAAAGGGTCTTGACAGACAGACAGACAAACAGACGGACAACAAAGTGATCCTATAAGGGTTCCGTTTTTTCCTTTTGAGGTACGGAACCCTATAAATAGCGTACACCCGATAAACCTCTCAGTAAGGATGCATCATCATTATCATCATCATCATTATCATCATTATCAGCATCATCATCAGCCTTTTGTTACGATTCTCGATGTGCGAGTGCATGTGTACGTTGCGTCGTAGTTGTGCGTGTAACACGCACATGGTCATAATTTTCGTGATAATAACTTTTTTGCCGCGAGCTATATTATGTTCCTGTTTCTGCGTACATTTCAATGCTGTTTTAAGGAATTTATTGAATCAGGCGTTACTTTGCGGAGGTCCATATTTATGAACTAAAAAACAATTACTTTGCTCACCCGCGACCACTAATGACAAATAGTTATATCTGTGCGGCAAATGTATGTTTCCATGCAACACCTCCACCTCCACTGCTACACGAATCAACACATGCCACACAGACCCAACTATCACCACCACCACTATACTAAACGCTGACGCGTTTCGGCACTCTCCACGAGGCCATTTACGAAGCACAACAACAACCGCTCAACATGCCACCACTTCCACTACTGACATATGTAAACCATGTACTCAACTTAGTTAATGACAAAACCAACGTACCCACTAATATTTTATAAATTCCAAACTACCCTTTTATGTAAGTCCTAAACTACCCTTTTTTAAGAAATGAATTCCAAACTACCCTTTTTATTTTTATTTTTAATCTACGCCAGGTACCCCGTTATTTTTAACCGAGTACGGTAAAAAGAGAAGTCATGTTCTCATTATTACTATGACACATTATTAAAATTAGAACCAAGTCGTAACAAAGGCGAAGAAACCAAATTAACTTGTTCATTAATAATAGACCCCATGTTGTTGTACCTAATTATTTCCAATTGTTCTAAAACCGATAGCCGCAAACCCTTATCACAATAATGTAAAATTTCGTACGTATCTGAGTCTAACAACGAATGATTCGTTTCTAATAAATGCTTGGCAAAGTTTGATTTCTCTGGATGATCATGCCTATATGACGAGACATGCTCTTTAAATCTAGTATCAAAGCTTCGACCGGTTTGTCCAATGTATACTTGACTACAGTCGCCACAAGTGAGTTTATATACGCCCGACCTGTTCCCTTTATCCACCTTTTCTTTGTTATTACAAAGTCTAGAACGTAAAGAATTAGTAGTCTTAAAGGCAACATTGATGTTATTTGATTTTAAAATATTATAAATCTTGTCAGACAACCGGCCAACATAAGTAATACTAGATCTAAATTTGTTAGTAGGCTGAGATGGCAACGCAGAGTAAAGCATGCTATTCACTATCCGTCCCTGCTTCTTTTGAACCAGACTATTAACCATTGCTGTACTATAACCATTTGTTGTTGCTATCTGATATATAGTATGTAACTCAGAATCATAATGCTCTTTCGAAAGAGGTACAGTTAGTAGTCTATGTACATAACAATGGAAAGCAGCCAGTTTATGCTGCCATGGGTGAGTAGAATTTGCAGGTATGACAGTATCTGTGTACGTAGGCTTACGGTAAATTTGAAACTGGTGCCTATTATTTACTCTTGTAATAGTTAAATCCAGAAAATTTAATGAACGATTTTCCTCTAATTCTCGTTTGAACTTTATTTTTGGATGTTTGTTATTGAGAGCACTAATAAACAAATCTAGCTGCCTCATACTCCCCTTCCAACATAAAATTAAATCATCAACATACCTATAATAATATACTAAATTGCTGTTCCCCACTATATATTGTTTTTCAAAGTTATCCATAAAAACGTCAGCCATTAAAGGACTAAGAGGTGACCCCATTGCTAAACCATCACTCTGCAAATAATATTGACCATTAAATCTGAAATAATTTTGTTTCATGCATAAAGTTACTAATTCTATTAACTCACAAACCTCCCCCGGATGTAAACGCTTCCTTTCTAAGTGACATCTAAGAACATTTAAGGTTTCACTATATGGTACGTTGGTAAACAAACTATCCACATCTAAAGAAAGTAATGTTGAGTTCGGCGGTATATTAATGTCTTTAATTTTATTTACTAAATCTGAACTATTCTTTAAACTATATATTGGCTTAAAAGAAGATTTTTCCCGAACAATGCTATTTAACTTCCTCGCTACTTTATACGCTGGAGCACTCACGTATGAAACAACAGGGCGAACAGGAACACCATCCTTGTGAATTTTAGGTAAACCATATAAAATTGGTGCCTGCGGATTCATAGGAATCACATTGCTCCTCTTTTGTTCGGTGTCAAAGGTAAATGCAGAATTTTTCAGAAGGTTTTTTAGGTCTTTATGAAACGCGGCGGTGGGATCCCTACGTAAATTCAAAAAACCCTCTCCTTGAATGATGTCATTTACTTTATCATTATATTGACCCCTTTCTAAAACAACAATACAATTGCCCTTATCGGCCTTAGAAATTACCAAATCATTGTCATGGACCTTTTGCTGAATAATTTTAAGGGTTCCGTGCGTCAAAAGGATAGGAAGGCTTATAGGATCAATTTGTTGTCCGTTTGTGTGTCAAGACCCTTTTTCTCTGGAACGCGTGGAGGGTAGTATGCTACGAAATTCACATCAAATACTCAAGCCTGCAGTCTCTTGAAGCTGTGAAAAAATTAAACTTCTAAGTCAACGCAGTCAAAAGATACAGTAATTAAAAAGGTTGTGTTTGTTGTGAAAAGCTAAAGGGTACTTCCAGTTGTCCTATAAACTTGAAATTTGGTATGAAGGTAGCTCGTATAGCACAACCACTCAAAAAATTCTCAAAATCTTTAATTTTTATGTCTGTCTGCAGATTTCACCGACCAAAATAAGACGACCCCACACTGCGTACATTTGGCTTAGGAGCAGGGCTCTGATAACACCGGACTCTTAAAACACTGGGGAAAAGCGTTAAAATCTTTGCACGGAACCGTCGTGCGCGAGTCCGACGCGCACACTTGTCCGGTTTTTATTACTTACAGCATTCCTAGACAGAGCTTAGCCAAGTCACAAATTTAATCATGGTCTTTCCGAAAGCGCTGGTAGACTAAAAAAAAAAGACGTGTAAAAGAGCATTCATCTGCCTATTTGCTGAATAAAATTTTGAATTTGAATTTGAATTAATGTACTGTATTTTATATCTCACAGTAAGCTCTGGTGCACTTGTTGTGGGGTTATTTTAAGTAGACCGGTTTTGTCACCATCAACTTTTAAAAATAACCTGACTTTAATGTCGTGGACGAAAATAAATCGCAAGGGACACAGGAATGTTATTGAGACTGCACTGGGGAGCGTAGTGATCGAGCCATACATCTTTACATCGCTTGAAACGCTTATAGTAGTATATGCAACTGCTACATAATGAGTGTTTTAAGGCCTAATTATGTGGAGTTGCGTACATTGCTTTATCTACACACATATAAGTACTCTAAGATGGGTTCAGAATCCGAAGGCATATATCATACCCATACCTGTCACGAATTTGACTGTTTTTTTTTATCATAGACAAACATACCGAGCGGACGTTTCGTAAACTGTTTTTTTTTTTGTTGTAAAAAAAATAATATCACATTATTATTTATGCATGTTGGACTGAACTCGACTTATGTACGTGAGTGATACGTTTTATTTCACTATGATTGTAAATTATGATGGTTGTCAAATTTGAAACATCGAATTCGATATCGAAAAGTCATTACGATATCGAATTCGATGTCGTAATGACTATTACTTTACTGGAGGTGGTGGTGGTGGTGGTGGTGCTGGGGCTGGCGCTGTCGGCTGAAGGCGACATCGTGCTGAAATGCTGCTCATTTTCTACGGTTTCTGAACTCATTATAGAGGACTTATGATATGTGTGTAGATAAATTCATTTACTTAATTATTTAACCCAACTATTGAATAAATTTTAGTGAGTTTTATTCAATAGTTGGGGCAAATAATTGATTAAATTAAGCGTTCCTTTGCCTGAAGTGGTCTCGTATAGAGTTCTGAAACGCGAAATTTAATAATTATTTCATACCTCCTAGGTGTAAATAGGTAGATACTTACAACCAATTTATAAGTTCGCGTTTGGTTAGGCAAGTCGACATACTCGTAGTAGTATAGGCATTCTTACGCGATTTATGCAATACTTGACTTAAATTGCTTTGTAACACTGGCCATTCGAAATTCTTAAGGGGCCTTTATCAAACAGCATTATATTAACATTGATAACGTTCTGTTCGTGTTATCAACGGCCAAAAAAACGTCTCGATCGCGTCCGCGTTGACGCTGAATTACTATGGGCACATTAGCAGCGCCACTAGTGGCACGTATCGACAACAAAATAATTTTATACTATTTGACACCCGTAGGTAACGCAAACGCGATCGAGACGTTTTTCTGATCGTTGATTACACTAGACGCTCTGTTAGTTCTAAATGACATTAATGCAATACCAAAAATAATATTAGAATAACCAATGTGATATGAAGAACTACTAATTAATAAAGTGAGGAGGTCTCTTTGCTAGGAAAATGTTCAAAAATGAGGTCGCGATTTGTACTTACACCTCACAAAGACACACGTATTTAAATTTCAACAAAATGTCAAAGAAATTTCAAATTTGATGCGTAAATATACAGAAAAACCAGAAAAAATTGTTCTCGAACTGGGGTTCGAACCCAAACCTTTACCATACCGTGGTAACGCGCTAATCCAATTAGGCTATCCGAGCAATTGGAAGTTAGCACGAAAAACTCCTATATATTCACGCATCAGATCTTGTTACTTAGCGATATTGACTCGCTAACACTCGCTCGAAATTTGTGAAAAATTAATTTCAAAACGGGATGACCGCAAAAATAAAATAATACAAAAAAGTTACTTTAAAATGTCAAGGGTCGACTAAAACTCACCTTTAAACTATTAAACTCCATAATTGGCATACTATTGCAACTGATTTCGTCTAGCAAGTGCCCTCTTAACATTTGTCGATTAGAAGTTACGAAAACTTTTTACTGGCACTGTTGTGTCCATCGTAATCTTGCTGGCAATGATATTACATTAGAGAAAGAGGTAGATAAGTCATCAGCACGCCGAAAATTAAGCGATCCCTTTCAAATAAGGTTCAAACTTGCGCGCAAATGTCAAACTGTACGGAACATGTTTTTCGATTGTCTTAGCGAATATGACATATAAAATCATTGCTTGCTGGTCTCAATAACAAAACAAAACACAGCAAAATAAAATTTATACACATAATATAATATCAGCAAAATATACGCGGTGAAGAAGAAAATTCAAAAATAATGACAGTGTCAAATTAAAAATATTATTTACGTTGTGAGTATATTTTTAACGGCTGATTCTACTTTTCTTGCGAACCGTACAACCACTAGAAATGCAATTCCAAGCTCTAGCTAATTCGTCTATACCAAATTTCAAGTCTACAGTACAACTGAAACTACTCTATAATTTTGTATGGAAACACCTTTTTAAATTACCGTAACTTTTGATTGCGTTGACTTAGAAGTTTGGCTTTTCACAGATACAAGGGATTGAATATCGATAACAATTTCAGCATACTACCTCCACGCGTTCTAGAGAAAAGGGTCTTGACAGAAAGACAGGCAGACAGACGGGAAACGAAGTGATCTTATAAGGGTTCCCTTTTTAATGGCAAAAAGGAACCCTTATAGTTTCGTCTCATCTGTCTATCTGTCTGTCCGCGGCATAGCTCAGAAACTATTGGTACTAGAAAGCTGTAATTTTGCATAGATATACATATTAATTAGGCCGAAGCGCTGGGATAAAATCTTGAAAAAAATATTTTTTTGGGGTACTTCCCCTACACGTAAAGTGGGATGATTTTTTTATTTCTCGCCTACCCCGTAGTGTAGGATATTGTTGAATAGGTCTTTCAAAAATATTAGGGGTGCTCGAAGATAATTTTTCAATAAAGTTATTAGTTTGCGAAATATTTAGGTTTGAAGTACTCATTTTTGTTGGAGTCCAATTGCCCCCCCCCTCTAACAGACTATTATATTTGGAAATTTGAAAAAATTAGAGCAGTAGTGCATATAGTGAATTTAAAAGGAAAACTATCAGAGACAAGCAGGCTTTACAGGTTTGGGAGTAATAGTTAATTAAGTGTGTCTATGTCAGTAACCGATATAAATTGACCCCACACTGCGTACTGTTTGCTTTGGAGTAGGGCTCTTTAACACTGGTTTCGAATAGGTGTGATGAAAATACCTTTAAATTAGGTATCTAAGCCGGGGCTTTTCGTTTGCCCGGTTTTTACTTTTCAGGTACGGAACGCTTGAAATGATTAAGTACTTTTAACAATTTCACCCGGTCAGCTAGTCAATCAACGAAATTATGCTTACCTACTAAAGCTTTGTTACGTCTGAGTTATCCTGTCCAGTGGTTTTTCCGAACATTGACCTAACTCGCGGCAGTGCCATGCTTCCTATGCATTCGTTACAGAAAACTGCCATAATACACTGCTACAAGATGTCTAGGGATCAATTATGTATGGACTCCTATACGCGTTTGACCCATGGCCTAGACTAGCTGTATTAATTTGACTGGAGCCGCAATCAAAATGGATGCGAGAAGGATTGTCATTGTCGCAAAAACAGTCGTAATGACGTATATATAATATTAGGTTTGAACATAAAATCTGCTCAGTGCGAGTCCGATTCGTACTTGGTGTTCCGTTTCTGACTTTATGAGTTTTTTCTTGACTTTGACCTTGCTTCGTGACCTTGATAAATAGTATTGGAAGTAGCCTATAGATTTTGATTTACTTCGAATAATTGAAGACGGACAGACAAACGGACAACAATGTTATACCTTTATCCTTCTGACGTACGAAGAATAAAAAAAAATACACCGATAAGAAAGCACACACTTAATTGACATCACACGCGGTAATACATTTATAAAACAAATGAATTATTCACGTATTTCCTCAACCCACGTATTACTCAAAATAGTATTTAAGCCTAGCGTTTGCCATTATGTGGTCAGTACGCCTCCGACGCCTTATAAGTGATTTTCGAAATCATGTTCGAGCTCAACATCAAAGTATCAGCTTTCATGCTGTTCAGCATATTGATGGTCCACGGAAAAATATATCAAGAAGAAAGATATCTGATGGATGCAAATCATGTTGAGCGTTATCGTAGACTATATTCAGACGATAGATCTGATGTCTTTGATAACACAGACAGTAAACCAAACTTTGATGTTCCCGATTCAGACGATAGATCTGATGTCTTTGATAACACAGACAGTAAACCAAACTTTGATGTTCCCGATTGGGGGATGGAAAACCTAGGAGAGGGATTGCCGAATGAGTTTCCGAGATTTGTGGAAGATAACAATGGACCAGAAAAAGCTCCTATTCACGACGATTTTGATAATGAGAAAGGATTATCTAGCGTATTCCCGGTAGAAGATAATAGGCTTGACTTTGAGGAACCCAGAAAAGTTGATTTGCCTCACATGTTCCCGGTAGATAACAATGGACTTAATCAAGACATGCCTTCTTGGTTCCCTATTAACGTGAACGGTGGAACGAGACCAAGATGGATCCCAGGCGGTGTTGGAGAAGCTAGAAACAAGTATCCCGCAAGTAGACTAGGTCGTGATGATATGAAAAGGAAATGCCAGAACATTAAAGGGCTGCCCACGCCTGACTCAGGATGCTGTGGTGTACAGATGACGAGTAAGTAATATCTCTTTTATCATTTCCTGATTTGAATAAACGCAAAACGTAAAATTACTTATGCCAGTTTTAATAAAAAGTACAATAAATCGCCATAAATCCTAAGCAAACATGTCCGTGGTTAGTGGCACAGTGGCACTTTACAATTAAAAATATTGCTGACAGATCTTTTAAAATGATTTCTTTTCTTTGAAATAATAAACCGGTAGACAGAAAAACTAAACTTACTAAAACTTCCGAATGAGTCCGACTTAGACTTTTCGCACGTTTAGTGGTTAGTACGATTTAATATTAGATTAGGTTAGGTTATTATTTTTCGGAGGTTTTATTATTATCATTTTTATTGGGTATGTTTTTCAGGAAGTCCTATCCAGTACCCCAATATTTCTTACAAGCCATGGTGGCCTCAATTGCATCGACACCCAGGTGGCCGTTTCACTCGGTCAGCTGATAAGGACATTCTTCCCAGTGGTATGATAAGAGGTAAGAGAATCCAGAACGTATAATAATGTTTTTAACGTGAAACAACGCCATCTAGTGAAGCTTATATTTCGGAGCTACGCAGATTAGTATGAATATTGGCAGTCTTTGTATTACCTGTCGCTGGGTTAGGTTAGGTTATTCAGTTAAATATTTTTCTGATCTCAATCGGAGTATCTTTTATAGTGAAATAAACGGATCACTCACGTTATGTCAGTCAAGTATAGCCAGACATGTTTCGGACTAATCCGTTCCGTTCCGTTTATTTCACTATGATTGGATCTCATGGTAGTTTCATGTTAAAAGTGATAAACGAGCTGAGATTTGAATACATTGAAGCAATTCAGCGTGTTTCCCTATGCTAATCGTGGTGTAGGGGTAATTATAGCACGCGACACGGAATGACGAGGATCCGGGTTTGATTCCCACAGTTAGCATTTTCTGTTTTTTTATCTGTGTAAGTAATCATGTATCAGTGAGTATTTAAAAAAGTACAGGTAATTTAAATATTTTTGTGTTCTTAGGAACACAGTTGGCTCTGTGATGTATTGACCAAATTAATTCTTCTAGGTGGCAAAGCCACTGACCTGCACCAGTTCCCGTGGATGGTCCGGCTCTCCATAGATACGACGGTTTCTGGCATCGGCACCCCAAAAAGCTGCGGCGGTACCATAATCAGCTCTCGCTATGTTCTGACCGCCGCGCATTGCTTGGATGGCCAATTTAAACACCTAAAACAGTAAGTATTTTTGTTCATTTGCGATTGTCTAGTAAGGTAAACTTCCTAATGTTTGATACCTTAATTCCAATAATGGACACCCTGATTGTCACTTTCAATCAAGATTGAAGGTGCCAAGTATTGGTGCAGTGTCGAGCACTGGGACTTTACATTAATAGTTTTGAGGCTTATTCGATAAAACAGTCCATAGAATGTAGTCCATTTGAAGTAACCCCCAACCTAAAAATAGAGATGTTATAAGTTTGACGTGTGCTATCGTATCTGTATGTCTGTCTATGGCATCGTAGCTTGTACACGGATTGATCGATGGAAACGCAGATGGTTCTTAGCTTTTGATCAAGATCGGTTACGGTGTAGAATTAATTTAGACATAAGTACTTAATGAAAAAGGGATACTGCGATACCTTCTAACCGCGGTCTAAATCTCGTTTTCATAACGTCTAATGCAATTAATCGCGAATCATTTAAATCTGTTGTAGAATTAAGCACTGTTGGTTTTGCTTTAAGATGAAATTTAATATTTATTATACAATTTTCTGATGAATGAAAACTATTAAGTCCTACAAAGGACTAATAATATTATCTATCTATTTATTTCTTTAGTCATCGGAGTTCACATCTGAAGTTAAGACGTTTCTCATAATTTCAGGCTGACAGTCATCTTGGCAGAATATAACAGCGATACCTTCCCAGAAGATTGTAACGGGCAAGGTTGTATCTTGAACAAGGAAAGCAACGTGGAACGTGTTATCATGCACCCAGATTTCAATAGTACTCTCCTGCAAAACGACGTGGCTCTGTTGAGATTGAGTGAGGACATACACTATTCCGGTAAGGTCCACAGATATCACTACCGCGTTCATAATGGGTAGCTTCCATGGATGTTTTAGCGTCAACCAAAGTTTAACTACCCAAAGTTTGACATGACAATAATTGGTGCCTAAAGTCAACCCACTGAGACATAAAATATTTACTTCAGAAACAATGAGGTGACTCTCTCTTGCTCGTATAGGTACAATGCGTTATTTTGACATTTGCAAGAAACGGTCCAGAAGTTTTTAAGAAGTTGGGACTAATGTGATAAACAAAATCTACTGAGCTTATTGACAATGAAATCGGTGAAACTGAAAACTCATTTAAATTGGTTATTGCAACTTAAAACACCATAGAAAATAATAACACTAATAGCAACTAAATAAAATTTGCAGATTACGTAAGGCCCGTATGTCTCCCAACTGAGGACATAGCGGACCTGGGTGAAGAACCCTTGATCATTGCCGGATGGGGCCTGAACGGCAAGACAGAGTCAAACTTGAAGCGTTCTGCTATCGTGAACTACGTACCAGACGACAAATGTGAACAGGAATACTCTTACAAGGACGACAGCATGTTTTGCAGCATCGGCGGCAACGGCGAAGACATTTGCAAAGGAGACTCCGGCGGTCCTTTGATGGTACATTCCGATGGCAAGTTCTTCTTGTCAGGAATTGTGAATGGCAAGCGGCAATTTGTGAACTGCGGCTCCGAAGTACCTTCGTTATTCAATAATGTTTTCTACCACCTCGATTGGATTAAAAATAATGTGCACTAAGTCCAAGAAGTGAAAATGCCACTATTACTAATACTGTTAATTCTGTAACAGCCGTTCCCAATGTTCAATCAGTCTCTTGTTTTGATCTACTGACGATAAAAACATCTATCTATCTTCAATTTTGCCGTCTCAATAAACATACTGTCGGTAGGCAATGCAATCTCTGCTTGCTATCTGTCGATCGGAGGGTGGTGGACCATCAACAGATAGCAAATCGTTGGATTTTATATTCATTAATACGTTCGAAGAAAGCAAGAAAAGCTTATGTGAGTTAAATACTCACATGAGCTATGTATATATATATATGAGTATGTTTATCCGTTGTCTAGTACCCACAGTATAGGCTTTGCCTAGTTTGGGACTAGGTCAATTTTATTGGTGTCAAATTGTCCCGTGATATTTATTACTGTTCCGTACTTCTATAAACATAGTATCCAGCCAGCACAAAGTTGTCATTTGTTTTTAATTATTTAATATATCTAAATCGATAGCAGATTTGAATGTGGATACGAACAAAACGCTTTCCAAAAAAGCGCTAACAAAACGCAACACCAGTACAGTGTTGCCAACGTCTAAGAGACATTCAATCTCTTCTTTCGTAACGAATCTCGTACAGCGTGCAGCGCTACCGCTCCGCTCAGTTTTCAAATTCAAAACCTTTAAAAGGAAGTCACAATCTTAGCATCACTACATTCAATTGGGGACCCCCAAAACCAGCGTTGCGGAATCCTCAAGTAAGTGTCTGCATTTCTCTTTGCTATCAAAGTAAATTCTCCAACAATTACTATTTATTAGTTTATTTAATGATAACTTTATTTACATAATAAAAGCAATTTACAATGACATTAAATCTAAGCTTAAACTAAATAAACTACAACTTAAAACTAAATTAAATCTAAATAAGGCCCCCGTGGCATAGTGCCCAAAAAGCTGGCAGCGTTGCCTCGCTGAATAGCGATGCTGATTCTTTGAGAGAGAAAACTGCCAGCCCTTTGGTCACAAGTTGCATCAACTAAGCGCTTTTGTAACTCAGAAATAAGCTTGTAAGCGCTGGGACCCCATGGACCCAAAGTTTGTTTATTATTTATGTAAGTCGAGTTTAGCCCGATATGGTTCGGACTAATTCGTAGTCCTTCCTCTGGTAGCGCACGGCAACGAAACGCACGCATGGCCGTGATCCGTTTATTTCACTATGATTGAGTTTCGCGGTAGTTTCAGTTATCATTTCCTTTTCAGTTTTATGTCTGTATCATTCACCTCTGCTTGACGGTGTCCTATCACTTTGTCGCCACTCATTTTGCAAATTTTCGTTTCACAACCAACGATTGACAAATGCATCATTCCTAAAATTATCTTCACACGACTACTGATTTCGCAAATAATTTATTTTATCGAATAATAACTTCACAAATTTTCATTTCGTATCGTATCATTTGTCAAATAGGTTATTTTATAACGATATCAAATAGTCAACTAACGTATCACCTACCAACGTTTGGTATATTACTTTGTCACTGGTTTTATTTTATTTAAATAAAATATATTAAATCACCGTTACCTTTTAAAAGACTCAGCCCTTTTAAGGACGTTCGGGTGGACAGACAGACTTACTGACGGAGAGAATGAATAGGCTTACAATAGGTTTAGGTTAGGTTAGACCTTACGTCAAGGCGTGAAGTGCCTCAAGTACGCGGAATACACCGTCCAGAAATTGGGGTTCAGTATAATATTTTTCAGCACATTTGTTCGAAAATTTTAGAAGTCCGGCTTAGAAGTCCAATTCAGAAATCAATAAGCAAGGAGCAATAAACTTATGGAGTTCGAGTATAAATTTCATAACTACTGCCCTGCATTTCGTTACGCAGACAGTAAATTTTACGGAACAATGTTTACCAATTCACGTTTTGCAAAATGAACAATTTTAAAAACGATTTGTCAAGTGTCAAAGTTTATAAATGTATAGTTGTCGAGTAATTATTTATAAAATGAGCATTTTTTGCTACAACATGTTTGTGAAATGAATAGTATATGAAACGTTGGTTGTGAAATGAGCTTTTGTTAAACAAGTTTCGACAAAACATTAGTGAACCATCCGGATGGCTGTGTTTTCCTCTACAAGTCGCATTTTTCAATAGGTTCTCGTAAAATTTTATGAGCATTATATTAATATCATTTGATAATTATTTAAGTATATTTTTTTGTCAATTCGTTTTTAGGAGATTAAAAAGTGTCATTGTTTTAAATGACCTCGTAATAATTGTAAGTAATGGAGCCTTTATTATAGCCGTGATAGCCTAGTGGCTTGACCTATGGCCTCTCAAGCAGAGGGTCGTGAGCTCAAACCCCGGCTCGCACCTCTTGAGTTTTTCGGAATTTATGTGCGAAATTAGTAACATTGTATTTCTACTTATAATAATTATCCACTTTAAATAATAATGAAAACAGATGAAGTAGTTTTTAACTACCTTATGGTAGTGCTATCGATCAAAATATTGTAAGTTCAATTAAGTATGTACAACATTTGCATTTTTCATGATTTAGATTAAAATATTTTTTAGTAATGCATAATAATAATAGTCATTTTGTAAACGGCTGTGTTTACGCCACCCGTTCCTATTAGAAACTAGATTAATTATTATCAAGGTTAAATATAAGAGCAGGAATCTTTTAAAACGACCTTGATGAAATAAATAAATGTGCCATAATAAATATTGCCTTTCTTTTTTAAACGACTTCAAAAAAAGAGGAGGTTCTACGTTCCACTGTATGTTTTTTTTACACCATTATTCCGTCAATTGTGGACCGATTTGCAAAATTCTTTTTTATTCGAAAGAGTATACTCCGCGGTGGTCTCATTGTCACCAAGCCAGGAACTGATGATAGGATCCCAGGGAAATCAACGGCAACCCTCAATCTTTGGCAAGCTCTACAGCCTAAACCGTTTGACGGATCATTAGATTCATCTCAGTTGTGGGTGTGACATTGTATGCCCAGAATTGCAGTCGGGTTTTTTGTTTATAATTTTAAATTGGTTACATTATTTAGCTCAGTAGGTACTAAAACTTAAAGAAAACATACTTGCATTGCAACACACAACTTTTCAAAAATTTTAAACTGATGTGTAAATATACAGAAAAACCAGAAAAAAATATTCTCGAATTGGGGTGCGAACCCAAACCTTTACCAAACCATGGTAATGCGCGAATCCAATTACGCTATTCGAGCAATTCAAAATATTTCTGGTTTTTCTGTATATTTACACATCAATTTGAAATTTGTGAAAAATAATTTCGAACGGGATGACTGACGGTAAAAATAAAAATACGAAAAGTTAGTTTGCAACACACTGCTGACTGCTACAATATTGGAGGGGCGGGCAATGGTATCTTAGTTTATTTCTATGTACAGTCAGCAGCAATAGGTGCTAAGCAACCCAAGCGCTCACAATGATCTAATCACGGCTCTGTTGTTATAGACATAAGAGCTTGTGCAGATGATTGTGAGCGCTTCGGTTGCTTAGCAACTATTGCTGCTGACTGTAATTATTATATTGACAGCTACAGTCCATATTTTAAGGTACTCCCGGCCTTAATTTTTGAACTACCTTTCTTACAAGTAAAACTAAAAATCTTTTATGTACTTACTTCTTAATAAGTACATGTTATAAGTTTCGAATAAAATATAATTACTAACAGTGCAGTAATTAATAACTTACCGGGTGACGAGCTGTCGGTAGGCCTCCAACAAGATGGAGCGACGACCTAGTAAAGATCGCGGGACCGCGGTGGATGCGGAAAGCACAAAGACCGGTCTGAGTGGAGAGCCTTGGGGGAGGCCGCCGTCCAGTAGTGGACGTCTTTCGGCTGACATGATGATGATAATGAATAACAGTGTATTGTTATTATTTTATGTACCTACTAAAATTAGGTAGGTTATCTTCCACAACGGGTACGGAATGCTAAACTGCTTGCTCCAGACACGCACTTTTTTAAAACTTTTTACAGTTAGGTAGGTACAGTCGAGGAAATTAATTCCTGACCCACCATAGAACGTTTTTATGGTAAACGTCATAACGATTTTCCTTGTCAAGCAATGCGATGTCTCTGTGACGTTCACTATGAAAAGGTTCCATGGTGGGTCAGGAATTAATTTACAGTGATAATTAGTGTGGTGAGCTTAACTCCCTATCGAACTGTATTAATTATTGCGGTTATGAAGTGAACTGACCATTTTACATTGATAATTAAGTAATTGTGTTTCTGTGACTAATTAGTTAAGTTTTACCTCATTCATTATTAAATTGCGAAACAATATCAATTCAGAAAGCTAACCATATATTTATTATCATCACCATTTTACGTCCCTTCTCTCAGTATGATAGGGGTTGGGTTATGAGTTCCCACGCTAGCTCAGTGCCGATTGGGAACTTCACACGCCATTGAATTGCCTCGCAGGTTTCCTATGTTTTTCTTCACGAAAAAATCGTAAAAAATTACGTACTTTTGCACATAAATTCCGAAACATTCAAGAGGTGTAAAATACGTCTCGAACCTACGACCCTCTGCTTGACAGGCCATACACGGTTTTTTTTATAAGTATTACAAAAGTTAAAAAAATACATTGTACTCTGCCACATCTCTTGCGCCAAATAAAGGAGGTCAAAATTTAAATTGAGAACAAAAATAAAAATTAATACGGAAAAATAGGTAGGTAATTACATTATGTAATTTATCATGAGCTTTTCGGTGAAGAAAACATCTTGAGGAAACTTGCACACTCTCCTGCGAAGCAATTCAGTGGTGTGTGTGAAGTTCCCAATCCGCATTGGGCCCGTGTGGGAACTATAGCCCAAGCCCTCTCATTCTTGGGACATAAATAGGCTGATGATGATGACGAAGGAAAAATAATGTTTTTATAGAACTATCTCTGATAATTTAACAGACTTTTTCTATTGGTACCTACCTCAAAGTCCCAGCGATATCTTATTACTGTTAGTCAAGTTTCACGTGAGTAATCGGGTATTTAATTTATTAGTAACCAAGGAATAAAAGCGATAAAAAATGTTCGCCAAACGTCACATTATCTCCGTATTTACCATTTACGTTGTAGTCATTACGTTATATATTTTATTTAATGTCAGAGACCGATAATAGTAGTTTATGCAACGGCTACATATTTATTTTTGGGAATCAACTACACTAGGGTTACGAGTATCAAAATACGCATTATAACCTACAGTAATGTTAAAATTAAACTAAAAGAAAAAAAACCGGCGAAGTGCGAGTCGGATCGCGCACGAGTGTTCCGTAGAAAGATTTTAACGCTTTTCCCCAGTGTTTTAAGAGTTCCAGTGTTAGCAGAGCCCTACTCCTAAGCAAAATGTACGCAGTGTGGGGTCAACTTATATAGGTCTATGAAATCAACAGACGGACATAAAAATTTAAGATTTTGAGAATTTTCTGAGTGATTGTGCTATAAGAGCTACCTTCACACCAAATTTCAAGTTTATGGGAACACTGGAAGTACCCTTTAGGTATTCGGATTTCGGCAATTTGTATGGAAACAGCCTTTTTAAAGACTATCTTGAGGGTTCCCGGATGAAACCCGATAAGTAGTGAAAACCTAGTTTTGAGATATTCACTGTTAAAGGCTTAAAAGGCAGAAACCCTAGATTAAATACATGAAATGAGTGCTATGATAATTTTATAAATTGGATAATTTAATCGAGGTAAGGTATTTTTATTTTATTTTTATTTTTTAGACTTAAACTTGCTGTAGTTTCCTTTAAAAAAAATATTTTTTTAACCAAGGGTGTCGGCTTATCGGGTTCTACCATAAATAAAAAAGGCATTTTATTACTTAAAAGTTGTATTCATAAGGCATAAAGTATTAAAAAAAGGCTGCGAGTGTTACTTTCAAATGAGATTTAATTTTAAAAGCAGCGGGGAGTCAAACACGGAGATGTGGTCACTCCGATGTTGTTCAGCGGAGGATTGGAAAATGCTTTTAAAGTTCTGGACTGGAAAGGACGAGGCATCAACATTAATGGCGAGTACATCACTCACCTCCGCCGACGATATTGTGGTCATGGCTGAGACCATGGAGGACCTCAGGGCTATACTCGCTGACCTCAGCAGAGTTTCCGTCCGAGTTGGCCTGAAAATGAACATTTACAAGACGAGTCATGTCCAATGTCCATGTTGTGCCAACTCCAATAATCGGAGTCTCTGCGTTCGAAGTTGTTGACGACTATGTCTACCTAGAACAAACAGTCCAGTTAGGGACGTCCAACTTCTAGAAAGAGGTCACTCGTCGAATCCCACTTGCCTGGGCAGCATTCGGGAAGATTCGCAGTGTCTTTTCCTCCAAATTAACGCAGTGTTTGAAGTCAAAAGTCTTTGACCAGTGTGTGTTGCCACTTGCCAGATACGGATCTGAGACGTGGGCGCTAACGATGTGCCTCATAAGGAAGCTCAAAGTCACTCAGAGGGCGAAGGAGAAGGCTCGGGGTTTTACTGTGGTATAGAATCAGAAATTATGATATCCGCAGTAGAACTAAGGTTACCGACATAGCCCGAAGAATTGCGAAATTGGCAGTGGGCTGGACACACTGTTCGTAGGACTGATGGCCGATGTCAGAAGGTTCTCGAATGGCGACCATGGACTGGGAGACGAGCTGTCGGTAGGCCTCCAACAAAATGGAGCGACGACCTAGTAAAAATCGCGGGATCGCGGTGGATGCAGAAAGCACAGGACCGGTCTGAGTGGAGAGTCTTGGGGGAGGCCTATTTCCAGCAGTGGACGTCTTTCGGCTGACATGATGATGAACCAATAACAGCTTAAATAAATACCTACTTTAAATGTTAGGTTCATAGGTAGGTAGATACACTATTATTGATAGCCTCATTCATAATGCTGTGCATTTGACTGACACTTTCCATCTGGGATTCATCGAGATCGGTACAGCTACATGAACGTTTGAACGTGCATCGTCATATTTTTTTTGTGCTAGCAACTCGTAACATCTGAAATCAGAAAATAGCACTGCAAATCAGTTAATTCTTTTTGTCTGTGAAAAAAATATAGTTCTTGAACACAATGATAAGCAAAAAGTATCTCATGTTCAAATTTCATCTATATGCCGAATCCCACCACACCCACAGCCGTGCAGCTAGGTATTCATGTGCGCTTAAAAAATAGTCAAGTAGGTATACAATTTCCACCAATTGTTTTAGTCGCTTGTAAGTATAATAAATACTATACTATACTTATCGGGTTTTACCCCTATACTTTCAAATATATTTTTTCATCACACTTGCTCGTAAAGCGTCGTATTGTACGCAGGCATACTGAAGGACAACGGCCTAAATTATTCCTACGGGAGTAATAGGTACTTTGTAATTTTCCCAAGGGAGTAATGAGTTTAGTTTTAAAAAACATGGCGTTCACTCGTAGGTAAGTGGGTATAATATGTCATTCCACACTAAGGATGTTTTAAATCAAACATGTTTTTTTACGTTTTCTGCAAATAAGTATTAGTTAATTTAAACGTTATTATTGTGTTTTAAAACTATTTGAGTTTACTTTGCAATTATTTCAGTGAATTTTATTTTGAAAACGATAAAAACTGGCTGTATGGATGGGCTTTCGTCTTTCCAGTTTCTAAACGCGTTTTTTATCATTATCTGTGGAAGTACTGGAAGTCTGCAGTCTCCATTGAAAAAAGTTGGCAATCTCAAAACTATTATTTGTTGCCGACTGCTGAGTTTATATTTATAATCGTATATACTTAATCAAATATTTCCGGAGGTACTACCTGTACTTAATAAAATATGTCTTCTGTATGTGAAGATCAAACTTTTAATAAATAGATTTTTTGCCTTTTGCTGTATTGTATTTATTTCCTCGCAAATGTGATGAAAAATATTGTGTGTATCACGGGCAGTAAGGGTATTACAAACTCAAGTCATTAAAAGCCCTCCGCCTTCGGCGTCGGCCTTCTAATAGACTTTCGTAAGTAATACCCTTCTTACCGCCTTTCATGCACAATGTACTATTATTAATAAGAACCCTATAAGTAAGTTTTACGTGTTACTTTTTTAGAAAATCATTTATGGAAAAATACTATATGTATAATTATGGGGTTTTATAATTCACAAAACTCTGTACATCGTATGAACTAAAAAACAATTACTTTGCTCACCCGCGACCACTAATGACAAATAGTTATATCTGTGCGGCAAATGTATGTTTCCATGCAACACCTCCACCTCCACTGCTACACGAATCAACACATGCCACACAGACCCAACTATCACCACCACCACTATACTAAACGCTGACGCGTTTCGGCACTCTCCACGAGGCCATTTACGAAGCACAACAACAACCGCTCAACATGCCACCACTTCCACTACTGACATATGTAAACCATGTACTCAACTTAGTTAATGACAAAACCAACGTACCCACTAATATTTTATAAATTCCAAACTACCCTTTTATGTAAGTCCTAAACTACCCTTTTTTTAAGAAATGAATTCCAAACTACCCTTTTTATTTTTATTTTTAATCTACGCCAGGTACCCCGTTATTTTTAACCGAGTACGGTAAAAAGAGAAGTCATGTTCTCATTATTACTATGACACATTATTAAAATTAGAACCAAGTCGTAACAAAGGCGAAGAAACCAAATTAACTTGTTCATTAATAATAGACCCCATGTTGTTGTACCTAATTATTTCCAATTGTTCTAAAACCGATAGCCGCAAACCCTTATCACAATAATGTAAAATTTCGTACGTATCTGAGTCTAACAACGAATGATTCGTTTCTAATAAATGCTTAGCAAAGTTTGATTTCTCTGGATGATCATGCCTATATGACGAGACATGCTCTTTAAATCTAGTATCAAAGCTTCGACCGCAAAAATAAAGTTCAAACGAGAATTAGAGGAAAATCGTTCATTAAATTTTCTGGATTTAACTATTACAAGAGTAAATAATAGGCACCAGTTTCAAATTTACCGTAAGCCTACGTACACAGATACTGTCATACCTGCAAATTCTACTCACCCATGGCAGCATAAACTGGCTGCTTTCCATTGTTATGTACATAGACTACTAACTGTACCTCTTTCGAAAGAGCATTATAATTCTGAGTTACATACTATATATCAGATAGCAACAACAAATGGTTATAGTACAGCAATGGTTAATAGTCTGGTTCAAAAGAAGCAGGGACGGATAGTGAATAGCATGCTTTACTCTGCGTTGCCATCTCAGCCTACTAACAAATTTAGATCTAGTATTACTTATGTTGGCCGGTTGTCTGACAAGATTTATAATATTTTAAAATCAAATAACATCAATCTTGCCTTTAAGACTACTAATTCTTTACGTTCTAGACTTTGTAATAACAAAGAAAAGGTGGATAAAGGGAACAGGTCGGGCGTATATAAACTCACTTGTGGCGACTGTAGTCAAGTATACATTGGACAAACCGGTCGAAGCTTTGATACTAGATTTAAAGAGCATGTCTCGTCATAAGGCATGATCATCCAGAGAAATCAAACTTTGCTAAGCATTTATTAGAAACGAATCATTCGTTGTTAGACTCAGATACGTACGAAATTTTACATTATTGTGATAAGGGTTTGCGGCTATCGGTTTTAGAACAATTGGAAATAATTAGGTACAACAACATGGGGTCTATTATTAATGAACAAGTTAATTTGGTTTCTTCGCCTTTGTTACGACTTGGTTCTAATTTTAATAATGTGTCATAGTAATAATGAGAACATGACTTCTCTTTTTACCGTACTCGGTTAAAAATAACGGGGTACCTGGCGTAGATTATAAATAAAAATAAAAAGGGTAGTTTGGAATTCATTTCTTAAAAAAAGGGTAGTTTAGGACTTACATAAAAGGGTAGTTTGGAATTTATAAAATATTAGTGGGTACGTTGGTTTTGTCATTAACTAAGTTGAGTACATGGTTTACATATGTCAGTAGTGGAAGTGGTGGCATGTTGAGCGGTTGTTGTTGTGCTTCGTAAATGGCCTCGTGGAGAGTGCCGAAACGCGTCAGCGTTTAGTATAGTGGTGGTGGTGATAGTTGGGTCTGTGTGGCATGTGTTGATTCGTGTAGCAGTGGAGGTGGAGGTGTTGCATGGAAACATACATTTGCCGCACAGATATAACTATTTGTCATTAGTGGTCGCGGGTGAGCAAAGTAACTGTTTTTTAGTTCATAAATATGGACCTCCGCAAAGTAACGCCTGATTCAATAAATTATTCTGTACATCGTGTAATGCCGTTACGCTAAAATCTGACAAATGTAGATATTGGTTTCTGGTTTTCATAAAAATCTACTTTATTATTGAATGATCATGGAGTAAAACCTGTTAAACACTAATTAACTTCCATCTTAAGAGTTTAGTTCAAACTTGATAAATACTGTTCGCAGTGAATACCCATAAATATACACTATGTGGTTCTTGCTCAAAATAAAACCGAAAACTCAAGCCTTAATTACACTTATAATATTTTATATTTAAAGAAGTGTAAAAATGTTTAGACTTATCGGGTTATAAATCTGGCTAGTTCGGTGATATCGATTAAATCTAAATATCTGCAATTACCATCACATAGAGCATAAAAAATGCATTGTAATGTACTTTTTAGGTTAAAATCTAAATTTTTGCCACTTATCGGGTTTCACCCGGGAACCCTCGATCTTTTGATTGCGTTGACTTAGAAGGTTGATTTTTTCACGGCTTCAAGGGACCGCAGGCTTGAGTACTTATTTGATATTAATTTTAGCATGCTACCTCCACGCGTTTCAGAGAAAAAGGGTCTTGACAGACAGACAGACTGACAGACGGATGGACAACAAAGTGATCCTATAAGGGTTCCGTTTTTTCCTTTTGAGGTACGGAACCCTAAAAAAGATGCCATTGTAAGAAAAACTCTTCAGGAATAACGCTAATTCCTAGAGATTTTTTCTATAATTACCGTATATTATTAAATGCTACCATTAATTATATACGTTGGGAGAAAAAATGCAAAAAGATACTCCTACTGAGATCATGCTACCATTAATATAAACCACAGGCCGCCTTTGGAATATTTAGCAAAAGGAACGGTGTTGCCTGCCCGCTGGCGGGGATCTGTGCGCTAACTTTAGTACCACAAATTTATGTATCTGGATGCTACTGTCTTTTTCATCATCATGTCAGCCAAAACACGTCCATTGCTGGACATAGGCTTCCTTCAAGGCTCTTCACTCAGACCAGTCTTGTGCTTTCCACATCCACCGATCCCGTGATCTTGTTACTAATATATACTTTACAGTTTTAAAAGATTCGCGGTTAATTGCATTAGATTTAATAGTAGTTGCAGTGCACGCAGTCGGCGCTTAAGAATGTGGGTAGACAGAGTCCGGTCTGCGCAACATTAGTATCTACCCTCGTTCGATCAGTTTGCCCGTGATCATGATGCATGTAACTGCGTCGAAATATCGGGAGCTCATCAAACCTATAATCATGATCTATAATCGGCATGGTAATAGCGGTCAATATCCCGTTTTCATTACGTCTAACATATACTTGTCAAAAAAAATTAAAATTGATTTGTTGACTGACGGCTTACAAAATAACAGAGAACGTTGCTAGGTTTTCAAAAAACTTAAGCCTTGTACGACTTTGACGTTGTTTATGTAAGTATTCAAAATAATATAAGACTTCCTGAAGGATTTACCTTAATAATCTGTGGAAAATACAAACAAACAAAATAACAAAGGGAACATAATGAGGAAAACATACGCATCATCCGCTCTATTTTTGCAAAACAACATAAGTTTATGGTAAATGGTACGTATAGGATATAGGTACGACTTAATAATAATAAAGAAAATATATAGGCAAGCACAGTTTTTTTTCAAAATTTTTGACAGACGCTTTTAATATAAATCCTGGTCAAGTGACAATTTTCGAAAAAGTAGCGAAACCTTATTTTTTAAAGAGACGTTAAGGTGATTCATTTTCGAATGATATGTTAATGTTGTTTGTCACCAGTTATGAAGGAATGACTGTTATCGGTTTTCTGGAGTGGAACCGACTTCGTATCGGAATAAGAATGAGTGTGTTTAAGTATTTGTTCAGAAACTATTTTTTTGTCTATAGTTCTTTGCTAGTGTCATTATATCTGCTAGCTAGTATGTCTGAAATGATCTCTATTGGAAAATATTTTTGTATTTTTTTATTATTTTTTCCAATTATTTTTTATTTTTACGGTCTTCCCGTGAGTATCAATTATATTTTTAATAAACTCACCGAAACATGAATACACAGAAAAAAAAACAGAAAAATACCAACCCCGGGAATCGAACCCGGAACCTCGACACTCCGGGTCGCGTGCCCACCCTTACACCAGAATTAGTATTTTTATTAAAAATACCAATTCGATTCCCGGGGTTGGTATTTTTCTGGTTTTTTCTGTGTATTCATGTTTCGGTGAGTTTATTAAAAATGTAACTGTATGTCTGAATCCTGTGTCAATATATGGAAGACTTGATCGCTGCTGTACTGTTGGGGTGTCTAATGCCTAGCAGGGATATATATGTTTTTGTTCGGGGGTCATAGTTTTTTCTTTCCTGATAAACCTTTAATGTTTTCAAACCTTTTTGCTGCATTCTGCAAATACAAAAGTGTAAGTTTAAAGCATACTTACATTGAATGTTTTTATTACATTTAACAAGAATAAAAAATAATTTAATAGTAAGTGATCACCACTGCCCATAGACACCCGCAACTCCGGAGGGTTTGCAGATGCGTTGAAAACCTAGAGGGCTAAGATGAAATGCCTCTTGTGCCCGTAATTACACCGGCTGTCTTACTCTCCACACCGGAACACAACAGTGCAAGCACTGCTGCTTAGCGGCGGGATTAACAAGTAAGATGGTGGTAGCGGTCCGGACGGACCTCGCACAAGGTCCTACCACCCGCAAAAGCCTTCCTTGTGTACCTTCGAAAAAGGAAAAAACAACAGACAAGGGCTGGATGTCTCTTGTAACTTATACCTTGCATAAAATTGCCATTGCCACTGTCTTTCCTTTACTTTTACCATTATTATTCATCGCCGTCAGGAATCTTGTGCGGAGCTGCTATGCGCCGCATTGCCGACCGTACCGAGAACTAACGACATACCTATTGCATTGTATGCCTACCCTGTTTATGTCTCTCTCAGTATACCACAATGACACGAAAAAAAAACGTTCAGTTTAACCCTAGGCTTACTGAACGTACGATCATTAAATACTGGCCGTGACGAGTTGGTCGCAGCAATGAGTTTATACAGCCCGGATATTTTAGCGTTAAATGAGACGTGGCTACGAGTGAGCGAGGAAGATCTGATACCCAAAATACCTGGCTACATTCTAAAAAGCAATCCACCCCCAAAAGGCACAAGAGGAGGCGGTGTGGGTTTTTACGTACGAAGAAATCTAAATACACAAGTTAGACAGCACCCCCCATTATCTTTGGAGCAGATGTGGTTGGACCTGCAAATACACGGCGTGGAGCGTTTCGCGATCGGCACAGCGTATAGACCAGAGTCCGTATCGGCAGACAACGCTATCGACGCACTGAATGAATCTCTAGGCTTATTTGCGTCCTATAGGGGAGTGTTTCTATTGATTGATTATAATATTGACTTACAACTAAAATATAGGCTTAATGCGAAAAAACTGATAACATTTCTAAAGCAACGTAGCTTGGAACAACTTGTAAATGAACCTACCAGAATAACAAGTGACAGCTCTTTACTGCTGGATTTAATTATCACTGACTGCCCTAATGTATGTAATGAGCAATTCACGTCCATCACAACCCTAAGCTTAGCGATCTCGCAATGATAGTGGCAAAACTGCTTATTGCCAAACCAAAACCAATGCCACTATACATTTATAAACGACTTCTGAGCAAAATCGATATGGAAGAATTTAATGCTGATCTCGAATGTGAGCCTTGGAGGCAAATCAAAGAACTAACAGACATCGATAGCAAAGTGAACCGGTTTAATCACTTGCTTACGAACCTATTCGACAAACATGCACCGGTACGTTGTTTGCACACCGACTGTAAATCACATCCCTGGATTACTGACACTATAAAAAGTATGATGAGTATACGTGATAATGCTTTGAAGAGAGCTCATAAAACGAAGAAAGAATCACACTTCAAATATTACAAAGATATTCGCAATTACGTAACTGGGGCACTAGAACGTGAAAAAGCTGCCTATTTTACGTTTTACGTAAATAAAAATAAAGCGAATCCAAAACAAATGCGGAAACACCTAAAAGATTCCTCAAGTACAGGTGATACAGATAAACCCACAATTCCGCAGCATCTATGTGATCCAGATGAGATCAACAACTTCTTTCTGACGCTTCCAGGGAATTCCGTTACAGACCACGAAACTCAAGATTTTTTCGACGGTGAAAAACCGGACGATCATATTTTCGACATGGAAAGCTGCACAGAAAGTCAAATCTTCAAAATAATTGCCTCAATAGACACTAACGCAAGTGGCCACGACAATACAACAATAGAAATGATCCGACTGACACTAAATGTCATCCTGCCTATAATCACACACATCATCAACACGTCGATCAAGTCTAAAGCCTTCCCCGAAGCTTGGAAACTTGCCAGGGTAAAGCCGATTCCTAAGTCCAGCAGGACCCAGGACTATAGAGACTTACGCCCAATTAGTATCCTCCCAGTACTATCTAAAATTATAGAAAGAGTCGTTTGTAAGCAACTTTCAAAATATCTGGAAAAAAATGGTTTGCTGCCGTGTGTACAGTCAGGTTATCGTAGCAAGCATGGTACGGCAACTGCAATCGCCAAAGTCCCGGACGACATTATTGCAGCGTCGGACAAAGGAATGGGATCTGTCCTCGTCCTTCTGGATTTCTCGCGAGCTTTTGACTGTCTTAACCCAACACTGCTGCTCGCTAAAATGGCATATTATGGCGTATCAGCACAATCATGTAAATGGTTTCAGTCATTTCTCACAGGGTGAAAACAGTACGTTGAAGTACTAACGGACCAGGCGAGTTACGTAAGTCTAAAATAAGAGAAATCAGTCGCGGCACGAAAAGAGTCAGTTCATGATGATGGGGAATAGATGGCAACGTACAAAAATCAAAGAAAAGAACCCTAGAGTTACTGTTGGAAGCCAGGCTATCTCCCAAGTCGAAAATGCAAAAAACCTCGGGATAACCATGGATGGAGAGTTGCGATACACAGAGCATATCAATATAAAGATAAGGAATGCTTTCTACCGACTTAAGGTACTGTATAATATTCGCAAATATCTATCGGTAAAGGTCAGGGAAATTCTAGTCGAATCTCTAGTGCTGTCACAATTCAATTATGCCGACATAGTATACAGTCCGAGACTTCTAGTCAAAACGAAAAATTGTATACAACGGGTACAAAACGAGGTTCCAAAAAGAGCGCACATCACCCCCTTTCTCAATGACAGGAAATTACTAAACATGGAGAACCGGAGAGAGTTGCATCTGGCATACGCAGTACGGAAAATTTTAGATTTTCAGAAGCCCTACTATCTGTATGAGAAAATGAAATGGGTTAAAGACACACGCGTCAAGCCACTGAGAAGATGCACTAAGCTTACAATTCCTCAGCACAAAACAATGTTCTTCAGGGGGAGTTTCAAATTTGCTGCTGCCAAGATTTGGAATGACTTGCCATCACCCCTGCGAGAACCAATGTCACATCAAAAATACAAACGGTTAGTCCAAAAACACCTTTTAAACGAACAGAGCAAGCCTTGACTCCCGCTCTGAAGCAGCTGCACACACACACACACACACACACGCACGCGCGCGCACACACGCAAGCACACAGACAGACAGACACGCATCCTCCTTTATTTCTGTTTATCTCTTCTTCTTTTTAAATTTTAAATTACGTGTATCCGTATCTTTGGTGAATAAATAGATTTAATCCATGTAAACTGGTTTAATATACCATATACATGTGTATAATGTCATCAAGCAGGATACGTGCAAGTGATGTGGTGGTTGTTAGACCCCCTCTCTCCTCAGGGCCCGATCTGAAAATCAGCGCCGGGTGTCTATGCCCAGCACATGCTGAGATTGGGACCCTTTGCCCACCCGGTTTGTTTCTTCTTTTTTTATATACATATACAGATTAAAATAAGCTATGTGAAGTAGTTGTAAGTTATTTTGTGTATTTTTTTGTTTTTTATTTTTTTCTAATTATTTATTGTTGTTGTTAAACTAAGGTGTAACAATAAAAACTATTCTATTCTATTCTATTTCATTCTGTTCTATTCTATTAATAATATTATTATTATTGAAAATTCGCATAGAGAGGAAACAAAACATACATTTTTAATGACATACCATCAACTTGTAATTTGTAAAAAAACTTGGCTTGTTTCTATAATTAATTTTCTATGATACCTAATACAGATTTTTAATCGGATCAATGTTCCTTTAACAAAGTTGACTTTATTAAGGTACCAGTCCATATAAATTTACAAAAACTCTTCCGTTACTGAGTGACTGACAGACAACGCACAGTAGAAACTCTTGGCCCTGAAATTCTGAATTTTGGCGTAAAAGTTGCCTTTATGATGTATATTCCTCCTAACCGGTTTCGGCTACAGCGACTGCTAGCTAATTCTAAATACGGGCTATTGATTGTTTGCCCTTTCATATGCCCTAAGATGGCTGCAGTAGCCAATCTTATTTGAGAAGGCGTGGAAGCTCAGGCGGCACGTAAGGACACTGTCAACGTAATGGTAATAAATGGATGCTGGTGGTTTAGCCTTTAGAGCGTTACGCTTTATGATGTAGACGAGCACTAACGGATTTGTTGAAATTCCCACTTGGCAACAAATAATGTTTATGCGCGCACGAAGTTGCGGACAAAAGCTTAGTAACTTATATAATTTGTAAAGAATCCTAATGACGCATCCAATTTAACCAGTTCTTCCTTGTACAACGCTCTATATAAACCAAGTTTAAGGCTCATCGGTACAGTTCGTCTAAACCTCTTAAGGAGGTCAGAGCTAGTCCCTGGGACTTATACTTTTAATACCTCCACAATGGCCAAACCCACTATCTTTTTGGTAGGCCTCGCACTAGCCGTAGCATTGGAAGCGGGTCTCTCGGGAACCATTGGCCACTATAAGAATTGGGATCAATTCAGTGGCAACCGAATCGGCTTTGCTAGTGGCAAGTGCTCTGCTTTGAGCGGGTTGCTTCCCGATCCTAAGTCGGAATGCTGCGGAAGACACGCCGGGACTGATGATGACAATGGAGGTCTGTATTATAATTATTAAATTACTTTTTTAAATTACTCCTGTTCTTTCAGGCTAATCTGATTTGTTCACAGCTTAAATTAGTACGTTTTCTTCTCACTAGCTGGTACTTTAAGCAAATGAAAAAAGAACATTTACTTATTTGTTTGCAGTCCAACTTCAGGGTGGAACAAATGGGATAGTAAACGAAATTTTGACTTGTAATAGTACGAAATTTATTATTGCAGGCGACGAGGAAGACAACACTGATGATGGAGACAGTGAAATCGATGGTGGAAACAATGGAAGCGATGATGGCAACAGTGAATTTGATGGTGGAAACAATGGAAGCGATGAAGAAAACAGCGATTACGATGAAGGCGATTACTATGGTATCGATGATGGAGATAACGATATGGATAATGGCAATAGTGATGAAGACGGTGACTACAAAAATGGAAATAATTGGGATGGTGGCATAGGCAACATTTTCGAAGGTGTCGGAAGCATCTACATCGACGATAACACTATTTTCGACGAATTGGGTCCAGATAATTTTAACTCACAGTTCACTGGATTCAGCGCTAAGAGTGTGAAGGAAAATGTTTCCGATATTCCTCCTGGTGGACATATTACAGGTATTCTTAATTCTAAGTTGATCATCCACCACGTTCCTGAGGGTTGCTAGATTTTTGTAAGTCTGCTAAATATTAAAAGCACAAAAAACACTTAAAGCATTTTTCGGGTGATAGAATCTTGTGCAAGGTCCGTCCGGATCACTACCACCATCTTACTCGCTAATCCTGCCGTTAAGCAGCAGTGCTACTGTGTCCTGGTGTGGAGAGTAAGACAGCCGGTGTAATTACAGGTACAGAAGGCATTTCATCTTAGCTCTCTAGATTGGAAACGCATCTGAAAACCGGAGTTGCGGGATCATTTAGGTACCATCAGGTGACCCACTTGCTCGTTTGCCTTCCTTATAGTATAAAAAATATGAAAAATGTCCAGTCATTAATTTGTCTGTTACTTGCATTTTTTTCTTTAGCTTTGGAACAACTTTTGATTATCCGCCTGCTCTTTTGCTTCCTCCAATATGAAAAAAAAATATATTTTTTCTCCTTCTATGCACAAATGAAAGTAAAAGAGAGAGAGAGAAACTTTTATTCACATACATTCGACACATAAAGAGAAATAAAACAGTAGCTACATTTAAAAAGAATTAAATACAACAGAGCATAGGTATATCTTATTTAACAGTACAATCCACAATGGCGTATTGACATTCATGTATCCCCATTCATGTATGTGTATGTGTATGTGTAAACTCACCTTTTTTACAGCTGGAAAGAAAGCTGGTCTTCTTCAGTACCCGTGGCTGGTACACCTCAACATCAAGGTCAGGGAAATGTTCCAGACTGGCATCATTGGCTGTGGTGGCTCCCTGATCAGTTCCCGTTTCGTCCTTACTGCTGCACACTGTCTGGCTGTGAAATACCAATCATTGGACGAGTAAGTACAAATTTCAGTAATAACAGCTGTTTCCATAGGGACTATCATCATCATCACCAGCCTTTTTTATTACGTCCCACTGTTGGGCACAGGCCTCCTCTCAGAATGAAAGGGCTTGTGCTATAGTTCCCACGCGGGCCCAGTGCGAATTGGGAACTTCACACACATCACTGAATTGCTTCGCAGGAGTGTGCAGGTTTTCTCACAGTGTTTTCCTTGTACTGATTTAAACTTTCGCGATTTTCACACATTATCATGATACTCGGGACTTAATCGCGTAAAAAAACATAAAATATATTTAAATTTGAATTGAAATACCTCGACGTTTCGGACGCGACGTTGCGTCATGGTCTCGAAGGTATTTAAATTCAAATTTAAATAATAAATATGTTTTTTTTTACGTGATTAAGTCCCGAGTATCATGATAAGGTGTTTTCCTTCAACGAAAAGCTCATGATAAATTACAAATGTAATGTAACAAAGTCAAAGGTGCGAGCCGGGGTTTGAACCCACAACCCTCTGCTTTAGAGGCCATAGGTTTGAACCACTGGGCTATCACGGCATAGGGATGAGAGGCACCAAAAGACTTAATTATTAGTGCATTAGATTGCGAAGACGGAGCTGGAATCCTCTGAAGATTCTATGCCGTAGCCGCCTGGAACACCTCGCAGTTGGAGATTTTGAGGAAGAAGTAGATGAAACTGCGATTTAATTTAACGTGATACTTTAGCCCTACCTTAAGTATGATGATGATGACAACGTGTCACCTGAATATTTAAAAAAATAATATTATTTACAGTGACAGCATTTTCCACGCCGAGTACAACACAAATACCTTCCCAACCGATTGCGTCGGCAAAACTTGTATCAAAAACGTGGTAATGCATCCAGACAAGATTATCATTCACAAGAGGTTTGAGCCGAATTTGCTAGCCAACGATATTGCTTTGATGCGCCTCCGAGGGTCAGCTCCTTACTCAGGTAACTTTAAAATTAACTCAAGAGCAAATATGTTTTTATGAATTGCAGAGTTCACTTAAACGATCTTACCCAAAAATTTAAACAAAATCAAAAGACAGTGAAAATTGTTTGTACATAAAAGTGATTATAATGATATCTAGAGAGCCTAAATATAAAATACATTGTCAGAAATAAAAATCCAGAAAATATTTCACACAACTCTCAACTAATTAAAGACAAATTCTCTGTCCCTTGAAGATGCAGCGAATGCATATTTTAGACAAGTAGGTAAATGCACCGTGTATCTTTTTTCTAACCAGTGATCGCATAGTGATCGAAATTCAACCGTAATTCATGAAAATGTTTGTAACTAACTAAACATTAATTTTAACTCTTTCTCCAATTCTTAAAAAGGGATCCAAGTTATCGCTAGACGTATAACAATCTTTATTCTCCTTCCAGAGTCCATCCGCCCCATATGCCTCCCGCTTTTCAACATCGACATTCCAAAAAACCACGGAACTTCTCTATCCATTGCTGGATGGGGCAGCACTGGTCGCGCACCGTCACCCATCAAGCTGACAGCTCAAGTAAAACTGGTAGCTCACCAACAATGCCAGAGATCCTACAGGGAATTGACTTCAAGACATATTTGCGCGGCTAGCAACAATGGGCAGGATACCTGCCAAGGAGACTCCGGTGGTCCCATCATGGCAGAGCGCGATGGGAGCTACTACGTTGTTGGTATCGTGAGTGGAAAGTCCGCAGACACAACCTGTGGATCGTCAGTGCCCACCCTGTATACTAACGTGTATGCGTTCAGGAAATGGATTCATAGTAACATGAAAGTTTAAGTCCCTGTTAGGATTAAGAATATCTTTGTTTCAATCAGTTTACAAATTATGTTCATTTTAGTTCTCTCCACCATTTTTCAGCAATTCGTCGTTTTCTATGTATTTATGTTAATCAGTCAATAAACATTTCATTTATAACAATCTGTTTTTGATTCCATTGGATTAGTTCTTCTATGATTTGGAACCTAAGGGGATGGCTGGTTTGAGAAATGAAAATCAGAACCACAATGAAATTACTCGTTTTTCATACGCAATGAATCTTTATCACCATACAAAACATAATAATAAAAACCCGTGTACTACTCGTACATAAAGGACTGACAATCTTATGACTAAGTAACTATAGATTTGAAAATAATAATAATAATGCTAAACCATTCATCATTTCATCATGATATGTAAGCTGTCCATTTGAATCATGACGGAAAAATATTGAGTGGCGTATTCTAAAACCCGAAATAGGTATGCCATCGTTATTGAAAGGTTACACCTTTTCAGGAACTTTGAGGAATGTAGTCGCTCACTCGTCCTCTCCTGTTGACGCGATTGGGTCAAAGCATTTTTTTATTAATTTTTTTGTATTTTTTTTTCATGCTTAAAAAAACCAGAAATTACTTTCGATGCATGGATTTCTGTTTTATTCCGATCTAAAAAAAAATAGAATTAAATACCTACGTAATTAAAAAAAAAATTAAGAAAAACGGCCAGACCACATCGGTTTAAGGCACTATTTGGCCTATCCAAGCTAGTTCTAGGTTCCAAAATATCTTGTTCAATATTTGAAATACGTTCAATCCATAATTAAAGACTATTTATTTTGTCTGAAACGCCCCAAAGATAAAAACATGATTGTATACAAAATCCTGGATATAAACCTGTTTTTATAAAGTTAGGCCTGCCTCGGCACTTTCATAGTTTTTGAAGCGAAAGGAGAAGGAATAGGTATTGTATTGGTTCTTCTTTTTGGTTAAAGTTAAAGTCTAAAATCGAAATTTTTAACACTGACTGACTGACTGATTGATCAAATCAGATGATCTGATCAAAAACCTAACCCATTTCCAAATGACCTAGAAAGTTGAAATTCGGCATGTAGTGAAATTCTGGTGGTTTAGCAAAACTTGTCTCCGCAGGAAGGAACTCTGAGACGATTAATGGTATCAGCTTGAAATTTGGCATGTAAATATGGTGACAATATAATAATCTGATAATGAAATTTTGGTGAGCCAGCCATGATCATCTACGCAGGAGGGAACTCTTCAACGGTTGATGGCATCTACTTGGAACTTTAATTATACTGCTTAATTATAAAGCTCCAAGGACAATACAAGTACAGTCAACAAAAACTACAGTCAGAAAAAAAACTTTACAAAAGGTATTAAAATTCCAACAAGAAAATAAACGTGAAACAGAGAGCCAAGTTCACTACTGAACAAAAGAGGTAAAATCTAAACGGGTGTCAAGTTTATTCAAGAGGCTTTCCATCTTAGTCATAATGCAACTTGGCTAGTTTTAATTCATTTTCGGGGCAATATTTGGCTATACCAATAGAAATAGAAATATAAATAATTTATTTGCACTAATACGGTTAGTTACAGGTCTTAAAGATAATAGTGTTAGGGGCATGCGTGCTCAGACATAATTATGCGTACAAAGTGAAATATCTCACGGGGCAAAGCCGCGGGGCATATTATAGATTGATAATGTTAATGTATATTGATTATATTTATTTTGACGATCCCTAGTGGAGAACATTCTTTGTAATTCTATTTTATTTTATATAATTTTGTTTGACATTTAATTCTTTGTTTATTTAATATTATTTCTTAATAATTTTTTGACGATTTCAATATTTAAATTCTTTGACTTGACATGTGCAATTTAATGTAATTTTATATTGAAATAAATAATCTAATCTAATCTAATCTAATCATAAGCTAGTCTTTGGAGACAATCACATTTACAATAACACCTAAGTGTATTAACGTCAAGGGATTTTCCACTTTCATTTTTGCCACTATTTTCCCTCCCTGAATCAGCCCAAAAGGCGCAATGTCCAACACTGATTTTGGTTTGTGGTTATAATTAGTACGTACCTACTATCCAGTATTAGTCATACACCAATATAAATGTATAAATAATCAAACTGGAACATTATGGATACAGTGTGCTCGGAACTCCACTTGAGGGAGGTCAGAGCCAGTTTTTGAAACTTGAAACTCTTCTGCTCCATAATGGCCAAGTTTACTATTTGTTTAGTGGCTGTTATATCTGTGGCATTGGACGTCAGTCTTGCGGGATCCATAGGCTATAAGAGTCAGGATGAGCTCAGGGGTAGCCAAGTTGGCTTTGCAACTGGCAAGTGTTCTGCTTTGAGCTGGTTGCTCCCCGATCCTCAGTCAGGGTGCTGCGGGAGACACGCCGAACAAGAAGAAAATCGCGAAGGTGAGAATTCTGTTTTTGAATGTGGTACCAGTCAGCAGCAGAAGTAGCTAAGCAACCATAGTGGTCACAATAATCTACAAGCTCTTATGTCTAGGACGATAGAGCCGGGCTTAGATCATTGTAACCGCTTCAGTTGCTTAGCTACTTCTGCTGCTGACTGTACAACCCACCTCAAGGTTTCTTTAAAAGAAATGTCGAAAAATATGCCACACGTTAATGTTTGCTGATTTTGTTTTTCGAATGTTACATGTATAGAGTGCCTTCCCTAGAAATATTTATATTTATTATTTAACTATCAAAATAAGTAGGTAGCGGCTTCTACAGGTCACCTATTGCTTAAAAAAATGTTAACATACTTCTTACATTTTTCGAGTAAAATGCCTGTGACATACGGACGGACGGACATGACAAAACTATAAGGGTTCCGTTTTTGAAATTTTGGCTACGAACCCTTGAAACGAATATAGATCATAGTGTCTTACGAAATGAATGGGTAACTACACAGACTTCTCTTAAGCTATAGCAGGCTTATTATTGACCGAAGCACGACCAAAGCGTCTCTGTTTCAGGTTGGACGAAAATTATTTCGTATGTCTATCTAGCCGTTTCGCTGTTCTCCTCTACAGGTCGCATTTCTCAACCGATTCTAGTGAAATATTGTTATCACTTTCGATAATTTTAATAGAAGTTTTGTCGATTCGTTTTTTGAAAATAAAAAAAAGACGAAATGTTCCAAAATGAGCTCGCGAGGTCTACTAGCTCACAGATCCATTGGTTTTAAAGGTAATTTACATTGACAGTCTTACTCGTTTTTTGTCCTTGTTTCCTATGGACGGTACATCTTAGGTAGGTACCTATCAAAATAGCCATTGTAAGAACTACCTATTGTATAAATGTTAATTTATCACTGCTTAATTATGAACTAAAACAATTAAGTACTTTGCTCATCGGCGGCAAGTGAAAAATAGTTAGGTAATATGTGCGGCAAATGTATGTTTTCTCCACGAGGCCATTATTAAAGCTAAACACTGCAACAACCGTTCACCAAGCCACCATTACCACATTACACTAGTGGCTTCTTTGATTCGTGTAGCAGTGGAGGCGGAGGTATTCAGTTGCATGAAAACATACATCTTCCGCACAGATTAACTATTTTTCACTTGTCGCGGGTGAGCAAAGTAATTGTTTTTAGTTCATAAATAACGCCTGATTCAATAAATTACTGCGTAATTATTTGTTGCAGATGACATTGACAACAATTATATTGACGATAGGACCAATGAAAATGTACACGATGTAATAAGTTTTGATGATGATTACTCTCAAAATGATATAACAAATGACGATGAGAGAAGGAATTGCAATTCTGACGGTACCAAATGTATAAGTGACATTATTAATAACGTCATCAATAACGTTTTGGATAATATAAAAGACCGTATCGGTACATGGGCAACAAAAAAGCATTCATTCTCTGGTGTAAGTGCAAGCAACATATTTTTATACCTACAAGGTCCAGTCGAGTTCTCCAATATCTGTACAGCCAACGGTTCATAAATATCTAAACACGGACCTTATGCAACTGGCAATAAGGTCTGTGTATAGATATTTTTGAACTGTTGAATGTATAGATATTGGGGAACTCGACTGTATAAGGCCTCCAACAAGATGGAGCGACGACCTTGTAAAGATCGCGGAACCGCGGTGGATGCGGAAAGCACAAGACCGGGAAGAGCCGCGGGGGAGGCCTATGTCCAGTAGTGGACGTCTATCGTCTGACATGATGATGATGATGATGATGATTGAAACGTTATTGAACCCGAGGAGAACTAAATTTGGTGTAAAGATGACAGGGAATAAAAGATCCGGGTTCGATCCCCGGAGTTAGTCATTATTATTATTTTTCTCCGACCACCGTTGGGGTAAACGTGTATTTGAGTGGAGACCGCGACTCGGTAAACGTAGTGTAGGACGCCCTCCGGCCAGGTGGGATGGCGATCTGCGAAAGACTGCAGGCAGATGCTGGATGCGGCAAGCTGAAGGCAGGGCGCTTTGGCGCTCATTAGGGGAGGCCTATATCCAGCAGTGGACTAGAATAGGCTGATGATGATGATGACGATGATGATTATTTTTATGATTTTCTGTATTCTTGTTTAAGTTCAGTATAACGGAAAAAATGTATACTTATACTTAGGTATAAAATGTATTTTGCGGGTAACACCTTGTGCGAGGTCCGTCCGGATCGCTACCATCTCACTCGCTAATCCTGCCGCTAAGCAGCAGTGCTTGCATTGTTGTGTTCTGGTGTGGAGAGTAAGACAGCCGGAATAATTACGGGCATAAGAGGCATCTTCGCTCTCTAGGTTAGCAACGTATCTGCAAACCCTCCGGGGTTGCGGGTGTCTATAGGCAGTGGTGATCACTTACCATCAGGTGACATACTTGCTCGTTTGCCTTCCTAGTCGTTTAAAAAAAAGAATAAAAGTGAACAGAATTTGCTTAGAGAACGTTCAGATGAGGCGTTCTGCACTTAAATCCACTCGCGTGGTCCCGAGATACCGGAGCCACAGTTATTATTATCCTGTCCAGATACGCACGTGCGTTTCCTCATCACCAGCCTTTCTTTACGTCCCACTGCTGGGCACAGGCCTCCTCTCAGAATGAGAGGGCTTGGGCTATAGTTCCCACACGGGCCCAGTGCGGATCGGGAACTTCACACACATCATTGTATTGCTTCGCAGGAGTGTGCAGGTTTCCTCACGATGTTTTTCTTCACCGAAAAGCTCATGATAAATTACAAATGTGATTCTGCACATAACTTCCGAAAAACTCAGAGGTGCGAGCCGGGGTTGGAACCCACGACCCTCTGCTTGAGAGGCCATAATTTAGGTCAAACCACGCGTAAACTCGCGCGCAGAACGCTTCATCAGAGGCCCGAGTACGGATATTCGAAACCTACGTAACGTAATCGAGTAGTAAACGTTATCGAGAAATTGTATGACGTTTGGAACAGCACCCGCATGTGAGCGTATTCGGAACTGAAATTTAGTATAAGGTTTCTCGATTTCGATACGATAACTTAACGTTACGCAGGATTCGTAAACTTCGTGCTCGGCCTACTGAGAACAGGCTCTTATCGCAATCCCGCTAATTCTGTGCAATTTTCGGGATACAAGTTATTTGATGTTTTTTTTTCTACTTTTCAGGGAATCATTTCTCTAGAAGATAAAAAGATTATTCCTAATCAAATAGCAGGCAACATCTCGCCATCAGCTGGACTCAGCCCTGACAGTGTGGTAGGATTAATTGCAGGTATTGTTAATCTGTACATAATTTCGGCATCGCTAAACTTAACCTCAAATTTACGTTAACAAAAAAACCGGCGAAGTATGAATCTGACTGGCACCCTCGTTGTATCGAACAAATTTGCTGGTATGTAAATAGTCTGTCTACTTATCATGGGAATTGAGTCTCGAAGATTTTCCCCGCTTTTTCCAAGTGTTTTAAGCTAGACATAATGAAAATGGTATATTGACCGCGATTAACTGTTTGCCCGTGATCATGATGCATGTAATTGCATCGAGATATCGGGAGCTCATCAAACCTATAAGGTAATCGCGGTCAATATTGCGTTTCCATTATGTGTAATGCAATTAACCACGAATCATTTTAAACTGTTACCTATTGTTTTAAACTACAAAAAAAATTGTTAGTACTTAAAATATCTAGTTACCTGTCGATGTGGCAAGACTCTTTTTTAACCGACTCCAAAAATAAAAGTAAAACCGCCTTAAAAAAAAAACCTTAGAGAAAAAACGTAAAATAATCCTCTAAAATAATGATTAATAAATAAAATAAAATAAAATGCGTTTATTTCGGACAACAGAAACTAAAGCCTAAAGTTTTATGGCCTAGCACTAAACAGCAGAAATATGAAGTCGGTGCGGTGCGAGCGGAATATTCGTTGAATGAAGCTTTTTTTTTAAGGCGGTTTTACTTTTTTGTTAAAAGATTTTTATTTCACAATTTTATTTAACATTTTCAGAATTATCCTCCAACTCCTAACCGTTAAGGAGTTGTACCTTCCATCATCAGCTCATCAACATAAGATGATGACTACCGGATGCAAATACTTGAATAGCCTTAGAAAATATATGAAACACATTATACGTGCCTATAAAATTTGAGGGTTACCCTCGATTTCCCTGAGATCCCATCATCAGATCATGACTTGGTGACAATGGGACCACCTCGGGAGTATACCCTTTCAAATAAAAAATAAAATTGAAAATCGGTCTACAATTGACGGAGTAATCGATGAACATACATAAAATAAAATAAAAAAAACATACAGTGGAACGTAGAACCTCCTCCTTTTTTTTAAGTCGGTTAAAAAGGAGGAGGTTCTCAATTCTTCGGGATGTTTTTTCTTCTCTTCTTTATTAAATCTTAATTATTTATGTCTGTCTGTATATGTCACAGATCCATAGGTATAAAATGACCCCACTCTGCGTGAATTCTGCTTAGGAGCAGGGCTCTGCTAACACTGGATTTTTTAAAACATTTGGAGAAAAGTAGGAAAAAATCTTCGGAAGTCAAACTACTATTTACATAGGTGTAAGAAACTCTCTGTGAGCGAGTCCGACTCTCACATGACCGTTTTTAACCCCCGATGCAAAAAGAGGGGTGCTAAAAGTTTGACCCGTGTATCTGTGTTGTGCAGTGTGTGTCTGTGTATCTGCGTATCTGTCTGTGGCATTATAGCTCCCGAACGGATGGACCGATTTCGAAGCGGTTTTTCTAATCGAAAGCTAGTTTAACCGAGATGATTCTAAGTTAAGTTTCGTTAAAATCGGATTTTGAAATATTGAACTTTAAAAAAATATTCCGACGAATTGAGAACTTCCTCCTCTTTTTGGAGTCGGTTAAAAATGACAATGCCAGGGGTTTTTCAACTTTAATAACTTGGTTAGGTTAGGTTATCTTTAACTCCCGACGAAAAAAGAGGGGTGTTGCAAGTTTGACCGCTATGTGTGTATGTGTGTCTGTCTGTGGCACCGTAGCTCTTAAACAGTTGAACCGATTTGAATGCGGTTTCTTTATTTGAAAGCCGGTTTTCCAGCGATGGTTCTTAGACGTGTTTCAACCGTTCAGCCGTTTTTGAGTTATAATACTTCGAAATGTCGGGGGGGTTTTTGTCAAGTTCATTTTGTAACGTATCTAAACTGAAAACAAGTTCATTTTGTAACGTATCTAAACTGAAAACAAGTTCATTTTGTAACGTATCTAAACTGAAAACAAGTTCATTTTGTAACGTATCTAAACTGAAAACAAGTTCATTTTGTAACGTATCTAAACTGAAAACAAGTTCATTTTGTAACGTATCTAAACTGAAAACAATTTGCAGAAGGCAAACAAACCGGTTTGCGCCAGTACCCGTGGCTGGTACACTACGCTATCGTAACTTCGAGTTTCCTCTTTACCACGAAGACGGGGTGTGGAGGTTCTCTGATCAGTCCTCGCTTCGTCCTCACTGCAGCCCACTGTCTTGAAGATAACTACAGATCATATAACCAGTGAGTGTCAAAAGTCAATAGGGTAATTGTAATCGACTTTTCCAGTTATTATTTTATTTAACAAAAAAATTGAACGACACGACATGCAAATGACCAAGAGCGGATTTGAAGTAGCTATTACTAAATTAATATGAATACGTGTGGCAAAAAAAAACAAAACGAATGTGACTTATAGGAACAAAAAGGAAAAAAGGATGACGCGGTTTTTTTTTATACTGAGATGCAAGCCTCTTATCAAAGATGTCAAATGTCAGAATAATGTTAAAAGTCGATAGCAAGCATAGAGTCAATTTAATAACATCGATAACTGGAATAGTCGACAAAACTGTAATATTCATTTACACTTACTCAAGCTACATGTTTACGGCGTTTGGCGTCGAAACCTATGGGCCATTGGGGCCAAGTGCGCGTCGCCTATATAAAGATTTGGCGACGCGCCAAAAGCCTACTATTAGGTCAGAGGGCTGGCCACTATTTCGCACAACGTATCAGTGTCGCTATACAGCGGGGAAATACGGCCAGCCTTCTGGCCACCTTGCCCGTTGACGGCGATTTAGGCCAATTTTTTTACCTTAAGGTTAAGTTTTAGCATGTTTGTCTTCGTTTTCATGTTGATGTTTTTTTTTTAATAAAATAACTTACTCAACCCCTGGCTAAAGTCTCGACGGTTCATTAAAACGAACCCAGTATAATTAAACGCGAATCATTTAAAACTATTAATAACAATGGTGTTTGCAGAATCAACGTCTTCTTGGCCGAGTACAACACTGAAACACCTCGTGATTGTGTTGGCAACTCTTGCATCGAAACCGTGATGATGCATCCTGATAAGGTCATCATCCACGAAGCCTTTGTATCTCAACCATACAAGATGATAAACGACATTGCGCTGATGCGCTTAAGAGGATCTGCTCCTTACACAGGTACATCATCATCAGCCTTTTCTGCTGGGCCCAGGCCTCCTTTTAAAATGAGGTATAATTAAAGTCTTAGTCTCATTCAGTCTCAGAATGATACAATAGTAGTTTATGCAACTGCTACATAATGAGGGTCCTTAAAACACGAGTGTATTTTTATGAAACGAGGCGAAGCTGAGTTTCATAATAGGATCACACGAGTGTTTTAAGGCCTAATTACGTGGAGTTGCTTTATCTACACACATATTATAAGTACTCTAAGATGGGTTCAGAAGCCGAAGGCATATATCATACCCATATCGTTATATATATACACATATATCGTTTTTTCGTTTCGTATACAAACATATCGAGCTGTCGTTTCGTAAACTGTTTTTAATGTAAAAAATATATATATATTGCATTATTATTCATACATGTCGGACTGAACTCGACTTATATACGTGAGTGATCCGTTTTATTTCACTGTGATTGTAAATTACGTTGGTTTTCAAATTTGAAACATCGAATTCGATATCGAAAAGTCATTACGACATCGAATTCTACTATTACTTTACTGCTGGTGGTGGAGGAGGTGCTGAGGCTGGCGCTGTCGGCGAGAAGGCGTCGTCGTGCTGCAATGCTGGTCATTTTCTACGGTTTCTGAACGCATTATAGAGGACTTATGATATGTGTGTAGATAAAAATATATTACGTCAATAATATTGTCATTTCGCACGAGTAACCCCGAGTCGTGAGGCGAAGCTCGTGATTCGGGACAAGGGAAAATGATACTTTCAAACTACGTTTTTTAATACATTTGCGAATTCCGCCGGCGTTCTGGAGATCGTAGTCGTGGAGAACCACCGGCTCCTTGGAATAGTCCGTACCAACTTTCCTAATCCTAGTCCTAATGCTGATTAAAATTTTCAGACTACATCCGCCCGATCTGTTTACCGCCTTTCAATATTGACTTACCTAACAATGAAGGAGCTCCTCTCACAATTGCTGGATGGGGCGATACTGGTCGCGGATCATCGCCCATCAAACTAGCTACTCAAGTACAGTTAGTCACTCATGAAAACTGCAAAACCTTCTACAGCCAGTTGAGTCCTGGTCAAATGTGTGCGGCTGGGCGTACCGGACAGGATGCTTGCCCAGGGGATTCCGGAGGTCCAATCATGATGGAGAAGGAAGGCAGTTTCTACCTCGTCGGGGTCATAAGCGGAAAGTCGCTGTCTGCGGCCTGTGGATCGGCGAAGCCGGCGTTCTATACTAATGTGTTTTCGTACAAGAAGTGGATTGAAGATAATATGGATGTTTAAATTATTTTCACATCAAGAGAAAGAATCGCCAATTGTGTAACCATTTTACTATAATAAATATACTTAACTTTAATAAACTACAAGAACTTAACTTAGGTTCTTTCTTTGCACTAGAAGAACTAACTACAACTACTAGGAAGTGTAGAAAGCTAACTGGCTTCTACAGCCATCACTTTTTTACGTCCCACTGCTGGGCACAGGCCTCCTCTCAGAATGAGAGTGCTTGGGCTATAGTTCCCACGCGGGCCCAGTGTGGATTGGGAACTTCATACGCATAATTAAATTGCTTCTTAGGAGTGTGCAGGTTTCCTTACGATGTTTTCCTTCACCGAAAAGCTCATGATAAATTACAAAAGTAATTTCGCACTTAAATTCCGAAAAACTCAGAGGTGCGAGCCGGGGTTTGAACCCACGACTCTCTGCTTGAGAGGCGATAGGTCAAACCACTATCACGGCTTTTCTGTACTTTACTACATAACTCTATCCCGTTGGATCTACGCCATTTAACGGGATAAGAGATAGCCTATGTGTTATTCTGTCGTACAAGATTTTTGCTTGAAAGTTCGTCCGTTCATCCATACATCCTCCCAAACTTTCGAATCCTAACTAATATAATATACAATATTATAATATAATATAATATATATATAATATATTATAAATGCGAAAGTAACTCTGTCTCTCTGTCTTTCTGTTTCTCTGACTGTTTGTTACCTCTTCACGGGAAAACCGCTGCACCAATCTAGTTGAAATTTGGTAGAAAGATAGTTTTAATATTGAGGAATAACATAGGCTGCTTTTTATTCGGGAAAATTATATAGTTCGCGCGGGATAGCGATAATCGAAAACTACGCGGACGAAGTCGCGGGCAACAGCTAGTTCATAATAATTACTTAGTACAACAATGTTTTTGCACTTGCACTTGGTGTGTAGTAAAACATAGTGAAATAAAAGAATAACCTAAAATTCCAAAAGTTTATTAGTTTTTTAATAGAATTTATTTAAAAAAAATTTAAAAATGATAATTTATTTTATATCACATTTTTAACCTTTATTAACCTTATTGTACTAAGAAACGCTAAACCAATTATTATAGGGTTATTTGTAGATGTTTTAAACTTATAAGGTTAGTTTTCAAGTCAATGTGTCAGCGTGTAAGTATCTAATTAAAATATCATTCACAATTTATAATGATTTGCAGGCAATGTTGACAAGCTCTTTTGCAGATAACTTTTACAGTCGTATGGCTCGCTAGCTAGTGTATTAAAAGCCACAATTTTAACTGAAGCTGTGTATGTTAAACATGTGCTAAAGTCACTTAAGGCACGAGTACGAATATTCGAAAGCTGCGTCACGTAAAATCGAATAGTAAACTTTGTCGAGTTTGTATGACGTTCGGAACAGCGCCCGCCCGTGAGCGTATTTGGAATTAAACTATAGTATGAGGTTTCTCGATCTCGATACTATAACCGTAACATTACGCAGAATTGGAAAAGTCGTGCTCGACCCTCTGAATGATGTGTGTAAAATCTAAAATAAAATAAACAAGTACAAAATCAGTTTCAACAAACACACAAAAACAAAAATAGCCGGTCCGGCGGCACGTTCAAAATACATTTTTACAGCAATTAAAGAATACTTACATACATTAACTTACACTTACTTCTAGTTATTACATAAACTTAGAAACTAAAAACAATCACAACCTAATTATTAGTAGTGTATGTCAACAAGTGATTGTGGATGGAATGGTCGAAAGCAGAAAGTTTGACTTTGGGATTTTGTTCGGACTAGTTAAGAGAAAAACATACTAAAAGTCCCACCCCTCCGAGGTGAGCCCTAGGAGGGGGGGGGGACAAAGAAGAACCCGTTTTTTGGTTTTTTGCTTATATCTCGGAAACGATGAGTCATATTTTGTCGTACTACATAAAGAAAGCTAATAAAAATTTCTGCAACTTGGTCGTACATACTTTCTACCTTTTCTCAATCGTTGTCTAGATATGAGCTTCAGAAAACAGTCGTTTTTAAAAAATGTGGTTTTTACCTTACTCATTAGCTTTAACCCTCCTTAATGTAAATGGGATGAAAAAAATCTAAAAATCAGCCCTCTACTCCATGTTTGATGCAACTAGCAAGCCAAGTCACCTACAGAACCTTGACATTTTACTTGGTGGAGGATTCCTCATTCATAAAGTGATTTGGCCAAGAGGAGGCACAGTGGCCACTGTATGTAATACTATCTAAAATTCATAAAGCGTGACTGGACAGGAAAAACGTGTAATGTTATATTCGATGGAGACACCAACTCTGCCAACAGTTCCAAGCCTGAAGAATAAGAGCATAGGTATCGACTAAAAGCAATCTGCCGATATAATATCTGGTATATTTGCAGCTGAGAATACTTAAAATAATGGGCTGTGCACTAATTAACTGAAATTTGTATAACTTTTCAACGGTAGTTAATAATATTAGTATACTTAAAAGTATGGTAAAAAACGCATTTTTGAAAAACGACTGTTTTTCGGAGCTCATATCTAAGATAACGATTGAGAATAGGTAAAAGGTATGTATAACGAAGTTGTAGTAAATTTTACCAGCTTTCATTGTGTAGTACAACAAAATTTGGTATGACGCATCGTTTTCGATAAATTAACAAAAAACCAAAAAACGGGACCTTCTTTGGGCCCCCCACCCTAGGGCTCACCTCCGAGGAGTGGTGACTTTCAGTATGTTAATCCTCTAACTAGTCCAAACAAAGTCCCGAAGTCAAACTTTCTGCTTTCGACCATTCCCTCCACACCCACCTTGTGAGCACTCATTTCCCAGGCTATAGAGTATTTGCGACTGTCAGTTAAACGGGTAAGTATCAAACCCACATTGTTAATGTAGTTTTTTTATTTATTTATTGTGTATCAGCGAAAACTCTAAAATACATACTACATACCAATGACATTACAAATAAAAAGAGGTATTTATATGTCATCAGCGCAGAAAAGGCTACAATTGTAGTCGCTCTAGTCTAAGGTCAAAGTCTGGTCTAAGGTCAACATTAGAGCTTTTGATCGATTAGAGCGTTTAAATGTAATAAAAAATGAACTTTAGAGCAAATAGATTTATAGCAAGTTAATCATTAAAGGGAATTATGTAATTTAGACGAAGCGTTTTTTTAGAGCAAATCAATTTTTGGTCTATTAGAACACAAAATAAAGAAAAATATCGAAGTTTATGGCCATTAATTTTATAGAGAATTATAAAAACAAAACTTTTCAGGGATGTTCACTTAAAATTAATAATAAAGACCAAGTGCGGGTAGTTCGAGGAACCCGTGCAGCTAGGAGATGTTGATACCCGCCTCTTCAGTCCCTTCGAGACCATGGACGCAACGTCGCGTCCGAAACGTCGAGACATTTAAATTCAAATTCAAATATATATATTTTACGCGATTAAGTCCCGAGTATCATGATAATTGTGATAGTGTTCACTTAGACTCAGTCAACCCATGGCAGTTCAATTGCAGCAATCATGGCAGTTGACAGTTCAATAAAATGTATCCTGTAATTCTTACTGGTCAAAAGGAAGACTGTAAATTTATGTTTTATTCGAAGCTAAACAGAAGTCGGATTTATAGAAACTTTATCCGTTTTTTCTTTCCAAATTACTGTCACAATGGCTGGACATAAAACGCAGGGTTCGCCAAATACAATTTTGTTCAGACCGGTCTTCCTAACGACCCCATTGCTTGCCTCCAGATCACTTTAAATGCAAAGCCTTATTTTATTACAAACAGTTGCTTAGTCAAACTTATAACTTCAAGTAATAAGGTAATGTGTAAAAGATCATGCCTTAGGGAATTAAAATTGAATATAGTTTGAGATGCTTCACAATTTGTCAATTTAGTTGAAAGCATTAAAATTTAGTGAAGATGAAAGGAGATGAGAAAGACGTGAGAAATTATTTCCAGAAATAACTCGTTTGTGATATTATTTAGAAGCATTATTGAAAAATTTTAAAATTGCGAAACTCACTAACCGGCAAAGTTAGATAAAATAGTGACAGTAGAAAAAATATTTACAGCAATAAATAGGTCATCATGATATTTTTATAAGTTAAAACTTTTATAAAAAAATGTACATTTAATGTCAATATCTTGTCAATTATAAATATAAAGGCTTTTTTGGTTATCAAATATCCAAATGTGAGAAAAAGCATAATTGTGAAATAAACATCTCTGTTACCTACACTATTTTTTTACAAACAAACCACTCATCGTCATCCACTCCGTTAAATTTGAAGGTCCTTAAGATAAGATAAGATAAAATTGCAAAATTGAACATTTCCTTACAAACACTAATAACAATATCGGTCTTAAATCTAAAATAAAGCACAGCTCACCGTCTGTTTTAATCGATACTGATAATTACTTACTTACAAACGAGCATTAACAAATGAAAATTGGATCGTTGCAGATTTGGCACTAAATCTACCACGATCCAATTTTCATTTTACTCTGAACTTACACCGCACCGATGTTCAACAAGAAATAGAAGCTTGGCGGGACAGGAAAGAAGTCAACAGGACCACATTATCAATTTTATAGATTCTTTAGTCCGGACTAAATTGCCGCAAAGGAATAAAATTTGAATCCGCAAAATGGAACGCATTATGCATTTCCCAGGCTAATGCAATCAGCGGTGGCGTCCTACCGCTAAGTAGCTCGTTCTGGCTGCGTCGAAGCCGCGTTAGGATGAATCATGCCGAGGACTACCATCGTATACAACTGACCGTCACCGTGATCACACCAGTCTGGGATACGCTTCATCAGTTAACAGTTAGTCTTACAGACTTAAAGTTTGATTAATACTTGGAACAACAGTGGCATTAATTCCAAGCGTACTTGTACCGTATTTCGAGATCATGTTACTGATGGAGACGTAAGAACCAGCGAAGAGAGCAATAAGAGAGATCATCCCGATAAAGATGTTCTTCCAAAGAATCCAGTTGAACCTTCCAAGTCCTCGGTCCCAGTTGTGAACGGTGTCCACGATGGCTGGAGTGAGGAGACCCAGGCTTGAGAGGAAGATGGCACCACAGAGGCTGATGAACAACTCCAAGTTTGGGAAGGCTGCGGCTAGGGCCACTGAAAATAAGAAACAGGAAATTAATTTAATAACTACCTAAATATCATGGGACAGTTCACACAAATTGACTTAGTCCCGAACTAGGCAAAGCCTGTACTATGGATACTAGACAACGGACAAACATACTTATATAAATAAATACATACGTAAATACATATTAAACATCCAAGACCCGAGAACAAAGTAAACATTCGTATTCATCATACAAACATTTGCCCCGACCGGGGATCGAACCCGGGGTGTCAAGCTTCATAGTCAGGGTCTCTAACCACTAGGCTACCCGGTCGTCTAGTCGTCCGGTTTTAAGTACCTAAGTATAACAATTTTGAGACTGGGTTTAACAATGATAATATATTACATTTATTATTTGAAATGGAGTTAAAGTTTTAATCGTGTGTCTACTAGTTACAGAGCTCTTTATTTGGTTCGTCTCGGATTTTGTACTTCAATCAAAAGTCAGATAAAAATAGCGAGCAAACCTGGAAACCCTAAGGCAATTAATGTCCAAACAGGTATATTATTTTTAAACTTACAAAAGAGGACCAATTTAGATTGCCAAATATAATCACTGAATATATTCCAAAGTCGTTGTAATTGTTTGAAATAAGACCTAATTGTCTGACCCGGTTTGGAGGGCAAGCTTTGTTATTTGTTCGTAGGGTGTTACAAGAACCATTCGGAACACAAGGCTTCTTTGTCCTTCGTTAATGTAAGCTATTGTTCAAGGTACATGAAAGGTGAAGATAAATGAAATGAAATATTTTTATTCCGGAAATGGCTTCCATAGTCAATTGATTACAAAATAAAATAAAATAAAATAAAACAACGAGTAGGTGTGACTATTTCGGGCACCCTGGTCCTGTGATGACTGGCTTATGGTAGCCCCTCCAGCGCTCGTGTATCGGGCTCGCGTCCCACTCGCTCCCCGCCATGAGCAGTGAGTTGGAAGAGGCATACACTGCCTTTCTGGCGGTATTTTTTTATACACCTTTAAACAGTTGAATTCGAAACGAAAATATACCGCCATGGCTTGATCTCTCTTACTTGTTAAGCCAAAAAGACACAATGACATAATGCATAATGACGTTTAGAGATTTTAGATGTTTTACATAACATAATAATAATGTAGGTAAAAGAAAAAAAAACATAATAAGAAACCAACTACTGCGAAAGTTTTACCATGTGATTATAGTCGAAATAAACAAAAACGTAATCACGGGAAAGCCGTAGAATTAAAAATAAATGGGGAAAAAATACAAAATGATATTTCATTTGAGATCAAGAAAAAAATCACACGCATGCCTTATAGAAACAACCTATTTCTGTAGGAACAGTTTCCGTAAAAACGGTATGCAAAAGAAAAAGGCTACCTACTTATAAATGTTTTGAAAATAAAATAATTCTTACCTGAGCCAACAACGGCAGTGGTACGAATGGAAATTTGCGTGAATTCATGAAATCTGACAGATATTTTGTCGTGGATCTGTCGCCAGATCATCTCCATAGGCACGTAGAACTGGAGGCTATAGGTGAAGAGAATGGCGAGGGCCATGAGGATCTTGGCGACTTGGGCTAAGCTGAAATAACAAAAAATATATTTACACTCGTGTGGATACGAGGAGATAAAGATAAATACCTACAGATAAAAAACAACACAATATCTTCGGAGTTACGAAAAAAAAAATCACGGACAATTTGTGGATGCGAATGAATAATAATTGATAAAGGCTTGATAAAGGCTTCATAGTAGGAAAATCTTGTAAGCTTGCAGATGAATTTCGAATCGATTTCCGACTACAGTTAAATTTTAAGGTAGCATCATTTAAATCTTGGACAATAGTAATAGCAATAAGCCCCTACAATGTTATACAACTCGTACGATAGGTATTGGTTTTTTTTGTTCATTATATTATGGGATAGCGTGTGACCACAATCAAGCTTTATAGTAAAGTGAAGATGCCCATTTATTCGCTAACTCGTCATGAGTGTTATGTTTAATGTGACGTAAAAAGCTACATAAGAATTACACCCAAAATAATACTCACATCTCGTCTTGCGGCAGATTCAGCGTAACACTGCCCCTCACTTCATCACCATATTTGATGTAGCCAAAGAACCCAACGATGCCGTAGAGAGAGATGACGATTGTCATCGCGACGTTCAGTACTCCTGGACAGCCGAGGAACTGCTGGGGCTTTTCCATCTCGTTTTCGACTGGCATGACCACGCCAATCCCTTCCATTGCGAATATTACAGTACTGGAAAGAAAGGTTGCAGTTCCTTAGAAGATACATAGCCATATTGATCGTGTTTAAAAAACCTTCACTAGGTACTTTACATTTACAACAATGATATTTATTAGCAAATGCTAATATTTTATGTTGAAGGAGATTACAAAAAACAGACAAGGTAGACAATAGAAGGTTTTATCGCTTAAAAGCGATCTCTTCCAGACAGTCAAATAGGTACAGGAACCAAGATGCAGACGATAATTAAGATTGCATGTTAGGAGAAACGGAAAATGAACATAGCAATAAAATAAATTGTAATACCAACATGAATATACATTACACATACACTACTTACACAAAATATAACGTGTGAAACTGACAAAAGGCCATAGGTGAAACAGATTATAAAAAGCATAATATATAACAGAAATAAATACGAGTAAGAATATAGAGAAGGCCCGACGAAGAGAAACCAAGAAAGACGAATTGGACTTATAAACCGCAGAAAGTCATTCCTGTTTTCTCCCATACACCCCACGACATTGTTAGTTGAATTGTCTCGTCGAATCTACGAGAAATGCCAAGTTTTATTACTTTTGGGGTTAATTTATCTTTAGTTCGTTTGCTAAGTCCAGCCACTCCAAACCTCATCAAACTGTGGACATACTGTTGGTCATAATTTAAAAATCACCGATACGGGAATCAATTTTCAAAAGCAATTCATCCATTCTAACTAAACCAGGAATTCCCGAACGGTCCCATCTTATAATGATTAGCCTGACAGAGTCTAAAAACGGTGGTTCAACTCATCTTAATCGGTCAGGGAACTCGAAATTCTCGTAACAATTATGGTAATTTCAAGTTTGATGGAATGTGTAATTACCTACTTGCCGATTAATTTTTGCAAATTAAGTTGTTTAGTCTAAATCTCTGGGAAGGTTAATGTTATAATAATATTATATTTTAATCGTATTAGTATTTATAAATTAGTAATCGTGTTCTAACTGAGGGAGACTGATAAGTAAAGGGTGACAAATTATAATAATTATGGCCGTAAACCTTTTAATGAACATGAGCTATGCCTAATTTTATTATCTTCTTTGAATACAGATTGGTGTGTTCTTTGGAGATAACAATTAAAGCCTTCACTTTCTGCTGTGTACAGTGTATAGGCTTGTTAATTTTTCGATATTTGCTTCGCGTAACAATCATCATAATCAATGGAGTTTCCATACACAAGAAAATATCCAATAGCATAGCATCGCTGTCAGCGGGACAAAACAGGTGTACTTAGAAGAATAATAGGGTGAAATTGGAACAGCGTGCCATATATTTTGTCTATGATTTTGTACGAGGTGATAAGTAGGTCCTTGTATATAAAATGTTATTGATCATAATAATGGTCAGTCGGGTGCAATGGCATGACATTGACAGACTTGCCCCGAAATCTATACCAAGTGAGCAAATCTGCCCTGTCTTTTATTACAAGTTCCACAATAACGAACTTCTGCATTTTAGAAAGTGAAAAATGTGTAAACTTACCTAATAAACAACGGCCATTGGGTCACTGGAGCTACCACTATCCTCTCCTTAGGGTGAGGCAATCCGTTGAAGATGTAATACATCGTAATTGCGAAACAAATGACGAGTAGTACGTTGGCAATGGCTGAGAAAGGCACCAGCCATTTGAGGTTCCTTATCTGGCAGATGAGGACTAATGGGACCAGAGTGAGAGCGCAGTAGGTCTCCACTGAAAGTTTGTAGTTTGGCATGTATTCGTCTAAGACCTGAAAAGAGAACGCTTCATCAAAACTTCATCATCATATCAGTTGAAAGACGTCTACTGCAGGACATAGGCCTTCCCCAAGGATCTCTACGACGATTGGTCTTGTGCTACCCACAGTCAATGGATTCTCGCGATATTCACCAGCAAAAATAAAGAATATTATGTCTTTAGTAGTGGTGGCTTTGGTTGAGCAAATTTTTACAGAAATAGAAAGACCGAAGAAGAACGAAGTTAAAGGAGATGTCCAAGTAGGTGCAACAGGTCTACATTGCCATTCAGCGGGGTAATGCTGCTGGTATTATGGTGACCTTTGAGCCGGGTGCGATGCGGGGTGGGAGTTTTAGGTTAGGGTTTTTGATGAAGCATGTTGCTGATGATATTTTGAAATTTAGGTTAAGCGAGTTGACGAGGCCTGTTGCTGATGTATATAAATGTAAATTCTCTTAACATGACATAGTAGTTATTGATTTGAAATAGCTATATTTTTTCTTAACCTCTCACTTTCTCCAGATATCCATTGATATTTTACGTCAGGTTTATGCCAGATACCTATAATGTAAATTAAGACTGATAAAAGCCGCGGTACTAACTGTCCGCCAACATAATATTTAATATTGTTAAAGTTCACATAGATTAACTTTTTACAACTAAATATTTCCACTGCATTATGCTACTAATTATACGTCGACGGATACTTTACATCGCTGTAATGCGTATTTGCAAATGTTTCGGAGTTAATAACGGTATTCATTTTGTTGCAAACCAACTGAGTTTGAATTGAAATTTGTAAATGGAAGGTTTTTTAACTTTGTGTTGATTCTAATATTGTCTACCTCATGATTTCAATGGAATAAATCTTTTGTATTTACATATTCCCACTTTTCTTTTTTATTAAAATCTATTGTTATACTACAGACAACCCAGTAAAATATGACTAATTATCATGATACTTGGGACTTAATCACGTAAAAATATTTAAATACCTCGACGTTTCGGACGCGACGTTCGAGACCATGGACGCAACGACGCGTCGGAAACGTCGAGGTATTTAATAGTAGTTTATGCAACTGCTAGATAATGAGTGTTTTAAGGCCTAATTATGTACAGTTGCATACATTACTTTATCTACACACATATTATAAGTACTCTAAGATGGGTTCAGAAGCCGAAGACATATATCATACCCATATCTGTCACGAATTTGACTGTTTTTTTTTAATCATAGACAAACATACCGAGCTGACGTTTCGTGAACTGTTTTTTTTTTTTGTAAAAAAAATAAAAAATATATCACATTATTAATTATACATGTCGGACTGAACTCGACTTATATACGTGAGTGATCCGTTTTATTTCACTATGATTGTAAATTACGTTGGTTGTCAAATTCGGTACATCGAATTCGATATCGATATCGTAATGACTATTACTTTACTGCTGGACCTTTACGTGATTAAGTCCCGAGTAGGTATCATGGTAATGTTTGTGTGAAAATCGTGAAAGCTTAAATCAATAAAAATATGACTAAATACTGGAATCGAACCCAGATCTGTGACATGCCGGGTCACGTGCCACACCATTACACCAACGTTAGTACTATTCCCGGGGTCAGTCATATTTTTCTGGTTTCCGAGTGTTCTTGTTTAAAAGTATTGCTTACCTCTTTGAAGTTCTCGGCGATGAAAACTATGTAGACACACAAAGCTGCTAAGTATGTAGTGGTTAAAGCGTAGTCTACGAAGGTTCTGAAATGAAGAAAACATACTCTTTAAACTACGTTGCATGTATTAGCAAAAAACATAATATACTAACGTAAATAGAAACGACACTGACGCATGTGTGGAGTAAACGACCTGTGTAAACGACTCGTGGCTATGTGTGAAAGCGGACCGCGGCCCGCTGAGACGCAAGGGCTGGTATTAGCTACATAGAAATGAATACGAATGATAGTATCTAATAGTACTGTAAGCAGTATTACGAACTATTGAATAAATTGTCTTTTATTTAATTTTTTAATGTGTTTCCTATATGAATGGCCTGAGACCGCTAAAAACAAATAATCTCCTCACCCGCGGTCACACATATATGTAAGATGGCTACGTCTATGCGACAAGTGTATGTCTTCATGTAACACCTCCCCCATAACTGGGGGGCTAGCACGCGTGCCATTTTGTCGCTTGTCGCTCATTGCGTCCTTCACTGATTCCATCACTATGAAAGGGACGCACTGCGCGACAAGCGACAAAATGGCACGCCGTGCTACATGTGCTGATACACGAATCAACACAAATCAACACAGACCCACCTATTACCACCACCACTACACTATACGCAGACGCGTTTCGTAACTCTCTACGAGCCCTAACATACACACTTCACGAACAGTAAGTACTTAGAAATAGCACGACCGTGAAGGTTACGACTTTATTAGACTGATAGTTCATACATTTAAATGCTATAAGGTAATAGTAGTTTATGCAACTGCTACATAATGAGGGTTCTTAAAACACGAGTGCGTTTTTATGAAACGAGGCGAAGCTGAGTTTCATAATAGGATCACACGAGTGTTTTAAGGCCTAATTATGTGGAGTTGCATACATTACTTTATCTACACACATATTATAAGTACTCTAAGATGGGTCCAGAAGCCGAAGGCATATCATACCCATACCTGTCACGATTTTGAGTGTTTTTTTTTTATCATAGACAAACATACCGAGCTGACGTTTCGTAAACTGTTTTTTTTATTGTAAATTATCACATTATTATTTACACATGTCGCATTGAACTCGACTTACATACGTGAGTGATCCGTTTTATTTCACTATGATTGTAAATTAAGTTGGTTTTCAAATTTGTAACATCGAACTCGATACCAAAAAGTCATTACGACATCGAATTCGATGTCGTAATGACTATTACTTTACTGCTGTTGGTGGTCGGCGGGGGCGGGCAGCGAGAAGGCGACGTCGTGCTGCAAAGCTGGTCATTTTCTACGGTTTCTGAACGCATTATAGAGGACTTGTGATATGTGTGTAGATAAAAGTATTGTTTCTAACACCTGGACTCATGCTAAACGACGCACTAAAAAGTAGTACCAACTTGTACAAGCCCAATTTCAAAGCTAAATACCGTGGTAAAGCTAAAACGTGCTCCCACTTACTTCTATCGGGTACATTAGTCTATTTTGAACAGACGAAAATTGATTGAATTGATTGATTGTGATTGTGTGCGTGTTTTGGGATTCGTGTGAGAGTTCTGTTTTAATTATAGTTTGTTGGAACGTAACAAACAAAATATTGACATGAGCCTAGCCGTGTGCTATACGTGTGTACCTCGTCCTTATCGAGAAGTAGCAGTAGTGCAAAGATACATAAGCTCTGGGCACAGGCCTCCTCTCAGCATGAGAGGGGATGTGCCCGCCAGTGGGACGTAAAAAAAAGGCCGGTGATAAAGATAGATACATAAGCTAGAGATTAGTATTGTTAGTCTTTGCTCTATGTAACTAGATGTGCAATGTTAATAATGTTAACTTTGGGTCCATGGGGTCCCAGCGCTTACAAGCTTATTTCTGAGTTACAAAAGCGCTTAGTTGATGCAACTTGTGACCAAAGGGCTGGCAGTTTTCTCTCTCAAAGAATCAGCATCGCTATTCAGCGAGGCAACGCTGCCAGCCTTTTGGGCACCATGCCACGGGGGCCTTATTTAGATTTAATTTAGTTTTAAGTTGTAGTTTATTTAGTTTAAGCTTAGATTTAATGTCATTGTAAATTGCTTTTATTATGTAAATAAAGTAGATAATACATTCTCGATGAAGAAGTAATTTAATTAGTTACAATCTTGGCTTTTCAGCGCATTTGCAAGTCGGTCTTTATAACTTTAAATTGCTTGAAGTTGTAATTTAATTAAACTGGCAGTTACGTGTTGAAATAGTTTCATTACACAATAGAAATGCTCCTTTTAACTCGAGTGCCTTTAGCAGTGAATCTTTTTGCATTCGTTGGTAGAACGTCTCTGAATATTTTTATTAAAGATAATATAGGACACTACAGAAAGTACACACTTCCTTCCTTCAAGAAATGTTGGTAAAGAGAACACGAGTACTTATTGAGTAAAAAAATACTCGATCGCAACGCAAATTCGGTCTGTTTCCCCGTGCTACCAGCTACCACCACCACACACACAAGCGCATTCAAGTATCCAAATACAATCAAAAGTCACACGCATGCATTAGTTGCAATTATTTCATACATTATTTTATTTTTACTTAAATACAGATGTAACAGCTGAATTGAATTCTCTCTTTGTGTACACACACACTTGTACTATTATCTATTCTGTGACCTAATTGAACACACTTCTCCCGTTTTTAATTCAAGTGGCTTCGTTAACAAAAACCACGTGCATCAATTTCTTACTAAGTTAACCGTTCATTATTTTTCCACCGGACCAGTTTTCTTATACACGGTGAAAAATCTTGCTGAAACTTTTACAAATAACTCACCGTCAAACTTAAGTACCCACATTTCAAGTTTGATATTTTAAAGGAGAGTCAAACTTTTGACGTTAAAAACTTGTTGAATTAGTTTTTTACTCCCACGTAACAAACTGTGACTTTGTCATCATTACTTACCTCATAATTACTGCGCAGATTACAAATTTAAAACTAACTATTGGTACCTACGTGTGCTTCTGATAATTAACATGCTTGAACATTTTCAACCTTTGATTTATTCATTTATCTAAACACGTCCACTATTGTGCGTTTAGAAACCGTAGGTAATGACCATCATTGCGACAGTCAATTTTCGTCTTCAAAAACCAATACAGTTTAAATAAAAATAGGCCTCAATTAAAAAAAAATAGTCGATACCTACGAAACGTCAGCTCGAAAATACATTTGTCTATGATTAAATAAAAAAAAACCAACTACGCGACAGGTTTATTATGTCTTCGGCTTCTGAACCCATCTTAGAGTATACTATACATAGGTGTGTTGATAAAGTAATGTACCTATTGCAACTCTACATAGGTATTTAGACCCTAATTATGTACTTGCATAAACTACTGTTATATTAATGGGTGGATAAAGTGTGATTTGTGATTGTGGTACTAGATAGAGCGACGACCAGGTAAAGATCGCGGGACCGCGGTGGACGCGGAAAGCACAAGACCGGTCTGAGTGGAGAGCCTTGAGGGAGGCTTATGTCCAGTAGTGGACGTCTTTCGGCTGACATGGTGATATTAATGGATACAACCATAATTAATTTTACCTCGCAAAGTTAGCCCACGGCCGTAACCTCCGCGGTCCATATTCAAAGGCCGCGCCACAAGTCTCAGCGAAACCCATGGAAGGTTTCTTGGCGTCCACACAAACCTCTTGTGATGTTCGCACCTGGAATCAAATAGGTAAGGGATAATCATTTTATTTATTTCCTGAAGTACAAGTACAGATACATTATTATCGCGTTCGCGTACGCGCCTGAATTACTATAGGCAAATTGGCAGCACTACTAGTGGCACGTATCGACAACAACCAATTCTCCTACTACTTGAAACTTTAACGCAAACGCGTTCGAGACGTATTTTTTCGCAGTTGATTAAGGCTGGTGATGATACTCACCAAAACATAAACACAATGTGTGCAAATGAACCCAATGATGATGGTGCCAAGTGCTCCTGCTGCCAGGCCCGCATTCTTGAAGGCAGCAGGCATCGCCAGGATCCCAGAGCCGAGGGAAGACTTCAGCAAGTGCACCGTGGAACCTATCGTCCTGATAAAATAGAAGAATGTACAGTTAATCCTCTGTGGAGCTACAATACCATCAGCTTTAAAATTGTCAGATTTCAATGACAATCGGTGTCAACTGCTGAGTTGAAGAGCTTTTGTTTCATCGCGCTTCATATTGTCACAGAAATGTAGTTCGAACTGTCATATAAAACTGACAATTGTAAAAATGGTGAAATAGGGGCCAGGCAGTTTGCTTCATCCTTCCTAATGCGAACTGCTGAGGAATAGAATTCGCTCCCATCGTCTGCATTTCCGGAAAGATGCATCCTAGGGCTCTTCAAGGCTCGAGTGAATAGACTGTTACTGAACCAGTGAGTCATACCTTTGGGGTCATCTGCACCTTCCATCAAGTGAGATAGGGGTCAATCACTGGTCAGTTTATAGTGAAAAAAAAGCCGGCCAAGTGCGAGTCGGATTCGTGCACCGAGTTTCCGTACAAAGATTTTTCCCGCTTTTCCCTAGATGTTTTATGTTGTCCAGTGTTAGCAGAGCCCTGCTCCTAAGCAAAATGTACGCAGTGTTGGGTCATTTTATATTGGACTGTGACATAATACATATACAGACATTAGAATTTCATATTTTTGGATTTTTATGAGTGGTTGTGCTATAAGAGCTACTTTCATATCAAATTTCAAGTTTCTTTAGGTTTTGACTTAGAAGTTTGATTTATTCAGACAGACAGACAACAAAAAGTGATCCGCACCTCAAAAGTAAAAATGGAACCCCTTAAAAATTAAAAACGTCATAAAGACCATGCTTCTAAAAAGTCCAGTTAAGGTAAAAACCACAGAACTCTATCGGGAAGCAGGAAATAATGTATGTATTTCGCGTAACAAAAAGAAGAACTGATACATAAATTTCCGACCGCTTTCCTGTGTGTGACGTTAGGTTTTAGAAACAAAATAACCTTGTTGAAGCCGTGATAGCCTAGCGGTTTGACGTATCGCCTCTGAAGCAGAGGGTCGAGGGTTCAAACCCCGGCTCGCACCTCTAAAATTTTCGGAACTTATGTGCGAAATTACATTTGTAATTTATCATGAGCTTTTCGGTGAAGGAAAACCTGCACACTCGTGTGAAGTTCCCAATACGTACTGGGCCCGTATGGGAACTATAGCCCAAGCCCTCTCATTCTTAGAGGAGGCCTGTGCCCAGCAGTGGGACGTAAATAGGCTGATGATGATGATGAACCTTGTTGAACTGCTCAAACGCCACCACAAAAGTTGGAGCTGTTAATCGAGGTATTTCCTCACAAAATTACACTCGTGACGTCAAAATACAGGCAAAATATTAAGTACACGCTCGGTTACGATACAAATCGATGGAGTTTTTCCTTCTATCCTGATAAAGTTATGGGTAAAAACCGATCACTAAGGGAAAACCAATAGGAAGCTCTGCTTAATTGGCGATAAAATTCCTAGAGGCTGGCTACTGACAGTTGACCTTGCAAAACGGCGGCCATTATGAAAAATCTTCAGTTGGCAACACTTTGTATGCAAAGCAATAACAGTTTTGATACTGTTGCATTTTCACTTAATCAGTAGTTTAAAAATTTGATACAGTCGACTTGCAAGAATCTCTTCCAAAAATCAAGCAAAGTAGTAAAAGGTGACTCAAGAGATAAAATAAACTGATTAAGAATAAAATATTTTTTTTTTATTACTAATTAAAAACTGACTAGCGGTTGATTCCTATCACCCGATGGTAAGTGGAGATGAGGCCAAAAGTGTAGACCACTGGTTCAGTAAAAAAGTAAAACCGCCTTCAAAAAAAAACCTTAGAAAAAAAACGTAAAATAATCCTCTAAAATAATGATAAATAAATAAAATAAAATAAAATGCGTTTATTTCGGACAACAGAAACGAAAGCCTAAAGTTTTATGGCCTAGCACTAAGCAGCAGAAATATGATTTCGATGCGGTGCGAGCGGAAAATTCTTTGAATGAATTCAATTCTGTTATCCGAAATAAACGCATTTTATTTTATTTTATTTATTTATCATTATTTTAGAGGATTATTTTACGTTTTTTTTTCTAAGGTTTTTTTTTAAAAGTGGTTTTACTTTATTGTTAAAAGATTTTTATTTCACAATTTTACGTTGATTTAACATTTCCAGAATTATCCTCCAGCTCCTAACCGTTAAGGAGTTGTACCTTCCATCATCAGCTCATCAACATAAGATGATGACTACCGGACGCAAATACTTGAATGGCCTTAGAAAATATATGAAACACATGATACGTACCTATAAAATTTGAGGGTTACCCTCGATTTCCCTGAGATCCCATCATCAGATCATGACTTGGTGACAATGGGACCACCTCAGGAGTATACCCTTTCAAATAAAAAATAAAATAAAATCGGTTTACAATTGACGGAGTAATCGATGAATATGCATAAAAAAAAACATACAGTGGAACATCATAGAACCTCCTCCTTTTTTTGAAGTCGGTTAAAAAGCAGGAATTAGGTAACCAGATTTAATGCCATATCACGACCAAGATAATTTGGCAGCAGCAGCATTTGTTAATTATGACATTTGACGAAATGTTGCCGTCTAAATATCCACTAGGGTCGACTTTCGATAGCCATACTCTGTATCATTGTAAGGGAGATTGAACGATACAATACCATATAAGAACTCTTTATGGAACACCATATATGTATAACGAACAAAACAAAAAGTTAAAAACACAACACAAGATAGCAATGGGCGGCTTTAACGTTTTTGTTTTAAAGCTCAAAATTCCTGTTAGCACGTTCGTCGGCGGTAAGTGGCTATAGCCGTTATAACAATAGAGATTCTATTGTGTTAGGTTTACCGCCGGCGACAGCATTAAATTTTAATTAATTGAAACAAACACAATCTGGGATGTTTACCTGTCAACAATTGCGGTTGACTAAATAAACAACTACAATCTAGCCATATTTTGATGAAACTGTTCAGTGACCCCGCGCGCTTCATTAATTTATTTGGTAATTACATTATCTCGACTGGCAAATTTCTAGACTTCTTATTAGTAAAAACAAAATGATAGAAGTGAAAAATTATTCACACGTGGATTTATGACACATTGAAACGGCGTAAAGTCGGGATTAAAATTATGAAAATTTAAGTACCTACGTGATTAACTAAAAATACGCCTTTACTTACAGACTAACCTAACCTAAGACAATTAAAAACATTTAAACTACATAATTTAAGCGTAAATAAGCGGCGGGATATAGAGAGTAAGATGTTGTTAGCGATCCAAACGGACTTTACACAAGGCACTAGCACCCGCAGAATCATCTTTATGACGAAGATTATTATAATCATCATGAATATTTAATACCATACTTACGAATTCGGATGCGAAACATTTCTGTGCTCAAACGGATTGTATGCCTTCTCATTGACGACTTCTTTCGAGCCCAAACTTAACGTCGATTGAAAGCCAGGGTTGCCAGCTAAGTCCGCCCTGAAATCATGTAAATAATGATAATAATAATACAAAAATTATTTCAGATATTTCGCATCATCCATATTGGCACAGTGTAAAGAGCTTATACCTACCAGTGGTCCGACGTCTTTGATATTTGCGTAAATGCCGACACCGCAACCGCATGGCCCAAGCACCAAGGAGGGCGAAAGTTCCTAACTAATCGGGCAGTGGCGGCGTATGCAAGGGGGCTCGCCCTGCCCGCCCCGCACCCCGCACCCCCCCCGCACGATTGCCCTGTCTAGAGCCTTTCGTCGGACGACTGTATAGACTATGATATTGGTTAGTAGGTACATTTAGTGCTTAACTCCTATATTAGTATGTATACACAACTACTTAATTAATTAATTTAACAACACCGATAATTTTACACACGATAATGCCTCAACAGAGGACTGTCATATCGTTGCCCGAGCGTCCTCAAGATGCCGTTGCTGCTACCGCGCACACGATGGAGAAGAGAGGCGACTTTCTTTCTCATAATAGCGTGAAAGCCGTCTGTCCGCGCCGCAACAAACATCCCAGACGCGCTGCAGTGGCGCGGTAGCCCTAACAGCATCCTGAGGGCGTTGTTGTACTGTGTATACAGTTCAAGGCGTTGTAAGCTTGTTTCGTGTACCGACACCACAGACCGCTGGAATAGAAACAGGTACAGTATGCTCTAAAGTAAAGTGTCGTACAAATTAATTTCATGGTCTAATTCTTCCACTCGTTAGGGGGACAGGGGATTTCTAAAATGCATGCCGTACATTTTCATTTCAAAGTTCAATATTTCAAAAACAGGAGAACCGATTTTTATGAAACTCAGCTTCAAATCACCGCTAAAAACCAGCTTTCATGAAAAACCACATCTAAATCGGTTCACCCGTTTAAGAGCTACGCTACGGTACGGTGTACACACACACACATAGCAGTCTAACTTTTGTAACACCTCCCCTTTTCGTCGGGATTCTAATAATTGTCACCCAGCTTATCATTAATTTGTATTTAAGATTGAAGATGTTAACTACTGGGGTAGTGTCGAGCACTAGGGTATTTATCTTAGACAACATTTTGTATACTCACGTTGAGTTGAAATTGTCCAATATTATGGTCGATTTTTTTTCGTCTTTACCCATGTTGTAGTTGTTTCTGAAACAAAAAAAACAATTGAAGAAAAAGCACAGTAGTTTATAGATAGTAATATTATACCCCGGCGAACTTCGTACTTACAGGGCCGTGTTTTATAAAGCTACAAGTTACAATTTACAAGCGAAAGTCTCATTCTATCACCTTTTATTAGAAAGAGACTCCCGCTTGTAAATTGTAATTTGTAGCTTTATAAAACACGACGCAGGTCTTATGTAAGTACTAGGTTTACGTCCCGCGGCTTTGCCCCCGTGAAATATTTCAAAATGGGCTAGTTTGATATTCCGTGGGAATTTCGAAAAATCCCTTCTTAGTGCACCTCTAGGATACTCAAGGTATATGTTTGCCAAATTTCAAGTCTCTATGTCCAGTGGTTTAGGATGTGCGTTGTCAGTCAGTCAGTCACGGTACTGTTTTATAGGTATAGATGAGAACATGAGTTTCTTCATATATTTTTTTGGTCAATTTTCCCCTTAGTTACGAGTATTCTGGGTGGAGACAAATGCAAGAAATCAAAATTATTATAAAAATCTGGGTTCTCTGTCGTATGCCTAAATTTAAATTTTCATAATTGTATCACTTGCCATAACGTTCATTTGTCCAAAAGGTGTTCTTTAGAATTGTTATAAACTAAATCTAACCTACCCTATTCGGCTCTATACGATGGCATTTAAATATATCTGAAAGGCTTACGGTTTCAGAAAAAAAAACCACTTTCGTTCTACGGTTACGGCAATTCAAATTCGGGTAAACTAGGGATGCGAAAAATCTGTTCAGCCGTTCATGAGTTATAAAAAAAACTTCGGACGAATTGAAAACCTACTCTCTGTTAAGTATGGCTTAATTGGTGGAGCGTGGTGCGTATTACTGAGGTTGCTGGTTCAAATCCAGCTGCCTATAATATTTTTTTGCGCATTATCATTGTAATGTTGGATAAAAAGACAACAAAGTGATCAGACAAAGATATCAGTGATGAAATCAGGGTTCCGTTTTTCCTTTTGAGGTACATAACCTTAAAAACGAACTATAATCGAATTTAAACCACTAGATCACCAGTGTTTTTGAAGATACTCTGCCTACAACATGATATTGGCAATTTTTTTTTACTATTTTATGTATAAACATAAAACACTTTGAATGTAATGGAACGGAAAATATAATATTGTTTTAGTGTAGGTTGGAAGAGGTAAAGATATTATATACGAATGGATAAAAAACAGTAGGTACTACGATAAAGTCGGAGGTGACAATAGCAGTTTATGCAACTTTTACATAATGGGGGTCCTTAAAACACTAGTGTGGTTTTATGAAACGAGGTGAAGCTGAGTTTCATAATAGGATCAAACGAGTGTTTTTAAGGCCTAACTATGTAGAGCTGCATACATTCCTTGTCTTTATCTACACACATAATTATTATGCTCTGTACTCTGAAATTAGTACTCTGAAATGCCAGTGTCAGTAGTCAGTAGCGGAAGTGGTGGCATGTTGAGCGGTTGTTGTTGTGCTTCGTTAATGGCCTCGTGGAGAGTGGCAAACGCGTCAGCGTTTAGTTTAGTAGTGGTGGTGGTGATAATTGGGTCTGTGTAGCAGTGGAGGCGGAGGTGTTGTATGGAAACATACATCTGCCGGACTGATATAACTATTTGTCACTTGTGGTCGCGGGTGAGCAAAGTAATTGTTTTCAGTCCGAGACGTTGATTTTTGGTCGTTGATGACACTAGACGCACAGATAATCTAATTACCAAACATTGTTTTCAAAGCAGCATTGAACAAAGAACGTCAACGTCTAACGCCGCGATTTCCGCACAAAACAACCACCTGCTTTGTGTTAATATAAAACATAAGTATGAGCGGAGAATGTTCCGCCTAAAGCATCTTTAATAGGATGTGCCTTCTCCGCATTTTCTTTGCTTTGTTATCGTACAGAGAATTACCTGTTTTTGTGACCAATAAAATATGTTTCTGTCTGAGTAAGTTTGTTCTTGTGTTTTATCGGTATTTGATCAGTTATACTGAACAATAAATAATATCAAAGCGCGACATGTTGTCCTTCAAGATCGATCCCACTAATTGGGAAAAAGAGACAGAAGATTGGAACCAGCATGGTTGTACACGACAGCGTGTGGTTTGACCAATTGTCCGTAAGGCGAACTTTGAGACACCAGCGCGCTGCTCTTTGAGACACCAGCTTGCTGCTCTTTGAGACACCAGCGCGCTGCTCTTTGAGACACCAGCGCGCTGCTCTTTGAGACACCAGCTTGCTGCTCTTTGAGACACCAGCGCGCTGCTCTTTGAGACACCAGCTTGCTGCTCTTTGAGACACCAGCGCGCTGCTCTTTGAGACACCAGCTTGCTGCTCTTTGAGACACCAGCGCGCTGCTCTTTGAGACACCAGCGCGCTGCTCTTTGAGACACCAGCGCGCTGCTCTTTCCCCTATATATTCGGGCACGATTGGACTTATTTGCCGGCTACGCGGTCTCAGCTGTCGCTGCCGTATCGGCCTTACATGCCATGTGCGTAGGTGCCGCACTGTTGTTGACGCTGCTTAATCCATCTTCCATAGATGAAACAGGCCAATGATGATGACTGAACAATAGCTATTTCTTCATCTTTATGCTTCATTGTTGGGCGGGGCACATTGCCAGGATGAACCACGACCGTTGGGCGAGACGAACACTCGAGTGGAGACCTCCCATGAGGTGGAAGGACGACATCTGCCGACAAGCGGGTGGAGGATGGATGCAAATGGCAATGGATCGTCAGGCGTGGAGAAATGGAGAGGAGGCCTATGTCCGAAGACGGACGAACTAACGGCTGCTATGGATGGATCGATGCTTCATTGTGCGTTCCGCTTTGATTGTAATAATATTTGGTATGTAATAAACTAAGGCCTGATACAAACAAGACTTGGATTAATGAATCCTCCGACTATACATACCGCCGGTGTACTTGTAAAATGCGACAGCAAAAAGTACGCCGAACTCACGCCGAGTTAGTTTTTACAAGAGTATCCAAGCATGTAGAAAAATATTCCGACGAATTTGAGAACCTCGTGCTTTGAAGTCAGTTAAAAAAAGGGACCAGTTACTAACAAGGAAACGTACCCAACTATCCGGCTCCGATCTGGTTTTTTTATATAGGTAAGTATGTTAAAAAGAGTAGTCTAAAATAACGGACACGTATTTTTTAGCTGCCCAAACCTATTCGGAGAAATTGTGCCAACCTATCCTTACCTTACCTTGGAAGAATAATTATTATTCCAAAAAGTTTCTTGTACCCATCGTCCACTTGTCTCTCAAAACAAGTTTTGAAGTACAATTTAATCTCACAAAAAGATCGCAAGTAAGTAATACCAAGTGCCCGCTTACTCCTCTTTACAATAAAGTAAAAAAAATTGAGGACGTCAAAAAGTTCCTTAACGCAATTTCCCGTTGCCGGCTTTCCCTCCGTGCCCTCTTTAACCTTGTAAATTCATTAAAATTTATTTTGTGTCTTATTCGAATATTAGGAAAGGAATAAGGTTGACGACCTGGGGGACTACTATGAAATTCGAAGTTCGTATCGTATCGTTCCACTCACTCTCGTGTTAAGTAATATTAGCGTGAGCGGGACGGCACGATACGAAGTTCGAATTTTTCACTTCGTCTTAAAGGATTTTTCGTGACGAGTTTTTTACTGGGTTCTTACTTGCCTTAATGTTAAGAAATTGTCGGCAGTATCCATGCTTAAGTCACTTTTTAGGGTTCCGTACAACAATAGGAAAATTAGGAACCCTTAAAAGAGCAATGGTGTGTCTGTCTGTCCGTCCGTCTGTCACAGCCAATTTGCTAAGAATCTACAAATCCGATTGAGCTGAAATTTGGTACACATAATGTAAATTGGTGACCGAAAGTCGATATTTTATATTTAATTATGAACGTATTCTAGAAAAATGTGAGAAACAAAATTTTAAAAAGAATAAAGAGAATAATAATAATACATTTGCTCGACAAAACATTATGAACGTATTCTAGAAAAATGTGAGAAACAAAATTTTAAAAAGAATAAAGAGAATAATAATAATACATTTGCTCGACAAAACAAAGACTTTTTTTTGTTTTGTAATATTATGTGCAAAAAAGGATTTACATACATACATACATAGGTACATACTTTGCAAAATTTATTTCAAATAGTTAATGATTTGATCTTTTATCATGAATTCACTAATGCTTTGAATTTGTAAGGATGCAAATAAAGTACCTACTATAAAACCGCCTTAAAAAAACCCTTAGAAAAAAAAAACGTAAAATAATCCTCTAGAATAATGATAAATAAATAAAATAAAATAAAATGCGTTTATTTCGGACAACAGAAACTAAAGCCTAAAGTTTTATGGCCTAGCACTAAGCAGCAGAAATATGAAGTCGGTGCGGTGCGAGCGGAATATTCTTTGAATGAAGCAACGACTTCATATTTCTGCTGCTTAGTGCTAGGCCATAAAACTTTAGGCTTTAGTTTCTGTTGTCCGAAATAAACGCATTTTATTTTATTTTATTTATTTGTCATTATTTTAGAGGATTATTTCACGTTTTTTTTCTAAGGGTTTTTTTTGAAGGTGGTTTTACTTTTTTGTTAAAAGATTTTTATTTCACAATTTTCAGAATTATCCTCCAACTCCTAACCGTTAAGGAGTTGTACCTTTCATCATCAGCTCATCAAAATGGGATGATGACTACCAGACACAAATACTTGAATAGCCTTAGAAAAAATATATGAAACACATAATACGTGCCTATAAAATTTGAGGGTTGCCCTCGATTTCCCTGGGATTCCATCATCAGATCATGACTTGGTGACAACGAGACCACCTCAGGAGTATACCCTTTCGAATAATGATTTAACATTTTCAAAATTATCCTCCAACTCCTATCCGCTAAGGAGTTGTACCTTCCATCATCAGCTCATCAACATGAGATGATGACTACCATACGCAAATACTTGAATAGCCTTAGAAAATGTATGAAACACATAATACGTGCCTATAAAATTTGAAGGTTGCCCTCGATTTCTCTGGGATCCCATCATCAGATCATGACTTGGTGACAATGGGACACAAATATCTCCTGGGTTTTTTTTTCGTGTGTTTTAAAACATCAGTTTTTTTGCTTATTTATTTTCTGTCTTGTTTAACGTAATGTAACAAACGTAATGTTCAACGTAATGTGATACAGATAGCAATCCGAAAACTCAACATACAATGAGTGTTTCATAAAAATAAAAACAAAATAAATAAATTCCATTATTATGAAAAATACGCTAATCGATTTAGCGAACAGCAATATAAGAACTATTGGAATCACCATTCAGCTGAAAAACTTTCGATAAATGATTGAAATTTAAGAGATTTAAGGCCCCCTGGCTCTGAATGACCTTCGATCCGTAGTTGCTCATTTTTCCGTATTGTTTGTGTCTCATTGTGTTCACAACGACCGTTTTTACCAATGTATTGTTTTAGTGTATCTTCACGATTCATCAAAACTAAGATAAGCACTTCAGGAATCTTTTCTCCGACTCGGAAGCGCGAGCGAAGCGTCTCCTTTTAACCTTGAGCAAAAGTGCTTTCGTATGTCCGTCCGGCGGTTCTAATCTGCAGGGCGCATTTCTCAACAGATTCTCTTAAAAATATTAAATCAGTTTCGACAGTATAGATTTGTTTCGTCGATAAAATTTTTGGATTAAAAAAATCGATACATGTTCAAAAAAGAGCTCGCGCCCACATAGCCTTTAGTTAATTAGTTGCTCATTCAATTTGCATGATTGTATCGAAAAAAAAAGCTAATACAAATTGTTTCAACAGCTACCTATTTATACAAATTTAATGATTTGATTCAAAAGAATCACAGTTCGTAAGAAAGTGCAGTTCCACATTCATTGGAAGGAACGCAGATACACTACACATGTATGGGATCGTTTCTGCCCACAACTTTTTTTATTAGGCCGATTGTAATTAATAGTGTACGGTCTTCAACACAATTATTAACTCATCATGGACTCCATCACAATTCATACATAATTTAAGGTTACCGAATGATCTGACAAGTTTTGCCGACTGGACCGTCGTAGCAATAAAAAACGTGCATATTTTTTTGTCTCATTACAATCGCATATGATAAAAAAAATTCAAAACTTAAGTGGCAGTGGGCGGGGCACATTGCTCGCAGAACTGATTCCCGATGGGGTCAGAAGGTTCTCGAATGGCTTCCACGGACCAGGAGACGAGCTGTCGGTAGGCCTCCAACAAGATGGAGCGACAACCTGGTAATGATCGCTGAACCGTGGTGGATGCGGAAAGCACAAGACCGTTCTGAGTGTCTCCACTCAGAACGGTCTTGTGCTTTCCCGAGTTTGCCCGAGTGGAGAGCCTGAGTGGAGAGCCCGAGTGGAGAGCCCGAGTGGAGAGCCCGAGTGGAGAGCCTGAGTGGAGAGCCCGAGTGGAGAGCCTGAGTGGAGAGCCCGAGTGGAGAGCCTGAGTGGAGAGCCTGAGTGGAGAGCCTTGATGATGAAGATAAAAAAAGCACATATCACTTTTTCTTGGTGACCGTACCTAGTGTAAACATGATGGACGCGAATTCCATAGTCTAGTAACTATAATTCCGCGCCTGCGTACTATCGGTGTCAACTTGTCAAGCCTGCCCTTAAATGGACTACTCGTACTTACTTGCCCGATCTAAATAACTGGAAGTGGTATTTTTGGCTTTGTCTCCTGTACGTATTTATGGGGCAAGCCACCGTCGCTTTGCTCACTTTTTTAGGGTTCCGCAGCCAAAATGGCAAAAACGGAACCCTTATAGTTTCGTCATATCCGTCTGTCTGTTCGTCCACGGCTTAACTCAGAGACTATTGGTACTAAAAAGCTGTAATTTTGCATAGATATACATATTGTCGACCGGATGGCCTAGTGGTTAGAGAACCTGGTTACGAAGATAAGGTCCCGGGCTCGATCCCCGGTCGGGGCAGATGTCTGTATGATGAATACGAATGTTTGCTCTCGAGTCTTGGATGTTTAATTTGTATTTATGTATGTATTTATCTGTATTTATAAGTATGTTTATCCGTTGTCTAGTACCTGTAACACAAGCTCTGCTTACTTTGGGACTAGGTCAATTGGTGTCAATTGTCCCATGATATTTCTTTGTTTATTTATTTATTTATTATTAGGCTGGAAAGGTGCTGGAATAAATGGGTTTTTGCCGTTCCCCATGGATACCCGCAGCATGAGGGGAATCACAAGTTAGCTTTTAAGTTACTCATTTGGAGAGGGTTGAAGTACCTATTGACTATGCAAGGTTTTTTTATGGTTATTTTATTAAAATCTCAGTAATTTAGCCAATTGCCCTACAAAACACTCGTTCTTAACATGATGTTATGCAAAAACAAGGAATCCAAGTTATTTATTGCCTCTATAATCAATTAATCAAAATGACGCAAAGGTATGCGGAACTTATAAATAGATACGTACCTATACAACGTGGTAACCATTCAATATAAATATAAAAGGGCCGACTATAATTGTTAAATTATATAAGTGTTTAAAAACAAGTCAAATATCGAAAGAGTAACTCGTTTATTTTTAGTTGTTACTAAGCGTGTTTGCTATTTTAAATTTGTAGGCACAAAACAATTGTAAAATAATATTATGGAACAGGGAAATTATAAATAACTAGCAGCCCGTCCCGGCTTCGCACGGGGTAGACAATTATAAAATGAAAAAAGTTGTTGTAGTGACATAACTACAATAGTTGGACATATGCTACCGCGGAGTTTTTTGTAGACATTATGATGTTCTTCAATATTGTTGTACATTATTTTGTTCTATCGCTAATAGTTTCGGCAGCGCATTAGACGAAAGACATTTTAAGACTCATTTTTCTACACCTTCGGTTACATTGTTCAAATTTTACCAAGGATTCCTAATTTTTTTCAAAATGAAATGTAGCCTATGTCAAATTGGAAGAATGTAGCATTCTATTGGTGAAAGAATTTTTTAAATCGGCCCAGTACTTTTTGAGCCTATTCATTACAAACATACAAACATACAAAAATAGGTACAAATCTTTCCTCTTTATAATATTATTAGTGTAGATTAGTGTAGATGTAGATAATAGACCCATAGAGACCTGGTAATTATAATAATAGTGTTGACACAGATAACGGTAGCATAGCGTGTTGCCGAAGGTACAAGGCAGAAACTGTGGGAAAATAACTCTTAAGTGTTTTAAGGGTAAGGGTTTTAGTTCAGATGAACCTTGGTCATTTGAATAGCAATAGCGATTTTAGAAAAACATGAATTGTGTTTTGAGTTAGTTAGTGACATAATTTATTTAATAAATAAAGAGTTATTTTTAATTTCACCTTAATAAGTTAATTGTGCCTATGTGCACAGAAGTTTATTAATTAGTAATTGTGTACAGTGTAGGCACAGGCATTTTTAGAAGAATTAGAGTACCTTTTTTTGTCCATTTGGAAAATTTTATGGTTCTTTTCTACAAGTAACAAGTGTGACTTCGACTCATAAAATTTGTATGAAAAATAACGGTGCTCTTTCAATTTCTTTCGATAGTAGGTGCTCATTATTCTCAGTAGAAAACACATAATTTTATACCACTCAAATGTTGACTGGCAGAGATCCCTTAAAGGGATAAGTGTGCCTTTGTACTCAAATGTTATTTGAATTTGAACTTGTGTTTTATCCTGTTTTTTGTACAATAAAGTGTTTACTTACTTACTTACAAATTATGAGAAAAAAGAAATGGTGCACATTATTTTGAAAGCTTGTGAATGGGTCAAACCACTGGACTAATAATAGGTCAAATACGTACTTTAACAAGCCGTGATAGCTTAGTGGTTTAACATTATCGCCTCTCAAGCAGAGGGTCGTGGGTTCAAGCCCCGGCTTGAGTTTTTCTGAATTTATGTGCGAAATTACAGTTGTAATTTTTCATGAGCTTTTCGGTGAAGGAAAAACATCATGCACACTCCTGCGAAGCAATTCAATGGTGTGTGTGAAGCTCCCAATCCGCACTGGGCCCGCGTGGGAACTATATAGCCCAAGCCCTCTCATTCTGAGAGGAGGTCTGTGCCCAGCAGTGGGACATAAATAGGTTGATGATGATGACGTACTTTAATATTTTTAAAGTGTCTATTCCAGTTAACTTTACATCGGTGTCCTTCTGATGCCGTCCCGATGATAAACGAGCGCGCCCTTTTTTTGGCGAGTCTCAAAATGTCTCGTTAAAATATTTTTAAACACCGGTTTTCGGATAGCAAATTAAATAAATTAGCTGAAGGCAAATTGTTGTGCGGCCGAGAAAGTCGTCGACAGCAAAATCAATGACGTTGTAAAGTTTTTAATTTAAGTTGAGTTACTTAGTCGGGTCAATTAACTTTTAATTGCCACTCGTTGCCATTGAGATGTCCCCTGGGTGACTCGTCTAAAGTAAGATTAGGCACCACTCCATCAAATGTTAGGAGTTTCGACAATTACATGCCAATTCATTTATGCTTCATCCCTTAAGCATGCAAATCCTCGGTGGAGTGGTGTCTCAGAAAATCTTATTTTAGACGAGTTACCCAGGAGACATCTCCATGGCAACAAGTGGCAAATAAAAGATGATTTACTCAGTTGCGTGATCGTGTTTTTATAAAACAACAACAAAACAAAGTCAAGAAACAACGAAATAAGGCTGCGACAAAAAAAAACTTGTACTTAGGTACAATGCCGTATTGAAACTTAGATAAGAACCGCATTGATTAAAGTATTACATATGGTAAGACATAATAGACTATCTAACACTTTTAACATGAAACTACCGTGAGACTCAATCTTATAATGAAATAAAAACGGATCACTCAACTCGACTGAAAAAAACCGTTTCCGAATCGGTCTTCTGTTTAGGATCCGTTTAGGAGATACGATGCCACACACAGACACGTCAAACTTATAACACCCCTCTCTTTGAGTCGCGGGGCTTAATAATACTGCCTGGTAGGTAAAAGTGCTGTTAAGAATATCAGGTTAAAATTTTTTAGTTATCAAGGAAATAGGTACACCGATTAGCTTCTATCCATAAATACCAACGGGTACCTATAATACTCTTATGATCAATCGGTACAATCGCTATAACAGTCAATTCGAAGTACTGTAATTTAAAGCCGTTAAAACACTGACCTTTACTTCATAGATAGGTGTCATTAGCTTCTAGACCTGATTTAAAGAATAACCGTAGTAATTGTAAGTGGGTTAATCAATTTTTGATTGCCACTCGTTGCCATGGAGATGTCCCCTGGGTAACTAGTCTAAAATAAGATTTTCTAAGGCACCACTCCATCAAACGTTAGGATTTTTGACACTTACATACAAATTATTTCATGCCTCATCTCCTAAACATGCAAATTCTGACTTTCGGGGGAGTGGAAAATCATATTTTTGTTGTGTCACCCAGGGGACATCTCCATGGCAACGAGTGGCAAAGAAAAGTTGATTAAGCCATGTATGAAATCAAAATACAACTAGCACAGACATTGTAGTCAGATTCTGTGAAGATTTTTTTTTTAACAGAAACCAAAGAATAATTATTCTCCCATGCAGTCAATTGCCTCTGCTGGTTTACAATAATTATAAATGGGATAATGTTTTTTTTAACCCCCGACGAAAAAGAGGGGTGTTATAAGTTTGACCTGTGTATCTGTGTGTCTATGTATCTGTGTATCTGTGTATTTGTGGAATGAGAGTCAAAATTTTCTGAGTTGTAACTTTGATTTTTCAAAAAAAAACTTTACAGGGGTGCTCATTTAGACTTACTCAACCCCTGGCTGAATTCTTGACGGTTCATTAAAACACACCTTGTATAGTCTTTAATAATTTTGGGTTTCATTATTAGGCCTCTATTTCAAATATTGAACGAAACATTTAGAACTTAGGTAAGTTGAAAAACCCCCGACATTGTCATTTCAAAGATGAATATTTCGAAAACGGGTTAAACGATTTTAATGAAATTTAGCTAAGAACCATTTCGACTAAACTAGCTTTCGATTGAAAAAGACGCATCGAAATCGGTCCATCCATTTGAGAGCTATGATGCCACAGACAGATACGCAGGTCTAACTTATAAAACCCCTCTTTTTCGTCGGGGGTTAAAAACGAACATTAAAGGAACAGGTAACGCCTGAACAGGTACTACTGTAAGGTATTTAGAGGCCCGAGTACGAATATTCGAAACCCACGCCACGTAAAATCTAATAGTAAACGTTATCGAGTTTGTATGACGTTTGGAACAGCGCCCGCCCGTGAGCGTATTTGAAACTAAAGTTTAGTACCTATGAGGTTTCTCGATCTCGATACGATAACCGTAACGTTATAGGCCGCGCGATGGATTAAGATCGCTCGGCGAAACTGGTGGGGGCAATTTGGCGCATCTGTACAATTGCCCACAAAATTGTTAAGTACTGAGTGTATTTCTTTGAAATATATTTTTCTTATTTCGCATTTTTTTTGTACCTTTAGTCACCTAACATATAACACTCGTTTTTGCTTGTGACTTATTTTGCTAGTATGTTTATTCAGAATCTTGGTAGTATTTTTACGTGCTTTTAATTACCCATGATTTAATTAGTTTCGTTTTTAGCATTACAATTCACGTCGTAAACCATTTTTCTGGCTTGCCATGTTCAAACTTTATATTTGGGCATTTTTTTCACTAACTACGACATCATAACGTACTTACTACTAATACAGTAAAACAATCCGTGCGCAACAGTGCCCTAAGCACGACTTGTCGAATCCTGCGTTACGTTACGGTTATCGTATCGAGATCGAGAAATCTCATACTAAATTTTAGTTCCAAATACGCTTTTTCTTCTTTAGTTCTAAATTTGGAACTAAAATTTAGTATGAGATTTCTCGATCTCGATACGATAACCGTAACGTAACGCAGGATTCGACAAGTCGTGCTTAGGGCACTGTACTCAAGAGACACGTGACGCGTGAACGAAGCGAGGGAGAGGAAGAACGACTTGATCTACCAATAACGTGTCGGCGTCAGCGCGCACCCTCCCCTCACCCCTCTGCGCAACCAAATAGACCTAAGAATTGACTTCTGCGCATCCCCCTTCCACTTTTGACAAGCGATCTTAATTCGCCGCGCAACCTATACGCTGGATTCGAAAAGTCGTACTCGACCCTCTGTAATGTATTCAGTACCTACATAGATCAAATGGATAATTTATTATGTCAATTAGGTTCACGGTAAACCGTTTAAAATGACATAGGTGATGCAAATTTACACAATTTATGTCATCCGTTATGGTCACTATAATAAATACAGTAAACGTTGCAATCATGCAAATACTTAATGCGTCCAGCTGATTACCACATAACTGGTTATACTTGACACAAAAATCTGAGAGCTACAATGCATTATGGACGTTGAGATGCACATAATAATAATTACCAGTGGGGTGTTTTTTTTTAATGGAAGACATCAATGCTCTGTTGTATGAAGCCTTATATGTATTTAGGTATCTTTTGTTTTCATGTATGGGCTTCAATGAAGACCTATTACAATATCTATTCATCGTGGCTGAAACGTAGCCGGTGAAGGAAGAAAACAGTTTCATGTTTTATTATATTTTTAATTTTTTCAATAAGTGACTGTAACTTTTTCTACGCCATCCTTCGAACCGTATCTGAGGTCTTCTATCATCATCATGTCAGCCGAAACACGTCCACTGCTGAAGATAGGCCTCCCCCAAGGCTCTCCACTCAGACCGGTCTTGTACTTTCCGCATCCACCGCGATCCCGCGATCTTTACCAGGTCATCGCTCCACCTTGTTGGAGGCCTACCGACCGAGGTCGTCTAACTAGTCTCTTATTCCAGTAAATCCCTAGATCAAGTGGCAAGAGTGCATCGAGTAAAATTGGCAGGGAAGAACTGGATGCCGACAGCCACGAACAGAGCTACATGGAGAAAGTTGAAGGAGGCTGACACCAAATTGGTCGAGAAAGATAATGATGATGATGAAATATCTGTAGCCAACCTGTGTGACAACCATACCCATCTCCCCAGATGGGTATGGTTGTCACACAGGTTGGCTGTCACAGCGGCCATAACAGAAAACTGAACTAACAAATGTGTTATACTAAGGATGGCGCTCGCGGTCTTTCGACACCGGTCGTTAGTTCAGTTTTCTGTTATGGCCCCTGTGACAACCAACCAGTGTGTCAACCATATCCGGTCTTCCCTAAGCTTTCCTCCACATTTTCCTGCAAGCTTGGAGAACTGAAGAGACCACAGTTTCGACTTGTGATCGGAGTACTGACTGGACACGCCCTACTCAACAAACACATGCACTGGGTGTTATAAACAGTCCGTTGTACAGAGCCTACATGGAGGCGGACGAGACAGCCACCCACGTCCTACTGGAATGTCCTGGAGTGGAGGACTACATGGTACCGGGTCACCGGGTCGCTCCAGGAGGTCGCCAGCAACGTGAAGAGTCTGCTTGGCTTCCTCCTCAAAATAAGCGCCAACTAAACTTTGCTCTCAGTCCCTAGTGCAACATTAAATAGTTGTGAAAGTTGGCAGACGAGCTTGTCTCTCATAATCATGAAATAAGTAGGAAGGAGTAACGAAGTATGTACCGGTGTATGTATCCGCCTAGCATCCGTTGCTAAGTAGATGAACAGATAAATCCTTATTGTTGTTTTTTCTGTAGCACGCATAACTGTTGCTTTTTATTACACCCAAATGAGAGTATAGTGTTGATAATTAAGTTTGAGGTCGTAAAATTACGCTTTGATCGTGATAATTTATTGATAAAAAATATTCCAGGAAATCTGAAGACAATAAATTATTATGAGTTGAGCTTAGTTTCACACTTCCGTAGGCTCAAAATAAAGATGAAGGTCTATTTGAATTGTTTTATTGTCATGTTTAAAAGTGTTCGTGCGCTTAGGATTTGAGAAAATGCACAAATTAACTAGGTAGGTATTTTTTACCCAGCCCAAAACCAACACTCACTGAATCTCAATTTTTCAGTTGTATTTTATTCTTAAGGATCTATGGCTTAACTGCAAAACAGTACAACAAAGCGATACGCCATTTTACCACACCCAAACTTTTTGTTCCATTATTTTGGCAAAAGCTGGGTCGGATTATGATGGCGGTCATTTATTATGTTGGCATAATTGGCTCTGTCTGATAGTTAAGCCAGTTTAGACAATCTCGGCTCTCATTTGGAGAAGCTAGCAAGTTACAATACTTTGAGCCGGCTGTTTGAAGCTCTTTGCTTCCAATAAAAGAGGTAATTGAAACTTTTGTTTCAGGACAAAAATATTTTGTTTTTGTAAGTTTATCATACTTTGTGACAATGTTGTATTAAAAACAGAGGCAACAATGTCATTAAATTATGAACATGCAACACTGAAGTATCATCATAATCACCAGTCTTTTTTACGTCTCGCTGCAGGGCACAGGCGTCCTCTCAGAATGAGAGGGCTTGGGCTACAGTTCCCTCGCGGGCCCAGGGCGGATTGGGAACTTTACACATATTATTGAATTGCTTCGCAGGAGTGTGCAGATCTCCTCAGGAATTTTTTTCCTTCACTCGAAAATTTCTGGACTGGGTTTGAGCCCACGACCCTCTGCTTGAGAGGCCATAGGTCAAACGACTAGACTATCACGGCTTTTTACCCGACTGCGAAACGCAAAGGCGGGTAATGTGTTCATTTCACGCTAAAGTATAACTATACTACTACTACTACTCATAACTATGAGTAAACGGCAAATAATAATTACAATTAGTGATTGCGAGAAAGTCTGTACAGCTTGACAGAACTGCGTCTTACTTAATTGTCAATTGTTCAACTCAATGACAGCTTGACCTCCTTCAGATAAGAGAGGTAAACGTCTGAGGTTTGCTTTTGTAACGATTGCATAATCGATATCAGACGAATACTAAAAGCCTGACCACTTTTATTAGTACTTCAGATTCAAACATACAGACAGCGGTAGCGGGTGGCGCGGCGCAGAGACTATATCGGTTGTAATATTCGAACTCGTATAGAATAACGTAACCAACTGAGAAAAGTTGTAAAACCCCCGACATTGTCATTTCAAAGTTCACTATTTCAGAAACGGGTAAACCGATTTTAATGAAACTTAGCTAAGAACCATCTCGAATTAAACTAGCTTTCGATTAAAAAAACCACATCGAAATCGGTCTATCCGTTTGGGAGCTATGGTGCCACAGACAGATATACACAGATACACAGACACACAGATACACAAGACAAATTTATAACACCCCTCTTTTTCGTTGGGGGTTAAAAGGCCCTGGCATAGATACCCAAGTTAAGCAGAGCCCTATTCCTAAGCAAACTGTACGCAGTGTGGGGTCAACTTATATCGGTTACCGACATAAACAAACGTAATAAGTTGGTCTACTGTTACTCCCAAACCTGTGTAAAGCCTGCATATCTCTGGTAGTTATCCTTTAAAATTCACTATTTAAGCACTACTGCTCTGATTTTTTTCGCATTTCCAAATACAACAGTTTCTCTGGTAGACACTTGACTTCAACAAAAATGTGCACTACAAAGCTAAATATTTCGCACACGAAGAACTCTATCGATATCTATATTCGCGGTTACGTCTGAATTACTATGCGCATATTAGCAGCGCCACTAGTGGCACGTATAGACAACAAACAATTCTCTTACTATTTGATGCAAAACGCGATTGAGAGGTTTTCTGTGCCCTAAGCACGACTTGTCGAATCCTGCGTCACGTAAACTCGAATAGTAAACTATAACGAGTTTGTATGACGTTTGGAACAGCGCCCGCCCGTGAGCGTATTTGGAACTAAAATTTTGTATGAGATTTCTCGATCTCGATACGATAACCGTAACGTAACGCAGGATTCGACAAGTCGTGCTTAGGGCACTGGTCGTTGATTACACTGGACGCTCTGAGTCGCGCCGCGCCGCTACGCTCTCCGGATGTATGCAGTTTTTCTCACATAATCGAGGTTACGTCATTAGTGTATGATTGTGATGACGTCATCATTCAGACGTGACTCATGAACATGACTCGATGTAGAAAGAGCACAGTACTGTTGTGTTACCCAATGTCATTGGCCATCTTTTGTATGATCAGTCATTAAGATTCGCCTTTGCAGTTTACATCTGCTGGATTTTGGCGTAGGTAACCTGTTACTGATCTGAACTCCAAGCACGAATATTCGAATCCTACGTAACGTAATCGAGTAGTGACGTTACTGTATCGCCATCGATAAAATTCATATTGAATTTCAGTACCAAATACGTTCATGGGGGACGCTGTTCCAAATGTCATACATAAATAAATGTCATGTGTGTGTGTGTGTGTGTGTGTGTATATATTGCTCGCTTGCCTTCCTCGTTGTATATAAAAAAAAAACAATTACTCGATGACGTACCATAGGATTTGAATATTAAAGAAAGAAATAAGAAATAAACCATTTATTCGTGACTTTAATACGAGGTAACAATTCGAAAAGACACGGGTTACGGATTGTCACCAATTGTATTGTATTGTATTCGTGCTCGGGGCACTGCATTAAGTAAATACAGAACATTTACTAGAAACACTATGACAACCAAGCGAAGACTCTCGTTTCGTTGTCTATGCAGCCTACTACATACATTATTCATAATTTCTTAAACGCAAAGCTAAAATCTACTAAATAATATTAGCAATTACTTAATGGCATAAACAACATCCGAAACATCCGAACATACGAACAACATTAGTTTGAATTAATGTTTTTCCTGAGGTAAATTAGTTTTCCTTTAGTTAAGTACTAAATAAATGGTTTAAACCACACAGTTTATGTATACTTAGTGATTATTTTGGCATTATTACATCGGTACGAAATAAAGTCATCAAAATGCCGCAATATCTATATATATATAAATGAATCCCTACTTCCCTTGGTCACGGCATCACGCCTGAACGGATGGACCGATTTCGCTAATTCTTTTTTTGTTCTGTTCGTTATTATCAGGAGAAGGTTCTTATGAAAGAAAAAATTAAGGAAATTACGCGGAAAATTAGAAAATTTAAAATTACTTAACCACCATATAAAATTATTAAACTTTTTTAATGTAACCTTAGTCATAACTATCGGGTCAGCTAGATCAACCTGACAACTTTATATAATAAAACAATTAACTTAATAAAATCCAAAATCTGCTCATTTATGGCGTCTAAGGCGGAACAAAGTTCGCCGGGTCAGCTAGTAAATAATATAATATAATCATAGTGAAATAAAAACGGATCACTCACGTATATAAGTCGAGTTTAGCCCGACACTTAAAAAAAATGCTTATTAATAAATGCTATTTCCATTGGAATGAATTTATGATAGACGAAACCCTTAATTTAATTTAGCTTGTTGACATCAGAATGTAGATTAGAGTAAACCTAATTTGTTAATTTTTTTCATAATATTAACTTATTGACATCCTTATGTAAAATTGTAATGACGATTTGTATTATGTGTTTGTTGTATTATATAACTTGTGTTTTAACTTCATTTTAACTTCAATTTAAAGCTTGAATACAGTCATGTGTGAGCGTGTTGCATGCACTAATTTAGTATGAGTAGGATTTTTTGTTGCTTTTTTAAATTCAATGTTGCTGTGCCCTACCAGGGTTATGCTGGAACTGTATTTTATGTATATAACATCATGTAAGACCCATACTGCAACGAATAAATAAATGTTTCGGACTAATTCGTAGTAGTCGCGCGAGCAGAGCCGCGGCGCGCAGTGTGCGTCTCGTCGCCGCTGGGTCGTGCGCTCCCAGAGGAAGGACTACGAATTAGTCCGAAACATGTCGGGCTAAACTCGACTTACATACGTGAGTGATCCGTTTTTATTTCACTATGATTGAGTCTCACGGTAGTTTCATGTTAAAAATAAGAAATGATTTTTTGTCGCTTTTATAGACAACTAGCTGTTGCCCGAGAGTTCGTCCGCGTAGATTTTATTTATCGCTATTCCGAGGGAACTAGGTACAATTTTCCCGAATAAAAATTAGCAACAAGCAGAGGGTCGTGAGTTCAAACCTCGGCACGCACCTCTGAGTTTTTCGGAATTTATGTGCGGAATTACATTTGTAATTTATCATGAGCTTTTCGGTGAAGGAAAACATCGTGAGGAAACCTGCACACTCCTGCGAAGCAATTTAATGATGTGTGTGAAGTTTCCGATCCGCACTGGGCCCGCGTGGGAACTATAGCCCAAGCCCTCTCACTCTGAGAGGAGGCCTGTGCCCAGCAGTGGGACGTAAAAAAAGGCTGTTGATGAAAAAGTAGCGTTATTCCTCAATATTCAAACTATCTTCTTACCAAATTTCATTTAGATTGGTGCAGCGGTTTTCCCGTGAAGAGGTAACAAACGGACAGACAGAGAGACAGAGTTACTTTCGCATTTATAATAATATTTAGGATGGTAGGTACGGAACCCTTCGTGCGCGAGTTTACTAGCTTTAGCTTGTAGCTTACTAGCTGTGGAATTCATTACCAAAACAAAAGGTCTCATTAAGTACAATACTTAATTTCCACCACACCTCACCCGTTAACTATAGAATTTCGAGGCCATCTCGTTTACTGCGGCGCGTGAGTCGATCTCAAAGGATTTATAGTAACCCGGTCAGGCATGGTATTAACAATGCAAATGTATCCTTATACCAAGGTCTGTATCCGGAGCTATACTCAAAGAGACATTGTATCTATCATGTAATAGTCATTCATCATTATCATTTATCATTTATTTATTCAGAAACAATATAGACATTGTGTAAGAAATAGGTACAGTTCAAAATTTCTTACATTATAAATAAAAATTAGCTAGGGTACTAGATTTAATAGAAATTCACTGTAATGTTTAAATGCTTACATTACATTATTATTATTTTACATATATTTTCTTAAATTTTTACAAACCCTCCCGAACGAAAATCTCTTCAATGCTGTAAAAACACCCTCTCAACAAGAATGCCTTCAACCTTCTATGAAATACTCTATAACTAGTAACATTCTTTAAATCAGTGGGCAGTTTGTTAAAAATTTGAATAGCTTGATATTTCGAGCTGTGTTGAGCTACTTTGAGCTTTGGGAAACGTGTTTGGGTTAAACGTACATCGAATTCGATATCGTAATGACTTTTCGATATCGAATTCAATGTTTCAAATTTGAAAACCAACGTAATTTACAATCATAGTGAAATGAAACGGATCACTCACGTATGTAAGTCGAGTTCAGTCCGACATGTATAAATAATAATGTGATATTATTTTTTTACAATGAAAAAAAAAAACAGTTTACGAAACGTCAGCTCGGTATGTTTGTCTATGATTAAAAAAAACAGTAAATTTCGTGACAGGTATGGGTATGATATATGCCTTCGGCTTCTGAACCCGTCTTAGAGTACTTATAATATGTGTGTAGATAAAGTAATGTTTGCAACTTGCCTTAAAACACTCATTATGTAGCAGTTGCATAAACTACTATTAACGTATTGGCAATCTCTGTAATACTAGCAATCAAGGACTGATACGTTACTGGGACAGTTGTGTTGTTGTGTTGATGAGTTCATCATGTCAGCCGAAAGACGTCCACTGCTGGACATAGTAGGCTTGAGTCGGTCAGGAACTAAGAACTGTTAGGAATGAATTCCCGTCGCGGACCGAAAGGAACTAAATCCTTTCGCACGATTTGAATCGGTCTTCGCTCCTTTAGTTCAGTAGGTAGAGGAGTGGAGTGGATGAATCGCTTGAGCGGAACGGAGCGGTGAGAGTGAACGAAACCGAGGAGCGAGATAAATAGCGCTCGTTCAATGTGTCTCTAGAGCAAGTGGGAGTGAGATGGATAACTATCATTCCGTTCCGTGTCCTTCACAGGTCGAAACAGTTCAAACTCGTTCACTCAACTACTCAACTAAAGGAACTAAAAGTCCGAACTAGTTCCTTTCACCGATTGAACGAGATCGGAGCGCTCCCTTTAAAGACCGAGCAGGCACAACTCTGGGGCATAGGCCACCCCCGCGGCTCTCCTCTCAGACCGGTCTTGTGCTTTCCGCATCCACCGCGGCCCTGCGACTGAGCTAAGTACTGGTACGTATTTTTAGGTACCGGTATTTTGTAGAGTAACGCTATTTTAGTATCATAAATAAGGAAATAAATACCGATACCTTTGTCCTACATCGACACGAATGACGTTGCCAACTCGCTCTATTAGCTACCCCCCTCTCCCCTCAACACTCAATGTAAGAAAGCGACTGGCAAGACGTAACGTCGTGAGTACCGATGAAACATTTCGTTACCAACCTCATTTCTTTTCACAAAATACCGTTACCTCTTAATTTTACCGATATGATTATGGTAGCAATAATATTTAAGTACCAACTGGTACTCTTCCAACGTTATACAGGATGCTTTTTAATGAACCGTCAAGAATTCAACCAGTTATCAAAAAAGAATAAAAAAGTTTCCCAGTTGATAAACCTCTCTAAAACTTTTAAAGGACAGGGATTATTGTTTTCTTGGATTACTTTTCAGGTCAAGGAATAAATTATTCACCACACCATAAAATATGTAACAAAATACATTAAACTTTCTTTAACGTAACAATCATTTATAGACATGTCCAACCTAAAAGTATAATGGCCAATTGCCTACACCATTTATAACCGTACTCAATGCTATCTGACACTTCACGCATTTTAGTTGCAGCTACAATACGCATAGCGAGTCGGACTCGCGTACGAAGGGTTCCGTACCATTATCTACAACGGCAAAAAAAACATGTCTGTTGTATGGGAGCCCCACTTAAATATCTATTTTATTCTGTTTTTAGTATTAGTGTTACAGCGGCTACAGAAATACATCACCTGTGAAAATTTCAACTGTCGAACCATCACGGTTCATGAGATATAGCCTGGTGACTGACGGACGGAAAGACAGACAGACAAACGGACGGACAGCGGAGTTTTTTTTTTATACAACGAGGAAGGTAAACGAGCAAGTGGGTCACCTGACGGTAAGTGCCAGTGCCCATAGACACCCGCAACCCCGGAGGGTTTGCAGATGCGTTGCCAACCTAGAGAGCTAAGATGAAATTGTGCCTGTAATTACACCGGCTGTCTTACTCTCCACAACGGTACACAACAGTGCAAGCACTGCTGCTTAGCGGCAGGATTAGCGAGTAAGATGGTGGTAGAGATCCGTACGGACCTCGCACAAGGTCCTACCACCCGCAAAAGTGGTCTTAGTAACAGGGTCCCGTTTTTTACCCTTTGGGTACGGAATCCTAAAAATGCTCACTCGCCAATATTGATAAACCTTTTATCTACACACATATCATAAGTCCTCTATAATGCGTTCAGAAACCGTAGATAATGAGCAGCATTTTAGCACGACGACGCCTTCTCGCCGACAGCGCCAGCCCCAGCACCACCACCACCTCCAGTAAAGTAATAGTCATTACGACATCGAATTCGATATCGTAATGACTTTTCGATATCGAATTCGATGTTTCAAATTTGAAAACCAACTTAATTTACGATCACAGTGAAATAAAACGGATCACTCACGTATGTAAGTCGAGTTGCGACATGTATAAATAATAATGTGATAATTTACAATAAAAAAAAACAGTTTACGAAACGTCAGCTCAGTATAATTGTCTATGATTTAAAAAAAAAACAGTCAAAATCGTGACAGGGTATGATATGCCTTCGGCTTCTGAACCCATCTTAGAGTACTTATAATATGTGTGTAGATAAAGTAATGTATGCAACTCCACATAATTAGGCATTAAAACACTCGTGAGATCCTATTATGAAACTCAGCTTCGCCTTGTTTCATAAAAACACACTCGTGTTTTAAGGACCCTCATTATGTAGCAGTTGCATAAACTACTATTAATACCTACTACGAGTACGTACACCTTTTGTTTATAATTCAACTCTTACGCAACGTCACGTGTATGATAGCTTCAACGTTACCGGAACCGCATTGTCACAGTTAAAGGCGACTGCATCGTATACGCACATGTGTGCGTTGAATACAATAAACTGAAGCACACAGCGGTAGACGTTCTTATTTTTTTAGCGCAGGCCATAAACGGTAAACAGTTAAGTAAACATACAAATGCTTTGACAGATTTTTTTACGTGGCGATACATTTTATGACTTATTACAGACAGACACAAAAAAACAAGATTTTCAGATTTTTCTGGATGATTGTGCTATAAGAGCTACCTTCGTGCCAAATTTCAAGTTTCTAGGACAACTGGAAGTACCCTTTAGGTTTTCGGCTTTCAGCAATTTGTATTGAAACAACCTTTTTAATGACTGGTCTTTTGAGTGCGTTGATTTAGAAGTTTGATTTTTTAACAGCTTCAAGAAACCGCAGGCTTGAGTTTTTGGCATTAATTTCAGTATGCTACCTCCACGCGTTCCAAAGAAAAAAGGTCTTGACAGACAGACAAACAGAGAGACGGACAACAAAGTGATCCTATAAGGGTTCCGTTTTCTCCTTTTGAGGTACGGTACCCTAAAATAGGTCAAAATCACTTTGTGCCAAGCTACTTCCGCTTCTAGACTATGGCATTGTTTGACAACGGTAAATTATACGACGCACGCGTACTCCCGGACTTGAAGCGACAATATCGCTGCGTGCGCACTTCAACATAAAGAGCTCTGTGGTGCTGGCAATGAACACTTAATAGGTAAGTACTTTGTTTTTATTGCAAACACTTACTCAAGAGACGTCACCAGGCTGCTTCGCGACCACCGGCGCAGAGGATCTAGCACGACTTTACGAATCCTGCGTCACGTAAAATCGAATCGTAAACGTTGTCGAGTTTGTATGACGTTTGGAACAGCGCCCGCCCGTGAGTGTATTTGGAATTAAATTTTGTATGAGGTTTCTCCATCTTGATACGATAATCGCAATGTTACGCAGCATTCGTAAAGTCGTGCTCGACCCTCGATCACCGATCATTCGCCGCTAACAGACAGATAATTTCTATTTATGATTTAAAAGTCAATTGTTTCGAAACAGTATAAATTATAACAGCCTTAATATACATCCGTACCTATACGTATACATAAAATATGAAGATGAAATAGTTATTGAAAATAAACGAACATGACGACCAATCTTTTAATTTCCCGCACCACTTTCAGAGCGTCTAGTGTAATCAAGGGCCAAAAATACTCTCGAACCTTTTTTTTACCGTTGATTACACTAGACGCTTAGAGCCTCAAGTGTAATCGACTGCCAAAAGATGCGTCTCGTACGCGTTTGCGTTGAAGTGTCAAATAGTATGAGAATTGTTTGTTGCATACGTGCCACTAGTGGCACTGCCAATTTGCCCAGAGTAATTCAGATGTAGGTAAACGCGAACGCAATCGAGACGTATTTTTTGGCGGTCAATTACACGTTTGACGCTCAAATGGTCGAGCACGACTTTACGAATGCTGCGTAACGTTACGGTTATCGTATCGCGATCGAGAAACATCATACCAAATTTTTGTTCCAAATAGGCTCACCGGCGGGCGCTGAGGCTCACCGGCGGGCGCTGTTTCAAACGTCATACAAACACGACAACGTTTACTATTCGATTTTACGTGATGCAGGTTTCGAAAAGTCGTGCTCGACCCTCTGACGCCCGAGTACGAATATTCGACACCTGCGTAACGTAATCGAGTAGTAAGTAAACGTTACCGAGAAACTTGATGACGTGCGGTACAGCGCCCGCCCGTGAGCGTATTTGGAACAAAAATTTAATATGAGGGTTCTCGATCGCGATACGATAACGTAACGTTACGCAGGATTCGAAGACTTCGTGCTCGGAATACTGTTCTTTACTTTGACCAGTTTTGGTCAGCGACTTAGGTATATAAACATATAAATAAATATCACGGGACAAATTGACACCAAATGACATAGCCCCAAACTAGGCAAAGCCTGTTCTATGGGTACTAGACAACGGATAAACATACTTATATACATATTAAACATCCAAGACCCGAGAACAAACATTCGTATTCATCATACAAACATCTGCCCCGACCGGGAATCGAACCCGGGACCTCAAGCTTCATAGTCAGGGTCGCTAACCACTAGGCCATCCGGTCGGTAGGTACCGTTTAAGACCCTTGCAAGACTTTATTTATATGCTACGGTATGATGTCACTTCTGACTTTACCGACCGCAGGTAAGACGTATTTGCGGAAAGCCAAAATGAGCGGTCCAATTAGTTTGAGAGTTTCGACAGCTGAATCAGGTTTTGTTGCATGCCAAAAAGGTTGCAGCGAAACAGTGTGGCACTCGAACTCGCATCAAGGCTCAAACTTGATGAAGCGCTTTTGCTTTATCCAAAAAAAAACCTTAGAAAAAAAAACGTAAAATAATCCTCTAAAAATCCTTAGAAAAAAAACGTAAAACAATCCTCTAAAAAAAAAAAACCTTTGAAAAAAAAACGTAAAATAATCCTCTAAAATAATGATAAATAAATAAAATAAAACAAAATGCGTTTATTTCGGACAACAGAAACCAAAGCCTAAAGTTTTATGGCTTAGCACTAAGCAGCAGAAATATGAAGTCGGTGCGGTGCGAGCGGAATATTCTTTGAATGAAGCACCGACTTCATATTTCTGCTGCTTAGTGCTAGGCCATAAACATAAAACCGTTTTACTTTTTTGTTAAAAGATTTTTATTTCACAATTTTACGTTGATTTAACATTTTCAGAATTATCCTCCAACTCCTAACCGTTAAGGAGTTGTACCTTCCATCATCAGCTCATCAACATAAGATGATGACTACCGGAGGCAAATACTTGAATAGCCTTAGAAAATATATGAAACACATGATACGTGCCTATAAAATTTGAGGGTTGCCCTCGATTTCCCTGAGATCCCATCATCAGATCATGACTTGGTGACAGTGAAACCACCTCAGGAGTATACCCTTTCGAATAATGATTTAACGTTTTTAGAATTATCCTCCAACTCCTAACCGCTAAGGAGTTGTACCTTCCATCATCAGCTCATCATCATTAGATGATGACTACCAGACGCAAATACTTGAATAACCTTAGAAAATATATGAAACACATAGTACGTGCCTGTAAAATTTGAGGGTTGCCCTCGATTTCCCTGGGATCCCATCATCAGATCATGACTTGGTGACAATGGGACCACCTCAGGAGTACACCCTTTCAAACAAAAAAAAAAATTAAAAATCGGTCTACAATTGACGGAGTAATCGATGTACATACATAAAAAAAAAAAGTTCAAACAGAGGACCGTAGAACCTCCTCCTTTTTTTGAAGTTGGTTAAAAAGCATAAGACCGGTCTGAGTGGAGAGCCTTGGGAGGCCTGTGTCCATCAGTGGACGTATTTCGGCTGACATGATGATGATGATGATGATGAAGAGCATATTGATAATACCATAATGTTTCGGCTGCTGTCATTTTCATTATCATCATCATCATCATCACCAGCCTTTTTACGTCCCACTGCTGGACTAAGGCCTCCCAAGGCTCTCCACTCAGACCGGTCTTATGCTTTTTAACCGACTTCAAAAAAAGAAGAATAGAAGAAGAAGAAAAGAAGAATGAGAGGGCTTGGGCGATAGTTCCCACGCGGGCCCAGTGCGGATTGGGAACTTCACACACACCATTGAATTACTTCGCAGGAGTGTGCAGGTTTCCTCACGATGTTTTCCTTCAAAGGAAACTTTACCGGAAAGCTCATGATAAATTCCAAATGTAAATTCGCACATAAATTCCGAAAAACTCAGAGGTGCGAGCCGGGATTTGAACCGTCGACCCTCTGCTTCAGAGGCGATAGGTCAAACCACTAGGCTATCACGACTTCCCACTAGGCTATCATGAACTACGCTTACGTTATAGAAAAATGCGATATAGAATATACGCTTATCAACGCATTTTTACTTACGACTCTAAGTAGTTTTTTTCTGCGTATTTTGCTAATTAGGTAGGTGAGGTACGCCATAAAACTTACGCGGAATCTGCTAAAATGATGTCATTCCTGAATTTATACGAAACATGCTTAAAATAATTAATTAATTTACCGCACTGTTATATTCGCTTTCGGTAATAGAGTTTTGAATTACGTTCATCAATTATTTCAGCTGGAAATTATTGAGTGTTAAGAGTCAAAATATGAGCAGCACCAACAAATTTTAATAACAATAGGCCAAACCAGTACCTTTATAACGACCTCCGGAAAAACAGCAGATTAATGAATTGATTGATCTGATCGAAAATGAAGTATGTATGTATGCATATCTCTTTATTGCAGATAAAACATGAAGTTTAGTAACAGATAACAGAACAAAAGCAAATGTACAAAGGCGAACTTATCACTAACTTAATAACTTATTTCTGTCTTCGGTCCATCTCGATTCTTACTGTCTCTGTTATATCTAGTCCTTTGAAATGCTTTTCACCTGTGGTCTTTTTGACATTTCACTCATGTTTTTTATAAGTAGTGTATGTATTGTATATGTAGGTATATGTTTATTTATGTAGTATATTTATCTGTAGTTATTAATTTAATTTAAGTTGTTGTTAATTTTAAGTTTCTCCTTTCTGTTCATTTCTGCCACCTATTTTAGCTTCTTCATCTTGGTTTCTGTATTTTGGTTGTCTGCAAGAGATCGCTTTTAAGCGATAAGACCGCCTATTGTCTACCATCTCTTGGTTGTCTGTTTTCTGTAATCTCTTTGTACTATTTTGTGGTTTTCAATAAAGAATATTTGTATTGTATTGTTGTAAAGGGGATCTCTACCGCTAGTCTTCGGGCGATTAACAGGACGTCAGAAAAATAAATATACAAATAAAAGGATCAACCGTACCTTTGGTATAAGTACAACGTAATGGTAGGTCATCATCATCATCATGTCAGCCGAAAGACGTCCACTGCTGGACATAGGTCTCCCCCAAGGCTCTCCACTCAGCCCGGTCTTGTGCTTTCCGCATCCACCACGGTCTCCCGCTATCTTTACTAGGTACTTTAGTAGGTAGGTACTTTACTTTAATGGTAGGTGTTCTTTTGGAAAAAAATATTGCCTTCAATACGCTTCCATTGACGCAGAAGAGATATGCATTTCTACAGATGTAATTGGACGACTATGAAAGTGTCAAAGTGTCTTAACCTAAATTTAGACCTGCAAGAAAAATCATGCAAGTCGCATTACCCACAATGCGAGGCTGTAAGCGAACGAGTTTTAGTGCACTTGCACGATTTTTCTTGCAGATCTGAACTAGGCTTTAGAAGCAAGCTTTCGCAATAAGCAAGCATGCTTGAACCTCAAAGCTACAAACAATCAGAATGCTTGCGCAAACGTCGTGTTACAGACGCTTATGCATTCTTGCGTAAAATGCATGTTTGTCAAGCATGCAATAGTCTAGCCAGCTAATTAGACAGTCAGGTGACAAAAAGATAAAGCTTAGCCTGGACTATCAAATATGTTTTCAGATTTAAATATATCGTTCGATATTTGGAATGAAGTTTTTATATTTTATTCCATAATTAAAGACTACCATTATGTCTTAAGTACCCCAAAGATGAAAACATGATTGTCAAGAAAATGTTCGACAAGTATATTATTATAGGCCTGAAGTTTACGAATCCTGCGTAACGTTACGTCATCGTATCGAAATCGAGAAACCTCATACAAAATTTTAGTTCCAAATACGCTCACGGGCGGGCGCTGTTCCAAACGTCACACAAATTTCTCGATAACGTTTCTACTCGATTACGTTACGCAGGATTCGAATATTTGCGCTTGGGCACTTCAATTTGATGAACGCGCGATTGGTTATCATTTGTAATTAAACAAATATTTGGTCATCAAATACATGTGATTGAAAATCAAATAAGTCGTAATCGCTTGCTTAAATAGACGTCACAGTTGATTCGGTCGGAGCAGTAAACCAACATTACCATCATGGGGCCACATATATCTAAAATTCACTGAATTCTAAAAAGTTCGTATTTTTTAATCTCACCGTGACTAAAATTCTAAAGCCTGTGATATCAAATACGAATGCCCCCACCCTCTCGTAAACGAGATCACTGAGTAAATTCTAGACCACTGGCAGTGACAGCTAACCTCAACTTGTTAAGACATGCTTGTCTATGGCAGGAACGCAAATTATCTGTATGTTAATAGGCAAATAGTGATATCAATGTCACGGATGAGAATTAAGTCACCATGTGAGATTCAAAAACCGCCCCCAAATTGTGGGATAAGGAATGAACTTTTGTGTAGAGATACGAGACGCCCGGTATATACCTGTAAGTAGTTCATTTATTTGTGCTACGCTCAGAGCACTTTATTCCTTACAAATTAATTATTAAAATGGCAATAGTTTTTGCTTGTATTTTATCAAATTGAGAGCGTAATCTTTTTTTTTTAATTTTTTGGAATTTTTATCATAACAAAAGCTTATACTGCCACTCGAAATTTACTGTGGCAGCTATAAGTAGTATATTATTGGGCATTCTGGACCACCATTCATTCGATCGGGCGAAAAATTTCGCCCTCACTCATTCGTGGTGATCCAGAAGCCCAATAATACAATGAATTGCACACAACCTACAATCAACCCAAACCCAACGGTAACCAACCTAACAGTAACCTATCAGCATTTGCGTTCAACATAACGCTCAACCTACACCTGAAATCGCATTGGACATTCTGTTTCACCTCGCGTTCAACGCAACAGCAACTCAAACCCAACGGAACCCAACCTAACAGTGACCTATCAGCATTTGCGTTCAACATAACGCTCAACCTACACCTGAAATCGCATTGGGCATTCTGTTTCACCTCTCGTTCAACGCAACGAATACATCAGCCCAACAGCAACTCAAACCTAACGGAACCCAACCTAACAGTAACCTATCAGAATTCACGTTCATCATAACGCTCAACCTACACCTGAAATCGCATTGGGCATCCACCTCTCGTTCGAATGAGCGAAGTTTTGACTCGAGGTTCAACGACAAGCCAACCCGACGGGAATTTATTCAATGTATTTAAATTTCAGTCCAACTCAAGTCTCAACTAATTGACAACCTAACATAGATATGTTTAATAATGTTTGAGCTTAGATAAAGTAAAAGCAAAAGTACACCATGCACACCGGGTTGATCAAGTCCGATATGCACGAGGCCGAAGCCACTGAGCGCTCCTCGGTCTCAAGCCGCAGCCTTTGACTCAGGTTAACTCAGGTGTTTGCACAACTTGTCTGCGAAGCTGATCAGACTCCACAGACAAGATCGGGTCACCCAGGACGCGTCTAGTTCCCGGCATCCACCTACGGATGTATCGCTATGACCGCTTTTTGTGTGCGTGGTGGTTTTGGATGCCTCCCACCGAGGCTTGTATACAACTCATCCGCAAAGCTGATCAGACTCCACAGACAAGGTCGGGTCACCCAGGACGCGTTAGTTCCCGGCATCCGTTTTCGGATGTATCGCTATGACCGCGTTTTATGTACACGGCAAATTGTATGTCGGATTTATTTATATCAACGAATCTCAAAACCATCGTTAGCGCGAGTTAGGTTTAAACTAATTTACGCTGGAATAAAGCACTAAGTAAACATTATTTAAATTACGAAAACATAAAAATGTGTAACTCACTACACTAGTGAAAACCGAAATATGATTTTAAATTGGTATCGCTAAAACTAAGTCAAATAGTGTGATTTAATTGATGTTAATGTAGAACAACTCCATCTGTGAGACCGCGATACTTTATCACACTTTCTAAATAACTTATATCACTTTATCATGTTGACGTAAAAATTGTCTTGCTGACTAGAATATAAAGTTTGATCAGAAACGAGTTGTAAAGTGATATACATGATTATGTACTTAAGTCATTTCAACTCGAAGACATTGTAGTGTAAGTTAGGTACTCGATCAAATTACGTAGCGAGCGCGCTCGCTAAGGTTTATTGTTCTTAACATGCAAATGGACATACGAGTAGGCGGTGATGACATCTATCGAAATTATTCGAAACCATTTGTATTCTATACGAAACCAGTACATCAAAGGTACTTACTTAAATCATTACTTACACCTACTTAGTTCAGTGCTTAACCCACAGACAGCGCTTATGTTAAACTTTGACATCGTGCGCTAGAATTTGTACCTAGATTTTTGTGTGTCTGTCTGTGGTACCATAGCTCCTAAATGAATGAGCCGATTTAAATGCGGTTTTTCATTTAACAGGTTTTCTAACAATGGTTCTTAGACTTGTTTTATCAAAATCGGTTCAACCGTTTCTAAGATATTGACCTTTGAAGCGAAAATGTCTATTGTTTTTCGACTTTTCTAAGTTGGTTAGGTTATCTTATCATAAATGTTAATAATATAGGAATTGTTTATTTTTGTGTTCAAATTGAAAAAGGTTTATACCTGTTTGTACCTGTAACAAGACAATGTTTGTTTTCGTATTAGGAAATAACAATTGTATGTGTATTTATAATTACGATGTAAAGTAGCAAACATTACAGTTAGAACACGTTTTTACCTAAGTTTAAATCTTCGTCTTAGTAGGTGAGGTAAGATGATATTTGGTTGTGTGAGCTAACCAATTACTAACCTTACCCATTAACTTAGTAATTAAGTCGGTTAATACTGAGGCTATTTGAACGATCTGAGGAGGTTTTTTTCCAGTTTCCGTTATAATTTTAACGTACAGAACTGAGCATGAAAATGTTACCAATTAGGTATTAGCCAATTTTATTGCGCAACGTTATCAAGTTGTAATGTGACACACAGTGCGATCGGCGTCTTTTTGCTGACATACAAATGCGGTGCATGTATGAAGCGTGGTTGCGAAATAATATTCATATTATAAAGGTGTAGGGTTGACAATGATCAATGGATAAATTTACAATTAATGGGTACCTCTATTAAATGCGAATATAAATGTTCTTAAAAGAAATAATGATTACTACAATTACTGAAATACTAATATTTAGGTAATTCCTTAATTTAGCTGGTGAGAAATAAATAAATAAAAAATAAATAAGTAAATTAAAAATTAAAAAAGTAAATTAAAAAAAGCTTACAACTCACTCTCGATTAGTTTTTTGGTATCTTGAATACATGCATATGTGGAATACGAAGTAGGCAGATTTACCAACAGACAGATAGACAAATTCATAACGTTCCTCTTTCCATCGCGTCGAGAATTAAATAATGTAAAATAAAGAACTGTTATGTGCACATAAGCATAATACACAATTGTGATTTGGAATGCGACAGCCCTAGTTCATTTAGTAAAATCAGCAAATAATTTCGTTTAAAACTTTTGCGCGGGGCTAATTTGTTCCTTTCCAATTTCGAACGTGACGTGCACAGTGCATCAAGTCTTCTACATCTTCAGCTCAGAGGTTAAGCTGTGCAGAGTTTCTACGTTAGTAAAGTTTATTTGCTTTATACATCGATTAAAATGTAAGTATGTATTTCAACGTACCTAACGCTTTACTTTCCTAACGAAATTAAAACATTTGGTTCATATTGTTTGTAGGGTTCCAACAGGCATTAATATTTTTAATTTCCTTTCAGGTCTGATTCCGAGTTTGAACCCATCACTGTTGCAAACAGCGGAACCGTTCGGTCAAAAGTGGGAAGGTCGGCTGAAAAACGAAAAGCTTCAGCTCCAAACAGGTAGCCATTTTATATTTATTTTCATATTTCATGTTTTTTATTTTGTCAGCTGGGTACATATTTACTTAAATATTGTTTGTCTACTTTTTTCATTTAAAAAAGGTATTTTTTTTTCTTTTTTTATCGATGTATATGGTTATTTTAAATGTCGAGTAATAAAAACATATTTTTTATTTCAGATCTGATTCAGAGGAGAGCGTTGCCGCTGCAGATGTCAGTATCCCAAAAATAAAAAAACCTGCTCAAAAAAGAAAGCCGTCAACCCCAAGGTATTTTTCTTGTAATTTGTTTAATGAATTTCGACGAACTAAGTACAACTGTCTTATTCATTGTTTAATGTCTGTTATGTTTCAGATCTGCTGCACCCAAGAAAAAAGAAACTAAAAACCCGTTTGACGTGTTCGGAATATTTCCTGAAGACGTTGCTGTTAACCATAAGCCTGCTGAGACTGATCCGCTTGATTCATCCATTATAAGCCGGGTACCGAACGGGTCAACAAAACGAGCTTGCACCCTCAACGGAGACTTTTTCTTGGAGCTGCGGGTGTACAACACTGCTGATATTCGCGGTGAGTTACGTCAGGAGCGTTGGAAAAAGGCTCTCGTTACTCTAAAGGCGCAAATCGATGATGAAACTGTTGAATGGGAGGCATTGCAAAAATTTATTAAAAAGATAAATGTACTTTTCAAGGACGCTAACGTCAAATTTTATTCTAACGATACTAAGTACTAATTTAGTAGGTACTTTTTTGATTTTAACAGATACTGCAGGTTGTCTCTTTTTATTACTTATTTGAATAAAATTTAAACTGCATCAAATTGTGTATCAAGTAATTTTTAATAAATGTTTTTAATAAATGTTAACGATTTATTATGAAACCATAATTTAAACGCTTTTAACGATATTACTTTAAGGGCGCAAATCGATGATAAAACTGTTGAATGGAGGGCATAGCAAAAATTTGTTAAAAAGATAAATGTACTTTTCAAGGACGCTAACGTCAAATTTATTGTAACGATACTAAGTAAGTACTAATTTAGTACTTTTTATTTTTGCTTTTAACGGATACTGCAGGTTGTCTCTTTTTATTATTTGATTAAAATTGAAACTATCAAATTGTGTATTTAACATATAAAACCAGGATTACAGCTTAAGCAAAGTCGCTACATAAAACATGCCCTTTTGCACTCAGTGTTCAATTACAGTAGAAAGCAGGAAGTGGGTAGGGCACCTTAGAAGTAATAAGCATAGAAAAAATTCGGGTGTAAATTTAAACGATGAGGTTGTTGAAATTTCGTCTGCTTTTAAAGGTCGCATAGCATCTTATAGAATAATGGCAACTGATGAGCTGAAGTCTTGTTTACCTGAATCATTTTTGATTACAGTAAAACCTAAAATGCAAAAAATTTTGGAAAATTCGCTTAAAAAACATGTGTCCCTCAAAGTAAATTTCGAATATTTTGGCGATTTTCTTTTGTTTAAAGATGACAAGCAGGAAATGAAATCTTTTGCAACGAAAAATTTTCCTATACATCAAAATTATCAATTCGAAGAGCTTTTAAACACAATAATTATTAGTATACAGAAAAAAATCGAAGAATTTCAGGAGCGCGATTCTGGTTGGACTTTCTTATCTAATTTGTATTTAGAAGTTAACATAAATAAGTATGAACCATTGAAAGCGTCATCTTACATAGACTTACCTAAGATAATAAAAAATAAAAAAGCTTGCATTAATATTCAAAATCATGATAATTATTGTTTTCTCTGGTGTGTTGTTGCTGCTCTTTACCCATGTCAAAACCATCGCGAGCGTCTATCATCTTATCCTCATTTTAAAGACGTATTAAAACTTGATAATATGTGTTTCCCTGTCACTTTAGCCGATATCATTACGTTTGAGCATCACAATATTGATATCAGTATTAACGTATATTCTTTAAAAAACAACCGAACTCTTGTAGGACCTCTATACAGATCGCAATATAAAAGGAAACATCGAATCAATTTACTTTTAATCGAACGCGGTAATAAGTCGCATTATGTTTTGATTACTAATTTACCGCGTCTTGCTCGCGGTCAGATTACCAAACATCATGCTAAGCTTTATTTCTGCGAAGACTGTCTGATATTTTTTCAAACTGAACACGGTTTCAATAGTCACGTTTGTAGTGGGGTTGCTACGGTACTTCCGGAGAAAGGCACCTATCTCGAATTTAAGCATTTTGAACGAAAACAAGACGTTCCATTTGTCGTGTATGCTGACTTTGAGACAATCCTTAAACCCTATCAGAACTGTGAACCTAACACTGACAGTAGTTTTACTACAAATAAACAAATACATTTACCAGCCGCTTTCGCGTACCATATAATTTGCTCTTATGATGAGCAACTTAATCGTTTTGTTCAATACCGAGGGCCAGATTGTGCTCAGAAATTCGTAGATTATTTATATAGACATATTAAAGACATCCATAACGTTTTAGAAAAAGAAATTCCCATGATATTTACTGTAGAAGATTCTTTAGCTCATGAACGTGCCAAAAATTGTCATATGTGTAAAGGTTTATTGTTTGCAGACAAAGTAAGAGATCACTGTCATCTAACGGGCCGTTATCGCGGTGCCGCGCACCAGTACTGCAATCTGCGCTTTCGCGTTCCTAAATTGGTCCCTGTTTTCTTTCATAACTTAGCAGGTTACGATTGTCATTTGTTTATACAGGAACTTAGTAAATGTTCAGGGCCTGTGAAAGTAATCCCAAAAAATAAAGAAAATTATATTTCGTTCACTAAGTTTTTGTGGATTTCAGATCAAAAGTATGCACAAATTCGATTTGTAGACTCTTTTAAATTTTTAGGAACAAGCTTGGAAAAATTAGCGAATGGTTTACATAAAGATGATTTTATTCACTTGAACAAGTTTTATCCTGAAACTAAAAAAAATAAATTATTAACTCGCAAAGGTATTTATCCTTACGATTATATGTCGAGCTGGGATAAGTTTACAGAGACCGAGCTTCCATCACAGAACTTGTTTTTTAATTCTCTTTCCAACGAACAAATAAGCGATTCAGATTACGCACATGCGCAATCTGTATGGTCCGAATTTAAAATCAAAGATATGGGAGAATATACTGATCTTTACCTAAAAACTGATGTGTTGCTTTTATCAGATATTTTTGAGAACTTTCGGTTCATTTGCAAGTTAAATTATCATTTAGATCCGGCATTCTATTTAACTGCTCCAAGCTTATCGTTTGATGCTATGTTATTAAAAACCGGAGTTAAGCTTGAATTGATATCCGAATTAGAAATAATTCGACTCATACAAAAAGGAATAAGAGGTGGTATTTGCATGTGTTCGACCAGATATGCTCAGGCTAATAATAAGTACATGGAAACTTATGACATGAATAAACCAGACTCGTTTTTAGTATATATCGATTGCAATAACTTATATGGTTACAGTATGTGTCAATCGTTGCCCATGTCTAATTTTAGTTTTCTAGATCATCATGAAATTGCCCAACTAGATATTTTGTCTGTCGAAGATGATGCTCCATTTGGATTTATTCTGGAAGTTGACTTGCTATATCCGGAAAATTTACACCATAACCATAACGACTATCCATTTTGCGCACAAAAATTTATTCCTCCAGGAGGAAAAACGACCAAATTGATCCCAAATTTATATAACAAATACGAATACGTCATTCATTACGTCCATCTGAAAACATGTTTACGCAACGGCTTAACTCTTGATAAAATCCATCGCGTTATAAGGTTTCGTCAAAGTCCATTCTTAAAACAGTATATTCATTTAAATACAGAACTGAGAAAAAAAGCTACTACTCCTTTCCAACAAGACCTTTTTAAATTAATGAATAACTCAGTTTTTGGGAAAACTCTTGAAGACAGTGAGCGGCGAGTTGACGTCAAATTAGTAAATAAGTGGCACGACCGTCAAAACAAAACAAAAAAGTTTACTTGTGCTAACAAATTAATTGCCAAACCGAATTTCCATAGTGCAACAGTGTTGTCTGAAAATTTGGTTGTCGTACAAATGAAGCCTGAAAAAGTAATTTTAGATAAACCAATCTACGTAGGATTCTCTGTATTAGAACTTTCTAAAAGTCATATGTACCAATTTCACTACACGGTAATAAAAAAACACTACCAAGATCAAGTTACTCTGTGCTACACTGATACCGACAGTTTTATTTACAAAATCGAAACTGCAGACTTTTACAGCGATTTAAAAAATATTTTTTTAAACTTTTTTGACACAAGCAATTATAACCCTGTAAATGATTTGCAAATACCTTTACGTAACAAGAAGATTCCTGGGTTATTCAAAGATGAGTTAGGAGGAGAACTTATTACCGAGTTTATAGGGTTACGTTCTAAACTATACTGTATCAAAAGTGATAAATCTCTTATCAAAAAGGCTAAAGGAATAAAAAAACCAGCAGTTCAAGAGTTAACATTAAATGATTATCGGGATGTGTTATTCAATGATAAAATAGTTCGGAAAAAACACATATTATTTAAATCGATTAGGCACGAGATCTTCACTCAATCTGTCAATAAAGTTGCTTTATCTAACAAAGACGATAAACGACATATATTATCAGACAAAATTTCAACCAAATCTTGGGGACATGAGTCTATTTTCTAGTACAGTAGTTATCTAAGCGACCTTTCCTCGAGCTGTAATTTTATTTCGTAGGCACCCAATGGGTAATAAAAAATTAGAATGTGTTTAATAAAATAAAATACGTTGAGTACTTACGTTATTGTAAAATTATAATTATGTATGTTGTAGGGTCAGCGTCAAAAGCCGCTCATCACTTTTGTACCTTTTCGCTCTACGACCAGATGAGCGACTTTTGACGCTGACTATACCAAATAAGTAGATTATCATTAAGTACTTTATTTTTTATAATTACACATTGATTTGTAAATTGTATGGTTTGTTCTTTTTTTTTAATAAATAAATATGAAGTGTTATTAACATTTGTTTTCTTTTTTTCTTTCACCCACCTAAGTATATATAGACTGCGAGGATACCGACTGAAAACACATTTTACTTGAGTTGAAATTGAGTTTTCTCGCTTCGGAGGTTTCCTGACGATGTTTTCCGTCATCAAAAAGCTCAGGGCTCAGGCTTAATTTTAAATGTAATATTTTGATAATGGTAAGTAAAATCATGTTCTGTTGAACAGGCAAATAATACCTATCCTCGTTTATTGCATTGGGTATCAATTAAAACATGTCCTTACGTGTCTTAAGCAGCGCGGCGGCATGCAGCCCGTGCTAAGGTAATTTGCTGACACGTGAAATATACCTATTCACATTTATTGCATTTGGTACCAATTATAACAAGTCCTTACGTGTCGTTGTAATTTGATCGGCATTAAGCAGCGCGGCGGTATGCACCGCATGCTCCGAAGCGCGTGTTAATTTAATTTGCTGACGCATGAAATTACTGTAATTATAAATAGCGGCTGTTATAGTAAGTTATCATTCTGCACTCTACATTCATAACTGAGTAAAGTCGTTCCAAAGTTTTGAAAATTAAGACGAGCTGATCCATTCCCGATTCGGTAAGTAAAATTGGCATTATTTAATATTTATTCGTATTATTTTGTTGCTATTATTGTTTTGTAAGCGTATGAAAATGCTCATATGTGTTGCCAGATGCGTTTATTTATTTGATTTCTTTTGTTTCAGAATATGGAAGGAACGCAAGACACTCAAATCATGTTTTCGCAATATGCACAGGGTCCATTAGGATTCCGAGAAGATGAAGAAGAAGAAGAAGTCAGTGAATTTGTAAAAAAAATTGCAAGTGCCAAAACGAAAACCAAGTCTAGTAAACCAAAACTAAGGCTAAACAAAGTGGTAAAGAGAAGTGTACGAGGTCACCCGCCGTCGTTCGTTATAAACAATGAAGCAACTAAGGGGAACAGACTTGTCAAAATCCAAATTATTAACATAAGTGACTCCGCGCCGGATCAAAACGACGAAACCGGTGAAAACGTTATGCTCAGTGCGCAGTATGTGGCAAGTGACGGATACGATGAGATAATAGACAGTACAGAAAGTGTAATAAATAAGATATCCAAGAAGTTGTGCGGATATAGTGTTAGTTATTAATGTTTTTACTGTTTTTGTATATAATTTTGAAAATAAATATGGTCAACAATTTTCTTGTTTTATTCCTTTGATTAAGCGATACGTCAACAGGAAAGATTTTTTTTGTAAGTATGTCAATAAAGCAATAATTCAAACGAAAATAAAATTATCATGATTAAATGCACAAGAAAAATCTTTTCAGTAAATATCGCTTAAATAGATTAACACTATTATTAGCCACAGGTATGAATCGTTATCATTTATTTCATATTTTTAAACAAACAAATTCAATTATTTAAAAATGGGTTAATATAAAAAGTCTTCGTTCAAAATAAATGATAACTAATTTTGACTGGGTTAAAAAATAAAAAAATGATTAAACGTAAATATTTATTTTTGAAAATTAGGTATAATTTATTACAATGTTAAATATGCATAATATCGAAATAATATTTTTTAAGACATATAACGTTTTTTAAGGCACAAGCTTTTTTATGATGTAGACAATTATAAGAGCTGTTGTCGATACAATACTTTTTATACATTAATTGAAAATTAGAACAACCTTTCTCTCCCAAGTCTATTACAGTACAATCAGCACATAAATCATTAATCCACTTAATTTTTTCAAAACCTTTTACATATATTTTTTTGCCTTCCAAGAAATTATGAATCATTCTCTTAAATTCTCTGTGGTCGATATACCCCTCACGCCACATAATGCCAAGGTTTCTCTCTATCCATTTCACATGCCTTTTTTCGTTTTCTGATAACGTAGAAAATGAATATGGAGGTTTTATTAAATACGCCTGCGTGTGTTCATAGGTACTGTATGCAAATTCTTTAATAATAAATTCATTTTTAGATGATTTAAACCCCTGAACATCTACGAATAGATGGTCTAGTTTCATGATATCTTCTTTGTTATATTGGTCAACGGCTTATATTCTATAATACTATCATTCAAAATAAGACAATAAGCCGCGGTATTGTCAGGGATATCTGTGTCACACTCTAATTCAATCCGCACATCGACTGAACCCGTTTTTAAGGTTTCATTTTGACGAGAACAGTCGATAACAAACAGAGGTGCTTTATTTATAAAGTCTTGTGGATTCAACAACGGTGCTTGGCTGCGGTTATAATAAGACTGTTGGAATTTAGCGTACTGTTCATATAATATAGCAAATTTTTGAGCCGAGAAACTGACATTCAAGTTTTCATAAGGAAAATAATTTGAATTTAAAAAAACTTTAACGTCACGCAAATTACAATGATCAAAACGCGATATATCTTTATCAGCAACATTTTTCCTGTTTGTTTTTAATCCAATTAAAACATATCGAGGTTTTTCAACTTGAGACGAAGTTTTGACGGCCCAAGAATGTTTTGATGTTTTAGGTAAAAGCGGGTATTCGTACAGATCCCAGTTCCTAAATGCTACCTGAATAGCTCGATCTCTTTCCAAATATTTAAGCAAACTTAATCTTTCACGATCAGAAACCTTAATGTGCGGCATGCGCCATACTATTTTAGATATAGTTATGTTACCTATATACTCATTTGTGTTCAGTTTTACGCTATTTAAATTAGTATTGGATCGTAAAAGAATAAGTTCATGCTTACAGTTAATAATAATTTTGTTATAATCCTCTGCGAAGCCAAGAATCTTATTTAAAGGAATTGACACAGAAAATGATCCATGCGTAATTTTTGTGCCATCAACATCCCAGCCCCATAACTTTGACATCGATGATTCAAGTTCATTCATCGACACAAGAGATTTTATTGTTGTTGTGACCCCAGCGTTTTTAATTTTATCTATTTCAATCCCATTCAGCTCATATCGAATATCTTGAAATAAATGAAGTATAGGGTTATTTGTAAAATGAACACTGGACACCTTCGCTTTTGTTTCTCTGTTGAATACTTCTATAGTACCCTCTATGTATAAAGTACTCGCTGATGGTAATACGTATAGATCTTGCTGGTTGATAGGTATACGGATTTCATCATTTAAATTGAAACTTGTTACGTACGGTTTATACGAATGATATTCGAAACTTTCAATCGTGCTATCAAAGCTAAAGGAGTCTGATAAGTTTAGTATACTCATTTTAATAATCCTATGTTTTTTAAAAACTGTTTGTTTTCCTTCGTTAGTTGTCCTTTAGGTCTTCTTTTCTTGATAGCACAATGAGCACTAACGGCTTTGCTGTTTGAGACCGTACATTTATTAAAGTCTATCATTTTTTTCTGAGATGTAAATATATCTGAATCTCTTCGCCACGTAAATTCACTAAATTATCGTTTATATCCAGTATTCTTATTATAAGAGCGTTTAAGCTGTTTTGAGTAACAGGAAAATATATAACATTTTTAGGTGTTTCTATAATCCGGTAACCAGGCGGTACATTTGGCACAAATTCATGAATTATATGACTAGGTTTTCCGTTTATAAATGACCCGCTCACGATGTCACATTCAACTCGTACTATAGTTGTAGACAGAATGGACACGGGAAAAGGGGACTCAGTTAATATATTCGCCTGAACTGTTTCTTCTCCAAAACCAAGTAACTTACCAATCGAATTTGGTTTTTTAAAATAGACGTTTTTGGAACACAATATAGATGTTTTTAGCGTATTATTATTGCATGTCAGTGTAAAGGTGCAACCTTGGAGATGTCTTTTAAGATAATCATCAAGATCTTGAAGTTCATATGACCCTTCAGGAATTTCTACTACTTCGTTATCACCATAATAAAACTTATTATTTCGGTTGTCAATATTAGGTATCGAGTTAAATGTCGACAAGTATAGCAACCCGCATTCATATTCACCATCTAGTTGAAGAGCTGGCGAGTGATTCGTAATCAGGGTAGAGGAGGATCCCGTTATGGACAAAGTGAAAGACATCGTGAGAATGAGAAGCTATTTATTGTTCAGAGATATTTAAACGGTTATTCCAATATTTTTTTAAATATTTTAAACATAAATGTCCGCAATTAACAGTATCGAATTTTTGATAAATATTATAATTGTATGAAATATTATAATTTTTCAAATATTTTATTAATTCTAGCGGCGGTTGAAGATCACCATAACTATTAAAATATTCACAATGATTATTATCTTTGACATAGGCTACCCAGTGAGTCCCTTGGTTTTTAGAACTATCTAAATTTACGATTGCACATTCTACTCTTTTTGGACGGTTTGGCAATTTGTCTCTCATGTAAACACCACGAAAATAAGGAATATCTGTTGAATGTTTTAAAATATCAACATTTGTAAGAGCACGTCTGGGTAGCCTTTTATTTAGTTTTTTAATCGTTTTAAACACAAACCCTTTCCATTTCTATACTGTTTAATGTACAACCCTTTACCTAATGCAATAGATTCCATCATTTTATTATGACGTTCTGATTCGGATAAGCTCTTTTTTGCAGCTTTGTAGTCACCAACAGCTTTAGCGATCCCAGCAGCTCCTCCTGCCAATGACCCTAACGCAGAAAGTCCCGCGAAAATAGGTATTAGTGGCAATATACCTCCAGTTTTAGGAATCGGTATTAATCGAGGAACTCTCATTTTACTCGTATTGTTATTAAGAAATACTTTACTCGCTGCAGCAAAAGCTCGACTGACTGCAGTGCCTTCTTTTTTAGATTTGTTTTTTTTCAATTCGGTACGTATCTTAGAAACAAAATGCTTAAATGATTTTATCCCTGCACCAGCTTTCATTTTAGATTTCATCACTTTGCTAACTATCCAAGACGCAAGTTTTTCTCCTTTTCCAACACCTTTTGACTTCAATCTTTGTTTAGCCATTTTATAGAGTTCAAAATCTGCACGATGTCGGTCTGTTAGGTCAGAATATTTATCGTATGCTATATCGTGTTGCATACACGCGTTGTCCAATTCATTAACTCCTTTATCACCTCTTTGCAATCGCTTATGCAATTTTGTGCCTGGTCCGCAATAATTGTAGCCAGGTAAGTGCAGTTCAAACGGTAAGTGATTAATAATACTGTTTAGAAGTCCTCTTCCTTTCATATCCCAAAAGTTAATGACTTAGCGCGAGAAAGTTTTTAAATATATTTATACAATGGCATTTCTGTCGATCCAGCTGTTTTCGCTATCGTTAAGTCCTAACCACTTAACATACAATTTTTTCCCTCTTTTTTTGATTACCTTTTCGATGAGGTAAACGTCTGGATACTTAGTTTTTTGCAGTTCTTGTTCATAAAATGTACCGAGTATTGAGTTTTTTCGTTGGTCTTCAATATGGTAAGTAACAGGACGAGTGTGATTCACCTTTTTAATAGTAAATAGCTCAGTTGACCAATTAGGCGTATAACCTTTATGAAAGACGCTTTTGTACTTGCTTATACGCACATGATCTCCTACATTAAAAATATTTAATTTAAAACGCCGATTGGATTGTGATTTATCTATGTTTTTCTTTACTTCGGCTTCATTATTAAAATTCACCTCATTTGGGCTAAATTTTGTTGTGCTATGCACAGTTTGATTATAAGATTGAACTATCTCATCGAAAGGTTTTCCAAGCCATTTGTAGTTCCCGATGAAACTGAAATATTTGTAAAGTTTGTTCTTGAGCGTTTTTATTACCCTTTCAACAATAGACGCCTTTTTAACTGAATACGTGGAATAATGATTTATTTTTAAGGATTTCACATAACAATCGAATTGATCATTGTAAAATTCTTTTCCAAAGTCTGTCTGTAAGTTTCTAGGTATTCGTTTGGTCGACTTGATAATTAGTTCAAATGCATTTTTTACTTCTGTTTTAGTTTTAGATTTCGTAGGAATACACCACGTGTACTTTGAAAATGTATCAATAACAACTAAAATGTATTTATATCCCTTATTTACAGTATGTAAATTCTGTAAGTCAATTAAATCTGCTTGCCACAAATCATCAATTCCTTTTAATATAACTGCGCGACGCTTGAAATTTTTTCGGGCCGATCTATGGATTTCATTCACGACTTGTTCTTTTGTCATCTTTGAAATTACTTAAAATATTGTCTATGTCCCTTTTTGTATAAAAGTTTATTTTCAACTGATTTGCAAGCTGATGAATTTGAGAATTTATAGTTTTAAATAAAGAATCTAGATGCTTCTTCTCGTAAGTGTCCTGGACGAGCTGATCGACATATTGCTTATTAGCTGCATCATTGGGTGTCAAAGGATCCGCTACCCCCTTTAATCGCGATGATTGTAGATCGAAATCGCCATCATCAGAACGCAGCAAAGTTTTATTGTTAAGTTCAAAAACTTCACATACACGCAAACGTTTATGAACATGATGACCGAATTTGTCTATGTTCATTTTCTTAAACTTTAGCGATAGAACAAAATAATGTACAACAATATTGAAGAACATCATAATGTCTACAAAAAACTCCACGGTAGCATATGTCCAACTATTGTAGTTATGTCACTACAACAACTTTTTTCATTTTATAATTGTCTACCCCGTGCGAAGCCGGGACGGGCTGCTAGTTTCACTATAAAGAGGTCTCTGTACCTACCATTAATTTTGTATGACACTTAGAACTCTGGCTAACACAATAGCGCCATCTATGAACTGAAAGAAAAAAACTAATTTAGATTTGGTTTTATCGTCCTTGGTGTAGATTAGTATAGTTACTTAATACTAACAAAACTAAAGCGGTACTTTATCGCCTGTCACCATGTCCCATTTTACCTCAACGTTCGGTGACCCGCTTAGAAGTTTCGCAATTTGCAAGGCGTGTTTGGTGAACGGTGCTGATAATAATCAAGGACTCTGAGTTTAGAATTACCTTGTAAAGGCATCGCTAGGGCTACGATTATGATTATGAAATTACATAAAATATTAATAAATATCGTGGAACATTAGACACTAGATGATCTAGTCCCAACCCCAATTAAACAGAGCCAGTGATATGGGTGCTAGACAACGGATACACATACTTATACAGATAAATACATATTAAGCATCCAAGACCCAAGAACAAACATTCGTATTCATCATAGAGACGTCTGCCCCGAATCTTTCATGTTAAAAGTGAAAATCTTTCTGAAAATGCGACGGGAATGTTAAGGCGGGAACGAAGGTAAGACACACATAATTATATTCAGATAGAAGGATAGAGTGTATGTATCTTGCGTGCGAAAAAGAAGAACTGAGAACCTCATTACGTGTCGCGGCTCCCGACCGCTTTCCGCGTGCGAATTCAGGTTGTAATAGTTATTTGCTATACAAGGGTGCAAAGTTGTATTTTACCCGCGAGTGTGGAATTGAAACACAAGCAAGCGAAAGGATTCTATAGTCGAACCACGAGCGAAGCGAGTGGTTCTAAAATAGAATCCTGAGCGTAGCGAGTGTTTCAACATACGAGAAGTAAAATACATTTGCACCCGTGTGTAACACAAAACTTTTCACCTCACTGTAGCGAGGAAAGCGCAACATGCAAAAAAACAGCTCATATAAATAAATCGCCATCGGTGGAATCACTAATTTTTTACGACATTATAACAGAAAACTCTGGAAGTTTATGTATTTTAACGTGAGTCGGAGTAGGTGAGGAAAATTTTGTTGACAAATGTTTATATTCTGACGATACATTTTGAAATTGCATCGACTCAACTTGTGCGTTCAGAGTTATATTCAACAGCATTATAAAAAAACAAATGTTTCTTTTAGAATTTTAAGAATAAACCTAAATTTGGTATTTTTTATTAATTTTTCAAACCATTCATCATTTATTTAATGATAATTAATATCGAACGAACCATTATTATGAGCGTTTTACGTTTTGTTATCTGTCAAAAGCTACTTAAACGCGCTCCACTCCAAGGTCAAATTACTTTCCTCACTAGTTGATAAAACGCGATTTTACCCGCTTGTATTAAATGATAAAAGACGGCTTTCCGAGGTCGTGAGGGGAAAAAACTTTTTTGATTATGTATTAAAAGCGGCGGGTCACTTGAAGGAAAGCAATCACCGCAGCCCATTGGATACGAGGGGTATCACAGACGCCTAACGTGATTTATTTATTTATTTATTATCAAAACAATTTCACAGCATTACAGCAAAGCCAATGCGCTATAAAATTTAAATATAAGAAATACACAATACAAAACAAAAGTACACATAAAAATTAAAAAAAAAACATTACAACTATTTAGGGAGTTTTAAATGTCAGTTTCAGTTTCAATGTGATATTCAACAATTAACTGTCAACAACAATAAACACCACCAAAAATGTTGGAGCTGTTAATCGAGGTAATTTCCTCACTAAATTACACTCGTGCCGTCAAAATACCAACGCAAAACGTTACACACTACGTTCTCATACAAACCGATGAGGAAGTCCTTCTATCCCGAAACAGTTCTGTAACAAGACAGTACTTATCTAGCCAGTAACAACCTCCCGTATAATGACAAAGCAAGCCGCGACCACTTGCGCTCGCCACACTGTCAATTGTGATTGATCAGTGTCACCGACAAAGTCAAATAAATTGGCAAAATTGACATAATTGACTGATTCGTCAAGTTTATTCGGTCTTGCCTTTAGCCGACCACAAAATAAGATGTGTAGTTTTCAATTTAATGCGATGATATTACATATAAAAAGAGACAGATAATGTCATCAGCACGTCGAAAATCAAGCGCAGAAAAGGCTAAGTACATTTTTTTTTACAATTTGACCTCACTCGCCCTCGAATAAGGTCCAAACTTGTACGCAAATGTCAACATGTTTGGAACATGTTTTTCGATTGTTTAGTGAGCATGACGAATCATTACCTACTTTTAAAATCATTAATTCAATGCAGTAAGTTTAATCATCACCATCACTAGCCTTTTTTACGTCCCACTGCTGGGCACAGGCCTCCTCTCATGAGAGAGTGAGAATGAGAGGGCTTGGGCTATAGTTCCCACGCGGGCCCAGTGCGGATCGGGAACTTCACACACATAATTGAATTGCTTCGCAGGTGTGTGCAGGTTCCCTCGCGATGTTTTCCTTCACCGAAAAGCTCATGATAAATTACAAATGTAATTCCTCACATAAATTCCGGAAAACTCAGAGGTGCGAGCGGGATTTGAACCCACGACACTCTGCTTGAAAGGCCATAGGTCAAACCACTAGGCTATCACGGTAGCAAGTTTAGAATTTTATTTTATTCTTGATTGCATCATCATCACGCCAGCCGAAAGACGTCCACTGCTGGACATAGGCCTCCCCCAAGGCCTTAGACCGGTCTTACGTTTTCCGCATCCACCGAGATCCTTGCCCGCGGACCGGAGACGAGCTGTCGGTAGGCCTCCAACCAGATTTATACAGCTTAAGGTTTTGACTTAATTTGATTACTTTGCCACCTTATAAGACAAATTTAATTGGTACCTAATTCAGATCCAATGAGCCGAATGCTGAATATAAACTTCGATGGACACATCAATTCTCTGAATTAATGACTGAAATTTTAAACGATTTTGAACAAATACAATAGTCACCATCACAATAATGAATCGCCTATTCCATATTCACTATTAACAGTGTTCACAGTAGTCAGGGGAAACAGAGTGGACGATTAATTGTGCCCATGAGTGTATATTATTAAGTAGGTAAAATAACTGGGGTGAATATTCGGGCCGTCATTATTCACAACATCTTTCCAACGGAATTTTGAATTAACTGGTGTCAATGTTATTGAGCCAAGCACTGCTATGTATACTACAGCTCCAATATGTGTCGGATGTAGATGTTTATTGTATCCATTTCTTAGGAAATCTGTTAAAAAGTGTTGAGAATAATGACTGCGGTTCAAACGCCCGAATATTCACGTGGAACGGAGGTTTTGGCGCGTCGAGAGCTTGATCCAAGCCAACGTATAATTTAGTGGCGGTTTTGATAGTTGGATCTATGTGACAAGTGATGATTCGTGTGGCAGTTGAGTAGTATGAAAACATACATTTATCACAGATACGTAGCTGTCTTACCGTGACGATATTAGAATTACACAAATGTAATAAATCTGTGCTTCGAGAAAAGGAATTCAGACGTCAGGCTATAAATTGAGGAATACAATTTGGGTGCTTCGTAAAAGGAACCTCTAATGAGTTTATCGGGAAATAAAATAACAGTGAAACAAAAGAACGCAAGGGAGTATGTAAAAAGCAGCTCAGGGATGTGGATAAAAGTATCGCAGTTGGTATGTACTGCAGACTAGCCTAGTGATTTTTAAAACTAGGCCTCTCAAAATTCAGTTGCAAGACTTGATTCGAACATACGTACTTACCTACATTGCAAGTCATAAACCAGACAGACGGGAGGCGCCATTGGCTTATCTATGCACTACAATTTTTCTGCCACTTTTTAAGGTGGACGAGGAACACACTTACAGCACATGTCTGCGTTCATGTCAAAATTTGTTAGCTTCCTACAAACTCACATTAAAACAAGACTGTCTCACAAATGCTAAAAACACGCACACAATACACCCTGATCATTTTGGTCAGACTTAGTGTTAGAGTTTTGGCAGATGGGGAATCGCGCGTTAACATCTCCATTCTTTCCTGCTCTAAGTTGCAAGTGATCAAGTTTTCTGTTTAAAATTTAATTTGTAATACAAGCTTTTTTTGCCAACTGTACTTTTTGTTGACTGTACTTGTATTATCATCCAATTTACCTTTACATGTAAATACTAAATTTCAAATCAGTCAGTGCTCAAAACGGCTGGTGGAGTTGACGCGTGACCAGGGCTGGATCAATGGATCATATCTGGCACAGCGGATCAGCATTGCCATCCAACGTGGCGTAGTAAGCTGCCAGTCTCCTGGGCACGCTACTGATAGGCAGCAATTTTGGGGCAATTTGTATTTATAATATTTATTTTTAAGACTAATTTTTAAATTTTATACAACTTTGTAAATATTTATTGTAAGGTAGCATGTAAATTATTTTATTTAATATTATTTTTATTGTGTTAATTGTAAATAAAAAGGTCGTTATCTGACCACTGGAAAGGGGTCAGATTAAACATGCAATAATGTTAGGTGAAGCATTTAAACACTTTCATACACTCATTGGATTCATTAATGCGTGCCAGCGAATTCGTCTGTTGCTGGATCTTAATTAGCAGTCTGCAAATGAATGTTCTTGAACACCTATAAATACTGGTTCAGGTGTCCCGTCTGCACCACTCTGTATTTAGCACATGAAACATGAATTAATTCATATCCTGGGAATTGGGACGCACTCAGACGATGAGTTCTGGGCGGGGATACCCATTCATTGGCGAAACATCTTCGCAACTGTCTATGGGAAAACGGCGAGGAATAATATACCTAGGCAGCAGCAATAGCTAACCTTCGTTGCCAAGGATTATTTCATTCCTAGGAAATAGTATTTAAATATCAAATAATAAATAAATATCATGGGACAAATTGACACCAATTGACCTAGTCCCAAACTAGGCAAAGCCTGTACTATGGGTACTAGACAACGGATAAACATACTTATATAGATAAATACATACTTATATACATATTAAACATCCAAGACCCGAGAACAAACATTCGTATTCATCATACAAACATCTACCCCGACCGGGTTTCGAACCCGGGACCTCAAGCTTCATAGTCAGGGTCGCTAACCACTAGGCCATCCGGTCGTCTAAATAACCAACTTGGAAAAGTTGAAAAACCCCCGACATCAAAGTTCAATATTTCAAGAACTGGTGACCTGGTCTTAATGAAGCTAAGAACCGTCTCGATTAAAATAGCTTTCGTTTAAAAAAACCGCGTCGAAATCGGTCCATCTGTGCGGGAGCTATGATGCCACACAGACAGATACACAGATTCGTCGGGGGTAATTTAATGTCTCCACTCGTTTTTATTCACAGATGGCCTTAGGAAGTAAAATGATATATAGATAAATGCAACAGTTTACCTTGATATTAACATCCAGAGAACAATATTCATTAGCTGAGACAGCTCCTGTCAGTAGGTAATTCCCACTAAGATGTAGGTAAAGTACCTACTAAGGAAGGAGCTCTTTGATTTGTATGGGATGCCATACAAACTAAAGTGGTGTAACAATTTGACGTCACTATGGTTAAGTGAGGAAATAACATGAATAACAGCTTCAACTTTTTGTTGGTGTTTGAACAGTTACTTGGTGAACAATAAGGTATTTCACTTTTAAAATGTAATTAAATAAAATGGTATATCATATTTTGACGTCACGCTATCTTAGATGCACCTAGTTATTAATTATCATGGACTGACTTACACCAATGTGACATCTTTCTTATATTATGTACATGACTTTACAATGAATAAATGATTAATGATTCATTATCACACCCTTTGCCCAGTCCTGTGCGATTTTCATCCACAGTTATACCTATCTATACTGTCTATAAATGAGAGCATCATTCATTATTTATCTTACAATAGACATGAGATCTTAGTTAACTAAATTATTCGACGGTTAATAAACCCTCACATAATACGACCTTCAATTTCTCAGCTGTAGCTAATTTATTATACATGACTCAAGTTCAAAGGAATAACCGGTCTCAATATCGGTCGTCCTTAAATGGGTTGAAGAAGACTTTAGGTCTAGTGTAATCAACTGCCAAAAATACGTCTCGATCGCGTTTGCGTTACGGGTGTTAAATAATATGAGAATTGTTTGTTGACGATACGTGTCACTAGTGGCACTGCTAACGTGCCCATAGCACAGAATACATAATACCCAATAGTAATTCAGGCGTAATAAACGCGAACGCGATCGAGACGTTTTTTGGCGGTTGATTACACTAGAGGCTCTTTTTACCCGACTGCGAAACGCAAAGGAGGGTAAGTAATGTGTTGATGCCATAAACCGTCACACAGCGACACGTACCTATTGTTTAATAACCTACCAACTTAGAAAAGTTGAAAAACCCCCGACAATGTCATTTCGATGTATAATATTTCAAAAACGGGTGAACAGATTTTAATGAAACTTAGCTAAGAAAAATCTCGATTACACTAGCTTTCGATTAAAAAAAACCGCATCTAAATCGGTCCATCTGATTGGGAGCTATGATGCCACAGACAGATACACAGATACACAGATACACATGTCAAACTTATAACAGCCCTCTTTTTCGTCGGGGATTAAAAAATGCGTTGCAAGTGCGGGTTGACAACGTTATTTATTGATTTATAACCCATCGATTGAAAGCGGTAATGTACCTAATGTGACTCGCGCGGTATTCTCACTGGGTCGAGCACGACTTTTTGAAACCTGCGTCACGTAAAATCGAACAGTAAACGTTGTCGAGTTTGTATGACGTTTGGAACAGCGCCCGCCCGTGAGCGTATTTGGAACTAAAATTTAGTATGAGGTTTCTCGATCTCGGTACGATAACCATAAAGTTACGCAGCATTCGTAAACTCGTGCTCGACCCTCGGATCGTGTGAACAAGACCTTCACATCAACCGTACTGGTAAAATCAACCCACACTGAGTCAGAATCCTTGGTCCAAATGTCAAGAACGAAACGTGACGAGCCAGCGTCTACGAAGCTTTTCTGATGGTTTTAAAATTGTGATTTTATTCTTTTTACTTATTCTTAATCAATTTTGAATTTTAGAAGCCTGTTTAAAAACTGTGACGTGCTTTTGATTGAGATTTGCCTTGACGCCGACGGTAATCATCCCGTAATATTTTACACTTTTTTTTAAATATCTTAATACAACTTTTTTTATTTATTTTTAAACCAATAACTTGAGTGACAATTACGTGGATTCATTAGAATACAAGTCAAATTAATATCGCAACAATTGTTCAAGATTCTAAAATCCTTAAGAACTAGTGCAGTGCTGTAGTAGGTAATGTTTATCTGTTGTCTAGTACCAACAGTACAAGTTTTGCCTAATTTGGGACTGTTTGGGACTGTTTGGGACTGTTTGGGACTGTTTGGGACTGTTTGGGACTGTTTGGGACTGTTTGGGACTAGGTCAATAATAATTGGTGTCAGAGTTGTACCATGATATTTACCTAACCTACTTACGAAAGTTGAAATCCCGAACCGATTTTAATGAAACTTAGCTAAGAATCATCTCGATTAAACTAGCCCTCGATTAAAATAATCTGCATTGAAATCGGTAAATCCGTTTGGGAGCTACGATGCCACAAACAGATACACAGGTCAAACTTATAACACTCCTCTTTTTCGTCGGGGGTTAAGAAATAGGCACAAGGCTTAAATTTTGCACTAAGAACGAAGTAGGTATTAAAGTGCAACAATTCAACTACTGTTATGAGTTAGTTACTATCTACCGCAGATGATTTACAATAACGCTAACTTTATCCTCTATGAACATTCTTCAGTATCAATAAACAAAAGTATTTCACGTTACTACAGTGATCGGACTTTGTTGACACGGTTATTCATAATTATAAACATGTGTAGGTACGTTTCTGCTGATCCACAAAAAACATAATAAGTATTATCACGAATTTATGTTTCGATATTTACCTATCTAGTACACACACATTTTATAGTCATTGTATTTAATTTGATTATTATTATATATAGACGGAAGGTTTTAATGTTTACAATTTACCTCAAATTAATGCAGTGGCAACTAATTTAATAATTGCTTATTTAATTAACTTCGTAAGATTATTTCCGCGGTTTTGTTTTCACGTCGCACGTAATGGAGTTCTATTGAATTGCTTCCGTAGACGATTCACGGTTTCCTTCGAACAAACTAGTCATCAGGTCGTTGGTGGTTACCGCTTTAAGTAATAAGGCCGCCTGTGCATCACCATCATCGTCATCACACTGTGTAAATACGACTTAATTTTCATGTTTTTCGAAAATAACTAAGAAGGCTTACCTATATTCTCATTTCGATGCGATTAGTCGCTTCCATAGATTTCTTAGCTTAGTATGTCCTAACTGCTATAATTTTCGATTTTACGGGAAAAAAACTCAAGTTTATGGGTTATGTAAGTACAACTTCAATGGATGTAGTAACTGAGTAAGTAGGTATTAATCCTAAGAGTTCACCAAACAGTGTTAATTGTAGGAATATAACCTAACCAACTTAGAATAGTTGGAAAACCCCCGCCATTTTCATTTAAAAGTTCAATATTTCAAAAACGGCTGAAGCGATTTTTATGAAACTTAGCTAAGAAAGTGTCCGATTAAACTAACTTTCGATTAATAACAATCGCGCTCAAATCCGCTCATCCGTTAAGTAGCTACGATGCCACAGACAGATACACCCATGCACTCAAGTCAAACTTATAACATCCCTCTTGTTGCGTCGCGGGTTGATAAAAGCCTCCGCTGTATGTCGGACTGTCTGTTTAAATATTTAACCGTGGTACGAAACCCTTCATTTGCGAGTCCGGCTCGCACTTGAACGATTTTAATATTTATTATTGATGTGTTAAGAGTAATAATCACTCCTACGCATTGGGAAGCTAAACTTATAAAGGGCTAATGGAAAGAATTTGTAAGTATTGTGCAAAAATTCTATGAAATGATGACTCTCTTGTTATCAATTTCTGTTTCATAAAACAAAAGTATTTCGCTTTGAAAGTTAATAAAATTGCGCAAAAGTAGGTATTTTTAATAAAAAATATGTGCAGCACGTAAAAACAATAAGGTTATACTTACTTTGTAATTTACAGACAAGAACGGCACCAAAGCCAGATCATTATATAAATGCTATTAAGGTTTAGTTTAATAAATTTCATTCGTATTCAAAATAATTTTTGACGGGCAATCATTAAAAACAATGTTAAGTAAAATAAACACTGTCACATAAAACGATCATCGAGACATTTAACATGCTTTCAAATGTGTTTTAGGTATATAATTTTTCACTCAAACCAATAAAGGTTACTATTTACTATTCACAAATTGTCTTCAATGAATAAATCGTCTCGAACACAGACCAACTTTTTGCTTACATCCCAAAACTCAGCCTTTCGCAACCGCCGTCGTCGCTCAAACAATAATAACAAAACAAAACCGCACTGGCACAAATAATGCAACAGTGTCATTACCTCGCAATCCGCGCTCAAACCGCCCTTTGGTACCTACACATCACTTTCGAACGATCCCGAATACGCGAACACTGTCAGCCACAGACACGTCTTTACAGAGCGAACGTCACCACAACACTGCAAGATCTACGCGAAACCAGCGCTCACGCAGGACCTTGGTAACGCCAGCCAAAACAGACCTCTCAAACCCAACTACCTTCCCCTCGATTTTTACGACTCACCCGTCTAAAAGAGAGAGGGAGAGCTCTCAAAAACTGGTCGGCACCTGAGAATTAATGATGATTGGTCATTATCTGCCCGTATGAGCCTTCGATTCACGTATCAGTTTTGAGTTCACTGACTTTCCAAGTGGTGGGGGTTGATCTTATTTCGCGGGAAAAGGAAAATTTTACCGCGTCGGCCCTGATTGCCGACTGCAGCGGCGTACTAAACGGGGTATTAAGTAGTGGAACAATGAAATTACCATGCAAGGTTGCGCTGGATGAGTGCCTTACAGTCGTGTAGGTATGTTTGGTGTGGGACAAAACAAAACCCACTGTTCTAGTTAGGTGGCGGTGGTATGCTCTTCACGTGCGGCTCATCAGGCTGAACGTGTAGTAATATTAGAAACGTTGAAAAACCCCCGACATTGTCACTTCAAAGTTCAATATTTCTGTAGGTAATCAGTGAACCGACTATAGTGAAACTTACCTAAGAACAATCTCGATTTAACTAGTTTAAGAAAAACCATATCGAAATCGGTCCATCCGTTTGGGAGCTATGATGCCACAGACAGATGTACAGATACACATTTCAAACTCAAAACACCAAGTAAAAAACTTCAAGTACAAAGGCGGGCTTATCCCTATAAGGGATAGGTGTGTTCTTTACGCTGCAGCGAAAAATGTGGCACTCATGATGGGTTGAGTTGAAGTTGAGTATTATTTTAATTTGGAAGACCGTTTGTTTTATACAATGTGTCCTAGGCCTAAAGACACAGACTAACACCTAACACTACAAGTTTATATTATGTACCTATATAATAATTGGCACACACCATTGAGCAAGCACTGCTGCTCAGTGGCAGGATAAGCGAGTAAGATGGCGGTAGCCATCCGGACGGACCTCGAACAAGGTCCTTAGTATTTTCATATTTACTATTGTCACACTCTCGGCAAATGACGTAATTTGGAATAAACAATTAATAACGTGCAAGAAATTAACTTCGCATGCAATTTTCTGTTATGATTTCTAACTGCACAATTAATAAAACCTAATTACCTACGCACTCGGCGTAGACGTAAAGTCGCCGTCCATGTTTTCGTTCTATCTCTGTCACACATTGACTTAACCCATAGGTGTCTATGAGACAACATCTAAGCAATGCAGCAGTATGCAATCCAGATATTTATCTCACTTTCACACATAGTCCGTTAGAAAGAGATGGGGGATCTCGTGCCGCTTTGATTCCCATTGGGCGATGCCGAATCTATACAATCTGTACTATCTATACATACTACTACTAGTCTATACTTCTACACTACGAACACACGAAACGCGATTTTTTAATTAAGTAAAATGACATGTGATAAAGGACATAATTAGAACGGGATACTGACCGCGATTACCTTATAGGTTTGATGCAACTAACCGCGAATCATTTATAGTAGTTTATGCAAGCGAAGCCTCGTTTCATAATAGGATCACACTAGTGTTTTAAGGCCTAATTATGCGGAGTTGCATACATTACTTTATCTACACACATATTATAAGTACTCTAAGATGGGTTCAGAAGCCGAAGGCATATATCGTACCCATACCTGTCACGAATTTGACTGTTTTTTTTTAATCATAGACAAACATACCGAGCTGACGTTTCGTAAACTGCTTTTTTTTGTAAAAAAAAAATCAATATCACAATATTAATTATACATGTCGGACTGAACTCGACTTATATAGTGAGTGATCCGTTTTATTTCACTATGATTGTAAATTACGTTGGTCGTCAAATTCGAAAAATTGAATTCGATATCGAAAAGTCATTACGACATCGAACTATTACTTTACTGCAGGACCTGCTGGTGGAGGTGGTTGGCGGGGGAGGCGACGTCGTACTGAAATGCTGGTCATTTTCCACGGTTTCTGAACGCATTATAGAGGACTTATGATATGTGTGTAGATAAATAAATATTATGTGATAAAGGGCTTATTACAAATAAATGAGTATGAGTATAAATAAAACTCAATAGTACAAGCAATTCAGTAGTGTGTGTGAAGTTCACAATCCGCACTGGGCCCGCGTGGGAACTATAGCCCAAGCCCTCTCGTTGTGAGAGGAGGCCTGTGCCCAGCAGTGGGACGTGAATAGTCTGATGATGATGTTTATAGTGATAATATAATACATTTAGTATGTCCAGTACAGAAATTACAGATCAGCCGTCCAAATCGTACTCAATAAGCTGTGCCCTAAGCACGACTTGTCGAATCCTGCGTCACGTAAAATCGAATAGTAAACTATAACGAGTTTGTATGACGTTTGGAACAGCGCCCGCCCGTGAGCGTATTTGGAACTAAAATTTTGTATGAGATTTCTCGATCTCGATACGATAACCGTAACGTAACGCAGGATTCGACAAGTCGTGCTTAGGGCACTGATTAGCAATATGATTATACTCTGTAGTTTCACTTGCATTTTTAACCCCTGAAGAAAAAGAGGGGTGTTATAAATTTGACCTGTGCATCAGTTTGTCTGTCTGTGGCGTCATAGCTCCCAAACGGATGGACCGATTTCGATACGGTTTTTTTAATCAAAAGCTAGTTTAATCCTGATTTTTTATTATTATTTTCTAATTAAAAAATTAAAAGTTCACAACAGGAGTAGCCTAGGACGCGAACAAAAACCGGATACGGTTTATCTGTAGCTGCGTCGCTTAATACTAAACTGCATCATAAATTATGCCAAACATAGCTAAACATCAATACAATCCGTATTTTTTACTGACAAAAGAAAGGCTTTTGGAATGATGATTTTAGACGGTTCTTAGCTAAGTTTTATAAAAATCGGTTAATCCGTTTTTGAAATATTGATCTTTAAAATGACAATGTCCCCGACAACTTTTCCAAGTTGGTTAGGTTATTTATCTCTTTAACGCCTGCGCGTGACCCCATAATTATGCTAATATGATAACAGAAGTTTAGATAATTATCGATTACATTTGATTTTAACTTTCAAGATTTACTCACGTTTGTGATCATTTGACTTTATCTTAGCACGCAAGCGCAGTGGACGTGATTTTCTAACTCACCAATTGAGATAGACACCTAAACACCAACATTTAGTTTACTTAAAGAGCTCTCAATTATTTGGACGGTTGGTAAACGTCAATTTACAGCATATACCTTTTTAATCTTAATTTGACTATCAGTAATAATGTATTGCGGCACATAACATGTTGTTTTTAATCGGATACTAAAAACAGCTGTAATATACACATAGACAGTTACAAAATAAATACCGGTAAATACACCGCTAAAATGGCATAACGGTAATATTTTTAGATAACAGTATTTTTTGAAAAAGTGAGGTTTTGAACGAAATGTTTTACAAAAACAGGTACTGACCATTTCGGATGCGGAAAACGTTTTGGCATTATAATAATAAATACCGTAGGACAGTTGACACCACTTGACCTAGTCCCAAATTAAGCAGAGCTTGTGTTATGGGTACTAGACAACGGATAAACATAATTATGTTTAAATACATACTTAAATATACATTAAACACCCAAGACGCGAGAAGACACGTTTATTCTATTCATCATACAAAAATATCTGCCCCTTACCAAGGATCGAACCCGGGACATCTAGCTTCGTAGTCAGCTCTAACAAATAGGCTATCCGATGGTTAAAAATTTATGTGATAGTTTTGTCAAAAAAAAACATGATTTTTACACTGATGACCGGATAGCCTAGTTAGAGACCCTGACTACGAAGCTTGTGGTTCCGGGTTCGATCCCCGGTCGGGGCAGATGTTTGTATGATGAATACAAATGTTTGTTCTCGGGTCTTGGATATTTAATATTTGTCTAGTTTGGGTTTAGGTCAATTGATGTCAATTGTCCCATGATATTTATTTATTTATTTTCACTCCACAGGTGTACCAGCATGTGTGCTGGTGTGCCATAACGTGTGTATTTCAACACCCGCGAAAAGAATCAGAAAAAGTAGAAAAAAGTTAAGTTGAAGGACAATCCCGAATAAAAATGATTTGTGCCATAAAGTCGATGGTTGCCGAAAGCTATCGGTATGTACAATAGAAGGCATTGTGTAAAAGTACTTACCTATCTAATATTTCTTTCCAATAAAAGTACTATGTTTCTGAAACATGTTAGGCTTGAAAAGAAAGTAAATGAGGCTTGAATTACTTCTGAACGGTTCGTGCATTAGAGGACAATGGTTGTATTTGTATTCGATAATGTGGAACATCTTTTTGAGAAAACGCTAAAACGTGCAAAAGAATCTTCTACTTCATTACAATCTTGGCAGAGTAGTCGTGATCGGCATTTCAGTGCTTGTAACCCGTACTATACGTAACCATTCGTCCTTGACAGCTTTCCTGGCGCATACCCTCCTCCTCTAAAGGACCTCCATTGATCGCTCCATTTCATGGACGACTTTCCACGCACTCAATTGCTTTCGACTCGATCCTGAACCACCAGCCGCTGTATGGATCCGTCATCATACGGTATGAGCCTAATAAAAGTAGGGATGCGAGTCTGTACGATGGATGACAGACGCTGTTTAATGCCGAGCTCCTGCAAAACGGACACATTGGCGGAAATCTGCTCACGACACTCCAAGTAGTCTTCGCCAGCATCAAATCTCAAAAGCGTCTTCTTTTCGCTTTCGTCAAAGTCTCCGCGGCGTAGATAAATATGGAGCGTACAGAAATACGAGATGACGGCGCCGAAGTAGCGATGAGTATATTTACATATCCGCTTGTCCACCGCACGACCATCACCCGAGTGCCTGGACTGCGTTTTATAAAACTACAAGTTACAATTTACAAGCAGAAGCTTATTTGTAACAAAAAGTGATAGAATGAGGCTTCCGCTTCTAAATTGTAACTTGCTACTTTAAAAAACACGGCCCTAAACGGACGCGCGGTGGACACGCGGCTATACTGTAAATTCATGCATCGCTACTTCGCCGCCGTCATCTCATTCAGAGCGCCTAGTGTAACCGCTGACCAGGCCAAGAAATATGTCTCGATCGCGTTTGACACTTCAACGCAAACGCGATCGAGACGTATTTTGTGCTGTTTTAATTACACTAAGGGCACTGGATGATGTGACGGTGACGGCGGCGGTGGACAAAAGGCCCGACTATGCTTGACTCATCCAGTACCGAGATCATGCCTCACATTACCTCTAATACTAGCGTTTATTGTAAGTAGTTGAACAGTCAAAGTTGCATCCAGCAAAGTAGTTCTGAAGGTCATCATCTTCATCTCCAGCCTATTTACGTCCAACTTGGCACAGATCTCCTCTCAAACTGAGAGGGCTTGAGCTCAAGCTAATAGCTATTAGTTACCACTCGGGCCCAGGTGGGGGTTGGAAATTTCACACACAACATTATATTGCTTCGCACCCGGTGTTTTCCTTCATCGAAAAGCTCGTGATAAATTAAAAATATAATTTCGCACGTAAATTCCGAAAAACTCAGAGGTGCGAGCTAGGGATCGAACTCACGACCCTTTGCTTGAGAGGCCACAGGTCAAACCACTGGGCTACCGCGGCTTTGGCATTTGTTTAAATAAATATAATTGACTTTATGATAAGTGGCGTAAAAAAAACTTTTGATCTCTTTCTAAGGATCAAAACGAAAGAACGCATTGAATCATGTTTTTCTTTTCAGTGTTTCAGTGTTTTTTATTGAAAGAAACAGCATTTTTTTGTTTCCTCAGGTGTACTGGATAGTAGTTCAATGTGGTTATAATTATTATTTAGTAACTGAATTTGAATTAAGTACAGTCAAGGAATTAAATTTCCAACCCACCTAAGGTTTAATATCGTATAGCAATCTGTCACCATAAGAGCTAGATAGAACACGACGTTGCTTTGACATGTCGCGTTTACGTTGACATTTTCGACCTTAATGCATAGGGAATGTCTAACAACATTTCAACGAAATGGGTAGGGAATTAAATTCCTTGATTGTACATTAATTAGGTATAAAAAAAGTCTCAAGAGAAAACATGATTTTCAGTTAAGTATTTATTTTTGTTTTGGAGAAAATCATTTAAACATGTTTAGTAAACCCCAGGCGCCAAAATTGAAGATCAACTCAAAACAGGAAGGCTTTTAATTAGAGAAAAATATATAAAGATTTATATGTTACTTCAAAGACCGTATACGGAAGTAGGACTGTGTATTCGGTCAATGTCAGCACTCCCATTTATTGTTCGTTTTCCATGATCATGAATCACTGGACGATAAGGTTATGCTACACTGATTTGCCTTACAAACGACAGACAGAAGCAGATTTCTTTTTTAGCTTAGCTATCTTCGCACTAAATTTTTATGCCACTTTTCTAGGGAAGCGAGGTACACACGGTATAATTCAATACAAACCTACATACTAACCGAACGTTCGGGCTTAAAAAAAACGGCCAACTGCGAGTCGGACGTGCGCACCGAGGGTTCTTCACATAAATCTTGTCGCTTTTTACCCAGTGTCTTTTTAACCAGTAAGTAGTCCAATGTTAGTAGAGACCTGCTCCTAAGCAAAATGTACGCAGTGTGGGGTCATTTTATATCGGTCTATGACGGATACATACAGTCGTAAAAATTTTAGATTTTGGGATTTTTCTGAGTAATTGTGCTATATGCCTCTGCTAATAGCCTAGTGGTTAGAGACCCTGACTATAAAGCTTGAGGTCCCGGGTTCAAATCCCAGTCGGGGCAGATCTTAGTATGATGAATATTAATGTTTTTTCTCGGGTCTTGGGTGCTTAATATGTATATAAGTATGTATTTATCTATATAAGTATGTTTATCCGTTGTCTAGTACCCATAGTACAGGCTTTGCCTAGTTTTGGACTAGGTCAATTGGTGTCAAATTGTCCCATGATATGTATGTAATTTTCAAGTTTCTAGGACAACTGGAAGTACCCTGTAGTTTTCACAGTACGTCAATTTGCATAGAAACAACCTTTTTAATGACTGTATCTTTTGACTGTGTTGACTTAAATATTTGACTTTTTCACAGCTTCAGGGGACTACGGGCTTGAGTATTTGATATCGATTTCAGCATGCTACTTCCACCCGTTCCAGAGAAAAAGGGACTTGACAGACAGACAGACAGACAGAGGACAAACAAACAAAGTGATCCTATAAGGGTCCCGTTGTCCTTTTTGAGGCCCGGAACCCTAAAAACAGTTTCTAATTTGACCCTAGAGTTGGTCATCATCCCTATAAGAGACTGTAAAGTACTTCATGTAAAGTTTTTGAAGAGCAGTAGGTACCTAAGCAGAATAATAATACGGTATCGAGCTCATAAGAAGCTTATTAGAAGCTTATTAAATAAGAAATCACAAAGAGTTACATAACAGGACTAACCTAAGGTGTAACAATTTCGTAAACACAGAACATAATTTTTCCCCTCACTACCTCGGAAAGCCGTCTTTTATCCTTTAATACAAGCGGGTAAAATCGCATTTTATCCACTAGTGGGGAAAGTAATTTGACCTTGGAGTGGAGCGTGTTTAAGTAGCTTTTAACAGATAACAAAACGGTAAACGCTCATAATAATGGTTCGTTCTATATTACCTATCATTGAATAAATGATAAATGGTTTGAGAATTTAATAACAAATACCAAATTTAGATTTATTTAATGGTCCTTAAAATTCTATGAGGAACGTTTGTTTTTTATAATGATGTTGAATATAATTCTGAACGCACAAGTTGAATCGATGCAATTTCAAAACGCATCGTCATAAATGTCAACATTGTCAACAAAAAAATTGTCACCTAAAAATACACAACTTCCAGAGTTTTCTGTTACAATATCGTACAAAAAAGTGATTCCAGTGATGAGGATTTATTTTTATGAGTTGTTTTTTGCATGTTGCGCTTTCCTCGCTGCAGTGAGGTGAAAAGTTTTGTGTTACACACGGGTGCAAATGTATTTTACTTCTCGTGTGTTGAAACACTCGCTACGCTCAGAATTCTATTTTATTCGTGGTTCAACTATAGAATCCTTTCGCTTGCTTGCAATTCCACACTCGCGGGTAAAATACAAATTTGCACCCTTGTATAACAAATAACTATTTTTTGGGAACACGAGCAAAGTTAAGAAACATACTTACATGTATTGTTTTTTTTACTTACAACTAAATAACTTATGTACCTACATAGTTTCTCTCAAACACGTACCTTCATTCTCAATCACCGTTCATACATTTTTTTTATACAACGAGGAAGGCAAACGAGCAATTGGGTCATCTGATGGTAAGTGATCACCACTGCCCATAGACACCAACAACCCCGGAGGGTTCGCAGATGCGTTGCCAACCTAGACAGCTAAGATGAAATGCCTCTTGTCCCCGTAACTACACCGGCTGTCTTACTCTCCACACCGGAACACAACAGTACAAGCACTGCTGCTTAGCGGCAAACCCTAGGTAAAAATATTCCGATGAATTGAGAAACTCCTCCTTTTCTGAAATCGGTTAAAAAAATGTATTGGTTTCGTTAGAATATTATGTCCTCTAAATAAACAAGTGCGCTTTTTATTCCAAGAAAAAGTACTCGTATTTCTTTCTATTGATATTGTGCAAATTACTAAGCCCTAAGCACGACTTGTCGAATCCTGCGTCACGTAAAATCGAATAGTATACTATAACGAGTTTGTATGGCGTTTGGAACAGCGGCCGCCCGTGAGCGTGTTTGGAACTAAAATTTAGTACGAGATTTCTCGATCTCGATACGATAACCGTAACGTAACGCAGGATTCGACAAGTCGTTAGGGCTCTGTTGACACTACTAGCATTAAAGTATTATCTAAGTACAATAAAAATACTGTCCCTTAGCAAAGTGATAAGTACCTAATTATTTTTAAAGTGTTACTTTACCAACCTACGTCTGAGACGGAAAGCTTTTTAGTTTACATGTTGGAAAAACCGCCTATGGAAAAAAGTACTGTTATTTTTTGCCTCCGCTTCGTTTTACGTTTAGTTCTCCTCCCTAACAAGCAAACTCGGTTGGAGTTCAATCTGGTCGAAACCAGATATTTATAAGCTGAGTCACATAATTTTTTGTGACCTAGTTAATAATTAATCCGTCATTGCCAAGATCCGGATCTCGTGGAAATATTTTTTTTAAAGTCTGTTAAGCACAAAACATTTTCAACATCAAAAGCTATATTTTTTTTTTATTATACGTACTTAGTTATTAAGTTTCTGTAAGATTTATAATGGCTCCACTATAAAGATTCTTAAAGACCCAAAGTACTATTGAGGTAATAATAGCTCGCTGCATTTTTGCGATGCGGTGCGAATTTGCGTATTTGGTACGACAAAGTAAGTATAACCAAAACACTTAAGTGCACTTTTACGAGATTCATCGACATCACGTCAGCCGAAAGACGTCCACTATAGGTATAGGCCTCCCCCAAGGCTCTCCACTCAGACCAGTCTTGTGTTTTTCCGCATCCACTGCGATCCCGTGATTCTACCTACCGTGAGGACTACCTACAGCTCGTCTCCCGGTCGGCCATCAGTCCTGAGATTATCTGCGATTTACGAGATTATCCAATTCAAAATATTTGAAGCAGGAAATTTGACAGATAAGTACCAGATAGTACTTAGGTAAGAGTGCGAGATTCTATAGCGGTTATACATCGTGGGTGAAAACGAAAGTGCCTTTAAGTTTAGCACCTTGTTACTACTGCTGTGTCAACCATTTAGTACTGTTATCAGTATTATCAACTTTCCAAAATCGTGCAGTAGAGTAGTAGATACCGTTTGTATTGTTAATTATAATAATAATAATAATAATATCATGGGACAATTGACACCAATTGACCTAGTCCCAAACTAGGCAAAGCCTGTACTATGGGTACTAGACAACGGACAAACATACTTATATAGACAAATACATACTTATATACATATTAAACATCCAAGACCCGAGAACAAACATTCGCATTCACCATACAAACATCTGCCCCGACCGGGAATCGAACCCGGGACCTCAAGCTTCATAGTCAGGGTCTCTAACCACTAGGCTATTCGATCGTCTAGTAGTAGTATAGTATAGTATAGTATTATTACTTCTGGTACGGGTCTCCGATTACAGACTTATGGGGCCGGGTCATTTAAAAGGCATTCATGGTACCGAAGCCAACAAGAAGAGGCTATCGGTACCATTATAATAATATAAAACGGCCTCATAGCAAAGAGTCTCGAGCAACACCTAAAGAGGCTAGCTTGAAGGTTGAGTCAAGGGTCTGCTACAGAAGGCGGTACTCCTTACCACGGCGCGCATCGTCAGGAGGTTGCTTACTCTGCGGCTCTATTTTAAAATGGGCTAATTCCCTATCTCGTGGAATTTCTAAAAATCCCTTCTCAGTGCACCTTTACGATAGTCAAGGTAGGTTTGGATATGTTTGCCAAATTTGAAGTCTCTAGGTCAAGTGGTTTAGGCTGTTCGTTGTCTGTCAGTCACGGTACTGTTTTATAGGTATAAGAAAGAAGGTTATTATTTTAAGGGCTGCGTTCTTACGTCCCTAGATACTCTCCAACTCTATTTAACTAACTTTAATGTTTTCAAGTAAGTGGGCGTTACAATTAAGAGGTTCTCGATTTCATCTCTTCCGTAAACAGCTTTATTTATATACTATCGAAATCATTGTACAGTTCAGTTTCTTTATTTCTATAACATTAATAAATAATAATAATAAATATCATGGGACAATTTGACACCAATTGACCTAGACCAAAACTAGGCAAAGCCTGTACCATGGGTACTAGACAACGGATAAACATACTTATGTAGATAAATACATACTTATATAGATATTAAACATCAAAGACCCGAGAGCAAACATTCGTATTCATCATACAAACATCTGCCCCGACCGGGATTCGAACCCGGGACCTCAAGCTTTATGTCAGGGTCGCTAACCACTAGGCCATCCGGTCGTCAAATAGGCAAAAAGTAGGTAAAAGGGTATTTCTTCAATAAAGGCACTTGGTGCAGATTAAAAAAAGCAAAGGTAAACATTGTCAAATACATAAAAAAGTATTTGAGACATTATTAAGGTATTTCAGGAAAAATATCCAAGTAATACAAAAGAAAAATGTATTTGGTCTAACAAGGAAATATTGGTAAAGGATAGATGATAACTTCACCGATATATTGCTTTTGCGCCGCAATTTGGAAGGTACGAACAATTCGATGATACCTTTCTACCTAACCGGAGATCAGAGGATTGTCTGGAGTTCATAAAGATAGAAATTTGATTCTATTGAGTTCTAGTAACATAGCATCTTGCGATGTCAAAATATACATTTATTTGTCTGTCTTTGGTGATTATAAAAGAGGTTATGTAAGAATGGAAATGGATGGGTAGTCTAGTGGTATGACCATTAGCGTCTCAAGCAGGGGGCTGTGGGTTCGAGCCCAGGTTCGCACCTCTGACTAATTCTGAGTTTATGTGCGAAACTACATATGTAAATAAAATTTACTATGAGCTTTTCACCATCCTAACCTACGGCGCTCAGACCTGGTCTTTGACTAAGGCTCAAAAGTCCAAACTCAAGGTTTGCCAGCGAGCTATGGATCGCAGTATCCTAGGTGTTCGAAGGACTGATAGAATCAGAAACACCGAACTGCGCTCCAGAACTCAAATTGTCGATGAAGGGACAAAGACTGCCAAACTGAAGTGGGACTGGGCGGGACATGTCTGCCGAATGCATCCGGATCGCTGGACCAGAATTACTGCCGACTGGGTCCCAAGCGATGGATACCGGAGCAGAGGCAGACCAAGAAGGAGATGGCGGGACGATGTGGAGCGTTTTTGGCCGGACTGGAGAGATTTAGCTGAAACCAGAGACGAGTGGAAGAAGAAAGGGGAGGCCTTTGCCCAGTACCCCACCGCCCAGGACACCGTATAGGCTATAAAAAAATGAGCTTTTGGTGAGGGAAAACATCGTGAGAAAACCTGCGCACTCCTGCGAAGCAATTCAATGGTGTGTGGATTTGTATGGGAACTATAACCCAAGCCCTCTAGTTGTGAGAGAAGGCCTGTGCCCAGATAGTTAAATGTAAATAGATGATGATGTTGAAACTATCGGGATCGTCACTCGGTTGATCGTTTTTAGGGTTCCGCATCTCAAAAGGAAAAACGGAACCTTAAATGATCACTTTGTTGTATGTTTATCTGTCTGTCTGCCTGTCAGTCAGTCAGCCAGTCAATCTGTCTGTCTGCCTGTCTGTATATCTGCCTGTCTGTATGTCTGTCTGTCTGTCTGTCTGTCTGTCAAGACCCTTTTTCTCTGGAACGCGTGGAGTTAGCATGCTGAAATTAATGTCAAATACTCAGACCTGCGGTCCCTTGAAGCTGTGAAAAAAATCAACCTTCTAAGTCAACGAAATCAAAAGATACAGTCATTAAAAAGGCTGTTTCCATACAAATTGCGCTACCCCAAAAACCTAATGGGTACTTCCAGTTGTTCTAGAAACTTGAAATTTGGTATAAAGGTAGCTCTCATAGCACAACCACTCAAAAAATTCTTAAAATCTTATTTTTTTATGTCTGTATGTAGATTTCACAGACCAATATAAGATGACACCGCACAGCGTACATTTTGGTTAGGAGCAGGGCTCTGTTAACACTGGACTTCTTAAAACACTGGGGAAAAGCGTTAAAACCGCTAAAAGTGTTACGGAACCCTCATGCGCGAGTCCGACTCGCACTTGTCCGGTTTTTTATGTCTGTCTGTATATGTCACAGACCAATATAAAATGACCCCACACTGCGTACATTTTGCTTAGGAGCAGGGCTCTGCTAACACTGAACAACATAAAACACTAGAGAAAAGTGGGAAAAATCTTTGTACGAACCTCGGTACACAAATCCGACTCGCACTTGGCCGGTTCATTTTTTGTCAGCACTGTCCGCTTCGCTGTGACTCATGGGTCGATGCTTGCTCTCAGATCTACAAAAAATACTGTTTGTTGTATGGCAACCTCTCCTAACCTTCATCAAGAATTCTTTTTGTTTGTTGGGACATTCGGTACGTATGATATCGCATAAATCAGTGAGCTTCATATTTAAGACAAACAGACGGCCGGACAATGTACGCTTAATGAAATTATTATTATTATTCGCACTTAACTCTTAATAGGACTCTTAGTAAAAACATAGGTTAAAAGCAGGTTTAACTAGATTCTACAAGTACCGCTGTGTGTCACAATCGAAAATTATGTCACCTCTGTGCGCAAACCGTGAAGTGTGAAGTCATTGTCATCACAATGGCCCTGACATGAATCACTCATAGGGAAGCTGGCTAAAAACCCCTTTGAATTGTAAGCAACATTAGTAGGGACATCTGACCGCAGATACAGCTTTTGGTTTCCTTAATCGGTGACGCAGAAGGAGAACAGGAATAATTTCGCAACAAATTTCGTAATAGCATTATAAACACGTGCTAAGGAAGTCATTGTGATTTTCATCGAGGAAAGGTTTTAAAATTGGTGACGATTTGAATGGTTACCATGTAGTAACTGAACGAGTTTAACTGACTCCAGACAGCCACTTTCGTAACCAAAGTTTTGAAATCAGCTGCATTTGAAAACTTTCTTCCTTTTAGGAAACTAGTTGCGGCTGAAGTCTTTTCTCGTCCTTGAATGAAACTAGCTGGTGCAACAAATTCAATTAGTTCGGTTTACCTTTTGGGAATCTGAAGTAACCTAATGAACTTAAGGCGAAATACGTTCAGGTTACCCCAAAATGTATAATTCGTCTAATAAATCTTTGACCTCAACTGAAGGGTACACAGAAATAACAAGTCTTAGTCACTTTAGCAACTTTTTGAGTTATTGCGATTTGAAAGTTTAGAACTATGCAATTATACACATAATTTTCGTATAGGTACATCTTTTTAATTTGATAAAAAAGACAAGTTACTTAAATATTTGTACCTATCTGTAACTGAGTGGTAACTTATACCTAGTCTATTGTCTACATTTTGAGATTAAAATGTCGTTTTAAAAAAAAAGTGAATACTTATGGACAATGGAAACTAGTAAAAGTTACGTACTAAGACGTAAAAGTTACGAAAGGACTCCGCTTTCGAAAACCGCTGAAGTTAAGTGAACCTGCTCTAAGGGTTCTCTTAGGTACATCAGCGTTTTTCGAATGTCAGCAACTCAATAAAGCCAGCGCAGCGTCTTACGCAGTTCACCGCGTTCGACTCTGCGTGGGTAGAAGAGGTTGACGAGATGAGACGTTGACGTTCGAAAAACGCTAGATTTGTGGCCCTAAGATCATGAATGAGCTGCCTAAGATGTACGACGATCGACAAAACGTTCATTTATTACAAATATTACTTGGAACCAAGAACTTACCACTCGTAACACTCATTGGAACCTTAACCTCGGAAAAACCGGTTACCTAAGGAAAAGACCGAATAAAACTAGAGTTAAAACTACACTAACGAACAAAAATAACGGGTCACTTTTCGTGCAATTTCCTATAGAAAGTGACCATTATTTTTGATCGTCAGTATAAAAAAAAAGTTTGTGAGGATGGTAAAGATGTTTGTAACTCTGTCAAGCAAAAACTTCTGACTGGATTTTGATGAAACTTCACAATAAAGTAGACACAATATCAATACTACTTTATTTACATAATAAAAGCAATTTACAATGACATTAAATCTAAGCTTAAACTAAATAAACTACAACTTAAAACTAAATTAAATCTAAATAAGGCCCCCGTGGCATAGTGCCCAAAAGGCTGGCAGCGTTGCCTCGCTGAATAGCGATGCTGATTCTTTGAGAGAGAAAACTGCCAGCCCTTTGGTCACAAGTTGCACCAACTAAGCGCTTTTGTAACTCAGAAATAAGCTTGTAAGCGCTGGGACCCCATGGACCCAAAGTTTCAAACCCGACAGGAACAAAATTATAATTCGGACCGAGAGATTGATACTTAGAATTTTTTCTATTTTCAGCCGTTTCTGCCGCCGCACCAGCTTTTTGTGTGGTTCCCTGGAGATGTGAGGGTGCTACTGTATCGACACAGGTCGCATCCCAAACCAGAACCCTACCCATTCTCCAGGGAATCAGAGACATACCGTCCGGCCTTTTGCCATCGTCGCGGGCAATGCCGCTTGGCTCCAAAATGGCCGGCACGTTCGCAGAGGCAAGAGCCCGGCGGATTATGTCATTGAGCGCGGTATGACGGGAGAAACGGCCGGCGCTCTTTTGACAGGAAAGACCATGGTGTCCCGTTTCGTCCACATTGGTGCCACAGAGGCAACGGTGTGGTGAACACAGCGCAACACCCAGTCTTAGCCCGACTGCAATTCTCAGTGTTTCAGGCTCAAGAAAGGTTCCGGTGTTAACGGAAGGATAAGCATGAAGCCAGTCACCGGATTCCTTTCTTGCCACAGCCAAAAGCCTTGCGCGGTCTGGGCCTGAACTGGAACTGAGAATATTAGAATAAGTTAATTTGGATAGTGTGTCATCCCAGCTCCGTTGGAAATTTGGATAAGCGGGAGGATTTTCACCCGGACAAGCCATTAGCCAAGCATTCCTAGCATCGACCAAACCCGTCGTCTCGTAGTTTGAAGGACAATCCTTTAGGATTTTACCTACGAGGGTGGACGTGCTGTGGACAGATGATAGGAACGCTGGTAAAGCAACACTAGAAATTTTGCGGATACCTAGCCCACCATATCTGATAGGAAGGGAAGCCTGGGTCCAAGATTGCCCATTGAATTGTAAGTTAAGTATAGATTCCAAAGAAGTTTTCATAAGGGAATCAATTGAGGTCAGAGAATTTTGATGTTTCCAAAAGGGACAACAACGAAGCAAATAAGTAAATTTTGGCACAAAAAGGCAAAATTTTAGAATAGTGATAGCAGTGTGAGCACTGATTTCCAGCAGCCGGTCTGCAGAATTTTGAAATTTTGAAACAGTTTTTGCGATTAAATCTGGAATGGCATCGTCGAAGATTGGTGACCCTAGGAGGCTTAAGTTTTGCTTATCGACAATTTTGATATTTGGACAAAGTAAATTAAAATGTTGGAAGAGATCGGATCGGATCGCGTTGTTTATGAACAGTTCGCATTTATTAAAGTTTAGATCTAAACCAATGGCCTTAAATTTATTTATAATTTCTGAGAGATCTGAAAGTACCGTAACTGCATCACCTCCTAGGGAACCATCATCAAGATACCATACGTTAAATTTGGACTTTAAATTTTGAATGATGGGGTTAATGGCTAAACTGAAAATGGCTGGTCCGAGGGGATCACCCTGCTGACAGCCGACTTCAGAAGATAATTCGTTGCTTTTGTACATTAATTTAGAAGGTTCATGATAACAGTTAAGTAGGTAATTATAAATTTCCGGAATATTATTCCTAATTTCTGTGAGCAAGGTGTCCCTGTTTACCGAATTAAATGCATTTTTGACGTCAATTTTGAGTAAAACCTCACACTGATCGTTATTAAGGTAGGTGCGCAGGGCATGGACTGCCGCTTCGCACCCACCTTTAGTACCGAAACCTAATTGAATTGGTTCAAACTGAGGTTGCAATTTTGAAACTATGTGACGAACTGAAATTTTAGAAGTTAATCGCCGAAATGTAGAGCCGACCGCAATGGGTCTGACACCTCCGTCTTTTTTAGTGAGCGCAATTAGGTTGGCTCCATAAAGAACGGGAACTATTTCGGGATTAACATTGCCAGACAGCATGAAGTTTATTAATTTTGTTAAAGCGAGGATTAAATGTTTGCCTGCGTCGCCCACACAGTGAGAGGTAAGGTCTTTTAGGTGTTGGGGAGCAAGTCCGTCAAGACCTGCTGCAGAACCGGTTTTAAATGAATAGATTGCATTCACTGTGTCTTTCTCGTGAATGTATAAACAAACATCGGGCGACGTAGGCGGGTCCAAAAAGTATGCGTTTGTAGGAGCTCGAGGGTGTTTAGTTTGTAAGGCCGAGAGTGTGTCGCTATTATCTGGAGATAGTACGTCACTGGAAAAAAGTAACCGCGCGGCTCCCTTCAGGTCTCCGTCGCTAACTTTAGATTCCACTTTGTTTTTAAAATAATTTTGATTGCTATTTTTGCCTGTACTAAAAACTGTAAGGCAAGGCGGTGAATAATTGGAACAATTGTTTTTTTATTTTTTGGGTAAGAGAAATCTTAGACGATTTATCGTCTTTAACGTGAAGTGTATTAAATGGGAAAAGTAACAAATTCTGCCAGTCCGCATAGCTATTATTGTCCAAACATTTCGTTATAAGTTGAGCCAAATGAGTAGCGACAGAGATCCGGGCGCCACGGGGAATTCTTTTTACCACCTTAACATTGTTTTTTAAGTGGCTCAAATGCAGATGGAAGGGAATAGTGGGTGGATTAGTAGGAGTACGGTTTGTATTTGGGGAGACAGGATTTATGTACAAGGGGGGGGGCATTCTGACTTAAACATTTGTGCAATTTGGATTTGTGAATATTCAAACCTCTACTACTACTAAATGTTCTACTGCATATTGGGACAATAAATAGTTTATAAATCAGAATGTGTGTCGGGCTACTTTTTGTTCCGAAGAAATGGATAGATCATGCGTTGTAGCGATAAAGGAATCCTACGCAGATAAAGTCGCAAGGAAGCGCTGCTTTTATTATAATTTGTTAACTGTAATGTATACGCAATTGAAAAAGATACCCAAGTATCGAGGAGCAGCCGGCTATAATAGAAATTTGAGCTGCCTTCAGCTTCATAATCTTTAATTATAAATTCACCGTTGCGTAAATAACCCAACGTTGCTTGGTTTATCGTCTAAGCGAAAAGGGGCTTTGTTTATCCAAAATGTTGCTTCATACAAATTGTAATGACAGTTGCGCACTCAAAATATTTGAAACCTTGGGTCCATGGGGTCCCGGCGCTTGCAAGCTTATTTCAGAGTTGCAAGCGCTTGGTCCATGCAACTTGTCACCAAAGGGCTGGCAGTTTCCCCTCTCAAAGAATCAGCATCGCTATTCAGCGAGGCAACGCTGCCAGCTTTTTGGGAACCATGCCACGGGGGCCTTATTTAGCTTGGATTTAATGTCATTGTAAATTGCTTCTAAGTATTATGTAAATAAAGTATGTACCTGTATGTATGCGTGTTTGACGACCGGATAGCCTAATGGTTCGAGACCCTGACTATGGAGCTTGAGGTTCCGGGTTCGATCCCCGGTCGGGGCAGATGTTTGTAAGATGAATACGAATGTTTGTTCTCGGGTCTTGGATGTTTAATATGTATTTAAGTATGTATTTATCTATATAAGTATGTTTATCCGTTGTCTAGTACCCATAGTACAGGCTTTGCCTAGTTTGGGGCTAGGTTAATTGGTGTCAATTGTCCCATGATATTTGTTTTATTTCAATTTTTTAAATATGAGAATGAAAAAAATATACATTTATGACATTGTGATAGTATTGATTTTGCTCGGCCCGTGGCAAAGGTTTTTCTACTATTATACATATACTTACACACTTCCACGACTCTAAGTAAGGTAAACGTACCAATATTTCATAATTTAAATTGACCCTAAAGACTATACATCTCTAAGCGATTTAGATCAAGTATCATATTATAGTATTAATTCTGGGACCCTATACATCCCCTTGTAATTCTAAAGATATTTGACCTGGAGACCCTATACATCTCCTGCTCAATTAAAACGTGCCAATAAATTAAAGTGTTCCGGTTTTGCTGTTCTAATAATAATTATTTTTTTTACACTTTTTTCTAAAATGCGGTATTTTTTTTTCTCTTTATTTTTTTAATGATAAGAGTGAGCTTTCTTTGTGTAATTTATCTGTGGTTACGTATTGTAAGATCTGATGTAACTTCTTTTTAGAAAAAATGACTTTGTGCCAAGTTTCTTGCAGCGCATTCTTCTTGGCGATCATGGTCTTTCCGAAAGCGCTGGTAGACTCAAAAAATGACGTGTAAAGGAGCATTCAACTGCCTATTTGCTAAATAAAATTTTGAATTTTGAATTGAATTTTGACACCTCGCTTGTCACATTTATTGCTATGAATTAATATCGAATAAGCGAAGCGAAGGAACAACCTCGGAAACTGGAACAATTACCTTAATAAGTAAGTGGTATTCAGATAAAGCGCCTCAAACTATTCGTATACCTAAGTTACTTGCTATTCACTGTAGTTTTGCTTTAATTTTCCTAAGGCGCTAAATGAGTAAATGTTAAAAATCATTAAAAATCATTTTGAAGATTATTGACTGCATTATTAACCTACCTCTCTGTAAAGGCTAGTCGTAAACTTTCTGACGGCCGAATAGCCTAGTGGTTAGAGACCCTGACTATGAAGCTTGAGGTCCCGGGTTCAAATCCCGGTCGGGGCAGATGTTTGTATGATGAATATGAATGTTTGTTCTCGGATCTTGGGTGTTTAATATGTATATAAGTATGTATTTATCTATATAAGTATGTTTATCCGTTGTCTGGTACCCATATGTCAAATTGTCCCATGATATTTATATTTATGGGTAACAAAAATATATTAACGGTATCAGTTCAGTACGGCAGTCAGTGGCTACAGGTACGGTCGAGGAAATTAATTTTGTTCCTGACCCACCATGGAACCTATATCGCAATAAACTTCACAGTGACATCCGCATAGTTTGACAAGGAAATTCGTTATAACGTTTACTATGAAAATGTTCTACGGTGGGTAAGGAATTAACTTCCTCGATTGTACCTAGTAAAATAAATTGATCACTCATGTATGTCAGTCGAGTACAGCCCGACATGTATTGTTTTGGACTAGTTTGGTGAATAATCTGTTTATTTCGCTACGATTGAATTTCAAAACCCTCTCAGTACCTGGTTGTAATGTTTTATTTTCAAATTCCTATGTATTTTATAATTTAAGTATTAAAAGCCGTGATAGCCTAGTGGTTTGACCTATGGCCTCTCAAGCAGAGTGTCGTGGGTTCAAACCCCGGCACGCACCTGTGAGTTTTTCGGAATGTATGTGCGGAATTACATTTTGTAATTTATCGTGAGCTTTTCGGTGAAGGAAAACATCGTGAGGAAACCTGCACACACCTGCGAAGCAATTCAATGATGTGTGTGAAGTTCCCAATCCGCACTGGGCCCGCGTGGCAACTATAGCCCAAGCCCTCTCATTCTGAGAGGAGGCCTGTGCCCAGAAGTGGGACGTAAAAAAGGCTGGTGATGATGATTAAAAGCCGTAATAGGCCTAGTCGTAATAGCGTAATGGCCTTTCAAGCAGATGGTCGTGGGTTCGAGCCCCGGCTTACATTTGTAATTTATCACGAGCTTTTCGGTGAAGGAAAACATCTTGAGGAAACCTGCACACTACTGCTAGTTTAGGCACCAGTCCCCGACACAAAAGTCTGGTACGTACCTACTTATTTCTTTGTATTTCTCCGTATTTTGTTATATACATTGTGGTGGAAAAAAAAAACTTTTTTACTTACTTTTTACTTTACTGTAAATAAATACTGAGAAGAGGCTTAAGCTCAGTAGTTGGTCGTGAAAAGGCTGGTGATAATAATGTATTTTTGTATTTACGTAGGTACCTAATACATAAATACATGTTGTGTTTTAATATGTACCTAAGTACTTGAATTTTCCGGCGCCTTGGTTTCAACCTGTGTATTTTTGGTAAGTGAATTAAGCAAGAATAACAGAACTGTGAGTACTTCAAAAATTATTTTATTCTCATAATTAACAATTTATTGTTCGCAGAACTCTCTATCAAAGAATAAAACATCTAACTTATTAACAAAAATATTCAAACGTACATTACACTTTGAAAGCATTGTCTATTTTTTACAATATTAACGAGGCTTAAGTTTTTTGTGTAAACAATTGAAATGCTACCTTTCGCCTAAAAGCTCAATCTGTTGAGAGACAAAGATTTTTGCTTTATCTTAAGCTTTGTCATTTGAAAGTTTGAAGTAGCCTGCAATAAAGTTAATAGTATTAAGAATTTACAATATCAAACACAGAACTAATATTAAAATGGATAGAAATGCATTTCTACGAACGATACGGTTCGTATTTCCTTTCAGGGGTCGATTTTTGAATCACGCTTTGGTGACTAAATTCTCATCTATGACATTGATATCACTATTTGCCAAAAGCTTCATTTTTGAATGCCATATCCGTCTACTATAACGCACAGCTAATTTGCCTTTCTGTCATAGACAAGCATGTCAACGAGATCTTTACGAGTGGGTGGGGGCATTCGTATTTGATATCGTAGGCATGAGAATTTTAGTCACCAGTGAGATTAAAAGAACCGGACAAGTTCGAGTCTGACTCGCGTACGAGGGCTCCGTACAAAGATTTTAAAGCTTTTCCCCAGTGTTTTAAGTTGTCCAGTGTTAGCAGAGCCCTGCTCCTAAGCAAAATGTACGCAGTGTGGGGTCATCTTATATTGGTCTGAAATATACAGACATAAAAATTTAAGTTTTTGAGAATTTTCTGAGTGGTTGCGCTATAAGAGTTACCTCCATACCAAATTTCAAGTTTCTAGAACAACTGGAAGTACCCTTTAGGTTTTCAGGGTACGGCAATTTGTATGGAAACAACCATTTTAATGACTGTATCTTTTGAATGCTTTTACTTAGAAGTTTGATTTTTTCACAGTTTCAAGGGACTGCAGGCTTGAGTATTTGATATTAATTTCAGCATGCTACCTCCATGCATTCCAGAGAAAAGGGGTCTTGACAGACAGACAGATAGACAGACAGGTGGACAACAAAGTGATCCTATAAGGGTTTTTTTTCGTTTTGAGGTACGGAACCCTAAAAGTACGAACTTTTTAGAAATCAGTAAATTTAGTCAACGAGATGCAAAAAAAAAAACCATGAAGCCATGTCGTCGCTTTGTCCTTTCCACTTTCTATTATGCACACACGCAAAAGCATTACTAGTTTAATTACACTCTGTGGATGAGTTACCGCAATTACAAAATTTGTAGCAATAGTACTTTGTACATTTAACGCTGCAAAACACCATTTTGGAACACGACGTTATCATGAGACTCGGGACTCGGGGCAGCTAGGAGATGTTGATACCCGCCTCTTCAGTCCCTTCGAGACCATGGACGCAACGTCGCGTCCGAAACGTCGAGGTATTTAAATTCAAATTTAAATATAAAAGTTTTTTACGCGATTAAGTCCCGAGTATCATGATAATGTGTGAAAATCGCGAAAGTTTAAATCAATACATGTACGACAAACACACTTCGAACTTTAAATTTCTCTGTAGGGGCTCTGTGCCCTTAATGTAATCAAAAAGCACAAAATACGTCTCGATCGCGTTTGCGTTAAAGTGTCCAATAGTATGAGAATTGTTTAACGCGAACGCGATCGAGATGTATTTTGTGCTTTTTGATTACACTAAGGGCATTGTAGGCCGAGCACGAAGCTTACGAATCCTGCGTAACGTTACGTTGTCGTATCGAAATCGAGAAACCTCATACTAAATTTTAGTTCCAAATACGCTCACGGGCGGGCGCTGTTCCAAACGTCATACTAATTTCTTGATAACGTTTACTACTCGATTACGTCACGCAGGTTCCGAATATTCGTACTCGGGCCTCAGAGTCACAATTCGCGTACTTGTGGCGTACGCTGCAATGCCATTTCTATCCTCTTTTTTTACTAGTTCTGTGGTATTAAATGTAATGAAAATATAGTAGAGATTAAGATGTTCAAATTATATAACTGAAGAAGACTCGGTTATCAAAGGAGTTCTAATTTGACAAGTTTGACACCGAAACATTCAGATATTTATAAACACCTTGTTCACTTAAACTGTCTGTTGGCATTTGTGCATTTAAAAACTAATGTATAACACAATTCACAATATTCGCAGAACTGATGGCCGATGGGGTCAGAAGGTTCTCTAATGGCGTCCACGGACCGAGAGACGAGCTGTCGGTAGGCCTCCAACAAGATGGAGCGACGACCTAGTAAGGATTGCGGGACCGCGGTGGATGCGGAAAGCACAAGACCGGTCTCAGTGGAGAGCCTTGGGGGAGGCCTATGTCCGGCAATGGACGTCTTTCGGCTGACATGATGATGACACAATTAAATAAAATTCGATACATAACGTAGGCGATTAACAGCATGGAGTCTTTAATCTGATCGGAAGAGAAAGATGGTCTACTAAACCTTGAATACAACTAAAAAGCGAATTTAAATATTGAATTTAAAACAAGTTTCGAAAGTCAAACAAATTTTCCTCATCTTATTTATAATTTGAGAAGCAGAAGGATCAATGACCTAACGTACTTAAAAAAGTTGAAAACCCCCGATATTGAAATTCCAAAGTTCAGTATCTCAAAATAACGGCTAGACCGATTTTGGATCTCAAACGGTTAGCATAGCAATGCTAACCGTAATATATATATAGGGGTGATAGCACGCGACACGGAATGTCGAGGATCCGGGTTCGATTCCCGGGGTTAGCAGTTTTTGTTTAACGTACTTAAAAAGTATAACAGACCGATTTTGATGAAAGTTAGGTAAGAACCATCTCGATTTGACCAGCTCTCGATTCAGTACGGTATCATTCAATACGGTCTAGTATATTCGTTCATTGTGGCACAGACGCACGTACGTCAAACTTATAAACTTAAACACTTCTTCTTAGTTAGGGATTTACAAATTAAAAAAACTTTAGTTTAGCGTTTTCTTCTACATTTTCATTTACTTAATAGCATTCCAGACCGAAGGTTATTGAACCGCACTTGACCTATCTACTGTTGTTTCCGGGAAGTATTTGAGCTAATTACTTTGATTTCCTGGAAGCGCTCTGGGTAAAACAACGGGTCCCCCTTTCTCGGAGGTTTGATATTCTCTACCCCTCTCTACTTATTGTTAATTTATGCTCAAAAGGACTGCCAATACTCAATCTATTCAATGTCACGTGCCTTTACAACAATACACCTGCTGTAACTGGTTTAATCATCATCACGTTAGCCAAAAGACGTCTCTCCACTCACCAGGCTCTCCACTCAGACCGGTCTTGTGCTTTCCGCATCCACCGCGATCCCGCGAACTTTACCAGGTCGTCGCTCCATCCTGTCGGAGGCCATCTCCCGTCCGCGAACGCCATTCGAGAACCTTCTGACCCCATCGGCCATCAGTTCTGCGAGCAATGTGCCCCGCCCACTGCCAATTATGCCGTTGTAACTAGTTTCATTGTAAAGAAGTCTCTGTAACCATTCATTTCTTATGGCACTTAAATCTCTGCTTAACACAATGAAGCTATCTATATTACTTTTTCTTCGAGTTCCTATTACCGTTATCATGTTAAGCAGAACTCTAAGTTAGACATAATGAGAACGGGATAATGACCGCCATCAATATCCATGCTTATTGTATTAACTCGCTCGCAATCACCATCTTATTCACTTTGTATGGGCTAACAATTGGTATCAGAAACAGGTAGCTGTCACAGTCGTACAGTCAGCAGCAAAAGTTGCTAAGCAACCGACGCGTTCACAATGATCTAAGCACGGCTCTATTGCTATAGACACAAGAGCTTGTGCAGATCATTGTGACGGCTTCGTTTGTTTAGCTACTTCTGCTGCTGAGTGCTGACTCTACAAAAACTGACGTTTGAATCCGATGACGAATATCAAAATAGTTACGAAATTGCTCTGCCATTCTCATTATCAATTAACCGCGCATCATTTAAAACTGTTAGAACTCTAATAAGTGTTATACGAAATACAGAGAAATCTTTATATTGAAACTAGTTAAAGCTTATTATTTTAAAGGTACGCGACATTGTATAGAAATTTACAGTTCTCTTGGTTTGTACATAAAAAAATCAGTTTTAGCGACAAACTATTAAAATAAACATATAGGTAAAAATTTGATTCAGTGCCTTTAAAAATTCTGCGTTTTCGTCTAGTTCATATATTAAATCTTCGTTTTTAAATGGAAACAAATAAATAAATCGAAATCGCTTTTTTAGAATACCTACAACTGATCGTGGGGTTGCTGTGTATATTCAAAGCAATTGCCATATTGTTTTTTTAATATGGAACTAACAATAATTTGCATTTTTCTTTTAAACTTGAAACACGATCACGTTCAGAAAATGTTTGAACAATTTTTAATGTTTTTATTGTTATTTGTATAGCGTTCAGCTGCTGGTTTCCTTTAATTTTCGCAATTTATGAATAGAATAATTTCCTTTCTTTTTTTTATTCCTCGTTGACCTGCATTGACAGCATATTATAATACTTATTATAATAATAGGGTTGTTGAGTGATGTCAAAATAAAATCATTTTACATTTTCGCTTACCAAGCTTCCAATTTTAAAAACTAACAAGATGAGGCAGTTTGACTACTGAAAATTATGACGTCATAGTTCTGTGATTCAATACAAATTTCATACTAACGGATCCGATAAAATCGTTTTGACATTTCAAAAAAGTTGCTGATTTGACCAAGAGGCATCACCCCTATTATTCCCATACACAAAGCATTGGGCCACCTTGCATTTTTATTTTTAAAGGCCCATAAATAAAATTACTTAACAAAATATTTTAACATGAAATTCCTGTGAAAGTGAAAATGCAAAGGTAGTTCGGCTTACGTGTCGCGGAGGGTGTTAACAGAAATACAATATTAGAAATCAAATCACGTCTTCATTCTTTCAGAACCTTCTTATTTTAAATTTTTTTGTGCTCGAAGAATTCCTAAAGTATCCATATTTACATAAGATTTAATTATTTTACAGGTGATTATAAACAAATTTACATAAAATTTTAAAGATAGCGTGTTCTTCACAAAGTTAAATTTACAGAAATAAAGATAAAAGTAATGTTTTTTTTTGTAAATATTCCTCTACAAGTAAGTAACTATCACAATCTTAAAGCTCTTAAGCAGAAGTGCTGGATGAGGCACTTATAATTTAGATATCTATAACTATCCGCCTTTTAGGTAGGAACAATAATGGCTAAAATTGCATTTTTCCTAACTTTGTACGGTCAAATGCAAAAATATGTATCGAATGAATCAACCACAACAACAACGCTACAACCTTAATTCACCGATATAAGAGCCACGGGACATATACGTGAGTAAGTTGTATGCTCCCATATTTTTGCACTTGACTGTACGTTCGCGTTAAGGTTAAGAATGCAGTGAGTCAACAGAGTACCTCTGCAGGGAAAACGTGTAATCATTGGTGTATTGTACTCATAGGTGTATTTTGAGCAACCTGATTGGTTACGAGACGTGGCTAGGCGCGGGGATAGCGATGAATCATTGCATTCTTAACGCAAACGTATTATAGCGAGCTATCAACATTTGAACTGTACAAGAAAAAGTAGCCAACAGAATTTTCAATTGGACTTTACCTCTAAATTGAACAAGAAATATTAAATACACAGTCGTTGAATTTTTCTGAGCATACTTATATTTACAATACCTACATATTTTTTTAACAGCATTATAAAATAACTTTGGTAGGTTCTTATATAAGTATAGTTCAAGATTTGTGCTTACATCAAAAAATCTGGCTTTGGCAATAGGCTGTAAAATATAATAAATACAATTTTAATAATTTGTGCTTAATTTTGTACAAATTTGATTGAAAGATGGCAGATTACAAACAGAATAGTTTTACAACTACGTTTGCTACCGCAAGTAAGTATGCTAATTATAAAATACATGAAAAAAACATACACACATACATACATGTATGGACTACATGAAAATGAATGCATGCACGAGTGGTATTTTTTATTTTCAATCGTTTCCTTCCCCTTCCATAAAAACATTTCAAAAACTTGTCACAATCGTTCACATGAATAAATTAATGTTTTATATCGTTATAATGATTTTATCATTGTTTTTACATTACCATGAGACTCGATCATAGAGAAATAAACGGATTTTTATATCACTTGAAATATGTACTTACTTTCGTCTTAATAAAACTATCTTTTCAATCAATCAGTAATATTACAATTCAGCATTCCCAACGAAATCCAATAGGCACAAAGCATACAACTTGCTATCGAGCAAGCTGCTTCAAAGACAACTTTTATAATGTATTTCTTCTGTATGTATGTTGTATATATCTCCCCATTCGTCCGAAAATGCGGCGAAAGTTCTTTGATCGCTCTCCTATTAAGGTAAATCTCCCGGTACTAATGCCCTCGAGACCTTCGATCTTAGTTCATAGCAATAAAGGTGACAAAATAAATAAGGTGTCAATTTTATTATTGGGACCTTTAACTTCAAGGTGTCATTTTGAAAAAGGATCTCATAAAGGAAATAGATGTGGACAAAGGACCTATGTTGCGCTGTCCTTATTTTCACGGGGAAAATCATTTGATTAAATGAACTTATGCCAAAAACCGGCCAAGTGCGAGTCGGACCCGCGCACGAGGGTTCCGTAGAAAGATTTTAACGGTTTTCCCCAGTGTTTTAAGAAGTCCAGTGTTAGCAGAGCCCTGCTCCTAAGCAAAATGTACCCAGTGTGGGGTCAACTTATACTGGTCTGAGAAATCTACAGACAGACATAAGAATTTAAGGTTTTGAGACTTTTCGGAGTGGTCGTGCTACCTTTATACCAAATTTCAGGTTTCTAGGGCAACAGTACCCTTTAGGTTTTCAAAATTCGGCAATTTGTATGGAAACGTCTTTTTCAATGACTGTATCTTTTGATTGCGTTGACTTAGATGCTTGATTTTTTCACAGCTTCAAGGGACCGCAGGTTTGAGTATTAGATATTAAGTTTCAGCATCCCACCTCCACGCGTTCCAGAGAAAAAGGGTCTAGACAGACAGACAGACGGACAACAAAGTGATCCTATAAGGGTTCCGTTTTTTTTATTTTGAGGTACGGAACCCTAAAAACGAGCCTATCTAATCCTTAAAGGGCTGGCAACACATCTGTGATTCCCCTCGTGTTGCAGGTGTTCATGGGCGGCGGTGATTGCTTTACATCAGGTGACTCGCCTGCTCATTTTCCCCCTCTTATATTTCTGAACGATTTTTTTTGTGAAAAGACGCGTTATTTGTGGTAACCAAGTGGTAGGTAACACTGTATATCATAAAGTTAGACCGATATTTAATATATGTCGCCAGTAAAACGACATGGTTTAGTAGACGAGAGGTTGGGTGAGGAAGGCGCGTAATGCTCAAGGTTATCCCCTCAGGTGAGCGTCTTAAGTGAAGTTCCATCATAATATGGCAAGCTTCTTCTTCGAGACAAAGCTTGGACATAACGAGCTTTGAATTTGTGATAGTGGCGATGTTAAAAGCACGATTAACATTGTTAATTGTCTTGGACAAGAAGAAAAGCATGATATAGTAAGACACCGGTATTTTTAAAATATGATACTTTTCCAAATGGCTAGACGGCACGTGACCCTCGGCGCATGAATAAATCATGAGCTCCAGAAACACTTTTCACCCGTCAACTACAATTTAGAGGGTTCAAGTTTTTAGGGTTCCGTAATGGCAAAAACGGAACCCGTATAGTTTCGTCATGTCCGTCTGCCTGCTTGTCTGTATGTCTGTCCGCGGTTTAGCTCATTGACTATTAGTAGGTAGATACTAGCAAGCTGTAATTTTGCATAAAATTATACATATTAATTAGGCCGACAAAGTCCTGGTTTTTTTTTTTGGGTGATATTTTTTATTTCTCGTCTACCCCATAGTGTGGGGTATCATTGGATAGGCCTTTAAAAATATTGGGGGCGTTGGAAGATTATTTTTCGATTAAAGGATTGGTTTGTGAAATATTTAACTTTGAAGTGCTCATTTTTGTTGGAGTCAATTGTTCCGTGAAAAAAAAAGTAGTGCATGTAGAGAATTTAAAAGGAAAGAAATAGGTATCAGAGATAAATAGGCTTAACAGGTTTGCGAGTAATAGAGCTGATCAATTTATTATGTTTGTCTATGTCAGTAACCGATATAAAATGACCCCACAATGCGTACAGTTTGCTTAGGAGTAGGGCTCTGCTAAAAATGGTTTTGAATAGGTGTGATGAAAATACCTTTAAATCTATGCCAGGACTTTTTTGTAATGGTTTAGGAACCCTATCCTGGGCGTGTCCGAGACGCTCTTGGCCGGTTTTTTGTTTAATATCGAATTTGATGTCAAAGATTTTTAAGATCCCCAAACATTTAAGTGGTTTCTTATGCTTAAAACAGTGATACGAGTTTAGAAACAAATTTTAAAGTTTTTAGGTCTATAAAATAACCGAAGACAGAATTTTAAACAATTCTTCTAATTAAATAGACTTCAAGACGTGGTTTTGATATTGAATATTTTGGTGCTTAGTTATTTTGCTGTTTAAATATCAGAAAACTTTGATGGTAGGTATATACTTTTAAGAAAAGCATTCAACTTATTTCAAGTGATGTCTAAACCTTCAATTTATATGCATAAATTGCAATTTATTTACTTATGTAGGTAGGTCATGATTATGATTTTGTAAATACAGAAAAAAGTAACTAAGTAGAATCACCTTGCTGAAATATTTATTAATTATCCGCGATCATGTAAGTAAATAACTAAAATTCAATCATCTTTTCGTTTTCCTTTCTCAAAATAAATGCTTCATCATAAAACGAAGCCCGCAATCTTTATCATTGTTTTTTTTCAATCTTCAGCAGGGATTGTAGGCCTCTTTGCCAACTAATGCTTCTAAGAAAAACTTAATTTAACGGCAAATTTTAGAATTATTTGTCAAAAAAATATCGTTACTTTTCCCACTAACGTTCTCATTCCCTTGTTAAAAGTATCAGTAGGCACTTTAAGACTTTTGTGCCGTTTATTTACACGATAACTTTTAACTTGTGTCGTTACAACGGATTATCAAGTTAACACAGCATAATTGCTACTTTCAGTATCGTTGTAGCTTCGATGTCAATTAACCATTTTCATGGAGTCTTTTCGTGAACACAGACCGTGTGATCTGGTCATAAGTCAAATTCGTTATCCGAGAGAAATTCAGTTACTTATCGTTGCATTCGTTTGCTTCTTACGCACGTTGACTAAGGCTGAGTCTAGAGTCTAGGTACGAGATTAAAATAATTGTAAATAAGACAAACTTAGATAAATACCACTTCAACACTTGTATCACTTAATATAATGCCAAGTTGACGAGCGGTGGACTAGATCCGATAAACTTTCATGAACTAAAAATAGTTAATTTGCTATTTCTATTTACATAAGAATAAGAACAATTTAGAAAATAGAAAATAGAATAGAAAATAGAAAAATATTTATTTAACGTACACAAGAAGTATAATAAAAAACAATTAAAAAGTAAACAAAGACGTTGAACAGGATCCCTCTCAGCATTGTGCCGCGGCAGGGGCCACGGCGCTGGTTTTCAGAGGGACCCCGATTTAAAACTAAACTTAAAACGAAGACAATTCACTGTTCGAACTGTTAAGATTTTGTGGTAACATTTATAATTTAAATCGTACGTAACGACTGTTCGACATGATTCTATTTTTTTTTTATATTATTTATTGAAGTACTCATTTAGCATTACGGTGGCGATAGTTAAGTTGATTCGTTTAGCAGGGAGGTCATGCAAACATAAACTTTATTGTCATAACGTAGCCTGCTTACAAATTAATTGTTTTAGTTCATGAATATAATATAATAAATCTCCGCTAAGTGACGCCTGATTCCATCAATCAGACGAAATAGACTTTATATTGCTACGACACGTCTGTACACAATAATCCACCGCCCGTTGAAGCTAATTAGAGTATTTAATTATTGTTACATTATTAATATTAGTACAGTAATTAATTACAACTGATAAAAAATACTTTGATACCAACTAAAAGTTTTCAGACGTAACGCATGATTAATATACTATTATATCTTTATATCTTCCATCGAGTCCCGGTAGACTCCGTTTGATCTACCTAATCTCGATTATTTAACTCGAACCTAGACTGCCAATCAATTTTCTTTAGAGATATCTAAAAACATAACGCGCCGTTTTGAAGCCAAAAGTGCTTTTACACGAGTAATTAAAATGCCGGCAGTTAACTTCGCGTTAAAATTAATGATATCGAAATACTTTGTTATCATTAATCGAGACAGAACGAGCGTTATTTTCAGTGGAGTATGTTGAACAAACATCGGCAAAATAACTCCCGCAATTACCGCGTATCGTGCAAGAGTTCGTATTGTGATAGAGTGGCCGATGGAGTCAGAAGGTTCTCGAATGACGTCCACGGACCGGGAGATGGGCTGTCGGTAGGCCTCCAACAAGATGGAGCGACGACCTGGTAATGATCGCGGGACCGCGATGGTTGCGGAAAGCACAAGACCGGTCTGAGTGGAGAGCCTTGGGGGAGGCCTATGTCCAGCAGTGGACGTCTTGCAGCTGACATTGTGATGATGCGCAAGAGTTATCTTTTGGTTTTGCCACTAGTTTTTTCACTTCATCCAGCGGCATTTGCCGGCAGAAAATTGACGAATTGCCTGTGTAAGAGCACCTTAATGCATTGACATAGGAAATGATTGTTATGAGGAAGTCTTCGTCTTCAGCAACAGTACTGGCCAGTACATGGTCACGAATAGAAGGAAAAGTGCCGGGAACACAACCCTGGATAGCTTGTCGATCTCCCGCCAGAGTATTCGTTCTTGTCCTGTGTCGGCGTCAAGCCAGGCTACCTGTAAAGAAAATAAAATAAAATAATTTTATGTCACCTCGCGTACAGCTTTGCGAGTGGTATGGCAGGACCTTGTGCGAGGTTCGTCCGGATCGCTACCACTATCTTACTCACAAATCCTGCCGCTAAGCAGCAGTGCTCCTGTTGTGTTCCGGTGTGGAGAGTAAGACAGCCGGTGTAATTACGGGCACAAGAGGCAGTTCATCTTAGCTCTCTGGGTTTGCAACGCATCTGCAAACCCTCCGAGGTTGCGGGTGTCTATGGGCAGTGGTGATCACTTACCATCAGGTGACCCACTTGCTCGTATGCCTTCCTCGTTGTATAAAAAAAGCTCGCCTAAAACTTCGTCTATTTTAGCATTGGAAAGAAGGTAACAATCTTGACATGTCTTTTTATCCGACGAAAATTCCAGACCAATTTTTTTTTCCATTTATCCGTTAAAATACAATACATTTATAAAAATCTTTTCTAATAACATTTTACCTGAAACAACAGCTGTTGATTGATTGAATAGAATATAAATAGACGTAGCTATCTAACACCTGTGGTCGTGGGCGAGCAAACTAATTGTTTTTAGTTCATAGCTGTTCGATCATTATTGACGTCCCAGTTTCAGCTTGGACAAAAACTCTTAAATACAAATTGATTAAGACATTATTTGCCCGTGGGCAGTTAAATTGAAGATATCCAAGCAATGGATTCTATTGATTAAAACTGATCCGTGAAATATAAATTCACACTGAATACACACACACAGTCCCACCCGTAACACTGCCTCCCAATGGTATGGAGCAATTTGAAGAAAACACACCTGAATTTAAATTAATATTTTATCATTCTTGGATTTAAAAGCATTATATTAAAGTCTGACGAAATTTGATACAGTTGGAGTCGAAGCGCGAATTCCACCCCCTCAACATCAACAATACACTGACGAGCAAAAATAACTGGTCAATTTCCTTACTAATTTGTATGAAAAGTGACCCGTTTTTATGCTCGTCAGTATAGAAGGAAGATAAAATCTTTTCTTATGGCGTGTAGGAATTGCTCAGTCAAGTAAGAAATTAATTTGCATTAACTCGAGCTCACTGCCCTTACCGTGTACATATTGAAGTAGGAAGAAAAAAATTAAGATTGTTTTATATGTCCGTGAAATAACTGTTTATGTAAATTAAAGATAAGGTAGTATTGTAGTACTCCCAAATTCCGTATTAAATTATCCGTTTTAGGAATAATAAACTTAATCATTTATTAGCCCTATATTGGGCACCATGACATAAAACAGCTAAGCTGTTATGATTACTAAGATTATCTATTTAGTCAGCACAAAGACACCAAAACACATGTAAAAGATATTATAGTTTTTTTCCCAATATCCAAAATATCGTTTTTATGAATAATAACCTTAATTACCTATTTATTAGCCCCATGTTGGGCGCCAGTCAAAACCATGACATGAAACAGCTAAGCTGATATTATTATGATTGATTAAGGTTATTTAGTCAGCAGAAATAAACCAAAGTTTGTGAAATAGATGTAGATTTTTCTCAAGATATTTAACTGTATATAAAGTTTAGGGCAGGAAAGGAATGAAGATGTTGTTAACGCGAGATTTCCCCTCTGACGAAAATTTTACATAAATTTTGCGAAAAATGTGTGTTTTTGGCATTTGTATAATGGTTTTGTTTAAGTATGAGTTTATATAGGAACGTAACATAGTTTAACAAGAGCGTAGATGCCTACTGTACATTGTGTAGCTCTACCCCCTCGAAAAGTGGCAGAAAAATTGTAGTGCATAGATAAGCTAAAGGTGCACCCGTCTGTCTGCTTTATGATTATGACATAAAAATATCACCTTTGAGCTACGAAAATCGGCGTTCAAAATTTTAAAATCAACAAACAGTACTGTGAGGAGATCGCTCTCTGCTTATTGATATTGTAAGTATGTAAAGTGTCTTGGAATACAGCAAACTAGTGCGACTTCTTGACAGTGATCTTTGGTGAAACGTCATGTATTCGCCTAGTGATGAAAATAAACTAAAATGTAACTAAAAAAGTGTTGTTTATAATTGAAGAATACTCCTCTCGCAGCCAAGAAGTAGCTGCTGCTACTACACCTACCCAAATAGCCGTGTCTATGTAGACAACCGGCTAACAATATACCCGGTTAACAGTACCTTTACGTTTGAATCTTTGAATGCAGTTTCAGACTTTCCTACACTGTAAGAAAGTCAGTAAGTAAACGCTTTATTGTACAGAAAATACAGAAAGAAAGACAAGTAACACACAATGTATAAAGGCGGACATATCCCTATAAAGGATCTCTACTAGTCAACCTTTGAGCGGTAGCTTTTTACCGCTCAAAGGTTGACTAGTAGATAATTTTAAACACACTCTTTGTCGGTCCCTTAATTAAAAAAAAATACAAATAGTAAAGGCGAATATTTTTTTTTATACGACGAGGAAGGCAAATAAGCAAGTGGGTCACCTACGCAACCCCGGGGTGGGGGGGGGGGTTTGCAGACGCGTTGCCAACCTAGAGAGCTAAGATTAAATGTCTCTTGTGCCCGTAATTACACCGGAACACAATAGTGCAAGCACTGCTGCTTAGCGGCAGGATTAGCGAGTAAGATGATAGAAGCGATCCGGACGGACCTCATGCAAGGTCCTACCACCCGCAATTAATACTACATTGATGATTCCAATTTGTGTTGTGCCTACTTTACCTGAAGTATGCTCTGCCGCCGCTCCACGCCGACGAGGTGTGGTGGCGCGCCCGGCGCCGGGTGCACAGCGGGCGTCGCAGCGGGTGGTGACGTAGGTGACGTCAGGTCTACTTTGCGACATCGCACGCCACTGCCTTCCCACGCGGCGACAGTGCCGCAGGAGCCTTTTTCCCCATTCAGGCGCTGGAAAAGCCAAATTCTGTGTTAGATGCTTTCGTAGGAGTTGGGCTAAAGCTTTCGCAAATAAGAACACGTTCGTATTAGGTTGAACACTCTCACACTATTTGGTGAGCGTCGGCGAAAGTATGAGACGCAGTTACTCTATGATGTGAGATGATCATTTTTAGTCTTCAATTCAGGGGTAAGGTTCTCGAATGGCATCCGTGGATCGGGTGACCAGCTGATGGTAGGCCTCCAACAAGATGAAGCGACGACCTGGTAAAGATCGCAGGATTGCGGTGGATGCGGAGAGAACAAGACCGATCTGAGTGGAGAGCCTTGGGGGAGGCCTATGTCCAGCAGTGTACGTCTTTCGGCTGATATGATGATAGGCTGTAACGTTTGTTGATGACGTCAGATTCATGGCATGCCACTGCCTTCCCATCTATTGAACGTACCTAGGTACAGCAGAAGCTAATTATCGTCGTTCAGACCCCAAAAGAGGAGTACATACTCTTGAAATGTCCTGTACGGGTTGGGCCCTACGCCTGATATTGCAATGGATGCACTGATGAAATAGAGTATTATATGAGTGTCTAATTTAAAGGAGAATACGCGGTGGCGCGTGGGAATTATAGCACAAGCCCTCTCGTTGTGTGATGTAGGCTGATGATGATGATGATGATGATAGGCGGTGAAGTTAGGTTTACTTTGCGATATCGGGTGCTGTTCAAAGGGACCCGATAGGCTTTGGTAATAATTAATGAGTGGTAATGGTTGTCCATTAAACAACGAAAAGTTCTATTTTTACGCTAAGTAAGTAAACACTTTGTTGTACAAAAAAGGAGGATAATACACAAGTCACAAACAATCAAATCCGAGTACAAAGGTGGACACAGAACCACAGTTCAGTACAGTTACAGTATAGGTACAGTTATGGATAGTTTCAGTCTTTGGTATAGGCTCGCATAATCCGTGGAGGGTTCGAGGGACTTCATTAGTTCCACTATTGTTTTGAAGATTTAACCTTAAGACTTAATTTTATTGACTTGAAGTTTATTCTAAGTTTGCTGTCTGTAGGACGTTTCATTGGTTATTATTCTTGTGTTGACTTTCTGCCTTTATTTATTATACTGCCCTCGCAAAAAACACGCCCACTCGGTGTCTTGCCGCAGTCTTATTATTCGAAATTAATTTCGTTCCATTTTAAATCGCAAATCTTTTTCTGCAAACGCGCTTCTTTTAAGAATATTCTCATAGATTTTTTTTCATCTCAAATAAGTTACTGTAAATACATTTTAACACCACATTTTCGGGCAAAAGACAAATAGTACTGACGGGATCGGTTGAAGTATCAAGCCAATGATTTATGGTTCCATACAAAAGAGCACGAATAAAAGTCTTGAACGACAATCTACCTGTTGAAATAGGCAACAAATGAATAATGGCCTTCTTCAGAATGATAGGTCTAGGGACCTTCATTTGACGGGTGTGAGAAGAATCGTGCATGCATTTACATGCACAGCGGTAAAACTAAAGACAGTAATAACGTGTAAGTTATAAGTTCTAGCATCGGACACATTACTCCATTACTCGCTTGATGTTCTCATCTATATCTACTTGCCCAGCAATTTCTATTTTCCCTGCCTCTGCAGTAATGTGCTATTACTCTCACTTACCACTAGTCACCTAGCATGCTACTGGATGCTGGCTCACCAATGGATCACCCCCGTTAGAGTAGTAACCAGCCAGCCAGTGAGCCAACGATTTCACAGCATTAATTGTTTGCCTTTCAAGAATGCACGAAAAGCCAACAAAACCAACCTTGGTATTTTAGAACCAGGCTTGCTTCAGTGGCGACCTATGCCTTCGTCTCGTCGGCTTTTGGCGTATCAGCAGTTTTACTCGCAAACATAGACAAGTTAAGCGTATGGAGGGCTCTTCGGTACCCCATTTTTGTTGCACTATAATTTGTGCTAAGTAAGCCACGCGCACCACCCCCTGCCGGCGGGCTTGTAACACCGTTCCTTTTTCAAATACTCTAAAGGGTATATCCTAATCTTTTAATACTCGTAAAAAGATCACCCCTGAGTCACAAGGTCTTACCACCGGTATTATCCTAGGCAGCGACTCCTGCGCCTTGTTTTTGTTCATCTGGTACTGTTTGTCGAGCACCTTCACCACCACAAACTCCCCGAGGGCTGCGAAGACGAACATCATACAGCCTGCCATCCACAGGTCCAGTGCCTAAAATTAAATAAATATCAAATAAACCCTAAGATTTGGTCATTCTTACTAACGAAATACTAGGACTAGGAAAGGGAAAATGGTGGATCATTTGATACGACACGATGATCTGATACTACAAAATTAGGTATAGAAGAAAAAATAGACGGAAATAGAAGAAGAAGAAGGACGAGGATATAGTACTTAGACCAAATAATTATTTCAAAGTTCAGTATTTCAAAAACGGGTGAACCGATTTTATTAAAACTTAGCTAAGAACCATCTCGATTAAACTAGCTTTCAATTTAAAAAAAGGGACCGAAATCGGTGCACCCGCTTGCGAGCTACGATGCCACAGACAGATACACAGATAGACAGACACACAGATACACAGATACACAGGTCAAACTTATAACACCCCTCTTTTTCGTCGGGGGTTAAAAAAGAAGTAAGAGGTTGTGTCGTATCAGGAGGTGAAAGATTGAATTGCCTCAGTGTCTATAAAATTTGGCTTTGAGCACGAGAGCTCGTCATTTGTTCTGATCCCGCGCGGTTACACGCCAATTGCACGCTTGAAACTGATGCAGACCTGTCTCCATTCTAGCCTATATAATAGCCTATATAAATTCGCGGGTGGTAAGACCTTGTGCAAGGTCCATCCGGATCGCTACCACCATCTTACTCTCTAATCCTGCCTCTAAGTAGCAGTGCTTGCACTGTTGTGTTCCGGTGTGGAGAGTAAGACAGCCGGTGTAATTACGGGCACAAGGACATTTCATTTTAGCTCTCTAGGTTGACAATGCATCTGCGAAATCTAAGGGGGTTGTGGGTGTCTCCGGGCAGTGGTGATCACTTACCATCAGGTGACCCACTTGCTCGTTTGCCTTCCTCGTCGTATAAAAAAGTAACATATAAATCTAGTTAACGATGATACTGATGTTGATGTCTCAAAATTTTAAAATGAATAATAATCTGAATACAATTTGGATTTTGAAATCATTTAGTCAAACTGCATAACTATGGCACTATGACTCTCGTTGCCTTTTCGTCCCACATTTTAAGAAAGAACGGTTAATGGTGATCTCAGTAGGAGTATCTTTTTGTATTTTTTCTCACAATTTTTATTTTTACGATTTTCCCGTGAATATCAATTACATGGAAAAAATTCGGCTATTTTCTCTATGTCAATCGTGGTGTAGGGGAAAAGCACACGACCCGGAGTGTCGAGGATCTGGGTTCGATTCCCGGGGTTGGCATTTTTCTGGTTTTTTTCTGTGTATTCATGTTTCAGTGACTTTATAAAAACATAATGGTTAATGGTCTATTTTGATTAATTGATGAGTCCTAAATACTTGATTTTGAGACAAGGGTCTTAAAATATGGCTCATTGAACTCCGTACGTGCTAGACAAGCCATATTTCAAACTACATAAAATTGTACAAACGTAACCCCGTAATTGGCTCGTAGTTCGAATCCATCACTTTTCTTTCAGACATCTCCTAACCTACCTTTTGTTTTTTTGTAACATTTCACATCTAAAATCAAAGCATTTACCTTGACATAAGCCACTGGCGGTATGTCCGCCCGCAGTCCCGTAAACATAGTGACCAGAGTCAACATGCAAGTGACCAGGAGAGTCACTCGTCCAGGGATAGCATCCAGGTCGAGCCAGAAACTGAACCAGGACAGCATGACGACCAGAGAGGACGGCGCGAAGGTCTGGATGAGGTGGTGACCGATCTGCCTCTCGAATCGAAAATATACTACTAGTCTGGAGTAATTACCTGTAAAGTAAATGGAAAGTGTACAGACAGCGTGATACTCAAAGATGTACACGAATCAAATGTGGATGATACATGTTCAACAAACCCTAGACAATTCTGAAGTGTCGGGCTACTTTTAAAACTGTTTCTTTAAAAGAATTTGAGTCCTGCTTCAAATTTCATGTCGTTGTCGTAGCAGTAACTTTTACTATTTGCTTTGATCACGCACGAGATAAGAATTCCGTCATTAAATCCATATTCGTTTTTTAGAGTTCATAGATGGCGCTATTATGTTCATCACTGGTCTTAGTGTCATACGAAATTAATGGTACGGAGGCATTTTTATTGTAAAACTAGCAGCGGACTTATTATTTTAATAAAATCCGACATCAGCAGTTTCAAATGATTTGCGGTTAATTGCTTTAGACATAATGAAAACGGGATATCCAGGAGGAGGAGGGAGTCAGTTTGCCCGTGATCATGGTGCATTTCGCGGTTAATTACATTAGACATAATGAAAACGGGATATTTAGGAGGAGGAGGGAGTCAGTTTGCCCGTGATCATGGTGTATGTAACTGCGTCGAAATATCGGGAGCTCATCAAACGCGGTCAATATCTCGTTTTCATTATGTCGAACCCGACATTGTATAGACATCAGCAGTTCTTTAGGTCTTATGACATCGTTCTTGCTTACCATCCTTATCGATCATATAGCCGTTAGTTTCCTCGAGCCTCAATGGTTGCCCGATGTGGTACTGCAACAGTTTCAGCTCTGGATTGATCGTCACTCCGGCCTCGCTCCAACGAAACCGCACTTTTTGATTACTGTATGAAACTGTAGAAGAAATTAAAGTAATTGTTGGGAAGGTGTTAAACTGTTTTTAAAACAAAAAGTTATAGTTTTTTGTGGCTACGTATCGTGCGGAAAGTTGAATTTTTTGCACCATTGCTTTTTACTTTTCCAAAGAGCCGTCGGGTGACGATAGGTTTCGTTGTAATTTTTTCGCAAATGCATTAAAAACGGCGTTTGGTCACGTGCAGAAGTATCATTTTCAAAACACTGACCGCGATTGCCTTAAATACTAGGTTTAAATGAGCTGCTGCTCTCGATGTTTCGATCTGTACCATGATGCCGTACCCGAGTCCATAATTCATTCGGTCAAGTGCAAAAATATGTATCGAATTAACCCACCACAACAACAATACCACAACCTTAATTCGCCGACATAAGAGTCATGTGACATATTTTTGTGTAACTTGTATGCACTCATATTTTTGCACTTGACTGTAACCTGCGTCGAAATATCAAGGCTCATCTAAACTTAGTAAGCGCGCGATAAAATTAGTAACATTTAATCGCTGTCAATAACCCGTAATTATGTAATTTACAAATAACATTATGAAAAGTTTGTGAAGTTAAGCAAAACTCCTCTTACAAAGTGGCTCTATACATTTGTTTGTTCGTAATAAGCTAGAGACTTATCCTGAATAAAAAAACCTTAGAAAAAAAAAGGAAAATAATCCTCTAAAATAATGATCAATAAATAAAATAAAATAAAATGCGTTTATTTCGGACAACAGAAACTAAAGCCTAAAGTTTTATGGCCTAGCACTAAGCAACAGAAATATGAAGTCGGTGCTTCATTCAAAGAATATTCCGCTCGCACCGCACCGACTTCATATTTCTGCTGCTTAGTGCTAGGCCATAAAACTTTAGGCTTTCGTTTCTGTTGTCCGAAAAAAAAACGCATTTTATTTTATTTTATTTATTTATCATTATTTTAGAGGATTATTTTCCTTTTTTTTCTAAGGTTTTTTTTTAGAGGATTATTTTACGTTTTTCTGTAAGGTTTTTTTTGAAGGCGGTTTTACTTTTTTGTTAAAAGATTTTTATTTTACAATTTTACGTTGATTTAACATTTTCACAATTATCCTCCAACTCCTAACCGCTAAGGAGTTGTACCTTCCATCATCAGCTCATCATCATGAGATGATGACTACCAGACGCAAATACTTGAATAACCTTAGAAAATATATGAAACATAAGTACGTGCCTGTAAAATTTGAGGGTTGCCCTCGATTTCCCTGGGATCCCATTATCAGACCATGACTTGGTGACAATGGAACCACCTCAGGAGTAAATCGGTCTACAATTGACGGAGTAATCGATGAACATACATAAAAAAAAAAAACATACAGTACGTAGAACCTCCTCCTTTTTTTGAAGTCGGTTAAAAATGAACGTGAATGTAACTACTCAGGAATTTTTATGTACACAGTCAAACTCACAGCTCTCAATGTAGATGGGACAGGACTGTATGTCCATGGGGTAGAGTTGAAATTCCATCTGGCAGGCGATGATAGCGTGCATCCGGGCCGCATAGCGCACAGTCCGATTCCTATACAGGGTGACCGACGAGAATTTGTGCGTCAGCTCTGCAATTTCTGAAAATTACAAAAACGTGCGCTTCAAATAAAAATCTTTACGTTTCTGGTAGATTTACGATTCATAGTGTCATTTATTAATACCACATTGGAAAACTTTAGTGAATCAGGACCTTGAACGACTTTTAAAATAGCAATGACGTGCCTCGTATTTTGTGAATAGAGAAAAAAGTACGCGTTTTTAAACACGTAACTTGGGCTACGAAAAAGTTTACAACTACTGTGGATTGTTGTGATACCTGTTAATTTAAAATAAGGTTAATATTGATATTAAAAATAATAGCACAGTTTTAAAATAATTATTTTCCAAGTTGTAGTTAGCGGATCATTATAGTTTATTGTCAAACTACTTTGATACGCTACGCTTTGTACAATACACTTTTATTTTTTACTTACGAACTAGAGTGCAGACTTTAAAAAAGTTTACACTAAGTTGCTTATTTAAAAACAGTGAAACTAATTTTGACTGAGTGCCCACCGAAGTTGAACTAAAGTAAGACATTCACCTTTAAAACCTTTTTAGCTGATCGCTTAGTGAAATTTGAAAAACAAAAAAAAATATTTTACTCTCACTAATATTTTTATGTTGAACTGAAATAACTAAAAAAATATTTTCTTTAATAAAGTATCTTTTATTAAAATGACTTGTTTGTTTTTAGAGAAACAATCGCCTTATTTGCACTTGGTCGTAGTTTTGATGGAAAAGTGGTATTGAAGATATTTATATTAAAATATGTTTGGCTAAGTGCAACTCCATTTAGGCAGGTAGGCACCCGCCTACCCTAGCAAAGCAACGCAGCGTTATCATATAATATGCTGGTGTTAGATAATGAATCGTTAATGGGTATATAATGGTTTGCCCTTGAATCACCGACAAACTTTTCCCATATTATAATTTCATTGACTTGACTTTCTTTCTCATTCACCGAACGAATAAATCACGTGTTTTTTAAATCGACGGTTATTAAAATGCAGAATACTATTTCATAATTTTTTAATTAACTTTTTGAATCTTGTAATTATACAAACAAACAAGACAAAAAAATGCACAAAGAAGATGCATGGTTCGGTTCATTAACTAACACCCTGTAAAGGAGTAATCTTTTTAAAGGTAAGCAGATAAGCGTCTCTTTGCTTAGGTAATCAGTGTCTACTTGCCTATTGTAGAGCACGGCACTAAAATAAAAAAAAAACAGTGGACATTCAGCCAATGACGATGACAGTGAAAGCTCGATGTCCATTACAGGTGGAAAATCGTGGTACTCCATACAGACTGCCTGGTCTAATCACTATAACATAAGGGACGAAGTTACATAAGTACATAAGTATACTCAATTATTGCTTTTATTTTCGTTTTAAACTTGAATTTACCTACATTTGTAAGCTTAAACTTGCGCCAATCTAAGTACCCGGTGTTAATAATATTATTACGTCAGAGGATAAATGCGTCAAAACAATGTTACCGGTAAAAGTACCGGTATCTATATGTCATATTTAGGTATACCGGTATTTTGCTAAGTGAGGCTATTTTGCACCTATTATGAGCATTGTGCGCGCAATGCGCGAGCTACAACATGGCGATAGTACAGGTAGAATTAAAGATTTTTATTTGATAACTACACCAAAAATACCGTAATAAATATTGATACCTTGGTAACAATACCCTAGTCAACACAAAGTGATGTTGCCAGCTCGCTCTACTAGCAACCACATTCCCTTTAACACTCTGATGTACGAAAGAGACAGACAGATCGTTATCAGTACCGGTAAAACATTTCGTTACCAATCTCATTTCTTTTCACAAAATACCGCTACCTCAAAAATTTGTCGATACGTTTTTTTATATTTACGGGTTTTAATATTGTAACGTTATATTTTTTACCGGTATTTCGGTGCCTAGCAAAGTAACCCCGAGTAACCCGCGTCAGCGCAAGTCAACCTAAGGAAAAATCTGTTAGTTGCATTTACATTACTCACACACAATGAAACACGCACACGCACACACACACACCCTAATATTCTCAAGTTTTCAATTTTGTTTTTGTTTTTATTAATATATAACTCGAGACAATATTGTTCAAATTAAATCTCAAGACAAGATGAGTTAGATTAATATTAACTATTAGTTTAGTTCCAGTTTATTATTACGACCATCTGTTGCTACGGAGGGTGTCTCGTGACACAAGCATACTTTTGCTTAATAGGAGGCTCCAACTTCGTCTGTTTAAACTCTGTTAAAAACCCACATAAACTTTTCCATTTTTAGGGTTCCGTACCTCAAAAGGAAAAAACGGAACCCTTATAGGATCACTTTGTTGTCCGTCTGTCTGTCTGTCTGTCTGTCTGTCTGTCTGTCTGTCTGTCTGTCTGTCTGTCTGTCTGTCTGTCTGTCTGTCTGTCTGTCTGTCTGTCTGTCTGTCTGTCTGTCTGTCTGTCTGTCTGTCTGTCTGTCTGTCTGTCTGTCTGTCTGTCTGTCTGTCTGTCTGTCTGTCTGTCTGTCTGTCTGTCTGTCTGTCCGTCCGTCCGTCCGTCCGTCCGTCCGTCCGTCCGTCCGTCCGTCCGTCCGTCCGTCCGTCCGTCCGTCCGTCCGTCCGTCCGTCCGTCCGTCCGTCCGTCCGTCCGTCCGTCCGTCCGTCCGTCCGTCCGTCCGTCCGTCTGTCTGTCTGTCTGTCTGTCAAGACCCTTTTTCTCTGGAACGCGTGGAGGTAGGATGCTGAAATTAATATCAAATACTCAAACCTGCGGTCCCTTGAAGCTGTGAAAAAAATCGAGCATCTAAGTCAACGCAATCAAAAGATACAGTCATTAAAAAAGTCGTTTCCATACTAATTGCAGTTTTTTGAAAACCTAAAGGGTACTTCCAGTTGTCCTAGAAACTTGAAATTTGGTATGGAGGTAGCTCTTATAGTACAACCATTTAGAAAAGTCTCAAAATCTAAATTTTTTATGTCTGTCTCTAGATTTCAAGTACCAATATAAGTTGACCCCACACTGCGTACATTTTGCTTAGGAGCAGGGCTCTGCTTACACTGGACTTCTTAAAACACTCGGGTAAAGCGTTAAAATCTTTCTACGGTACCCTCGTGCGCGAGTCCGACTCGCACTTGGCCGGTTTTTCATTGTGACTTGCGAGTTCGTGAAATCGTGAAATCGAGCACAATTTAATATAACTAACACAATTTAATATAACTAACACAATTTTCTTACTAGTTTAAATTCGGAATGGATCCAATAACTCATTAAGAAATAATACACCAACAACAGCTAGTAATCGTGGAAGCGTAGTCAATCTGCTAAATAATTTACTGTTATATGTTACGTCATATTATAACAACGTCCCCTATATCTATAAGTACGTATTGTGTGGAAGTTGGTGTTACGCCATACTGCTGGAAAAATTACGCTAGCGTACACATTTACCGTCAAAGAACAACCTGTAAAAAAAAACTACAAAGTTAACTTCCTAAATAAAATCTTGCTTCAATTAACAAAACATAGTGCTGTGTTGTACTACTTCAAAGTTCTCGGTTACCAAATATGATGTGAGGTTTCCGCAGCGAACATAGCAAGCTCCGTAGGGAGTCCGATTAATTTGCGAGATTAAATTGACGTTAAAATGTAGTGTCGGAATACTTACGCAGAGAACGATTTTTAACAGAAACTGTGTGTTTTATAAATTTGACGCGTATTTTTGTTTGTGTATCAGTGTGACTGAGTACGTGAGTATCTGTATGTTGTGAATCTGTGCGTCTATCTATGGCATCAAAGGCGCCCAACGGATCGAAAGATTTGAATCCGGATTTTGTAATAGAAATATCTACATTATACAAGGTGCGTTTTAATGAATCATCTATACATTTTCCTTATAGATTCATTGCCTGTGATGGTTGACAATATATATGGGAGAACGTATTTTTTTTATTTGTTTAAAAAAATACAGGGTGCTCACTTAGACTTACGCAACCCCTGGCTGAATTCTTGACGGTTCATTAAAACGTACCTTGTGTAATTTATACGGGATGGTTCTTGATTAAGTTTCATTAAAATCGGTTCAACGGTTTTAGTGATATGGTTTTAAATTAAAACGTCGATTTATTTTTATATTTAAGCATTTTTTCACAGTGCATTGCGTGTATCGCCAACTTGTAGCTGCACGGCGAGAACCTCGACCACGCAATGAACAGAGAATTCGCTTTCCGCACTTTGCGTGACCTGACCGAGAGTGTGTGAATACACAAAGTAAGGACAAAAGATGTTGAGGCGCGCTTTCCCATCTGGCAAAAAATTTACAATACTCTGATAGTTTTTTGGTCAGTGTTTACTGATTGTGTGCGTGTTTTTGGAATTTGTGTGAGTTTTGTTTTGGTATGAGTTAGTAGGGACGTAACTGATTTAGACTTGAGCGTAGAAGTGTGCTGTAAGTGCGTGTGTACCTCGTCACCATCAAAATGTGGCAGAGATAAGCTAAGGGCCCCCGTCACATCTAGCGTTTTTCGAACGTCGGCATCTCATTAACGCCCGCGCAGCGTCTCGCGCAGTTCGCCACTTTCGATGCTGCGCGGGCGTTAATGAGACGTAATGAGACGCTGACGTTCGAAAAACGCTATTATGTGAAGGGGCCCTCAAGGTCTGTCTCTTTTGAGCGCAGTCTTAGCCGGGCTAGTACGTGGTCCACCACGATCACAGAGGAAACCTCACTTGAAAATTAATTCCAATATGGCGTAACGTCAAATCAAACATGTGCTGAGATCAAGCCGTATGTAAGGGCCAGACAATACAGTGTTTCCAATTAAGGGGCAAAGTTTCCTACCAGCCGACTGATGACGGTAGTACAAAGCTCCTCCTAAAATTTCAAAAACCCCATTAATTTTCGATCCAATCCGTTTGGATTTCCACCAGTAAGACTAGCGATTAAGTTCAACTCAAAATAATGAACATACGTTCTAGCCTGCGAGAGTTTCTTGCTTTTGAGGAGTCTAAATCAGCCAAATGGCATGTACCTTCTTTGATTGGTTCATTTGTGTTATGGTCTTAGCAACTAATCGTAATATAAAAGTCAATTAAATTTTACAACTCGTTTTATTACACGTCTGTACTTTTTTTTCGATGAGGAAATTCTCTACCGGTCACTGTGTGGGCGTTGCGGGTTATGTTGGATTATTATCTACCAAAACCTGCTTGGTGATTCTCGTACGATTTTGGGTGCTCTGGGCCATAATTTCTAACTTGCCGGAATCCCATTACCTTTCGTCCATGGAAAAGACAATTGGATTCTCTCCGTCCACTAGCTGAGCACCTGTCGTGGCGCTCGCCTTTGAAGAATTTAAATGGCACTCGGTGCGGCGTCACTGCTCTCTCGAAGGCACGTCCGAGTACTAGTCTAATTATGTGGATTGTTTCATGTCCGTGTTCATGTAAATAATGCTCTTGGACAATATGTTTTATCTATAAATACCAATATTAATTATTACGAACGATATTCACAATTTCTTGTTACAAGCACAAACTGCAACATTGTTAAATTTCGTTGCAGATTAACGGTACTCAAGCGTAGAGGCGTAGAGGAGAGTTTTCAACAAAACGAGATACTATGAATAAAACAAGCATTTTGCACAATTACTTATTCACTCCACTTGTGACAATTAAAATGTAACAATTGTTTGGAAACAAATATAAGAAGCAAATAGAAAGTAGTTTAAATATTTAACTTTGATAAATTTTATTAAAATGGACAAGGATAAAACAGAGACGAATGACACGAGCTTTAATGGCTAGAGTCATGACAACCGATTTCACAGTTCAACGCCGAAACATCCATGAATAAATACCTTAGAGAATGGTTCACTTGAAGTGTCAATAATATGGAATGTGTCCAAAGTGTGTAGTAAATAATTCATTAACAACAACATATACATAGCGTGTGGGCCGGTTCTTTGGTACTCCGTTTCTTGGGACTTTTGGGACGTATGTGGAACTAAAATGAGTGCCAGCGATACGAGACGCGCGCACGCAGCACCGGCGCCGCCAGCCGCGCGCCTCGCTCCCCGCCGTCGGCCTCGCAACATCGTTCTTATTACAAAATGTTCCACAAAGAAAATCCTGATCTTTATACAGGATGCGTTTTCATGAACTGTCGAGAATTCAGCCAGGGGTTGAGTAAGTGTAAATGAACCCTGTAAAGTTTAAATGATAATGAGGGCGAGTGAGGTCTGTCATTTTCAACCAATGAGAGACAAGCTACTGCCCTATGATTGGAGGGAATTGACAGATAGACCTCACTCGACACTAGCGATTCTAGCGGATTTTTGAGTCGCGATATACCTCATTGCGTGAAAATAAAAAATACTCCACGCAGACGCGTATAATATTTTGCACGACTAATACCACACTACTTCGCGGAAGAGCTAACTAATTTAATCCATTACTTGTAACATGAACCTTCGCAAAGTTACGCCAGAATCTATACAACTCTTACGTATCTACTCGTAAAACAAGAAACTCCCGCAAAACGCCTTTTCGATGTCAAGTTTTCTGGAATACCCGAAGTTTTCGTGTTTTGTTCTTCCAATCTTGTTCAGTAAAAGTTAATTTGACACGTTTACAATCATTTTCTAAGCTAATGAAATTGTGGCATCATTTAGGTTGCGATTGTGCTGCCGTATGGTCGTGCGGTGCGAAGTGAAATTAAAACACAAGTAGGTAATTTAAAATGTAAAAAGTGAATTTACGATTTCGTGTAACGCCTAAATAATACCACTTAAATTCGACTTAATGTTATAGCTTAGCTTTTGAAGCGCTGAAAAAAATGAGCTGTGTTATTTGAACAATAATTGAAAGCAGATTTGTTCGATTTTACTTTCAGATTTAGAGGCTTCGATGGAGTTACGAGGAAAATGAGATCAAACTTGGTTTCTACGATTCATTTTATGGATATTAGGTAGCTTCTTGGAACTTCATAATTCTTTAGAAGCCATAAAGGTTAGGGAGTCGTTTATTCAATTGATAAACCTAATGTTTAGGTATTGATTTCAATTTTCACGATTCTCAAAAATTTTTTATATTAATCACGGGACTCAATCACGTAAAAATACGTGATGGTGCGTTCATGGTCGAGACCATGACTGAAGGGACTGAAGAGGCGGATATCAATATCTTCTAGCTGCAGGGGTTTCTCTAACTACCCGCACTTTGTCTTTATTATTAGTTTTTTCACCCGGGTGCCCACCAGTCCCTTCAGTGCTTTTCAGTCCCTCCGAGACCATGGACGCACCATCGCGTTCGAAACGTCGAGGTATTTTAATAACTTGTTTTTACGTGATCAAGTCCCGTGATTAACATAAAAAAATTAACGACGTTACCGAAGACACACTAAAACTCCTATTCGAATCTAAAACTTATAAACTATTAGGGAAGGGCTCTTTCACATAAACACGATACAACATAGCGTAGTGCTACGACGCGGCATCGTTTCACAGTTTCACTGTTTCGGCGGTTTCGTAGCACGACGTGAAGTCGTATCGTGTTTATGTCAAAGAGCCCTATGGGTAAGAAATTTCTCACACACATTGTAAACTTTAGCCCTTTCAGTAAAGTCAACCGCACTGGGCTAACTAATGTGAAACTACAACCCAATCCCTCTCATTCTGACGGGGACATGTGCCCAACTGTGGGATATTAATAGGCTGCATTAGGTACTATTTGTATAGGTACTCAGCGGCACAATATATACATAATAATTAATCACCTACCCCGTTTTTATAAGCTTTTTATTAACTTGCATGTTATGTTAGGGTAAAACCTTGCAAGTTAAAATATTTGCCATGTCTTTAGTGACATTTGCAAGATACATACAAAGGCTAAATTTCATTACCCTCCTTTGCGAGGCCCAATCGAGTAAAAGAGGATAAATCAGAAACCTCAAGGAATGCAACCAACACAACAGGTATTCGATTGTTTCAGCGATTTCTTGACAACTTGAAAAACTGCTAATACGAAAATAAAATACCGCGAGCTCTTCTTTTTTACTAAAACAGAGAAAGGGTCTTTCATGTGATAACTTAAGGTTCAATTCTTGATTCAGGACCAGCGACATCGTACCTTGTTAATCCGGTGAAACAGCGGTAAATCTCTACAAATGCTCCACAAAAGTTTCTTTCGTGTAATCAGCATTATCAGCTCGTTGGAATCAGTTAAGAAGTTCTTTGATGTTCGAACTTTTCTAATTGGGTTGTAATTAGTGATTTGGGTTAACCACGTGGACCATTCTTAACACATACTTGTATCTTGAGTTTATGTTTACATAAACAAGTTTCGTTAGTTTCTCGATAGATGTCGCTCTTACGGCCAGGAAACATTCCTATATCGCGCTATTAAGATTTTCCTAGCTTGATGACCGTAAGGACCGGTCACGCATGGTTTTGATGTATGTATATCACGGACCAACCACCCTCTGGACACCAAATGTCAGGGCGAACGTTTCCGAAATGCGTTTGCTCATTTGCACCTATAAATCTTATTAGCCACCAATCGCGGCTCACTTTCGACCAGATGACAAGCGACATGACAAGCTATGAACCAATCACGACGCATTTCCTCGGCCCGCTCACCGCGGCTTTTTTCGTAATGACTTTCCAAGTAAATTATAGGAGATGCGGTGTCTAGAGGGTAGTTGATCCGTGATGTATATTATACATACCTACATACATATTACACTACATACATACACTACACACATACATACATACACTACATACATATTATGTATACCTGGTTGTATAGATAGATCTCAGAATACAGAACAAACCAGTAGGCGCGAGCAAGCCTAAAACGGAGGCATCCAAAACTACTCTTAAAAAGTGTAGTTTAGCACAATGACCACTCCCTCAGTCATCCTCAGCCCCCCGACTACGAAGTGCAACTTCGTATTGTGCCGTCCCTCTCAAGCTAATATTATTTTACACGAGAGTGAGCGGGACGATACGATACGAACTTCGATTTTCGAATTTCGTAGTCGGGGGGCAGTCCTCAGGCACGCAACGCGTAGTCACGTGTTGTGCGACTAATAAAATTAATTTATTATGCCGTCTTGTGCCATTCCCACGTGTAAAAATGCCGTTGGAATTACAAAAAAACAGGACAGGATTACATTTCACGTATTAGTAGCGAAATCAAAAACCTAATTATTTAAATATTCAATTTCTTTTACCGATTCAAAATGTCTTCGTTTTGGACGAGTCCATTTTGTAAGTGTTGCCAACATGATCAAATATTTACCATACTTTTAACTTTTAAAATTAAAAACTTTTAAGTGTTCTTGTGTCTGTAGATTTCGCAGACCAATATAAGTTGACCCCACACTGCGTACATTTTGCTTAGGAGCAGGGCTCTGCTAACACTGGACTTCTTAAAACACTGGGGGATGGCGTTAAAAGCTCTTTCTACGGAACCCTCGTGCACGAGTCCGACTCGCACTTGGCCGGTTTTTATATCTCCAATGTATATACATATCGAGTCTACGATTTCATTTTATGTATAGATTGGGCTTGTATACGAAATCATGACAATAATAATAAATTTATAATAGTGCATCTAAAATAATAACAAGTTAATAAAAAAAAAATTACGAAAGTTGACATTAAAACTAGAACTCCACTCTCTAAATAAGTAAAACCTGTGCTTTAGGATAAGCAGCTCTTCTCTCCGTTGATATTTTCGACGTTTGCTACAAGCAATATTATATATCCTGAATAAATATTAAAAACGAAGCCGTGAAATAATTACTCCAAAAATAGGCAAACGCCCCCTAGCTGGCAACATTGTGCGAGCGAGAGAAGTAGCGAGGCAAGAGCAGGACGGCTGAAGCTTTTGGATACACTGCGCGGCGTGCGATTGTGATTGAACGCGCCTTCTGGTTTGTTCTGTATTCAGAGAGATAGATGTATTGTAAAGATTTTAATCTACACACATATCATAAGTCCTCTATAATGCGTTCAGAAACCGTAGAAAATGACCAGCATTGCAGTACATCGTCGCCTCCGCCCGCCCTGCAGGTCCAGCGGTAATGTAATAGTCATTACGACATCGAATTAGATTTTTCTAATTTGGCAACCAACGTAATTTACAATCGTAGTGAAATAAAACGGATCACTCACGTATGTAAGTCGAGTTCAGTCCGACATGTATAGTTAATAATGTGATATATATATATTTTTTTACAAAAAAAAAATAGTTTACGAAACGTCAGCTCGGTATGTTTGTCTATGGTTTAAAAAAACAATCTAATTCGTGACAGGTATGGGTATGATATATGCCTTCGGCTTCTGAACCCATCTTAGAGTACTTATAATAATATGTGTGTAGATAAAGTAATGTATGCAACTCCACATAATTAGGCCTTAAAACACTCGTGTGATCCTATTATGAAACTCAGCTTCGCCTCGTTTCATAAAAACACACCCGTGTTTTAAGGACCCTCATTATGTAGCAGTTGCATTAACTACTACTCGTGTACGACAATTATTTAACGCATCTCGCACCGCACATTCATGTGAGCTCTAACTATAACTCTGAAGAAGCATTATTTATTAATCCTAACTAATAATATTATAAATGCAAAAGTAACTCTGTCTCTCTGTCTGTCTGTTTGTTACCTCTACACGGAAAAACCGCTGTACCAATCTAGATGAAATTTGGTAAGAAGATAGTTTGAATATTGAGGAATAACATAGGCTACTTTTTATTCGGGAAAATTGAATAGTTCCCGCAGGATAGTGATAACCGAAATCTACGCGGACGAAGTCGCGGGCAACGGCTAGTTACTAATATTACAATATAGAGTAGTGACGCATAAATACAGTAAATAATATCAAATCTCTAAAATCTCCGATAGGGATAAGACCGCCTTTGTATTGTATCTCACTGTTGGTAACCTGTATTTATTTCTGTATTTTCTGTACAATAAAGCGTTTACTTACTTACTCACTTATCTCCTTGTAAGGCTCTTGTTTGGCAAAAACATTTTGTAGTTCCTACAGTCTAAAATGTTGAAAAACATTAGTATTTGTTACGTTTGTAACGATCGGCTGTTTGCAGTTTCCGTCTATAAAATATTTGCCGAAACTAGTCCATTTCTGTGAAAACTGGCATTCAAAATGCAAAAGTGTTAGTACAAAAAAATTCGATGGATTTGAGTCATTCGCTGTGTACATTTTTTTGTTAAGTATTTTCTCTTCATATTTATATACGTACTAGAGAGCGTCCGCGGCCCCGCTCGCGTGGAATATTATATTATGCAGGTACGGTATATATTTACGTAAAGAATCTCTATAGCAATAGGAATGTGTCCTCTGGGTAAAACAGTAATATTTCTAATTGGTCCGTCAGACAGATTATCTGAAAAAAAAATATTGGACACGTATTTTTTGTTTTACGATCAATAAACATTTACATAGATAAAATTTAAAATTTCCGTAGACTGCAATGCAGGATAATAAATGGCTTTCTTTATCCCTGAACGGCAACACTGGCATAGATAATATTAGATCACTCGCTTTTGGCTCGAAATTCGAACTTGCGATTTTATTTTGCTAAATATACAAAACTTACACACCCGATATCATATTTTGTCAAGTTTTTCGCGATTCCCAAGATCAAAGAATCGAATTGCTTTAAAAATACGAAGAAATAATGCGTTGTTTTTGAGAAACGTGTCAAAATGGTGTTGTAGAGCGCCATCTCACTGTCTCGTTTCTTTTATCCCGTTCTGGTTTTTCGACTTTATGTATTAGATAATTCTGTAATGGTTTTTTATTTATATTTATTTCTCTTTTCTTATTATTACTTGAGAAACATATTACGCCGGGAAAAGCTACTGACCTAATAAACAACAACTGTAGTCAGCAACAGAAGCAGCTCTGTGCCCTAAACACGACTTGTCGAATCCTGCGTCACGTAAAATCGAATAGTAAACTATAACGAGTTTGTATGACGTTTGGAACAGCGCCCGCCCGTGAGCGTATTTGGAACTAAAATTTAGTATGAGATTTCTCGATCTCGATACGATAACCGTAACGTAACGCAGGATTCGACAAGTCGTTAGGGCACTGCAACCGAAGCGGTCACTTATACTATTGTTATTGTTACCGCATCGATTGCTCTGCTGCTGACTGTACTTAGTTTTTAGTCTCTTAGTGGACTTAAATAATTTTTGTTGATCGATTCGTATTCACTCTAGTGTATTATTAACCTCCTTTATCAACCTCGTAATGAAAGACTAAAAATACTCAGATAATATAGTTACCTTTATGATAAATATGATATTGTATATTTTTATGTATGTTTCTTGAGCATGTTTTTTGTTTTGTTCGTTCTTTGTGGCAATAAATGATTATTATTATTATTATTATTTATTAAATGTTCTAACTTAAATCAAGGCGTAGTATTATACGGATTCATTTGCGACAAAAGAAGCGTGATTGGATAGAATCCTAACAGAATTCTGTTTTTAAATTAAAATAGTACTTTGTTCCTTAAATAATAACTAGATATATGTAATCATAGATTGGTAATCATTTGAGTTTTATATATGGAAATAGTATATCATCATCACCACCAGCTTGTTTTACGTTCCACTGCTAGACTCAGGCCTACTCTCAGAATGAGAAGGCATGGGCTATAGTTTCCACGCGGGCCCAATTCGGATTGGAAACTTCACACACACACCATTGAATTTCTTCTCAGGAGTGTACAGAAACTTTGTTTCCTAGGAAACACGATGCTTTCTTTCACCGAACATCTCATGATAACTTACACTACATACTTGATTTCGCCCATAAATTGCGAAATACTCAGAGGCATCGGAGACGACGTCATAAATAAATAAATATCATGGGACAATTTGACACCAATTGACCTAGTCCCAAACTAGGAAAAGCCTGTACTATGGGTACTAGACAACGGATAAACATACTTATAATATAGATAAATACATACTTATATACATATTAAACATTCAAGACCCGAGAACAAACATTCGTATTCATCATACAAACACTTGCCCAGACCGGGGTTTGAACCCGGGACCTCAAGCTTCTTAGTCAGGGTCTCTAACCACTAGGCTATTCGGTCGTCATAATTCTGTAGTCGTCATTAAATGCATCATGAAATTTTCTTGCAACCAAATGGCATAAAGTTCTCGCAGGGCCTTTATCTCAAATGATGTCGTCTACATACAAGATCCGATAACAGGATAAAACACGATAGCAGGCGTATTTTCTAGGGTCAACACCCTAGAAAATACGCCTGCTATCGTGTTTTCCGACTACTCCTTATCTTAATCATCTTTGGGCAAAAAAACATTACGATTAGTATTTCGTAACACTGTGCGAAGTACTACGAAATACTGTAGGTATGAAGAAACATCATACCTACAGTATTTCGTAGTACTTCCTTGTCTAATAAGTCCATAGCACGGTAGGGTGGTAGGAAAACTCCTTAAACACACACACCTCGCCTCTAAACATAGCTCTTTATGCGAACTTTAACGGTGTAATACTGGCCACGTTACCGCGGTTTTGTGGGCTCGCCCATAAGAATAAATAATAACGCTCGCTGGTAAAGTTCGCCCGTGTATCACGGCATAACAGCGCTCTCGCGAGAGGGCAGCCAGGCTCGCGGTAATCGGTACCGCAGTAAAGCTCGCTCGCGGTAAAGAGTGACATTCAATTTCGCTTGCTGTAAAGTGTACTGTTTGAACTGCTATGGTCAAATTGGCAGCGCTTCTAGCGGTAGGTATCAACAACAAACTATTCTCATAGTATTTCGCATTTCGAAGCGAAAGCGATCGAGACGTATTTTCTTAGTCGTCGACTAGACTAGGCGTCCTGAGGCCCGAGTACGAATATTCGCATCTTGCGTAACGTAACGTTATTGTATCGAAATCTTCACGATTGCGTTACGCAGGATTTGAATTTTCGTACTCGGTACACTGAGTCTCTAGTGTAATCGACGGCCGAAAAATACGTTTGCGTTAAAGTGTCAAGTAGTATGAGAATTGATTGTTGCCTTTACGTGCCACTGGTGGCGTTGCTAATTTTCCCATACTAATTCAGACGTAAAACGCGAACGCGATCGAGACTTTTCCACGGTCGTTGATTAGGTACAATAGTACTGGGCCGTGTTTTATAAAGCTACAAGTTATATTTTACAAGAGGAAGTCTCTTTCTAATAAAAGGTGATAGAATGAGACTTCCGCATGTAAATTGTAACTTGTAGTTTTTTGAACATGGCCTACGTAGACATCTTGCCTACGGGACGAGCACTCGAAAGGTGCTATCAAAATCGTCAATAATTGTTTTACCTGTGACTTTGGAGTTAAGGAAATAAGGGTCAGGATGCCAGAGATTGTCGAAGAACTCCGGAGGCAGGGTGACGTGATCGTCGCCTTCCTCGAAGATGTCTTCCGGGAGCTGCAGCCGGCTCTCACTCCACGTTTGTCTGATGAACATGTCTACTCTGTAACAGGGATAGAAATGTACAGCCGGCAGCAAACGTAGCTAAGCAACCGACGCGTTTGCAACTGTCTAAACACGGCTCTATTGTGATAGACATAAGAGCTTGTGAAAATCATTGTGACCGCTTCGGTTGCTTAGCTACTTCTGCTGCTGACTATTATTTATTTTAGTAAAATTGGGGAGACTGTCCCAAACGTTTCCCATGCTGGACCCCTGGGTGGTGGCCTGACTATGGTTGCCATGGCCCATCTTGGAGAGAAATGAAGCATACACCTACGTAGTGAAATAACACATCTACATTACTAATGATTTCGTTATTAACGTTACATTTTTAACCCCCCAATGCAAAAAGAGGGGTGTTATAAGTTTGACCTGTGTATCTGTGCAGCTGTTTGGTGTTGCATCGTAGCTTCTAAACGGGTAATAGAATTTGGACGCGGTTTTTTTAATCGAAAGCTAGTTTAATCGAGATGGTTTTAGCTAAGTCTCATAAAAACCGTTTTTAACCGACTTCAAAAAAGGAGGAGGTTCTACGTTTCACTGCATGTTTTTTTTTATGTATGTCATCGATTACTCCGTCAATTGTACACCGATTTTCAAAATTCTTTTTTTATTCGAAAGGGTATACTCCTGAGGTGGTCCCGTTGACACCAAGTCATGATCTGATGATGGGATCCTAGGGAAATCGAGGGCAACCCTCAAATTTTACAGGCACGTACTATGTGTTTCATATGTTTTCTAAGGTTATACAAGTATTTGCGTCTGGTAGTCATCATCTCATGTTGATGAGCTGATGATGAAAGGTACAACTCCTTAGCGGTTAGGAGTTGGAGGATAATTCTGAAAAAGTTGAATCATTATTCGAAAGGGTATACTCCTGAGGTGGTCCCACTGTCACCAAATCATGATCTAATGATGGGATCTCAGGGAAATCGAGGGCAACCCTCAAATTTTATAGGCACGTATCATGTGTTTCATATATTTTTTAAGGCTATTCAAGTATTTGCGTCCGGTAGTCATCATCTCATGTTGATGAGCTGATGATAGAAGGTATAACTCCTTAACGGTTAGGAGTTGGAGGATAATTCTGAAAATGTTAAATCAACGTAAAATTGTGAAATAAAAACCCTTTTAACAAAAAAGTAAAACCACCTTCAAAAAAAAAAAACCTTAGAAAAAAAACGAAAAAAATACTCTAAAATAATGATAAATAAATGAAATAAAATAAAATGCGTTTATTTCGGACAACAGAAACTAAAGCCAAAAGTTTTATGGACTAGCACTAAGTAGCAAAAATATGAAGTCGGTGCTTCATTCAAAGAATATTTCGCTCGCACCGCACCGACTTCATATTTCTGCTGCTTAGTGCTAGGCCATAAAACTTTAGGCTTTAGTTTCTGTTGTCCGAAATAAACGCATTTTATTTTATTTTATTTATTTATAATTATTTTAGAGGATTATTTTACGTTTTTTTTTAAGGTTTTTTTTTTGAAGGCGGTTTTACTTTTTTTAGACAGACGTTTGTGAACTTTGAAATTAAAATGTCGGAGGTTATTAATTTTTTCTGGGTTGATTAGATTAGGTTAGGTTATTATTTAAGGGGTCCACTCGTGATGAAAAAAAAAATCGATTGATTTAAATTTAAAACCGCGACACGGCGAAATTTAACAGCGTTCTTTGTCAACTGCTGTCTTATGATTAACATCGCATAATTATTTTTTTTTCATGATATTTTCCTGTCAAATGTCGATTATTCATTATTATCGTAGGTATTATATTAAAACAAAGATATATGTATATTTCCAAACTAGGTTATGCCCCGTGGCTTTGCCCCCGTGAAATATTTCAAAATGGAGTAGTTCCATAACCCGTGGATCCCTTCTTAGTGCACCTCCAGGATACTCAAGGTATTATGTTTGCCAAATTTCAAGTCCATATGTCCAGTGGTTTAGGCTGTGCGTTGTCTGTCAGTCAGTCAGTCGCGGTACTGTTTTATAGGTATAGATTAACTGACATTTAGGTATATGTTTTTCATTTATCAAAACCCGTATTTCCACGGCTCTCGGGGCAACGTAATGAAAAGAATAAACGTTCGCGTCAGTATCCCTGTGCAAGGACACTGCCTTACGGCTTGAAAATAGCCAGCCCTAAGAAATGCAGATAATATGATAATTTGATATGGATCCAATATCTCCACATAAACTTTTCTTATTAACACGCTCAAGTATAACAGATTCAAATTCAAATTCAAATTCAAAATTTTATTCAGCAAATAGGCAGTTTAATGCTCTTTTACACGTCATTTTTTTGAGTCTACCAGCGCTTTCGGAAAGACCATGATTGCCAAGAAGAATGCGCCGCAAGAAACTTGGTACAAAGTCATTTTTTCTAAAAACAAGTTACATTAGCTCTTACAATACGTAACCACAGACAAATTACACAAAGAAACCTCACTCTGTCATTAAAAGATTAAGAGTGAAAAAAAAAACCGCATTTTAGAAACAGACTGAGAGGGATGGAATTTCACGCGTCCTAGTTTTGAAGAGATCCAGGAATTTGTTGAGTACGAATACTTGTGTGTTTTACTTTAGATTACAGCAGGGATCGTTACCGGTAATTCTGAATTTTGACTACCGGTTTTTAAACTGTTATTGAGGTGTAACCGGTTGCAATTGCATTTTTTTTTTAATACGACAAAAGGAAGGCAAACGAGCAATTGGGTCACCTGATGGTAAGACAATTAGTGATCACCACTGCCCATAGACACCCACAACCCCGAGGGTATATCGGTATTCAAGTAGGTATATTACCGGTCTAGCTAATTGACAATAAGCAAATATATAATGAATAAATAAAAAAAATTTTTTGACGAATTGAGAACCAACCTCCTCCTTTTTTTGAAGTCCGTTAAAAATAGAGTCTATTTGATATTTTACTCATATAAATCATTACCGCTAATACCTGTCAGTGTCAATAATTATTATACTTACTCGTTTATTGGTTTCTGTAAATTATTCACAGCCAGCCAAGTTTAGTATGATAAGGTGCTTCAGTAACAATGTTTAATTGACATCTTACTTATCAAGTGAAATGGCGATTATTTCTCGCTCATGTTGCTTAGCGTTCATGCCAATAAACACTTGCTTCTCGCTTAGGTACTCGTCGGCGGTGGGACAAATGCTTAAGTCGGTTAGGTTAATGTACAGTCGTTTTTAGGGTTCCGTACCTCCAAATGAAAAACGGAACCCTATAGGATCACTTTGTTGTCCGTCTGTCTGTCAATATAAGTTGACCCCACACTGCGTACATTTTGCTTAAGAGCAGGGCTCTGCTAACAATGGACTTCTTAAAACACTGGGGAAAAGCGTTAAAATCTTTCTACGGAACTTCACTTAGCCGGTTTGTTTTACTTTCGAGTGCCTAAGTATCTAACTCAGATTTAAGACTTATAAGTACACACAGAATTTATCTTTGTTTATCACATTTGAACCCGTCTATTTAATTTTCAGGATCTTTTTTGCGGATGGTAGGACCTTGTGCGAGGTTCGTCCGGATCGCCAACCACCATCTTACTCGCTAATCCTGCCGCTAAGGAGCAGTGCTTGCACTGTTGCGTTCCAGTGTGGAGAGTAAGACAGCCGGTGTAATTACGGGCACAAGAGACATTTCGTCTTAGCTCTCTAGGTTGGCCACGCATCTGCAAACTCCCAGAGATTGTGAGTGCCTATGGCTAGTGGTGATCACTTACCATCAGGTGATCGACTTGCTCGTTTGCCTTCCTTGTAGTATAAATATCTTTTCTTTTCGCTTTTCACAAACACAAACGAATGTTACCTACAGTAAGAATAACAAAGGGCAATTTTCGTCAGTCATTGCACTTCATTGAATAGAAGGTACCTACGTAATATTTTTGTATCCCTGTGTTGTGATTTGTAGCATAAAAATAAGTATTCTTCTTTATAAAGACAGTTACAAAAGTCAGACAGTTATTTTGTTTATCTTGAATAGAACGAAATACTGAACGCGGTAAAATAGCTTTCATTTCGTTACCTACGGCTATTTCACAACATTTTTACTCATCATCATCATGTCAGCCGAAAGACGTCTACTGCTGGACATAGGCCCAAGGCTCCCCCAAGGCTCTCCACTCAGACCAGTCTTGTGCTTTCCGCATCCACCGCGGTCCCGCGATCTTTACTAGGTCGTCGCTCCATCTTGTTGTAGGCCTACCGACAGCTCGTCTCCCGGTCCGTGGACGCCATTCGAGAACCTTCTGACCCCATCAGTCCTGCGAGCAATGTGCCCCGCCCACTGCCACTTAAGTTACGCAATTCTTCAGGCTATGTCGGTAACCTTAGTTCTACTGCGTCATCATCATTCTGATTCTATCCCGCATTCGGATTCGACGAGTTACCTCTTTCTCGAAGTTGGACCTACCTAACTGGACCGTTTGTCCTAGGAAGACATAGTCGTCAACAACTTCGAGCACAGAGCCTCCGATTATTACGGGAGTTGGCACAGCACGGACATTTCACATGACTTTCGTCTTATCCATGTTCATTCTCAGGCCATCTCGGTCGGAAACTCTGCTGAGGTCAGCGAGCATAGCCCTGAGGTCCTCCATGGTCTCAGCTATGACAACAATATCGTCGGCGAATCGAAGGTGAGTAATGTACTGTACATTTTTACTGTAAGTATCAATGTAAATTTTACATTCTCGGTTTACGTTAGTTGCATAAAATAAGGAAAATATCGTAAAACTTATTCTAGACAGCAGGTATTTTTAGAAATAAAATATTGAGAATTCAGTAGTGATAAATTTTCCGAACACGAACCGTCACGTCGTAAGAATCTGTCTAATGCATTCTAATCCAAGACTTCAAAAGTTTGGGTATAAGTAGGCAATTTATTATTATAGTAAAACGCAAAGAGCCCGCTTTGAGTTAGTTTTGGGGCCAAAGAAAAATAACACTAATATTTTGGGTCAGAATGACAAATGACAATTTTCTTTGAAGTGGGTTATAAAATTTGGTACGTTTTCTTTGCACTCGTAGCGATGGTACTTTGACGAAATTGGGATAACCACTTTAGGTTCGCGGTCTACACTGGTTCTTCCAATTTCGTAAAAAAAATTTATGAGTTCGGGTCAGACGAGTCAGATCATCGATATTCTGTAGTATAAAAAAAAAAAAACCTTAGAAAAAAAACGTAAAATAATCCTCTAAAATAATGATAAATAAATAAAATTAAACAAAATGCGTTTATTTCGGACAACAGAAACTAATGGCCTAGCACTAAGCAGCAGAAATATGAAGTCGGTGCGGTGCGAGCGGAATATTCTTTGAATGAAGCACCGACTTCATATTTCTGCTGCTTAGTGCTAGGCCAGAAAACTTTAGGCTTTAGTTTCTGTTGTCCGAAATAAACGCATTTTGTTTTATTTTATTTATTTCTAATTATTTTACAGGATTATTTTACGTTTTTTTTCTAAGGTTTTTTTTTATAAGGCGGTTTTACTTTTTTGTCAAAAGATTTTTATTTCACAATTTTACGTTGATTTGACATTTTCAGAATTATCCTCCAACTCCTAACCGCTAAGGAGTTGTACCTTTCATCATCAGCTCATCATCATGAGATGATGACTACCAGACGCAAATACTTGAATAACCTTAGAAAACATATGAAACACATAGTACGTGCCTGTAAAATTTGAGGGTTGCCCTCGATTTCCCTAGGATCCCATCATCAGATCATGATTTGGTGACAGTGGGACCACCTCAGGAGTATACCCTTTCGATTAAAAAAAGAATTTTGAAAATCGGTCTACAATTGACGGAGTAATATACAGTGGAACGTAGAACCTCCTCCTTTTTTGAAGTCGGTTAATAAAAGCGAAAAGATTGAAAAGATTTCTTCCCGGGTACAATTGGTTGGATCATCATCATCATCATCATCATCATCATCATCACCAGCCTTTTTTACGTCCCACTGCTGGGCACAGGCTTCCTCTCAGAATGAGAGGGCTTTGGCTATACCTATAGTTCCCACGCGGGTCCAGTGCGGATTGGGAACTTCACACACACAAGAGAAATTCTTAAGACCGACTGATTTCAGCTTTGCTTACCGAAAGTCCATGTCTTCAACGTTAATAGAGTTGACGTCAACTACGTATATACTGAATTCCACCATAACTGGGTGTCCTTTACGAGCTGGGGGACGCATTTCTGAAAATAATAACATTGCTATATATTTAAAACGTCCAAGTCTACCTAACATTCTTTAATTTAAAGGGCTTCTAAACGGGCTATATTTTCATAGGATTATATATATATATATATATATATATATATATATATGTATTGTATATAACGGCGGAGGTTGACCAGCTGGGTTGATGGGAATGGTGACATCAGCATTGCTGACATCACCATCTCCACCATGGGGTTCACTCATTTGCAAAAGATGAAAACCAGTGCGTAAATTTTTATTGTTATGTCACAAATTCACAATTAAATTTAAAGAACTTAATAGCTAGCCAATATAGAAGTCGTAAGTACTCACAAGATCTTGCGCCCTTGACACGTCTAGCCCACGGTGGTATAACTTAGAACAAAATGTACACTTGGTTGTCCAGCTAATTTCAGTAGTCACTCAAGTTACATTGTATAGTATATATACTTAAGTAATATTCTATTTGGTTGGGTTATAGACATAAAGTTGTTGTCACACGTCGATAGGTGGTGCTAATATCAATATAGTTTATACTGAAGTTTTAAATTTTGGAATAAATATTTTATTTTCGCTTAATAAATGCTCTCATCTATCTTTCCTTGTTTAAAAATGCGTTTATGCTAATTAATTATTTTGTGAGCACTGGTAACATCGACCTTTTTTAATTATAGTAATGTCTTATCTAAAATATCATTACACGCATCAGTTTTTCTTACGCTAAAATCTTATATACAATATTCTATGGACACTGGTTGAGTTAGCGTATCATTCTACAAGTAAACCCTAATAAATTGGTGCGAAAACTTAGATTTTTAGTAATTTAGGAGGTTTTGATATTTATTTAGATTTTTTTATTTACTAAAAACAACGTACAGTGAAGGTATAAGTGGAACGGAACGAATGAATAATGGCCGCGATTATCTCTAATCTGTGGTTTTTCACATTCACCAGGTGTCTAAGTTGGAGTTGGAATGCCTGATAAAAAGAAAATGTGTAAAAAATAAAGCACTGAATAATTATCAAATTTATCAAAACGGGAAATTGGGCAATTTCTATTACACCATGTTCTAATGTATATAATAGAACATGGTGTAATAGCAATTGCTCAAAGTAAATTATTTTAACATTTAGGAAACTAGACGTCAATGACGTCATCGCATATTTTGCCGTCACACAGCACCAGATGTCGCTGTGTGCGAAACGTTGAAGTGACATCTCTATCTCAGTTATAAAAAGGTACTCTGTGGTAAGAATGTCTCGCGGCTCGGTCAATCACAATGGAAATAACAATGACATTTCAAACTCAACAAACTTTCTTTAAATCACAATGTTTTTTAAAAGCTCTAGTAATTAAAGTTTTATTTCGGAGACAATTATAGAAACCGTTATAAACATTTAACTATTTTAAATTAATGAACCATTCAAAAGTTCATTATGATTTCCCGCGCAATTTCCTATCACATTATTACACACATTACAACACATTATTATGCAAAACGATGCTAGGATTAATTTAGCTTTTAACCACATCATCCAAAACAAATGACAGTCTCTAAAAAATCAGGATACAAATAATTAGCAAGTTATTTACTTGGTTTTTAAATAATCCACGCCTTATCGCTCGTAATAGCAACAAAACATTTTCCCTCAGAATTAACATTAGCTAGGCGCTTATGCTAAAAGCTACAAGTGAATATGAACAAGTGCTAGATTATAGTCTGGAATCAAAGTAAAATAAAATCTAAAAATTAGTATGTGCAAGTAGACACTTGTTCTTATTCACCTTGCAAAAATGATGACATAAATCCGGTAATTAAGGAGAATCCAATCGAAAACATAACTAAAATCACAATTTGATAGCAATTTAGTTACTCTAAGTTTAATTATCTTGATTTTGGTCGGTCTTGCGCCGACATATATTTTATATGACAAGGAATGCAAACGAGGTGACCACCTGATGGTAAAGTGTCCACCACTGCCCATTAACACCCACAACCCCGGGGGGCTTGCAATGCGTTGCCAACCTAGAGAGCTAAGACGTAATGCCTCTTGTGCCCGTAACTACACTGGCTCTCTTACTCTCCACACCGGAACACAACAGTGCAAAAATCGAATAATAAACGTCGAGTTTGTTTGACGTTTGGAACAGCGTCCACCCGTGAGCGTATTCGGAACTAAAATTTAGTATGCGCTTTCGCGATCTCGATACGATAACCGTAACGTTACGCAGCATTCGTAAAGTCGTGCTCGACCCTAGGTTAGGTTAGGTTAGGTTCCCCCCCGATTTGTCGCTGCCTTGTCGTGGTGGGGGGGCTTGCGTGCTGATGATCCCCAAGGCCATGCCGGTTAGGGCTACCTATACCGGACGTGCTTTGGGGGGAGGCCAGGCCAAGAGCGACAACCCCGGCGGGGCCCGCGAGGGCCTGCCAGGCGCGGTGGGTGCGCCCTTTTAAGGGCACACCGACAGGAGAGCTTACTCCTGAAAAAAGAGACGACGATGTGGAGCATCGGGGAGATTGATGATGGAGAAGGCAGCATGTGAAAATAGTCCCCAGGAGGGTATCCGAAAGGAAGAATCCCTCGGCGTCGCTGCGGCGGCGTCCCGCCCCTCGTACTCGGGGGGGGGGGGGCAACTGCCTCGTAGGCCAGCAAGAGGCTGGCCTTCGTGAACACGAATATAAGCAAGTGAAACGGACAACCGATAAGGGCCTAACGCTTCGGTACCACTTGCCTCATACTTCTGAGTCTGAGTGCGAAAACGGAGAGGACGGAGAGGATAAAACCACTCCGATTTTCAAGGTACCAGAAGCATACAAGAGGACCCTTGATGATTACCCAGCGCCGGAGTTTAGGCAAAAGGTCAACTCAGCTAGGAGGGGCAAACCTCTCAAACCCATTACCCGCAAACGAATCCAGAAGGGAGAAACTGAGGCAGAGAGAATGAGATCCAGATCCCTAGAGGCCAGGGTCAGAAGTCCCATTGGAATTGAAGACGGTCGGACATCCCCAGTGCTTTGCTCTGGAACCGACCCCACTAAAATTGCGCGGAACGCGTCAAGGATCGTTCTCATGGAGGCGTACTCATCGTTCTCATCGAATCAATAAAGCCTGCTACGATATCCTTGACTCCATGGACACGCTGCAAGACAGGACAGAGACCGAACAAATGAGGATCCTCAAAGCGGACAATGAAAGGATGCGTACGCAACTTAGTCTCCTGCAAAAGGAGATAAAAGCTCTACGTAAGGCCTTTTCGGAGCGTCAAATCACCGCTCCCCCACAAGATACGATAACACCACCACCTGACTGGAGCGAAGCCTTCAAGGAGATGAAGAGAGATCTTTTCGTCTCGTTGGGGTACATGGTCAATGTCAGGCTGGAGGAACTGGCAAAGCCCCTGCTACCAGAACCGGTGCTCCGCCCGCCTCTTGCTGCGGACAGAAAGAGGAAAGAGGCTGAAGCCATGCGTCAGGCTTCCATCCCTCACCCAGCGACGGCAGCTGCTTCTCCTTCTTCTGGCAATCGGAAGAAGAAGAAAAGGAAGAAAAAGAAAAACAAGCGGCAAGAACAGTCTCAGGAAGCAAGACAACCTGTTAATTACCAACAGAACCGTCATAGCGGGGATAGGCAAAACCCCATGACCAACACCCCTACTCAGCAGAAACCTCCAGAAGAGGACCCTTAGGAAAAGGTGGTAAGACGGAGGAAGAAGAAAGGAAACCCTGCCCCCCCCCCCTTCCCCTCACGCAGCCAAGGTTTCCAAAGCCCCCAAAGCCTCCAAGGGACGAAGGAAACTTCCCTGTCCGAAGACTGCTGCAGTAGTTCTGGCCCTTAAGCCAGAAGCGGACACCACGTATGAGAATGTAATCAGCAGAGCGACCACTTCGCTGAAGCTAGAGGAAATGGGCATAGAGCACGTTCAGATCCGAAAAACGGCCACAGGGGCACGGATCATGGAAATCCCCGGAGCCGACAACGGCCGCGCTGCGGATGAACTGCGTCTGTGACTCGAGTGCCTCCTCGGAGATGTAGCCACGGTTTACTGTCCTACTAAGATGGCTGGCATCCGCATCTCCGGCTTAGACGAGTCGGTGACTGCGGATGCGGTGAAGGCTGCCGTTGTGGTGAAAGGGGCCTGCCAGCCGACTCAGGTCAGGGTGGGGTCAATAAGGGTACTGAAGGATGGTACTTGCTCCGTGCTAGTGCGATGTCCTGTTACGGCCGCTAACGGTCTGATCGCCGCGGGGAGGTTATTAATAGGGTGGTCCTCGGCCTTAGTGAGAGCTCTGGAGCCCCAGCCTATGCGCTGTTAAAAGTGCATGGGCACGGGCCACACCAGAACAATGTGCCCAGCACAAATAGATAGGTCGAACCTCTGCTTTAGGTGCAGCAAGCCTGAGCACCGAAGCGATGGATGCACGGAAGCTCCATTTTGCGCTGTGTGCCACCACCTAAAGCGGCCGACGAAACACGTCATGGGAGGGCGGGCTTACACCCCTTCCAACCAACGAGGCACTGAGCCGAAGGCACCCCCTCGGACCCGGGAGGCCCCACAACCGGCACCGCGCAACAGCGGGGCCAATTCGGCCCAACCAGAGAGTATCTTCATGGACCTCTAGATGCCAGCACACCAGCACCTAGAGATCCTGCAGGCAAATGCCAATCACTCTGCTAGGGCACAAGACCTGCTCATGCAGAATATGGCGGAGTGGTCTATTGGGGTTGCGGCGGTGAGCGAGCCCTACTTCATTCCCCCCCAATCCAACTGGGCGGGAGACACTGAGGGAAGGGTAGCATTGATTGTGCCTGCGGGGGGTGATGTCCTCTCCCTGATAAAAGTGGAGTCCGCACTAGGGCATGTGGTGGCCAAACTAGGGGAGAAAGTAATAATAGCGGTCTATTTCTCCCCCAACCGGCCACTACGAGAATTTTAAAGCTATCTGGAGGGGCTGGCCCGGGCAATCGGTAGAGCAGCCCCGGCTCAGATCATCGTCTTGGGAGACCTAAACGCCAAGGGGCAGGCGTGGGGTTCCCCCTACACAGACCCGAGGGGAGCAGTCCTTACGAACTGGGCAGCGGCGGCTGGGCTAGTCGTCCTCAATCAAGGTGGCGCCCATACATGCGTGCGGCGGCAAGGGGGGTCCGTGGTGGACGTCACGTTTGCCACCCCTGCCATTGCTTCACGTATACAGAACTGGCGTGTCCTGGAAAACGAGGAGACCCTATCCGACCATGTCTACGTTCGAATGAGGGTCTCCGATCGAGCAAGGGCTGTACCGTTTCCCACCCGGGAAGGGCAAGGAGGTTTCCCGAGATGGGTCCTAACTCGACTCGACCCGGATGTGTTAAAGGAGGCGGCCATGGTGGAGGCGTGGTGTGCTCCCCCACCAGTTTCGGACGGTGTCGAGGATCGAGCGCTACAATTCCGTCAAGCCCTCCAGAGAATATTGGGAATAAGGGCGTACTGGTGGTCAGCCGACATCGCCGCCCTCCGTGCCGCTGCAAACTGTGCCCGCCGGTCCTACAGCCACTACCGGAGACGGCCGCACGGAGATTTAGTGGAAGAGGACCAGGTCCACAGGGCCCACAAAGAGGCCAAAAGGGCCCTACAGGTGGCCATAGCCAAAGCCAAGGACTTGGCACATGACGAGTTTTTGGCAACCCTGGATAGAGACCCATGGGGGCGGCCATATAAAGTGGTGCGCAACAAAATGCACACCGCCCCCCCCCCCCCATGAATACTATGGAACCGGAGTTGCTAAGGCAAGTGGTCGAAGGCCTGTTTCCGTCGGAAATGGAATTCACCCCCCCAAGGATGTCGGCCAACTCGGAGGAGACTGAGGACCCTCACAATATCCGCTAATAACGGACGATGAAATGGTGCGTGTGGTGCAACGCCTCCGGTCCTGCAAGAAGGCCCCGGGACCAGACGGCGTCTCTGGGAAAGTGCTGGCGGCAGTAATGAAGCACCTTGGAAACCGCCTTCGAACCCTCTTCGACGATTGCTTCAAGGAGGGGCGGTTCCCGGGATGCAGGAAAGAAGGGCGGCTGTGTCTGCTGTGCAAAGAGGGCCGCGCGGCCGACACACTATCGGGTTACCGTCCCCAAGTCCTCCTCGATGAGACAGGCAAGATGCTGGAACGCATCATTGCTGGACGGATTACGGAACAACTAGATGGAGTTGGGCCAAATGTGAGCGATCAGCAGTTCGGCTTCCGCGCTGGCCGCTCTACGATCGACGCCTTAAGCGCCGTTCAGGAGTTCTGTGAAGACGCTGCGAGTAAGGGAGAAGGAATAGTGGCGGTGTCCATAGACATCGCCAATGCCTTTGGTACCCTTCCTTATGGGGTGATTAAAGAGGCACTCAGATATCACAGAGTGCCACCCTACCTACCGACCTCATTGTCGACCGCATCAGGCTCCTCGGGCTGAGTGTGGCCCTCCCTAAGACGGAGGCCATCGTCTTCGGGGGGCCACGCTGGAGAATGGGACCGGGGCGAACGATCCCTGTGGGGGGTGAGGCGGTGCAGGTTAGGGCGACGGTCAAATACCTTGGCCTTACCCTGGATCGCCGTTGGGACTTTGGCGAGCATTTTGCACAATTAGCTCCCAGAGTAGTGAGGACAGCATCTGCCCTGAGCCGGCTGGTGCCAAACGTAGGAGGGCCCAGTGGCAAATGCAGGAAGTTATTTGCCGGAGTGCTTCGGAGCATGGCCCTCTGCGGGGCCCCCATATGGGCTGACAAATTGTTCACCCAGAATAGGGCCATGCTAAGAAGACCTCAGCGGGTAGTGGCCCGTAGAATAGTAAGGGCATACGTGACGGTGGCTTATGGGGTAGCGTGCGCCCTTGCATGCACCCCGCCCTGGGAGCTTGATGCTCGGGTGCAAGCGGAGAGCTACCGACAGCGACAGATCCTGTAAGGCAGTGTCCTTCTTTTGTGAGATAGTCATTTCGCAAAAGGAGGCTGAGGAGCGAGAGCGCGAAGAGTCCCACAACGCGCACCCGCTTCGACGTAGACAGCGAGGGCGAGGGCGAAGGCGAGCGCAGTACGCTGCTAGCCTGAACTCCCACTAGAGCCGCGGACGGAGAGGACGGGGGTCCTCGTCGCCCGCTGATGGCTCTAACGTCTGAGACAGTGGCCCAAATGTATCGGTCCACTCTCTTCTTGGTGCGGGTGCCCCGGCAAACTTCTGGCCGGGGTTGCCGGGGGGCGACGATGGGCTAGAATCCAGTTGGGAACACCTCGTCGCCCATTTCAACTCGGCATGCGGGTGCATCGGAGTGGTTTTAGTGAGTATGCTCTCCCATCCTCTTCTCGATCGAAGAAGAGGCTGGGACAGAGAGCCTCACATAACCACCCAAGCCCCCCCGGGCTGGGTGGTAGCCGTAAATGGGTTTTCACTTCGTTAAAAAAAAAAAGGTTAGGTTAGGTTAGGTTGCTGCTTAGCTGTAGGATTAGCGAGAGAGAAGATAGTAGCGATCCGAGCGGACCTCGGACAAGGTCCTACCACCTGCGTTATAGGAGTCTTTGTCTAGCTTTATTTATTTTTTTATACGACGAGGAAGGCAAACGAGCAAGTGGGTCACCTGATGGTAAGTGATCACCACTGCCCATAGACACAACCCACAACCCCGAAGGGCCCGCAGATGCGTTGCGAACCTAGAGAGCTAAGATGAAATGTCTCTTGTGCCCGTAATTACACCGGCTGTCTTACTCTCCACACCGGAACACAACAGTGCAAGCACTGCTGCTTAACGGCAGGATTAGCGAGTAAGATGGTGGTAGCGATCCGGACGGACATTGCACAAGGTCCTACCACCCGCAAAAATTAAGAGAAAAAAATTATTTCATAAGCTTACGAGTCATAATAATTATTGCAGTAAAACGTTACCCGTTTAGAAGCCCCTTAATAAATGATTCTCGTTTTATTTGAATACAGAGAGTCGAGCACGACTTTACAAATGCTGCGTAACGTAAAATCGCATAGTAAACGTTGTCGAGTTTGTATGGCGTTTGGAACAGCGCCCGCCCGTGAACGTATTTGGAACTAAAATTTAGTATGAGGTTTCTCGATCTTGATACGATAGCCGTAACGTTACGCAGCATTCGTAAAGTCGTGCCCGACCCACAGAGCGTTGAACTTTAACCATGCATTTTCAGTTTGCCGACTTAGCCTATACCTACAAATGACATAGAAAAAATAGTAGAAAAATAATAATAAATACCATGGGACAAATTAACACCAATTGACCTTGTCCCAAACTAAGCAAAGCCTGTAGTATGGGTACTAGACAACGGATAAACATGCTTATATTGATAAATACATACTTATATACATATTAAACATCCAAGACCCGAGAACAAACATTCGTATTCACCATACAAACATCTGCCCCGACCGGGAATCGAACCCGGGACCTCAAGCTTCATAGTCAGGGTCTCTAACCACTAGACTATTCGATCGTCTAGTAGTAGTATAGTATAGTATAGTATTATTACTTCTGGTACGGGTCTCCGATTACAGACTTATGGGGCCGGGTCATTTAAAAGGCATTCATGGGACCGAAGCCAACAATAAGAGGCTTTCGGTACCATTACAATAATAATAAAACGGCCTCATAGCAAAGAGTCTCGAGCAACACCTAAAGATATATATAGATATTAAACAAGACCCGAGAACAAACATTCGTATTCATCATACAAGCATCTGCCCCGACCGGGGCTCGAACCCGGGACCTCAAGCTTCGTAGTCAGGGTCGCTAACCACTAGGCCATCAGGTCGTCATCAAAAGAAACCGATTATTTTGTTTGACAGGTGATTTCTCTATCTAATTTTAGAATAAGAGGTAATTTTCGTCTACTGCTATTATGCGAAACGTACGACTCCCTCCTGGGGTCGAAATTATTTCGAGATTGTATTTTTATTCGTCTCAACAAAAAAAAAGTACATTTCGACATTACCTATTTCTGTAACGTAATTTTAATGTTGAGTAAATAAATAAATCTAAATCTATTAAGTACATATTCCCCATTACCTGACATTATAAATTCTACTCCATACCAAATCTCTACATCTCTAAAATTATGTGCCTCTTATCTGGTTCCTGTGATAGAAGTCTCTAGGCTGCAGATGTTACAGGACCCAGTTATTTTTTTCGTTAAAAAAATTAAAAACTTAAAAAAATACCTTTTACATAGTTTTCCGGTAAAACCACCCGAGGTTTAAGTGTATGATTTCTTTTGGACACGACGTCATTGCACAACCTGAAACGAGAAAATAATACAAATAAATAAATATCGAATGGGATAATTGACACCAATTGACTTAATCCCACACTAGGCAAAGCCTATGGGTACTAGACAACGGATAATGATACTTATATACATATTAAACATCCAAGACCCAAGAACAAACATTCGTATTCATCATACAAACATCTGCCCCAACCGGGAATCGAGTCCGGGACCTCAAGTTTCGTAGGTAGTCAGGTTCTCTAACCACTAGGCCATCCGGTCGTCAAATTGACAGAAATAGGAAACATCTCTCTCAAACTCTTACAAAATCGTAAGACCCTTTCGAGACATATTATAAGTCACTTGCAAACGATAAAGTTACTTCAACTTGTAAATTTGTAATTGCTCAAGTTTTAATGATAATTCGACGGTCCCCGCGAATAAACGTGTGTCATCAAAACGCCAACTTTACAGGAAAAATAAAATACGAAAAAAGTTGAATAATTCTTCACCTGATAGATTAAATTTAAAACAACGTATACAGAAAACAATGGAAATTAATAATCAAATGTATTTATGCTCTTAATAAAAAATACGTAATGTGGGTTTTCGAGTAAATGTGAGAAAATCATATTATATTTTTATTCCTGTCAAATTGATTTCGTAAATTTAATATCAAAGAACTTTACACTGTTGTTCGTGTTAAAATGATAAGCGTTCGACTAGGTATTAGATCAATACACTAATGTAAAACTTCATAAAGGGAACAATAATAGGCTATTACACGAGCAATTCGATTTGCTTTCATATTGTATGAGACAATACGAAAACTTACGTTAGAACAAATTACACGAATAAATGTGCAAAGTAGTTTGCACAAGCCGCAGGATGCTCCGTGTGATGACACGCGTTCTTATTGTTCAAAATGGACGAGGTACTGTGTGTACCGGTGGTTTAGTATTTTTTCCTGCGTGTTCCGCATTTGTGTTTTCCGTAGAACAAACATTAGAGTTAACTTAAAATGGGTTATTTATCATTATTTTTGCAAGAAAAAAAATTGGGACGTGCGTTTTAGATAAAAGAACGATATTACGCAATAAACAAAAAATGTGTAATAGCTCTTACACGGTTATTCGCGGGACCGTCGAATTTATTCTACCTCAAGTTAGCGGTTTATTTCCCTTGACGGGTGTTAGAAAAGTTCAAATATTTTTAGGAAAAGATTTGTTGTGTTTGTTATTCAATTTACTGGATCGAATTTACTGGATCGAATTTACTGGATCGTGATCCCAACTCGCGGGAACTTATCGATAAGGTCGCTTTTCGAACGGAATAAGTCTCTGTAGTCATTATTTCGTGCCATCAATTTTTTGCCATTCATTTAAGGAAACGGCAAAGATATTATGTTCCACATCATCAGTATTTGTGTGTAGTGTGTATTTTTATGTTTGGTTTTAAGCAGCTTGCCGCAACATTATATTCAGGAGTGGTATGTGGGACGCATTTTACACCATTCAGTATAATGGTTAGGGTATAATTGGCAGAAATGGTCCTGTTGTTTTATTTTTATATTTCATTCTAATGTACTTACTGTTTTTATTCTCTTTCTGTCATCAAGAACAATGTAAAAGTTACACTAACCGCTCACGATCAATGCACAAAGGTTTTGTAAACGAAACCATTGTTATTTACCCCGAAAATTTGTAAAGTTCCCACGAGACAGCAAAAAAACTTCTACGCAGACGAAGTCCCCGGGAAATGCTTATGACATTAATTTGACATTATACACCTAAAGCGGAATTGCACCGGTTTTGATACTAATTTAAGATTACCTTGACGTATTTGTATCGTTCGCGGGACCGCGGTGGATGCGGAAAGCACAGGACCTGTCTGAGTGGAGAGCCTTGGGGGAGGCCTATGTCCAGCAGTGGACGTCTTTCGGCTGACATGATGATGATGATGATTTGTATCGTTTGACATAACGTTGATCGGGTCAGTCACCACTAACGTCACAGGCGGCGTTCTGAGTTTACACTGAGTAACCAAACATTTGAAACTCAAAACAGAGGCACGAGTACAAATATCCGAATCCTGCGTAACGTAATCGAGTAGGTGCATCGGAGCAATTCCGACAGAAATTTATGCGAGTTGACTAGAGGTCTATATTTTGATTTTTTATTCAAAGAAGTTTTGTATCTACTGCCGTTGTTGTTTTACCTCTGTTTACTTTATGAACAGACCTATCATAAATATGTAATAGAATCCAGAACATATAGTAGAGTTTTTAAAATTAAGCTCTTAAAGTATTGAGTTGTATTTTTTTGGCATTGGGGAAATTACGAACTACCTTGGAGTAATTCCGAAATTATTTAAAAATGGACTTTATTATACTTTGACTGAAGTTTCGCAGTTATTTTTGTCCTTTACCCCTCACGCAAAATATGTTTACTTTATTCACTGGAACCGCTAATCTCATTTCATACAGCTTTGTTAGTTCGAAATTACCCCAGGAAGGATCAGCGGTTCTCAAACTTTCATTATCATAATGTGCAATGTATGATGCCTAAATTTTTTTTAGATCACAGCTAGGACGTTGTGTTCCTCTTAGCTATTCATAAAAAACGACAATGTATCGAAAAAAGAAATAACTGTTCAAATAACCCAACAAAATTCCGAGAAAAAGTTGTTGGGGTTATTACGAATCACCGAAATTGGCGTGAAAAGCATTTGTTTGGGACAAATCGACGCTATGCACGTCAGGTCGACAATAGCGGCTCGGGATGACTGATGCGGCGAGCACAATAAAGCTGGCCTCTAGAGTAATGATGATAATAGAAATATATCGCTACCGTTACTTAGACTTTTTGAAGTTACTGAATATACCCGTTTTCGGAATTACCTTGACGCACCTTACCTAGTAACGTTATCGAGAAATTCGTATGACGTTTGGAACAGCGTCCGCCCGAGAGCGTATTTGGAACAAAAATTTTGTATGAAGTTTCTCTATTCCAATACGATAACGTTCCGTTACGCAGGATTCGAATATTCGTACTTGGGTCTCTGTCATTTGTTTAAAATGTGTCGATGTTTAACTGAATTTTCAAATGAACCTTAAACTAAAATCGAAACAGTGAATAAACAGTGGAAAACAGTTGCAGTTAAAATTGAACACTGTAGTTAAGTATCTTAAATTTAAACAACTACATTGTTGTTTAAACAATTTTAACTTGCATTATGTCTAGAAAATTTATAACTCTTTTTATTAACTGACTGCACTTTCAGCTAAGTGTATGTGTGCGTGTGCGTGTGTGCCCTGTTCCACCCCAAACACCAGTAAAAAAACAATATTACCACATGCAAATCTCTCTACAATTCAATTAAGAACTTTAGCGCGTCCCACGAAGATTCAATATCACTTACTACAGAAAGTCTGACGCAAATGAAAATTGTTATAATACTGGCATGGCGCACGTATATTTAAATTCATGCTATTTTTGCCTGCTAGCGTGTTTTTAACCTATTCAATAGTAAAATGAGGAAACTGAAAGTATTATTCCAGTAGTTATCTAACATTCACACCCTTTTTACGGACTTTCATAATGTAATAAGACTCTTATTTATTTCGTACATTACTGTTACTAACTTTCGCTTCTGCCACAATGTTTTGAGAATATTATACTTAATCTTCTTATTTCAGGGAAGTTTGATGTCCAAATAACAGAGTATAATATAATGTGCCTGTATGTTGGTACTGTAGCGGTTAGTGTGTAGTGTGCTGTCCACTCAATACACACAGTCATGTTTAAGCAAAAAACTGCCTACAACCAGTAGCCCCCTATTACACCAACTTTACAATGGGGTTTGGGCTCATTATAATGTCCCATATGCAGAATGTTCCTTTCGCAAAATGTCCCATTCGGTAACACGTTCCTTCCGCAAAATGTCCTGTATAAGTTTGGTTTTACGGTACAGACGTGGTCAAATAAGCATTTTGCAGACGGTACATTTTGCGTAGGTATGTGAAATTTTGCATACGGGACGTTTTGCGAAAGTGCCATTATGCAATGGGGACCGTTCAGTGAAAGGAGTTTTTACGGAAAGGACATTTTGCGTAAGGGAAGTGACCTTTTGAGAAAAGGACGTAATGCCAATGGGGTATTTTGCACAAGGGGCCATTTGCAAAGAAGACGTTTTGCAAATGGGACGTGTTGCGAGTGGGACATTATGCACCCACACCCTAGATCGAAGTGTCATTGTAAACTTACATTTGTAAAGTTAGTGAAATAGGGACCAAGGTATGTTTTAACCATTTTAATTTCTGGGAAACCTAACTTCCATAACCGTTAACCAGAATTCAATTTTCTCCATGGAATAATGTTAAGTTGAAGTGCTTACTATAGTTATAAAACTACAACTTGTTAGTTAGCACTGCCGTTCTATTTACTTTTGCGCATACAGTATGGAAATAAACATAAAAAAACTAATCGATTTAACAAGTGGGCATGTTACGAATCTGAAAATAGTGACATTGCGTGCAACCTAAACAAATCGATGGCCGCCTTGGCCTGGAAATCGGCTACTTCCCACGTCATTATATGGGAAATTATAATATTTCTGGGTAATTTTACTAAGCGGATTGAATTTGCTTATATTATTTTTTACCATCGACGCAAAACAGAAAAGTGTAAAGTTTGACGTGTATCAGTGTTTGTAAAGTGTAAACTGTGACGTATTTCTGTGTGTGTAAAGTGTAAAGTGTGACTCGTATCTGTGTGTGTAAAGCGTAAAGTGCGACGTGTATTTATGTCCAGAAAAGTGTAAAGTATGACGTGTCTTTATGTGCCTGTTTGTGGCACCGGAGCATATTTTATTAGCAGAATTTTAGCTTTCTAGGTATGTGCAAGGATGAGCGCAGCATACAGGTTTTAAAAAGGATAGACAGAGGCCCGAGTACGAATATTCGAATCCTGCGTAACATAATCGAGTAGTGACGTTATCGAGAAATTTGTGTGACGTTTGGAACAGCGCCCGCCCGTGAGCGTATTTAGAACTAAAATTTAGTATGAAGTTTCTCGATTTCGATACAATAAGGTTACGTTACGCAGGATCGAATATTCGTACTCGAGTCTCAGAATCCGGAACACCTCACCGCGCTCGTAAATACGCTTAGCTGACGTTGGAAAAAAATTGCTAAGCTGAAATGGGACTGGGTCGGACACGCCTGCCGCATGCACCCACTGAGGTAGACACACAGTTAAAGTTTAGGTATCTATAAAAAATATTCCGACGAATTGGGAACCCACTCTTTTTTAATTTGAAGTCTGTTAAAAAGTGACTAAGAGGGCAAAGGCAAGATTTCCAATAACGGTAAGTATTCTCATCATCATCATTATGTCAGCCGAAAGACATCCACTGCTGGACATACGAGGGCTGTTTGATAAGTACCCGTTTTCTAAATATATTAATATCACTGACCGCAAATAAGTATACCACCCTTTTAAGCCATTTTTCAGAGGCGGGAAAATTAAAAAAAAAATGGCATTCTTTTGTTTTCTTTTCTCATTTGACAACGATTCAGTGAAGGCGTGAACTTAAAATTGTTAAAATGGAGAAAGAACAGTATCGGTCTGTAATTAGATTCTTATTTTTGAAAGGAAAAACATGTGATGCAATATAAGTAAGAATGCAAGCGGTTTACCATGAATGTGCTCCTTCTATGACAACCGTCAGATATTGGTATAACGAGTTTAAGCGGGGGAGAACAACCGTCTTTGATGAGGGTCGCCCAGGCCGGCCAGTTGAGGTGACTACAGACGATATGGTTAAGAAAATTGAAAATATCGTTTTAACCGACCGCCGAATTAAACTTCGAGAAATCCTTGATGCTGTAAACGTTTCAATCGAGAGGGTACAACACATATTAGAAGAAAAATTGGGTATGAAGAAAGTATCGGCGAGGTGGGTGCCGCGTTTACTCACGGAGGAGCAAAAACGGAACCGACTGACTACTTCGGAGCAGAGTTTGGCCGTGTTTAAACGTAGCCCGAAGGAGTTTCTGCGTCGTTTCGTGACCGTGGACGAAACGTGGGTCCACCACTAGACCCCAGAAATGAAAGAGCAGTCGAAGCAGTGGATTTTACCGGGTGAGCCTGCTCCAAAGAAAGCAAAAACCGTCCCATCGGCTGGAAAGGTCATGGCGACCGTTTTTTGGGATTCGCAGGGTATTATACATATTGACTATTTAGAAAAGGGAAAAACAATAACAGGGCAGTACTATGCCAATTTATTGGATGAATTTGACGCCGTGTTGAAGGACAAACGACCCCAAAAAAGAAAAAAGTACTGTTTCATCACGACAACACCCCGGCTCATTCGTCCAGAGTTGTGACGGCTAAATTAGCACAGTTACGCTACGAACTATTGTCTCACCTCCCGTATTCTCCAGATTTGGGCCCATGCGATTTCTTTTTGTTTCCCAACCTAAAAAAATGGCTCGGTGGCAAGCGATTTGGATCAAATGACGAAGTCATTGCCGCCACAGAGGCCTATTTTAATGACTTTCCAAAATCATGCTTTTTGGATGGTTTATTGAAGCTTGAGTATAGGTGAAACAAACGTATAGAGTTAAAAGGTGACTACGTAGAAAAATAAATGCATATATACAAAAAAAAAATGTTTTTTTTTTTCATAAACGGGTACTTATCAAACAGCCCTCGTAGTCCTCCCCGAAGGCTCTCCACTCAGATTTTCGCCGCCTTGTGTTTTCAGACAGGTCTTGTGCTTTTCGCATCCACCGCGATCCCGCAATCTTTATCAGGTCGTCGCTCCTGTATGCTCACAATTACTCCAAATTTACCCGATTACATTATTTATAGAGACCTCAGAATACGGAATAAACCAGAATCCGCGTTCAGTCATCGCACGCCGCGGAGTAAGTCCATTTTTACTGATTTCGCTACTCGTTTATACTTGAAATTTCATCGTATTATTATTCTAATTTTTATAAGTCCAACGGCATTTTTGTGTGTAAGAATGTCAAGAGAAGGGATTAATTAGTATTGTCATTCGTGTAACACGACACGTCACGCTGCGTGCTCGGAGATGATTATGCCAAAGTACTCTATTTAAGAGTCGTTTTGGTTGCCTCACTTTTAGGTGCTCTTGCGGGTTCTGGTTTGTTCTGTATTCTGAGGCGTACAGTGAAGAATTTATCGACTTTTAAAATGAGAAAAATTTTAAGCCGAAGACACGCAGCGTTGGACAAAAAGTGGCATAAGGGCACTTTCTTTTGTTTTGTATAAATTTGCTCCTCGCCGCGAGCCTTTTATAACATTAAAGTGGCCAGTATCAAAGTTGCTAAAATGGTTTCATACTTATTTTGCCGAAAGGTATTCAGTGAAATGTTAATAGACAACGCAATATTGAACAATTTTGTGTCGGTTTCGAAACCTTGGGTCCATGGGGTCCCGGCGCTTACAAGCTTATTTCATAGTTGAAAAAGTGCTTAGTCGATGCAACTTGTGACTGGCAGTTTTTTCTCTCAAAGAATCAGAATTTTATTGCTATTCAGCGAGGCAACGCTGAATGCCTTTTGAGCACCATGCCACGCGGGCCTTTTTTAGATTTAATTTAGTTTTAAGTTTTTGTTTAATTAGTTTTAGCTTGGATTTAATGTCATTGTAAAATTGCTTTTATTGTGCATATAAATTATTATTACTTTAAAGTGGCCAGTATTAAAGTTGCTAGAAAGGTTTCATACTTATTTTGCCTAAAGGTAGAAGGTGAAATGTTTAGACAACGCAACACTGAACGTACAAGATCAACAGCATAAGCAGCCGCATAAAGGATCATGTTTTTTAACAACAAAAAACTTTCCTACGCAGCGCCCGCGTCAGTTAAGATTTCTTAACAAAAACGACGAAAAATTCCCAGATGATTTCCATTGAATAAGAAAACCTAATCGGAAATTCTTAGCATAACGCGTTGGTTTCATAACATTCTCAAGAAACCTTTGGCCCGACAAATTTGCGGTAGACCGTTTTGTTAGCAAGAATATACATTTTATCGTAGTAATCGACAGAAGTTTAATTAATTAGCAGTTGAATGCTCTTTTACACGTAAGTAATTATTTTTTTTGAGTCTACCAGCGCTTTCGGAAAGACCATGATTGCCAAGAAGAATTCGCCGCAAGAAACTTTGGCACAAAGTAATTTTTTAGGGTTCCGTACCTCAAAAGGAAAAAACGGAACCCTTATAGGATCACTTTGTTGTCCTGTCCTGTCTGTCGAGACCCTTTTTCTCTGGAACGCGTGAAGGTAGGATGCTGAAATTAATATCAAATACTCAAACCTGTGGTCCCTTAAAGCTGTCAAAAAATCAAGCATCTAAGTCAACGCAATCAAAAGATACAGTCATTGAAAAAGTCGTTTCCATACAAATTGCCGTTTTTGAAAACCAAAAGGGTACTTCCAGTTGTCCAAGAAACTTGAAATTTAGTATGAAGGTAGCTCAGTACAACCACTCAGAAAAGTCTCAAAATCTTGAATTTTTATGTCTGTCTCTAGATTTAGAGGACCAATATATGTTGACCCCACACTGCGTACTTAAACTACTACTTAGACTTTTGCTTAGGTGCAGGGCTCTGCTTACACTGGACTTTTTAAAACACTGGGGAAAAGCGTTAAAATCTTTCTACGGAGCCCTCGTGCGCGAGTCCGACTCGCACTTGGCCGGTTTTTTAAAAAACAAGTTACATTAGCTCTTACACATCGTGAACTAAAGAGCGCTTTTTGGAGTACAGTCGTGAAATACAAGGGTTTACATCCGTGATAGCTTCGTATTATTAATAGCTTTCAATAATAACAAAGCAAGTTCTTATCGGAGGCTAGGTTCAAAATAGAAATTAACGTGCCCATTGAAACAGTGTGTCTTGTTAAAATCTAAAATTAACATAAATGTAAACTAACCCCACACTGCGTACATTTTGCTTAGAAACAGGGCTCTGCTAATACTGGACAACTTAAATACACTGGGAAAAAGCAGGAAAATCTTTGTTCGGAACCCTTGTGCGCGTGTCCGACTCGCATTTGTCCGGTTTTTTGTCATAACGATAGGATTACATATCCAAATTACTCTTCTCTTTAACCCCCGACGAAAAAGACGGGTCTTACAAGTTTGACCTGTGTATCTGTGTAGATACACAGATACACAGGTCAGACAGATGTCTGTGGCATCATAGCTCCCAAACGTATGGACCGATTTCGATACATTTTTTAAGATATTGAAATTTGATATGAAAACGTCGGTGTTTTCAACTTTTAGCTTGGCTAGGTTGTATCGTCCTTGCTGGTAAGATAAGCCCCAAAGGGCAAGTACTAATTAAAGCAGTCAGACAGGAAGGTCGCGGCTGAGGCCATGGCCGCCATGAATCAGCGCGATAAGAAGCCTGCATGTTTGCTCACTGCACCAATCTGTGGCCGTGAACGCGGCTGCAATCTAATCTGGTGGCCGTAAGTACGTCATTGGTATGGATTTTCCAAACGGCCTCTAGCTAGAGTAATATTTGACAAAAGAAAACGTCTCGATCGCAATAGCGCTGAAGTTTCAAGTACCATATTATTAATATGATTCGCGTACGCTCATATTCAAAATTCAAAATTTTATTCAGCAAATAGGTAGTTGAATGCTCTTTTACACGTCATTTTTAAGGTAACGTAGGTACGTAACGTAAAAGTTTTGAGGTCAAAAGGAAAAAACGGAACCCTTATAGAATCACTTTGTTGTCTGTCTGTCTGTCTGTCAAGACCCTTTTTCTCTGGAATGCATGGAGGTAGCACGCCGAAATTAATATCGAATACTCAAGCCTGCAGTCCCTTGGAGCTGTAAAAAAATCAAACTTCTAAGACAATGTAATGTGCAGCTTATAATTTTAATTTTGGAAGGTCCCTAAGCTGTAACCATATTGCTGCGAATAAACGGTATTGTTTGTTTGCTGTTTGTTATTGCTCCGAGTAAGAAACTAAAGACGTGTTGTTTTACTTTGATTTCTGTGTTGTAAGATTTATTTTTGGTATAAATCTTTTCTTAATATAAATATTGCAATATTTCGTTCCGCTCCTCTTCAGAAAGCCTTAAATGAATGGTACTATTGTAGAGTTCTTTTTATTTTTTTTATTGAAAGATGGAGGCAAACCTGCAAGCGAGTCACCTGATGGTAGCGATCACCAAACCAGCAACCCCAAGAGAGTCATTAGTCCGTTGCAAGCCTTTAAGGAGGAAAAGGGATAGAGGAAGGGGGGGAGGGGATAGGGTGGTACTTCCCCGGACGAGCCGGCCCATTCGTACCTCATTAGGTACACATACACGTAGACATTTTAAAAGCACGAGCACAAAACGCAAGTACAAACTTTTGAATAATAAAATCGTTTGAGTCGGCTAGACATGCGTCCGTGTAACCATTATTTATGGGTAGAATTAACAAACATTGTTAAGCAAGTTTTTGAAGTGGAATAATTTTTAATAGTCCCTCAAATTTCAGTATTTTGAGCTTCGAGAAATATCTCAATGCGTCTTTGATGATTAATTTAATAGGAGCACATAAATTTCGAACACGACGGCCATTTCGAAACTATATTTTCGAGCTTAAATTTTGTGATTGTTCGGGCTAGTCAATGTTGTTCTGATTCAGTGGAATTACCGAAGCGGCTACACGTAAAACCTACGTTTCGAAAGAAAAGAACAAAGAAAGTCCTAAAATAATAATTATTTTATCTACACACATATCATAAGTCCTCTATAATGCGAAACCGTAGAAAATGACCAGCGTTGCAGTACGCCGTCGCCTCCGCCGCCAACCACCACGACCAGCAGGTCCAGCAGTAAAGTAATAGTCATTACGACATCGAATTCGATGTCGTAATGACTTTTCGATATCGAATTCGATGTATCAAATTTGACCACCAACGTAATTTACAATCATAGTGAAATAAAACGGATCACTCACGTATATAAGTCGAGTTCAGTCCGACATGTATAATTAATAATGTGTTTTTTTTTTTACAAAAAAAAAAACAGTTCACGAAACGTCAGCTCAATACATTTGTCAATGATTTAAAAAAATAGTCAAATTCGTGACAGGTATGGTTATGATACATGCCTTCGGCTTCTGAACCCATCTTAGAGTACTTATAATATGTGTGTAGATAAAGTAATGTATGCAACTCCACATAATTAGGCCTTAAAACACTCGTGTGATCCTATTATGAAACTCAGCTTCGCCTCGTTTTATAAAAACACATTCGTGTTTTAAGGACCCTCATTATGTAGCAGTTGCATAAACTACTATAAAAAGTCTACGGAGATGAACAAGGAAGCGTTTCACATTTTCCATTTATTTTCTTTTTGTGAAAAAAAAAAACGGGTGACAGTTACTAAGGCAGTAGGATTTCCTTCATTAGGATTAAGATCACCAGCCTTTTTTACGCCCCACTGCTGGGCACAAGCCTTCTCATTCTGAGAGGAGGGCTATAGTTCTCACGCGGGCCCAGTGCGGATTGGGAACTTTTTTTTTTACTATAAACTGACCAGTGATTGACCCTTATCTCACTTGAGGGAAGGTGCGGATGAGGCCTAAGGTGTAACTCACTGGTTCAGTAACAGCCTATTCACTCTAGCCTTGAAGAGCCCTAGAGCCCTGTATCCGTCCGGAAATGCAGACGATGGCAGCGAATTCCATTCCTTACCAGTTCACATTAGGAAGGATGAAGCAAACCATCTCGTGCGGGCCAATGGAATGCCAACAATGAATGGGTGAAGATGCTCCCCCCGCCTGGAAGTCCGTTGGCAAAAACTTCACACATACCACTGAATTGCTGCTTCGCAGGAGTAAGCAGGTTTCCTCATGAGGTTTTCCTTCACCGAGAACCTTCCGAGGTCATGATAAATTACAATAAGAATTATAATATTCTAGTCAAAACAAAAAACTACCTGTGATTTTTCACTAAATGCCGTGATAGCACCCCATACTAAAAATTAACACAAACAAAAGAAATATTTCGTTTGACAATAGCGTGACGATCAAAACTGCTTGCATGCTGACGAAAGAAACAAAGAAACAAAAGAAACCATTTCTTTTCAGAGAATCATAAATTACAAACAAAACACAATCAATCTGTTTTTGTTTACAGAAATGCTCGGAAATTTGAAGGAAAGTTTTTACCCGGATAAATAAATGTCCTACAATTAAGTTGGATTTCTTTATTACACGAATGACTTTATCACGCGTCGTTACAACAATCGGATTCTCTATCTGACTCAAATAGAGCGATGATTTCGAAACATTGAGTTGTCATAAAAAAAACGAAATGAAAAGAGCTCGTGAAGCATTCTTTATCCATTAAAACAGTAAGCCCATGAAAATGTTATATTAAAAAACACAATTTAACCTGTCATAACGATGTTAGAACTGAAATAACTGGTAAAAAATGAAAAACTGCTATATTAATTAATGCTTATACATTTTATGCCGTCGACTGTAATTTTGTAAACAAACACACAATGAAACAAAAAACACACACGCACGCATCGGTACTTTATACACAAACATTGAAAATGATGTAGAGGTGTTTATCAAAGTTCAAGGTAACTCGTTAGGTAACTCGATGGTCCAACTAAGATTGATCACCTCGATAGTCGGGACAGTGAAAAATATACCCCTGAATCGCCTATCAGCTTAGGGTAATTTACATCTAATTTGTTAACTGGCCATTTGGTGTACCGGTGTGATGTTATTTTTATCACCGCTTAGAACGTTTTATCACCTTTTTATGGGATTAGATTACCCTCTGAACTTTAAGGCTAAAGAAGTATACGAACGGTGGCAGCCCAAATTTAGGCTGAGTTCACATGCCGGTTATCGTGCGATAGAAGCACTCAATGATAGCCGACATGCGGGCGGCATTCTGACGTGAACAAAGAACGAGAATAGACGTGGAGGAGGCATTGTACCTGTGGATCTTTGTATGGATCAACTGAACAGGTTGATATAATGTCTTAACCTTGATAATGAATATCTTGATCGCGTTTCAAGATGCAACGGGCGGGTGGCCGCAGCGCGCGCAGAACCGCGCGGCTATGTAAATGACAGAATAACAACACTTCTATCTCGACCCGCCCGGCTCGACACGTTTTAAGATGCAACACGCGGGTGCCCGCAGCGCGCGCAGAACCGCGTGGCCATGTAAATGACAGAATGACAACACTTCTATCTCGACCCGCCCGGCTCGACACGTTTTAAGATGCAACGCGCGGGTGACAGCAGCGCGCGCAGAACCGCGCGGCCATGTAAATGACACAATGACAACACTTATCTTGATGCGCGCGGTGACTCGTCGGTGCTGCGCGCTCTTGTGAACTTAGCGTAATGGTAGGACTATGGTTTTCTTGTTCTTTTGCTCAATGAATGCTTTTATCACCAAGGAGCGGAACCCTCATAGCAAAAATCGAAAGTCAATAGGGAGAAAATATTGTAGTTTATTTACTTTTCCAGTTATCGATTATTTCATTTAGGTAGTTCAAATTTAACACAAATGTCCAAGAGCGGTTTTGAAGTAGGTAGCTATTATTGAGTGGCAATAAAACGAAATGAAGTAACCTTATCGGAACAAAAAGGAAAATCCTACTTGGAAGCTTTTGTAAATTTACGGCAAAAAATACATATTTATTTAAGTAATCTTTATTGCACAAAATATAAATGTTACAGAATGATGTTAAAAGCCGATACGAGTAACAAGCGAAAAGTCGATTCGATAACATCAAAAACTGGCATAGTACTTATATAAAACTTAGGTTCAATCCCTCGTGAACTTTGATTTAGGCTATGAAGTAGCTAGAGTCTGGCCAACGAAAGCTGAACCAGGACAAACGCGGCATCAAAATCATGACAGGGTAACACAGGGTCACTCACACAGCCGCAATTTATTCAGATAAATTTCAATTTGACACACGACATGACACATCAGATAAACACACATAGAGACAAAGTGTTGCCAGTGAAATAACTACGAGATTCAACTTTCGTTTGCCAGACTCTGTTTATTTATTTATGTTACGTGTTCAATAAAGAGTTATCGTATTGTATTGTATTGTATTCCGCTACTTGGTCTGCATATTTTTGGGTAGTTTAATTTGTAACATGAATTTTTGGCTTCATGTTATCAACGGAATCAAGGCGTGAACGGCGCCTACGCGAATACCATAGCAATGCAGCTCTACGTCGCAGTGGGAACTTAATCACGATAGGAGTCTCGTTTCCGTCATTTATGTCTAGTACCGAACATGACCACCGTTGTCGGATAGGGGGCGCCACTGTTGCTTGCTAGGGATTCTCCCCACGCGTTTGGGGGTACGAGAATAAAAGTCGGATCATTTCCAAAAACGCTCTCTTTCGCCGCACGATTTCAACTAAGAAAGTTGCTCCTTCCGCCGAACCGCGAGAACTAATCTCTAAAGCTTTCATCATGGAAGTACTCAAAAGTATTAAGGAGTGATTGTTAGAGTTTTGGGTCACTGAGCCCACTACTTAATTAATTAACTGCAATGTCGCGCTAGCTGCTCTCCCAGAGATGTAAGTGTTTACTTTGTTCCTTTTTCTGTCTTTTTTTTGTCGTGCCACGCACTTTATAAGTCCTGGAATCATGGGTGATCCTTTGGATTCTAGGGGTCCTTAGTACGAGTCGTAAAACCCTACGCTGCCCGTTTGCTGCCTTATTGATACCGACTGCCACGATGTTCTGAGTCTGTGCAGGCGCAGCTCGCAAGCATTTGTGCCCAACGCCTGCCGGATTTGGTTCCTCAACGCCGAGGACACGTGGAAATAGTGGGGTATCGTATCTGAGACCCAGGTGTACTTAATGTTAAAATAAAGGTTAGTAAAATTGTGAAACTTAATTAAAACTGTTTACGGGCCGTAGCGCTATCAGGGTACATACATATAAGCAGCGACATCTGTAGACCTAAGATTTTCCTAATCGTGTAAATTGTATATTTTGTGGTGTTTTTTTTTATGAATAAAGTGTTATTACAAAAGGTAATAGTTGTTTATTTTGAAGTTATCTTGGGACAGGCGCCTAGGGTAATTTAATTTGTCTCATGCGAACCACTGGACGAGGCGGTGGTAACCGAGGAGAAATCCCACGTTACAAATTATCTTACCATATCAAGAAAAAGAGTGCAGTTGGCCAAGAAACTGGTATCATTTTGAGGGGCGAAGACGAGAAGTCCCGCGTAGGAGGACATTCCAATGCGGCCAGGGTATCTGAAAAAAAAAAAAAAACAAGACTAACTGACAGGTTACTGGAAGTACACAATGATATTAAATAATTATAATAAAAACCGGACAAGTCGGACTCGCGCACGAGGGTTCCGTACAAAGATTTTAACGATTTTCCCCAGTTTTTTAAGTTGTCCAGTGGTAGCAGAGCCCTGCTTTTAAGGAAAATGTACGCAGTGTGTATCATCTTATATTGGTCTGTGAAATCTACAGACAGACATAGAAATTTAAGATTTTGAGAATTTTCTGAGTGGTTGTGCTATAAGAGCTACCTTCGTACCAAATTTTCAGTTTCTAGGAGAACTGGAAGTACTCCATAGGTTTTCAATGTACGGCAATTTGTACGGAAACGACTTTTTTAATGACGGTATCTTTTGATTGCGTTGACTTAGAAGTTCAAATTTTTACAAAGCTTCAAGGGACTGCAGGCTTGAGTATTGGATACTAATTTCAGCATGCTACCGTGTAGGCGTTTTACAAATCTGCTGCTTTTAAATTTAGTTTAAATTGACCCTAGAGACTATACATCTCTAAGCCATTTAGATTAAGTATTATATTATAGTATTAATTCTGGGACCCTATACATCCCTTTGTAATTTAAATTTTCACAGATATTTGACCTGGAGACCCTATACATCTCCTGCTCAATTAAAACGTGCCAGTAAAGTAAAGTGTTCTGGTTTTGCTGTTTTAATGATTACTTTTTACACTTGTTTCTAAAATGCGGTATTTTTTTTTTCTCTCTTAATCTTTTAATGACAGAGTGAGGTTTCTTTGTGTAATTTGTCTGTGGTTGCGTATTGTAAGAGCTAATGTAACTTGTTTTTAGAAAAAATGACTTTGTGCCAAGTTTCTTGCGGCGCATTCTTCTTGGCAATCATGGTCTTTCCGAAAGCGCTGGTAGACTCAAAAAAAATGACGTGTAAAAGAGCATTCAACTGCCTATTTGCTGAATAAAATTTTGAATTTGAATTTGAATTTGAATACCTCCACGCGTTCCAGAGAAAAACGGTCTTGACCGATAGATAGACGGACAACAAAGTGATCCAATAAGGGTTCCGTTTTTTCCTTTTGAGGTACCGAACTCTAAAAAGAGGTACAAATTGTAGCATCTTTGGCCACAGTCTCTCTCGAATAAAGTCCAAACTTGCGCGCAAATGCCAAAATGTTCGCAACATGGTTTTCGATTTCTTGTGAGCATATGACGTATATTTACTTATAGTATTATTGGAAGTACACGCAAACAATGGTTTAATCGAAAGCTATTTTAATCACGATGGTTCTTAGCTAAGTGTCATTAAAATCGGTTCACCCGTTATTGAAATATTGAGCTTTTTCCAAATACGAACTGCCGTGGAATTGAATGCACTCCCATCGTCTTTCTTTCTGGACCGTGACAATTCTGGATTTCTTCAAGGCTAGATTGAACAGCCTGTTCTGAACCAGTAAGTGACTTTCGGCCTTATTTGCATTTTCCATCAGGTGGGATAGGGTCCAATCGTTACGCCTTAAAAAAATATAACACAAGTCTCTAAACCCATCAGTTTTATGGCCTAGCACCAATATGACGTCGGCACGGTGCACAGTGTGACGAGAGACCTCGATTTTTACTCATGGACGTTGTCTTAATATCCCAAACCACACAAAGCGTTTTCGCTCTTCCTTTATCATTTGTACGGCTAAGGAGTGGAATTCCCTACCTGCGTCTGTGTTCCCTGAACACTATAATCTGGCCGTTTTCAAGTCTAGGGTGAATCGGCATTTGCTAGGCAAGCGTGCTCCATCGTAGACCACATCTTCGCTTTCCATCACGCGTGATAGTGATAAAACGCAAAAGCCTAAAAAAAAACCATGTGATTTTAACACCCGACAAAAAAGCGGGGTGTTATAAGTTTGACCTGTGTATCTGTGTAGCACACGTAGAAGTACGTACGTACGTACGTACAAGTAATTGAATTTCTCGAAAACTATTGAGAAATGTAGATATTATTTAGAGTAGTTAATTCGAACTAAATATTTAGGTTAAGCAATTATTTCATGCGCTGGTAAAATTTCAATTAAAATTGTTGTCAGGTGAAATGGAAATAAATTAATTTTGGGTAGGTTATATCAGTAGCTCTGTAGTACAGAGTTATTGATATAATTTTACTAACCATGTAGAATGAGCTGATTAATGAATTATCAGTCATAATGGCTTCGCAATTTCAAAGTTAAATTAACGATCCGGTTTTCTTGACGACATTCCAGCAATTGTTGTTATGCCGTTGAAATTCAACCACTTATTAAACCTTACCGAAAATATTCCACCCAATTTCAGATAGGCATGTTCTTTTATATAATAGATTCAAAATATGGTTCAAGGCCTCCTGACAAAGCTTAACGGCTTTGTATAATTCCATCGGAATTCTTGCGTAAACACGCGATGGCGGTTTCCAATCGAAACAGTTTTACGTATTACTGACATGGAAGAGTGATGCAAGGGGTATTTTAAATAAATAAAATATAAATAAAAAAAAATATCGTGGGACAATTTGACACCAATTGACCTAGTCCCAAACTAGGCAAAGCCTGTACTATGGGTGCTAGACAACGGATAAACATACTTATATAGATAAATACATACTAATATAGGTACATATCAAACATCCAAGACCCGAGAACAAACATTCATACAAACATCTGCCCCAACCGGGGATCGAGCCCGGGACCTCAAGCTTCATAGTCAGGTTTTCTAACCAATATAGCTACGTTAGATAGTAAACAGTTTTGATAAAAAATAATATGTATCTAACTCTAATAACTAACCTTCGACAGTCGGTTAAAAATGAATGGTACCCGCCGACTGCGTAGGTACTCATAAAAATGAATAACATTATTTTGCAATGTTCGCGTCTGCCTTTAAATTCCTGACATGTTTTCCTGGAAAACGTTCCCAATTTCCCTATTCAACGAACTTATGAATAAGCAATGGTATTTATTACCATACACCACTAATGAGCAATTTCTCTCCATTCACAATTTTTAATACGTATAATTTAGTTACATTTTAGGGGTAATGTTTTGTTACATAATTTTAACCGATGGATGCAGAAGGCAAACGACCGTTCGTTGTACGTTGCACGGTTTTTGTTTCTTCGCAGTAGTTTTAAAAAGCACTATACAGCCCCAGGAAATAGTGTCAAGGGGATGTCTTCAAGGAGTATCTGAATCACACCTATGTATGTTCCGCGATTTTCGATAATTTAGGACCTCTTTTCACAATTCCCACTAAATTGCGGCCGCAGAGACGTTTTTGTTTATACGAGTACTGGCCACAGTAATTGAGATATTTGGCTGTTTTTTTTTACTGCGTAGCTGAATGATCGATCGAAAAGCCACATTTAATAAAACAACAATAGCGTTAACCAAGTATGAAAATAAAAAAAATCCGTAAAGCCGGAAAACATTGTGTCGTCGTATAGCAATGTCTAGATCCAAAACTGCAATAGATGGACAATAATCTATTGCTCACTTTCCAGGCTCTACAATTATTACTTATTTTGTCTTATTAATTGATTACGATAACAACTAAATAAATAAATATAATGGGACAGCTGACACCAATCGACCTAGTCCCAAACTAGGCAAAGTCTGTGTAGCGAATTATTTATTTGTTTGTTTCGTTAATATTTTATTGTATGCTTGCGCGCATCCACTCGGCGCCCACGCACCGCGCACGGCTTCGTGTCTAACGGGACTTAGTTGGTGCGCGGTCGGGCCGCGCTCGGATTTGCCGCTGCGGTCAGCACAGAGTACCTTTTTATAACTGAGATAGAGATGTCACTTCAACGTTTCGCACACAGCGACATCTGGTGCTGTGTGACGGCAAAATATGCGATGACGTCATTGACGTCTAGTTTCCTAAATGTTAAAATAATTTACTTTGAGCAATTGCTATTACACCATGTTCTATTATATACATTAGAACAAGGTGTAATAGAAATTGCCCAATTTCCCGTTTTGATGAATTTGATAATTATTCAGTGCTTTATTTTTTACACATTTTCTTTTTATCAGGCATTCCAACTCCAACTTAGACACCTGGTGAATGTGAAAAACCACAGATTAGAGAGATAATCGCGGCCATTATTCATTCATTGAGTAGTGGAAGTGGTGGCATGTTGAGCGGTTGTTGTTGTGCTTCGTAAATGGCCTCGTGGAGAGTGCCGAAACGCGTCAGCGTTTAGTATAGTGGTGGTGGTGATAGTTGGGTCTGTGTGGCATGTGTTGATTCGTGTAGCAGTGGAGGCGGAGGTGTTGCATGGAAACATACATTTGCCGCACAGATATAACTATTTGTCATTAGTGGTCGCGGGTGAGCAAAGTAATTGTTTTTTAGTTCATTATTCATTCGTTCCGTTCCACTTATACCTTCACTGTACGTTGTTTTTAGTAAATAAAAAAAATCTAAATAAATATCAAAACCTCCTAAATTACTAAAAATCTAAGTTTTCGCACCAATTTATTAGGGTTTACTTGCAGAATGATACGCTAACTCAACCAGTGTCCATAGAATAATCTATATAATATTTTAGCGTAAGAAAAACTGATGCGTGTAATGATATTTTAGATAAGACATTACTATGATTAAAAAAGGTCGATGTTACCAGTGCTCACAAAATAATTAATTAGCATAAACGCATTTTTAAACAAGGAAAGATAGATGAGAGCATTTATTAAGCGAAAATAAAATATTTATTCCAAAATTTAAAACTTCAGTATAAACTATATTGATATTAGCACCACCTATCGACGTGTGACAACAACTTTATGTCTATAACCCAACCAAATAGAATATTACTTAAGTATATACTATACAATGTAACTTGAGTGACTATTGAAATTAGCTGGACAACCAAGTGTACATTTTGTTCTAAGTTATACCACCGTGGCGGTCAGTCGATTTAGCTATCCGACGCCGAGAGGCTGCGCGCATGCCCTCCGCTACCCCTATTGTTCTCTTACGCGCTTACGCAATTTATTTGTTTCGTTTAATTATTCCGTCGCTTATGTACTGTGCTACTTCTACTTTTGCTAAAGTTTATTTCTACTCTTCTGTGCACTGTGTCTACCTGAATAAACTTTCTATCTTCCTTAAATGTGGTTATTTCTTTGTTACACCCGTGCCACATAATTGGTGACTTTCCGACGTTTCAATCGAACTTATTATAGTGCAGTGCAGTGTTATAGCGCGCGCGTGAACATTATCAATAGCGTTAAGTGCACCGTTTGCGGATATGCCGGACCCTATTATAAGCGACTCCGGAGAAACAAAAGTCTGTGGTGTGACGGTTAAGGTTCCGCCATTTTGGGTGGAGGAGCCCGCTTTATGGTTTGCTCAGCTGGAGGGGCAATTTATGTTGGCGAATATAACTGCCGACACGACTAAATTCTACCACGTCGTCAGCAATCTTGACCATAAATATGCAGCGGAGGTGAAGGATGTAATCACGGCACCGCCAAGCACGGACAAATATCAGAAGCTAAAAATCGAGCTTATTAACCGATTGTCAGCATCTAAAGAGCAGCGTGTCGAGGAGATAACTTCCCAGGCTGAACTTGGGGATCGCAAGCCATCACAGTTTCTGCAGCATATGCGTGATTTGGCCGGTAGGGATATATCGGACGACTTTTTACGCAGCATTTGGGCTAGGCGACTACCTCCTCACGTCCAAGCCGCTATCGCTACAATGCCGGATGCGAGTTTGGACAAGGTAGTGGTGTACTCGCCTAATGTCGCCGAGACTCAAGGTCATGCACCGTACTCGTCTGCTACCCCGTCTGCGTCTACAGCTTTTGCCACACCTGGAACGCCTTCTGTTAGTGCCATGGAGGAGCGGCTTAACCGACGTATAGACGATGTTGTGCGACAGGTAGCTGCCCTTTCTACCGGTAACTTCCGTGGACGTTCGAAGTCGCGGTCCCGTTCCAAGAGTCATCGTGGTAACTTCCGGTCTCGAAGTCGCTCACAGAACAGAGGGTTGTGTTGGTACCACAGCACGTACGGCCCCCGTGCTACCAAGTGCCGTACTCCGTGCAAGTGGATTGAGGGAAATGCCAACAGCGGTCGCTAATGGCGGCAAGTGACTGTCACGGGTCCCCTGGCCGCCTCTTCGTTACGGACAAAAATACGCAAGTACAGTTTTTAGTGGACAGTGGTTCAGACCTTTGCGTTTTTCCCGTCAAATCAGTGCGTGATCAGCGTCGCCATAAGGACAAATACGAACTTTACGCTGCCAATGGCACGCCTATTGCTGCTTATGGCTCTATTAGTGTAACGCTTGACTTTGGCTTACGTCGTGCTTTTAATTGGCGGTTTGTAGTGGCTGACGTGACGAAACCTATCATAGGCGTAGATTTTTTGTCTCATTATGGCTTGCTTATAGATATTAAGAATAAACGCCTTATTGATAACTGTACCTCTCTTACTGTTCTTGCTTCTTCTGCTGCTTCTTGTTCTGTGTGCCATGTTAAAATTATTACAGGTACCTCGCCGTACCATGTTTTGCTCCAACAGTTTCCAGAAATTACTAGGCCGGCGGGCGACCCCACCGAACGGAAAGTGAAGCATAACACGCTTCATTATATCCGTACCACCCCTGGCCCGCCCGTGTTTTGCCGTCCGCGACGTCTGAACGTCGATCGACTCAGGATAGCCAAACAGGAGTTCGATGACATGTTGCGCTCGGGCATCGCGCGCCGTTCTGACAGCCCATGGTCTTCGCCATTGCATTTAGTGCCTAAAAAGAATAACGGCTGGCGACCATGTGGCGACTACCGCGCGCTGAACGCGCGCACCATACCTGATAGGTACCCTGTTAGACATCTAGCAGATTTCGCCCACAACCTGCATGGGTGTCAGGTGTTTTCTACGCTCGATCTAGTACGCGCCTACAATCAGATCCCAGTCTATCAAGATGACATCGCGAAGACTGCCATAACGACTCCTTTTGGTCTCTTCGAATTCGGCTTTATAGGATTTGGTTTAAGAAATGCGGCGCAAACATTCCAGCGCTTCATAGATGAGATCTTAGGTGACCTGGAGTTTTGCTTTCCCTATTTAGACGACATCCTTGTGGCATCTTCTAGTGCAAGTGAGCACGAGAGTCATCTGAAGCTGGTCTTCGAGCGCCTACGCGAACATGGTGTTCTGATCAATACAGGGAAATGCGTTTTTGGTGAGTCGGAGGTCTCGTTCCTGGGCCACAGGATCTCCAGTGAAGGCACAACACCCTTACCTAAAAAGGTAACATCCATTATGGATTTTCCCCGTCCCACCACCATTAAGGAACTCCGTCGTTTCTTGGGCATGCTGAACTTTTATCGGCGTTTTCTGCCCCACGCTGCCCAGAAACAGGCTACGCTGAATGGTTTATTGGCAGGTCACCATTGCAAAAGCTCGGCCAAGATTAGCTGGAGTGACGACCTCGACAAAGTATTTAACGACTGTAAAAGTAGTCTTGCCGAGGCCACACTTCTTGTCCATCCCCGTCCGAATACCGATGTAGCCCTGGTTACTGACGCATCCGATCTAGCCATAGGTGCCGTCGTTCAGCAACGTGTAGGCAATACGTGGGAACCTCTAGGTTTTTTCTCGCGTAAGCTGAACACCGCCCAGCGTAAGTACAGCCCCTACCATAGGGAGCTGCTGGCAATCTACGAAGGTGTTAAATATTTTTGGCTTATGCTTGAGTTGAAACCCTTCGTAGTATACACCGACCACAAACCGATTGTGTACGCATTCACCAAGCCTTTGGATAAGTGTTCACCACGCCAGTTCCGATACCTCGATTTTGTTGGTCAATTTTCCACTGACATTCGCCATATTTCTGATCAGGAAAATGTTGTCGCTGATGCCCTTTCTCGTCCTGTTGATGCAATCAGCGGCACAGATTTCAACGCATTAGCTTCTTCGCAGAGAAACGATCCCGAGCTGCAACAATTGCTGCTAACGGGATCTTCGCTGCAATTGAAGACGCTCGTTCTTCTAGGACCAACTGGTGGTGCACCGATCTTTTGTGACACATCTGGTCCAGTGGCTCGTCCATTCGTGACTTCCGAGTTCCGTCGCTCTTTCTTCGACACGATTCATGGACTCAGTCATCCAAGTGGAAGAGCTACCGTCAAGTTGATGACTGAACGATACGTCTGGCCTGGCATCAAGAAAGACTGTCTCGAATGGTCAAGGGCATGCCAGCAATGTCAGCGATGTAAAGTCTCGAGGCATGTGCACTAGCAGGTGAAAACTTTCACCACGCCATCGGAACGTTTCGCTCATGTTCACGTGGATTTGGTCGGCCCACTGCCAATGTCACGAGGCTTTCAATATTGTTAGACAGCAGTGGACCGATTTACGAGATGGCCTGAGGTGATGCCTATTTCCGACATCAAAGCGGAAACCATCACTCACTCTTTTGTTTCCAGGTGGGTATCTCGATTTGGATGCCCAAAGCGAATAACGACTGACAGAGGACGTCAGTTTATTTCGGAAACTTTTCGGCGATTTGCCAAGCTTATTGGTGCAGAGCACGTGCAAACCACAGCTTACCATCCTGCTGCAAATGGCCTCGTGGAACGATTCCATAGGCAGATGAAAGCTGCCATTAAATGCCACGCGAGCGACGATTGGGTGGAGGTCCTGCCTCTGGTTCTTTTAGGAATCAGAACGGCATGGAAAGACGACATTACTGCTTCCACTGTAGAGTTGGTGTATGGAGAACAGTTGCGCTTGCCTGGTGATTTTTTCGAATCATCAGGTCAAGTAACTCCAACTGACTACACTGACTTCGTGACTCGCTTGCAACTGCAAATGCGACATCTGCAACCGACGCCAGCTGCTCATCATGGCACTCGAAAGGTTTTCGTGCATAGAGACTTGGCAACAGCTTCGCATGTATTTTTACGCAATGATGCCGTTCGTAAACCTTTACAACCCACGTACACGGGACCATATCGGGTTGTAGAGAGGGCAGATAAGTTTTTTACACTCGACATTAAAGGAAAACCTAATAATGTATCCATTGACCGTCTTAAACCAGCCTACATGTTTAGCCAGTTTAATATTTCTCCACAGTACGATCAACCAACTGTAAAGCCACTGCCGGCTAAGATTGATCGCAAGACCCGCTCGGGACGTTTGGTCTGCTTTCCAAATTATTTTTGATCGACCTAAAGGTCTCCGAGGGGGCTGATGTAGCGAATTATTTATTTGTTTGTTTCGTTAATATTTTATGGTATGCTTATGCGCATCCACTCGGCGCCCACGCACCGCGCACGGCTTCGTGTCTAACGGGACTTAGTTCGTGCGCGGTCGGGCCGCGCTCGGATTTGCCGCTGCGGTCAGTCGATTTAGCTATCCGACGCCGAGAGGCTGCGCGCATGCCCTCCGCTACCCCTATTGTTCTCTTACGCGCTTACGCAATTTATTTGTTTCGTTTAATTATTCCGTCGAGTATGTACTATGCTACTTCTACTTTTGCTAAAGTTTATTTCTACTCTTCTGTGCACTGTGTCTACCTGAATAAACTTTCTATCTTCCTTAAATGTGGTTATTTCTTTGTTACACCCGTGCCACATCTGTAATGGGTACTAGACAACGGATAAACATACTTATATAGATAAATACATATTAAACATCCAAGACCCGAGAACAAACATTCGTAGTGAAATTAAAACGGATCACTCACGTATATAAGTCGAGGTTAGTCCGACACTATGACGTGTTTCACTATGATTGAGTCTCACGGTAGTTTCATGTTAAAAGTAACAAACACTCGTATTCATCATACAAACATCTGCTCCGACTGAGGATCGAACCCAGGACCTCAAGCTTCATAGTCAGGGTCTCTAACCACTTGGCTATCAGGCCGTCAAATGCACACTTTAAAATTGTTTTACTGCATTCTTCTATAGAAGCTTTTATAGTTCTCAAATTTCGTGATGCTCTAATGATACCCTCAGTCGAGCGGTCAGTGGGGCACCGGCAGCATCGATTCTTCGCAATCGATTTCCCATGACTTATTTATTAGCCACTCCGACTCTGCCAATCATGGAGTTTTAGTTTAAATTAAACTATTACGGGTTTCGTAAGAGGTTGCGCGCAACCTATGAATTGTTAAAGGGATGTGTGACTCAAAGACTGACTTAATTGTCTATTAAAGGTGGAATTAAGTCATAACATGTCACCTCAAAAATTTCTTTTTTTTATACGACGAGGAAGGCAAACGATCAAGTGGGTCACCTGATGGTAAGTGATCACCACTGCCCATAGACACGGCGTGAAGACTTTTTAACCCATAGTAAAAATTTTGAGACGTCACGTATTTACCTTTAGGTCGGTTTCATTCTATGTGACGGACTGGTATGATCGACGCGATGTTCACTACGTCCACATTCCTATTTTGTCAACTTTCTAGTCGTCAAGTTTCGCTTAAGTTTCGTCATCATAAAATCGTCGTCGACATTAAAACGGAAGCAGTGCCCTTAGCGTAATCAAAAAGCACATAATACGTCTCGATCGCGTTTGCGTTAAAGTGTCAAATAGTATGAGAATTGTCAAACGCGAACGCGATCGAGACGTATTTCTTGGCTTGGTTGGCGATTGCCTAGGCGCTTAGGCCCTTTAGTGCTAGTGTAATTTTTGATACAAGAAAACGCCTCGACGGCGTTCACGTTAACGTCTGAAGTACCTACTATTGGCAAATTGGCAGCGCCTCTAGTGACACGTATCGACAACAAACTATTCTAGAATTTGGCATCCTTTCGAGACGTATTTTTCAGTCGTTGTTTGCACTAGATGCTCAGTGCCCTTAGTGTAATCAAATAGCACAAAACACGTCTCGATCGCGTTTGCGTCAAAATGTCAAATAGTATGAGAATTGTTAAGCGCGAATGCGATAGAGACGTATTTCTTGGCTTGGTCGGCGATTACACTAGGCGCTCTGAATAGCATATCTACTAAACTCTTCAAGACTCTTTGCAGGTCATTGATCTCTACTGAACGATAAGTTTTGGTTTCGGTAAATTTGCTCTAAAATTACTTTCAAAAGGTGATCGTTGTAATTTAAAAGCGAATATCGTACCAATCTTTGTCGAGAGACCGAGAGGTACCTAATGAACTTTCGGAACACTTTTTAAAGACGAAGAAAATTTTATGATATTAGGTACTTATCAAAATTTAGCTAACTTACCACAATTTTCCTTTCACCTAATTAGTAGTGTAAGTTTGCAAGAACCTCTTCCAAAAATTAAGCAAATTTTAATAGTAAAAGTTGACTCAAGAAATAAAGAAAACTGGTTAAGAATAAAATGATAAAACTTAGACCACTGGTTCAGTAAAGAACCGAGAATCAGGTAATCAGATTTCATGCCGTGTATGGGTTCGGCGGTGTTTAGGCTTAAAACCTAAAGAAGGTTTTTTTTACCTAAATTGCACAGATTAAACATGTTTAAACTATGAATACGTTAGTTTTCTAATAACCATTTTGCGGTGCCACTCGATAGGAACAAAAAACCGGCCAAAGTGTGAGTCGGACTCGCTCACCGTATTAATTTCAGCATGCTACCTCCACGCGTTTCAGAGAAAAACGGTCTTGACAGACAGACAGAGATACACAGACAGAGGGACAAGAAAGTAATTGTTACCTTTCTGGGTTCCGTTTTTCCTTTTGAGGTGCGGAATCCTACAAAGAACCGTGACAGCAAGTGCAGATTGCACTCAGTTACATGCCGGATTACGATCGAGACCAATCGGCAGCATTTCTCAATTATGACATTTGACGCAATGTTGCCGTCTAAATATCCACTGGGGTCAACGTTCGATAGCCAGACTCTATTTAATGATAAGTTATACGAATAACTGAATACCTATGAATCGCTAGACCGAACTTTTGTAGCGGTGCGCATCAATTACTTTGAATTCGGCTGGATTTTAAATCATTGTACAGTCAGCGTCAAAAGTTTCTTGTCAATTTTCTACCTTTTCGCTTTTCAGCTAGGTTCAGCGCGTCATACGTGATTAACAAGACAAGTGTGTTATTGCGACAAAGTAAATATAAAAGTGTCAAGATACTTTTGATGCTGATTGTAGTTATACAAGCGACGTCTTATCTTAATGAAAATAGTTTTTCGTCAAACAATACATTTTCATATAAGCCTTTTTCATTTTAGTATTTTTTTTGTCGAAATACAGTGCAGAAGTTGTCAGAAATTTCCACACAAAAAAACTTCTTTCTATCTAGTATCAGTAACCATTACTACCAAAGTAAATAGGACCTTATTACAAACACCATAATGTACCAGTCTAACCAGTCAGTTTGATTAGTATCGCAGCTGTCCCTAGGGTCTGGTATCGCGTGACGATATCGGCTGACACTTTACCCAACGTACATACGTACGAGTATGGAACGATAGATAAGAAGTTTTTAGCATACATTTACTAGCAGTAATTACTCCATTTTATATTTATTCAATTTAAACAAAGCGATGTCACCATGGCATTTTCTACGAAAAGGTTCCACACTCCATAGTGGGTCACGATTCAGTTGGTTCGATAGTATACTTTAAATTTTAATAATAAAAGAATTACGAGCATCGCATTGCCTGACAAGGAAAATCATTATGACACTTACTGTGAGAACGTTCTACGTAGCTTTTTTTTATACAACGAGGAAGGCAAACGAGCAAATGGGTCACCTGATGGCAAGTGATCACCACTGCCCATAGACACCCACAATCCCGGAGGGTTAGCAGATGCCCGTAATTACACCGGCTGTCTTACTCTCCACACCGGAACGCAACAGTGCAAGCACTGCTGCTTAGCGGCAGATCCGGACGGACCTCGCACAAAGTCCTAATACCCGCAAAATTACAAAAGTAGCTAAATACTAATTATAAACTAAAACAATAAAATAAGCACTTATCCCATTGATGTATGGCTTAATTGGTGGAGCGTGGTACGGATTACCGAGGTTGCTGGTTCAAGTCCAGCTGCTTAATTGATTTTTCTTTGCGTTGTCATTGTATGTTAGAATCGTAAGTATTGAACAAATTTAGGTGATGAGATAACACACACTACGTTCTTATTCTAAGAATCATCGGCAGCAAAACATCGCATTTCGCAATCTTCGCTATTCGAATCTGAATTTCGAATATTCCAGGTGCGGTAAATGCATCCGTAATGTTTGAAATTTACATACATACAAATTCATGAGTTCCAAACCTATTTCCTTTCTGGTGCAGTAGATACATTTACGAACGCAAATTACGTCATGTTTTGCTGTTTAATTTTTTCCATATTTTCTATTCTCGTTCCATTTATTTTTGTTATAATAAGTAAGTAACTATCTAATTTATTAATTTATTGAATCAGGCGTTACTTTGCGGAGGTCCATATTTATGAACTAAAAAACAATTACTTTGCTCACCCGTGACCACTAATGACAAATAGTTATATCTGTGCGGCAAATGTATGTTTCCATGCAACACCTCCACCTCCACTGCTACACGAATCAACACATGCCACACAGACCCAACTATCACCACCACCACTATACTAAACGCTGACGCGTTTCGGCACTCTCCACGAGGCCATTTACGAAGCACAACAACAACCGCTCAACATGCCACCACTTCCACTACTGACATATGTAAACCATGTACTCAACTTAGTTAATGACAAAACCAACGTACCCACTAATATTTTATAAATTCCAAACTACCCTTTTATGTAAGTCCTAAACTACCCTTTTTTAAGAAATGAATTCCAAACTACCCTTTTTATTTTTATTTTTAATCTACGCCAGGTACCCCGTTATTTTTAACCGAGTACGGTAAAAAGAGAAGTCATGTTCTCATTATTACTATGACACATTATTAAAATTAGAACCAAGTCGTAACAAAGGCGAAGAAACCAAATTAACTTGTTCATTAATAATAGACCCCATGTTGTTGTACCTAATAATTTCCAATTGTTCTAAAACCGATAGCCGCAAACCCTTATCACAATAATGTAAAATTTCGTACGTATCTGAGTCTAACAACGAATGATTCGTTTCTAATAAATGCTTGGCAAAGTTTGATTTCTCTGGATGATCATGCCTATATGACGAGACATGCTCTTTAAATCTAGTATCAAAGCTTCGACCGGTTTGTCCAATGTATACTTGACTACAGTCGCCACAAGTGAGTTTATATACGCCCGACCTGTTCCCTTTATCCACCTTTTCTTTGTTATTACAAAGTCTAGAACGTAAAGAATTAGTAGTCTTAAAGGCAACATTGATGTTATTTGATTTTAAAATATTATAAATCTTGTCAGACAACCGGCCAACATAAGTAATACTAGATCTAAATTTGTTAGTAGGCTGAGATGGCAACGCAGAGTAAAGCATGCTATTCACTATCCGTCCCTGCTTCTTTTGAACCAGACTATTAACCATTGCTGTACTATAACCATTTGTTGTTGCTATCTGATATATAGTATGTAACTCAGAATCATAATGCTCTTTCGAAAGAGGTACAGTTAGTAGTCTATGTACATAACAATGGAAAGCAGCCAGTTTATGCTGCCATGGGTGAGTAGAATTTGCAGGTATGACAGTATCTGTGTACGTAGGCTTACGGTAAATTTGAAACTGGTGCCTATTATTTACTCTTGTAATAGTTAAATCCAGAAAATTTAATGAACGATTTTCCTCTAATTCTCGTTTGAACTTTATTTTTGGATGTTTGTTATTGAGAGCACTAATAAACAAATCTAGCTGCCTCATACTCCCCTTCCAACATAAAATTAAATCATCAACATACCTATAATAATATACTAAATTGCTGTTCCCCACTATATATTGTTTTTCAAAGTTATCCATAAAAACGTCAGCCATTAAAGGACTAAGAGGTGACCCCATTGCTAAACCATCACTCTGCAAATAATATTGACCATTAAATCTGAAATAATTTTGTTTCATGCATAAAGTTACTAATTCTATTAACTCACAAACCTCCCCCGGATGTAAACGCTTCCTTTCTAAGTGACATCTAAGAATATTTAAGGTTTCACTATATGGTACGTTGGTAAACAAACTATCCACATCTAAAGAAAGTAATGTTGAGTTCGGCGGTAAGTAATTGTTTTTTAGTTCATAAGTAACTATCTGCTTTTCTGCTTATTGTGAACATTTTGAAGTTTTAAGTGGGTACTCCATCTTTATTTGGAGCTTAGCAATTTTATTATTATACGTTTTTGGCCGTCGATTACACTATAGGCGCTTAAGGATACGTCCGCTAGAGGCACCTAAAGTGTCACTCTATGGAACTTGCTAACTAAGTAAACAAACCGCCATAGTAATAAAAATTCGTCATTTAGAGACAGTTTCTGTGTGACGGTTTGGTTACCTAGTTAGCAAGTTCCATAGAATGACACTATACTGCCAATTTGCCCATAGATTTGCTCGAACGTGATTGACTTTTCTTGTGTCAAAAATTGCACTAGAGACATAGTTCTCCCTTTAATGTTCGCTATCTATGATCTTCGCGAACGCGTTCTGATGACGCGTGCGCTAGCCTACTCGGTCCAGGTGTAGCCAATTGGTCGCTAAATTGCTTCCGGGAAGCATAGTTGCTCTGGCATTGGGTATTACATCGATCTTTACATTCCAGAGTTTTGTAGATCTCTAGGAAATGGACAGTGCAAATAATATTATATAAAGTGCGAGTCGGACTCGCGCACGAGAGTTCCGTAGAAAGATTTTAACGCTTTTCCCTTGTGTTTTAAGAGTTCATTGTTAGCATAGCCCTGCTCCTAAGCAAAATGTATGCAGTATGGGGTCATCTTATATTGGTCTGCTAAATCTACAGACAGACATAAAAATTTTAGATTTTGAGACTTTTTTGAGTGGTTGTGCTATAATAAGAGCTGCCTTCATACCCAATTTCAAATTTCTAGGACAACTGGAACTACCCTTTAGGTTTTTGAATTTCGGCAATTTGTATGAAAATAGCCTTTTTAATGACTGTATCTTTTGATTGCGTTGACTTTGAAGGTTGATTTTTTCACAGCTTCAAGGGACCGCAGGCTGGAGTATTTGATTTAATTTCAGCATGCTACCTCCACGCGTTCCAGAGAAAAAGGGTCTTGATAGACAGACAGACAGACAGATGGACAACAAAGTGATCCTATAAGGGTTCCGTTTTTTTCTTTTGAGTTACGGAACCCTAAAAAACGAATCGACAAAAAAAATCTATATAATTAGCGAACCTGTTTACAAAATTTCACGAGAATCGGTTGAGTAATGCGACCAGAGGCCCGGAGTACGAATATTCGAATCCCGCGTAACGTAAGGTTATCGCATCGAAATCGAGAAACTTTATATACTAAATTTTTGTTCCAAATACTCTCACGGGCGGGCGCTGTTTCAAACGTCACACAAATTTCTCAATAACGTTACTACTCGATTAGGTTACCTACGCTGGATTCGAATATTAGTTCTCGGTCCTCTATAGAGGAGAACGCCGGACAGAAATCCGGCCAGACGTCGGACATAAACTCGGAAGCTGAAACTAAGACGCTTTGCCCACTTCGTTTGCTCAGTCAATAAATGCTTTTACAAGTGCGTATTGATTTTCTCTAAATATTTATAATTTGTGTTTCAATCTCAGGATCTCTGGTTAAGGCTTTAAGTTAAAAAAATATTTATTGAAGTATTTGTTGGTCTCGGCTTTTTCCTCTGAGTCAGTCAACTTTTTATTGCCACTCATTGCCATGGAGATGTCCCCTGGGTAACCCGTCTAAAATAAGATTTTCTAAGGCACCACTCCATCAAACGTTAGGATTTTGAACAGTTATTCATGCTTCATCTCTTAAGTATGCAAATCTTCTGTATTGCTTCCAAGAAAACTAGACAATGTTTTTCATTCACCGTTGTAGTTATGGTAAATTTCAAGTTAAATTTTACACTCACACTTGGCAATTAAGGCTATGTCGAGCACTTCTATGCATTCATTCACCTTTACCGATAAACGCAAAAGTCTTAGGACTGGTTAGACGAAAAAAGGCAAAACTTGGATATTGGTTTTAACACATACTAATGAAGGAAAAGAGAGTCACAATCTAACTTTAAATTCGTGAAGTTGTAATTTTTAAAAGCTCTTTCATTTAACTTGCAACTTATGTACCTAATATTTAGGTCAAAATATTGCAAGTAAGATTTCACCCACTTCCAGTGGTCCAGAAAGCAGACAGGCGGGAGACCCTATGCACTCCAATTTTTCTGCCACTTTTTGTCAAAATGTATTACGTTCCTACAAACTCACACGAAGACAAAACATTCACACAAATGCCAAAAACACGCACACAATTAACAGACCTTGTGCATTTTGCACAGACTTAATGTTAGAGTTTTGGCAGAGGGGAAATCGCGCGTTAACATCTTCATTGCTTTTCTGCTCTAAGCAGTGGTCGGATTGACTTGAAATTTGGTCTGGATTATGTAAGTTGGATGAAAATAAAAGTACAGTCGTCAAAATGCTTGAATTATAAATTAAATTCTCAACAGAAAACTTATTAAGTAGGTACTTAATTTAGTTGGTTTACGGCAGTACGACCGTTGTTGACGTCATTATTTCCAGAATTCTCTTGAATACGTTAGAATTATACCTAACATGATTTCTCGAAGTTAATTAATCAGTCTGCGTCAAAAGGTTGAAAAGCACTTAACAAGTCGGGGCAAAAGTTAGGCTGTAACGAATATTGAATTGATTTCCCGATTATATATTATGATTCTTACGACTACTTTATTAATGTACAGCTGTCTACCACAAGAAATATTTACTAATACCCTTCCTGTCTACCTACCAGAAGAACTATTTACTAATGCCCTTCCTTCCTACCCACCACAAGAACTATTTACTAATGCCCTTCCTTCCTACCCACCACAAGAACTATTTACTAATGCCCTTCCTTCCTACCCACCACAAGAACTATTTACTAATGCCCTTCCTTCCTACCCACCACAAGAACTATTTACTAATGCCCTTCCTTCCTACCCACCACAAGAACTATTTACTAATGCCCATCCTTCCTACCCACCACAAGAACTATTTACTAATGCCCTTCCTTCTCACCCACCACAAATTGAATTATTTACTAATGGCCTTCTGAATTCCTCCCTTCCTTTTTCCCTGGCTTGTAAATTTTGGCCAACAACCTGTTTTAACCCCTAGCAAAAAAGAGGTGTGTTATAAGTTTGACGTGTGTATTTGCGTCTGTCTGTGGCATCGTAGCTCCTGTACGGATTGAACCGATATAGAGGCAGGTTTTTAATCGAATGCTTATTCAACTGAGGTGGTTCTTAGTTAAGTTAACCATTTTTTACCCGACTGCTCAAGGAGGGTTATGTTTTTCGAGCGTATGTGTATTGTATGTATGTAATTTTAATTGTTTGGCACGCTATACAGCATATAAACCGTTTGACGGATTTCAACGTATGAGTTGTGGCAGTGACATAGGGTATATTGTTTCCCAGAATTACAGTCGGGTTTTCTGTTTTTAATTCGAAGTTGGCTAGGTTATTGAGATATTAGAGTTTGAGGGGCTTTTTAAAATATTGAGCTTCGCGACGAAAGAAGAGACAGAACGGATAAGGTCGCGTTTTTTTTCAGGTCACGGGGACATAATTATGGTTTTGTACTACAACAGAATGGAATATGATTCAAAAAGCTTCAGAATATAGTATTAAGTAGAGTATGAGTAGTTCAAAAAATCTACTAGACTTTATTTCTCCGTCTTATGTTTTAGCCATCCTGTAGCTGTCAAAAGTTTTTTTATGAAAAACCTCCCTTGCTGTTTACTGCCTGTGTTTTAAATAGTTAGAAATATGTCTGTCATTGGGAATTATTGAAATAATTCGTCCATCATTCTAAGGTGGAACAAATACAACATAAACAAAAGCTCTCACCAACATAACACCATTATAAAGTCCCAACAATCCTCGCGAGGTTCACGTTCACAAGCACTTTGATGCACGATGTCACTTCCACAAAATATATATCTACAGATTTTTTCAGGAAGCCATCAAACCCCATTAAACATATCTTACGTAATTTTGAAATACTCTAATCACTCGAAAATAAACATCTAAGCTAACGAAAGTGAACTGGACTTACGAGTCTTTAGAACACCGTCTCGCATTTTTCATTCCATTGCGTGGTCACATTACCTACGCGCCTTTGTTTTTCTTTTTTTTTAATTTTAAGTATTCGGCGCGCTTAAGGCGGCCCTCGCGGTGGTTTAACTGAAACCCGTTGCAAACCTTGCGTGTTGGTACACCCACCGCCCGCCTTACCAGGCGTCGTCAACCTTTACACCATGAAAACAATTAATTTTAAAGAAATGATTTACGTCGCATTTCCATTTATGAAATGAAATGAAATGAAATTTATTGATTTGCCGAAGACATGGATTAGGTATAAAAATAGGTCTTAAATCGATATACTTAGGTACAATTTATTAATAGTATAATTTTAACACTAATGCATGACTGATTGAATTAGGCGTTACTTTTTAAAGGTCCGTAATATTATTTATGAGCTAAAAAAAATTTGCTCACCCGTTCATTAAAGTATTTTTAATAAACTCACCGAAACATGAATACACAGAAAAACCAGAAAACGTACCAACCCCGGGAATCGACCCCGGAACCTCGACACTAAGGAAGGGAGCCTTTATTTTCCGCCTGTTTGTCAGTCTATTCTCAGTCAGTTTATTTATTATTTATTTTTATAAATTTTCTATCGTTTAGTTTAAACCACAACCATATTAATATGCGTTCTAACATGTTTACTTGTTCTCAAAAGTGTTTTCATTTATTAACAATCAATTGCTCGCTCAGAGCGTCTGAGCGACCAAAAAAAACCTCTCGATCGCGTTTGCGTTTACGTCTGAATTACTATGGATACATTAGCAGCGCCAGCGGCACGCACGTATACTATTTGACACTCGTAACGCAAACGCGATAGAGACGTATTTTTAGCTGTTTATTATACTAGACTTTCTGAACTGTTCAGAAGGAACAGCCAGTCACACGAAAATTTTTAATAAAATATTGATCGCCATTAAACTAAAAAATGTTGCCGACGGCTGTCATGACGAACGTCGGCCAGTTAGTAATATGACATTCGACTGCGGCATTCGTCGTAGTGTTACGTGGGGCAACGTGGTCAGCTGACCTTGACTGATGATGATGGCAATATAAGCCGCATGCTGTAGGGTCTTACTACACACTAGAGAAATTAAAGCAAAAAAAAATAGAAAAGCGAATGAAACAAGTGAGTCATCTGATGATATGTGGTCATTAGGTCATTATTGCCCATAGACATCTGCAACACCAGAAGGATCGCAGATGCGTTGCCGACCTAGAAGGCAAAGAGGAGTTGCCTCTTGTGCCGTGCCGTAGCGTAGTGTACTTACGCGAGTGAATAACCTAAGAGAATACCACCCCATATCTATGAATCTATACCTCCTTATATACACCTATCGTACGATATTGTTAACAAATCAATACAGTAGTCTATTAAAATTGTTACGTGAATCGAAAATAAATTTTGTAAGGTGTACTTAGGTACTTAAATTATTATTATTTATCATAACACAACCTTAACGCTTTGGTTCATCTTCATCTACTTATTCTACAACAATCCTCATTGCAAAAATCGTGAAAGCTGATATTATTGTGACAAGTTATTAAAGTAGACTTTACAGCTGGAATAATTGCGCAAGTACGTGGCTAAAAAGAAACACCCTGAACAAAGCGAAAAATAAAGTTTGAAAACTTCAATTACGCTACAAAGACTAAGATTGCTCTCTACGCCAATAAAGCTAATGCCACTAAGTTACGCTACCGAGCGACGCCAAGCAAACCACGCAAAATAAACTACGTGAACTAATTAATCTACACTGAACCTGCTTTATTGCACCTTTAAAAATGCCGAGAACACAACCATCGTTAATGAAAACTTCCGTCACTTTCCAACTCTTACCAATAAACCTCGTCTCAAACTTTCCTTATTTAATAGGAGTCTTTGAATTTCTAGGACCGTAACGACCTGGGTACTTTACACATTCACTGAGTTCTAAAAAGTTCGTATTTTTGGATCTCACCGGTGACTAAAATTCTCATGCCTATGATACCTATCAAATAAACGAGATCATTGAGTGACGTCTTGACCACTGGCAGTAACAGCTAACCTCAATTTACTATGTTGACATGATTGTCAATAGTTGTTGTTGTTGTTGTTGTTGTTGTTGTCAATAGTTGATTCATTGATTGATTGTGCGTGTTGTTGCAGTGTTGAGACCGAGACCCTGACTATGAAGCTTGAGGTCCCGGGTTCGATCCCCAGCCGGGGCAGATGTTTGTATGGTGAATACGAGTGTTTGTTCTCGGGTCTTGGATGTTTAATATGTATATAAGTATGTATTTATCTATATAAGTATGTTTATCCGTTAACTAGTACCCATAGTACAGGCTTTGCCTAGTTTGGAACTAGGTCAATCGGTGTCAATCGTCCCATGATATTTATTTATTTGTTAGTCTTCAGACACGCAAATTAGCTGCATGTTAGTAGACGGGTATGACATTCAAAAATAAGGCTTTTGGCAAATAGCGATGGATGAGAATTTAGTCACCAAGTGAGATTCAAAAGTCGACCCCCTGGAAACGGATTTCACAGTTCATTGCGGCTGAGACGCCTAAGATTCACCGCTCAGCGGTTTGTGTGAAATGTGTGTTAAAAACCGGTCAACTGCGAGTCGGAATCGCTCTCCGAGGGTTCAGTACTAACCTGTAGGTATGTAAATAGTTCGTCTGTCACGGGAATCGAGTCTTGAAGATTATTCCCGCATATCCCGAGTGCTTATAGTGTTAGCAAAGCCTTGCTCCTGTCACAGGCCGTTTACAGGGGAAACAGTCTGCTTTAGGTAGCCTATCTAGGGTTTTTATGAAGGAAAACAAAGTACAAGTTTAATACATTTATATACACAAAACTCGATAGGCTAGTTTGACAAATAGAAAATAATAGAGAATCTCAGGGATTAAGTGCGATGACACTTTTGGAAGTTACTAGGTTCGATTACACGTTAATGTGGCCTACACTTCCCTCGGGTGTCTGGATCCTCCGGCGACGGCGAAAATAGGGCGCAAGCGTCGTAGAGCAACCAGGAGTGACCAGGGGGCTCGTGTGATGTCGTGGTGTAGAGATGGTGTGAAGGGGACCGTAGCGTGCCAACGGCTAGCTTCTGAGTAGGCTGCGAGAGGTCGGCAGGGGTCCGTTAGGAACCAGTAGTGGATGGAGAGATTTTCCACGGGTAGCGTAGTTGCCCTGTAAATAACCTGGTGTGAGCCAAACGTCCATGGTATGCTCGCACTGCCATATTCCGCTCTCCAGTCCGACCATTCCCGAGGGAGTGGGAACCAGATTAGCAGTGCATGGCGATACGGAGGGTCATACGGATTTACAATTTAGCTAGAGAATAAGAATAAAGCTTTTACAGGTTTCTAGTGAGAGTGGATAACAGATTTACACAAAGTGGCCGTTGGAACTTTAAATTCCAACCGTTCTAGGAAGCCGTTAGGTTTTAAAATAAGCGTTACATCTATAACCGTAGAGCAGTGAAATAGGGACGGTTTAAATTATAATTAACTGGCCGGAGCGCTATTAAGGTACAGTAATGCTTTGGACAGAGTAACAGAGTGGAAACCTAAAGAAATAAAATAAATTACAATAAAAGACACAAGTAGTGTAACACAATGATAAAGTACAGAAACGATCAGTATTCTTACCAAGTTCTGGGCTGGCTGGTTCCACTCAGAAATTGTAGAGAAATGTAAGGTCTCCCAGCCGTACAGGCGGTTTTATGGTTGCATGGAACCGGATACGGATAACCAAATGATTTTGAATTGGGCGACGCCCATGGGCGTGTCCGTGTTTCTCATTTTGAATACCAACGTATTATTTCTGTGTAGTGTGTAATGTAGTTTTTTATGTGTTTTATGTTGGTTAAGTGGCAAGTAGCGGTTGTTAATTAATTAATTTACAACCGATACAAAATTTTTATTAGATTCAAATTAATATTATTCGCCTAAGTGCGGAAAAGCGCCATCTATTGGATTATGGTGAAACTTTTAATGTCCAACAGCTTGCGTAATGTGACACTCCTAAGCAAAATGTAGGTACGAGTTGGGGTGATACTTTGTATTAGCCTATGACCATTATTATACAGACGGGCATAAAATTTTTAGATTTTCAGATTTATCTGATTTGTGCCAGAGCTTCTAGGATAATAATTGGAAGGCCTATAGGTTTTGATTCCAAGGCAATTTGCTTGGAAACAGCCTTTTTGGTTATACTATCTTTTGATTGAGTTGACTTTGAAGTTAGATTTTTCAGATTCAAGGAATAATTACGAGTACAGTGCCCTAAGCACGACTTGTCGAATCCTGCGTCACGTAAAATTGAATAGTAAACTATAACGAGTTTGTATGACGTTTGGAACAGCGCCCGCCCGTGAGCGTATTTGGAACTAAAATTTAGTATGAGATTTCTCGATCTCGATACGATAACCGTAACGTAACGCAGGATTCGACAAGTCGTGCTTAGGGTACAGGGCTAAGTAGGTAAGGTAAATGTCTCTGTCCCACTAGTTGGCACTTTCAATCTTAATACGTAGCGATAAAGGTGACAAGCGGGGTGTCAATTATTGGAACTAACGTTTCAATCATTAGGAGGTTTACCTTATTCAATATTAATTTCACTGCTGCCTCCATGCCTTCAAGAGAAAAAGGATCTTGACAGACAAACAACGAATTTATCCTATAAGAACCGACCGAACCGGGCTATGAAGCTTGAGGTCCCGGGTTCGATCCCAGCCCCCTATTTCTTCAACTTTACAATTGTCAGTTGACAATGACAATTCGCATTACATTTCTTTGTCAATATGACGCGCGCTAAAATAAGAGTTCTCCAAGTCAGCAACTGACACCGAATTGTCATTGAAAACTGACACTTGTAAAGTTGTTGAAATAGGGGACAGGCCCGGTCGAGGCAAATGTTTGTGTGATGAATACGAATTTTTGTTCTCGGGTCTTGGATGTCTAATATGTTATGCCTGTTTATCCGTTGTCTAGTACCCATAGTACAGTCTTTGCCTAGTTAGGGACTAGCTCAATTGTCCCATGAAAAAAAAACCGATTTTTTCTTTTGAGGTTCGAAACCCTAAAAATCCCTCTCCGTAAGGCAAGGTATTATTTAATCTCGTAAAGCAATGACCTTGCCCCATCGATCGGCGGCAGCCAGCACCAGCCACAGTCAGCTCTTGAGTCACTAAACCACCACCACTAAAGTAATAACGCTTGGAATAATTGTGGTGGCCAGAGTGCCCTTAGTGTAATCAAAAAGCACAAAATACGTCTCGATCGCGTTTGCGTGAAAGCGTCAAATAGTATGAGAATTGTTTAACGCGGACGCGATCGAGACGTATTTCTTGGCCTAGTCGGCCATTACACTAGGCGCTGAGAACTATATCGAGGTGGTGGCATTTGCCCTTAATTATAAAGGTTTTTGTCACAGTTGTATAATAACTGCGTTATCTGATTGTAATTTAACTTTGAACATAATAATCACAGCTTACACGTGTATATAAGCTTTAGAGTTTAGAATATAATTCGGCAGGCTTATTTTCTAACTGGTTAGCAATCGCCATCTGTTCATTTGTACAGTTTTTGTACGGGATGACAATTTGGTATCGGAAATAGCTGTCACAGTCATACGAAAAAACCTTCCAAGTGCGGGTCGGACTAGCGCACGAAGTATCTATAAAAACGGCAAAAAAATCATGTGTGTTGTAAGGGAGCCCCACTTAAATATTTATTTTATTCTGTCTTTAGTTTTGTTGTTATAGCGGCAAGAGAAATACGTCATCTGCGAAAATTTCAACTGTCTAACGATCACGGCTCATGAGATAGAGCCTGGTCACAGACGGACAGACAGACGGACGGACAGCGGAGTCTTAGTTATAGGTAGTCTTAGGTATCAAAGAGGTAAGAAGGATTTTTGTAAATTTCCTCATGTTCAGATATTTTCATTTCACTCCACTCCAAGCAACGTTCGCCTGATTCAGAAAAATAAAATAATAATTGCTTTAACTTTATTCATTTTATTTATTAACTGAGTAATTCTAGAAACTAGAAACTTGACTGACTTTAGTAATTGGTTTAGTTTCCTAAGTGTAAGTTTGGTATTATCAATATTTGTATCAAATCCAATTATTTCTGTGCAAGTATCCTTCTGAATAGTTAGTAGTAAATAACAGTGTTGACTGCAGGGTCAGAATCAGAAGTCTCATTCTAGCATCTTTTGTTAAAGGTTGATCATCGCCATCCAGTGTGGTATAACGCGGCGAGTATTAAAGGCACCTTTGCGCCTGAAACAACTCGCGGGGGCCTGTTTGACTAAACATAGGTTGTCTCAAGTTTTCTTATAATTTGCCCGACTGTAGCAGGTACATAAAAATTATGTTCTTCCTGGCAAATTGGTGCAACAGTGCCGTGTGAAGGATAAACCAATTGTGGTAGTAGATTAGCTGGGTCTTACGTAAATGACACTTTGTGTACCTACGCCTATTTCCTTCTCGTGTATGATGATTGGAAACGGTTAGATCTGGATGAAAACTGGGTAAATTAGTCAGTTTTTCTAGTTTTGTTCAGAAGCTAAGTTACCTAGGTCAAACTAAGTTTACAGAAATAGGTACCTACTCATGTAAATAAGTCTAGTTTAAACTCATAATAGGTACGTAAAAATCCACTGACGGAGTGGAAAAGAGCAGTTAAAATGGCAAGCGTTTCCACTGAAATGGTACGGCACGTGTAAGTAGTTCCTGAGATCACAGACAGGCTGAGTGACTCCATTATTATTATAAAAACCTAAACCATCATAGTCGTCTCATACCAGCTTCATATTTTATCCAATAGACGAAAACAACAATAATTCCGGATGACATAAGTTTTGTGATACTACACGTATCTCGCGGGCAACTGCGATGACCGAATTGTGAGTCATTGTCGCGACTCGTCCGGCTGGATACAGGAACTGTATTCTATTTCACGCAAATTTCTTTAAGTGCCGCTGTTTGAACATGAATTGAATTGGATGGATAATAAACCATAATGTTATGACTTTATGACTCTGGAGGATGATGTGTGATGACGAAAGTGTCAATTGCAGAAAGCTTGGCCCAAACCTGTGCACCTGTCCCTTTAAGTACAACGATATGTCATATTTTATCATCATCATCGTCATCACCCTTGTTTTATACCAATGCTATCTCAAACACTAAAAACCATTGACCGAATTTCATTTGTCCGAAAATTTCGTTTGCCCTAATGTGTTTTTTTTTTCTGAAACTGTAAATATTTCAGGATTTATTTCAAGACCATCTTGTAGAACCCTTTCGGTTAGGTTAGGTTTATGAAAATCCTGAAATATAAATTTACAGTTTTAGAAAAAAAGCATTAGGGCAAACGAAAATTTGGGGCAAATTGAATTCGGTCAATGGTAGTGAAATAAACGGATCACATGTTTCGGACTAATCCGTAGTCCTTCCTCTGCGAGCACACGCTACACCGGTGCGTGGTGGTGTTTACGTCTCGCCTCAACTACGGATTAGTCCGAAACATATCGGGCTATACTCGACTGACATGCGTGAGTGATCCGTTATTTCACTATGATTGAGTCTCACGGTAGTTTCATGTTAAAAGTCGGTCAATGGTTTTTAGTGCTAAAGCACCAAGTGCTGTATTAAGACAGGTAACCCTATCCACAGACCTCCACTCATGAAAATGCTTGGACTAAAGTTACTACGCAGGCTCAGTGCGGATTGGGAACTTCAAACACACATACTTGATTGCCTTCCTAGTTGTATAAAAAAAAAACCATTGAATTGATTCACAGGAGTGTGCAGGGTTTTCTCAAGATGTTCTCCTTGAGCCCATGATAAACTGTAAATGAGATTTCGCACAGAAAACTCAAAAAACTCAGAGTCTCGAACCACGAGGATCCTTCCGTTTGGCCAAAAAGCGTTTGTCGAACTGATTAATTTCCCAAGTTTTTCATTCGGAGTTTTTCGGGTTTTGCTGTATTTTTCCAAAATTGTTAATATTGCAGGATTTATTTCTGAGCCATCTCGTAGAAACCTACAGAAGCCCGAGCACGAATTTTCGTAACGTAATCGAATAGATAACGTTGTCGAGAAATTGTATGACGTTTGGAACAGCGCCCGCTCGTTTCTCGATTTTGATACTATAACGTAGCGTTACGCAGGATTCGAAAGCTCGTGCTCGGCCTACGATTGGGTTAGGTTTGTTTTGTAAAAATCCTAAAACATTTTCAGTTTCGGAAAAAAGCGTTTTGACAAAATGAAAAATTTGGGAAAGGAATCAGTTTGGCAAACGTTTTTGGTGGAACAAGAGTAACCCTCGAATTATGACCCTCTGCTTGAGAGGCCATGGGAGGCTTACGTCAAAACGGCAAAGCTTGCTCGTTTGCCTTATAAAAATTAAATGCACTGGTAGTCCTCCACGCCAGTGATGCGTGACAGGACCTATTAGCGCAGGTAATTGGCAGTTAAAGAGTACGGGTTGGACAGCGTATCCTCATTGAAGCGGCGCTAGCCCCACCATTGTTGTGGTCTACGTCATGGCTCGGAACAGACAATATGGACAGATGGAACTAGTAGGTTTAAAAAATCAAATTATAGTCGTTCGGTTTTGGTTGTGTCCAATCTACTTAGAGGAACAATAGCTTTGTTTACTTTAAGTAGATTGGACACAACCAAAACCGGAGTACTATAATTATTTTTTTTAGACCTAGACCCCTCTCAATTCGTCCCACACCCCAAATAAAAATAAAAAACATTTCAAAGCTTGTATTCATTTCAATTGTGAAGAAAAGCGAGGACATAGTGTCCCTCAGGCGACTCCCCGGAGCTCCCCAAAAAAAAACCCCTACGCATAAAAGGGGTATTGTAAGTTTGACATGTGTATCTGTGTCCGTGTCATCATAGCTCCCAAACGGATGGACCGATTTGGACGAATCGAAAGCTAGTTTAAACGACATTGTTTTAAGCTAAGGTTTATAAAAATCGGATAAGTAGTTTTTTGGGATATTGAAGTTTATAATTAAAATGTTAGCGGTTTTGTAAGTTTTCTGAGTTGGTTAGGTTTTTAGGGTTCCGTACCTCAAAGAGAAAAAAAGGAACCCCTATATATGTACAGATAGGATCGCTTAGTTTATCCTTCCGTCAAGACCCTTTTTCCCAGGAACGCGTGGTGGTATCTAATTGAAATTGATGACAAAAGTTAAATAGCCTCTTGAAACTGCGAAAAAAGTTTCTAATACCACGCTATCAAACGTGACAACCTTTTGAAAGTGTATCTTCATACAAAGATCGTCTGTATACCTATAGGGTATTTCCCGTTGAGATAAAAATATGAAATTCAACATGAAGTAAAGAATCTCAATGCAATAAAACAATCTTTATTGTATAGTGACACTGGAATGAGGGCTAATGATCTGCTAGATGGTTAAGTGTCAAGCGAAGTCTATATGTCAATTTCCACCAATCATAGGCCAGTAGCTTGTCTCTCATTGGTGGAGAATGGACAGGTTTAGACCTCACTTGCCACTATCAACCCTATCGGATTTTTGACTCGCAATAACCTACATTCGCTTGGAACTCGATTAAGAACAAGTCAATGGAGTCATCATCCTCACCAACCTGCACCAGCTGGGCATAGGCCACCTCTAAGAATGAGAGGGCTTGGGCTATAGTTCTCCACGTGGGAACTTCACACACTTCATTGAATTGCTTCGCAGGAGTGTGCAGGTTTCCTCACTATGTTTTCCTTAACCGAAGAGCTCATGTTAAAGCAAATGTAATTCCGCATATTAATTTCGAAAAACTCAGAGGCGCGAGCTGGGGTTTGAACCAACAACCCTCTGCTTGAGAGGCCATATGTCAAACCACTAGGCTATCACGGTCAATGGAGTACAAGCTCTTGTCTTAAAATAGTCTATGATAAATGATGAATAGTTGCCTCTGTACCGAACGTGCACCTTTTGAATTACAACGACGACAATCTAGCGCTTCCCGTCAAACGTGGCCACGAATTGCATGTACATGGTTAAGGTTCAAGGTTAGACCCAATGATATTATAAGTAAAGATACGTCATAATATGACGTCATATTATGCTCACAAGACAATCGAAAAACATTTTGACATTTGCGTGCAAGTTTGAACCTTATTTGTGAGAGATTGTGGCTAAGCGAGGCTATAATTTGTAGCCTTTTTGGCGCTTTATTTTCGGCGCGCTGATCTAGCTCTTTTTATATGTAATATCATTGCTTATAAGTAGGTACCCATATATCAAAAAAATAATAATTTGTATGTTGACACTTATCGTAAGTCCTTTATCATTCGTTCAGAAACTGTAGGTGATGACCATTATTACGACAATCATTTTGTGTCTTGAAAAATAAAGTCAGTTTAAAAACAGGCCTGAATTAAAAAGAAATAGTGGATACTAAACGTCAGCTCGATAATGTTTGTCTATGATTTATAAAAAAACAGCCAAATTCGTGACAGGTTTTATGCCTTCGGCTTTTGAACCCATCTTAGAGTACTTATATTACTTGTGTAGATAAAGAAGTGTATGCAACTCTACATAATTAGGCCTTAAAGCACTCGTGTGATCCTATTATGAATCTCGGCTTCGCCTCGTTTAATAAAACGCACTCGTGTTTTAAGGACCCCCATTATATGCAACTGTTATACTATTATGGCCAGTCAAAACTCCCTCACGCAAAATAGGCGCAAACTAGTCGTCGAGTTGCGAAAAATAGCCCGTGTTACAATTAAATTAAAAGTGGACAGACAGAAACTATCTGTAATAGGTATATTTATCACTAGAGGCTCTGTGATCCGTAGACCTCACGAGCTCATTATGTAAAAAAAATTATTTCTGTCTGTCTGTTGGTCTATCAAGACCCTTTTTCTATAGAACGCGTTGAGGTAGCATGCTGAAATTAATATCAAATACTCAAGCCTGCTGTCCCTTGAAGCTGTGAATAAATGAACCTTCTAAGTCAACGCAATCAAAAGATACAGTCATTAAAAAGGCTATTTATTTCCATACAAATTGCCGAAATCCGAAAACCTGAAGGGTACTTCCAGTTGTCCTAGAAACTTGACATTTGGTAGGAAAGTAGCTCTTATAGCACAACCACTCCGAAAAGTCTCAAAATCTTAAATTTTTATGTCTGTCTGTAGATTTCGGAGACCAATATAAGTTGAACCTGTGGGTAACGCAGTGTGCTGCGTACATTTTGCTTAGGAGCAGGGCACTGCTAACACTGGACTTCTTAAAACACTGGGGAAAAGCGTTAAAATCTTTCTACGGAAGTCCGACTCGAACTTGGCCGGTTTTTTTTAATCTAAAGCTAGTTTAATCGAAATGGTTCTTAGCTAAGTTTCATTAAAATCGGTTCAACCCTTTCTGAAATACCTAACTTCGAAATGACAATGTCGGGGGTTTTTCAACTTTTCTAAGTTGGTTAGGTTATTTTAGTCTTGTGTATAAAATTACGTCCGTGGGTGTGAATTGGCTTTGAGTAACCCAATTTACAAAGCTCGATACGTGACAAGTAAGCTTGATCGTGGACTCATGCGCAGTTCCCGAAAGGCTCTATTGTCGTTTCTACCGCATCTACGTGACCCAGAACTCCATTGTTAATGTTTCTTAAGATTTTTTGCTTAAGTCAAATTCCCATCGATATTATAAAACGTTAAAGATAGGCCACGCACCTGTTTAGCGCTGACAAAATGCGGCACTCACTCATTAGCTGTCATTAGACTGACATAATGTCAAACATCAAGGGATACTAGTTACCGAATCACCTAATCTATACCTATAAAACAGTACCGTGACTGACTGAATGACTGACTGACAACGCACAGCCTAAATCACTGGACCTAGAGACTTGAAATTGCCCAGACATATACCTTGAGTTTCCTAGAGGTGCACTAAGAAGGGAGTTTTTGAAATTCCCACGGAATAGGGAACTCTAGCCCATTTGAAATATTTCGCGGGTGCAAAGCCGCGGGGCATAAGCTAGTCACCTATAATTGCTTGTCCGCGCGCGGTGAAGCGGTGGCTATTTTCGTATATCAATGCAAATTCCCAAAAAAGTAAAAAGTGAGGAAACTGAGCCAAGTCGTATGCGGCAAGCTTCAGCTTAAGTACATTTTATTCACGACCGGATAGCCTAGTGGTTAGAGACCTTGACTATAAAGCTTGAGGTCCCGGGTTCGATCCCCGGTCGGGGCAGATGTTTGTATGATGAACACGAATGTTTGTTCGCGGGTCTTGCATGTTTAATAATTATGTATTTAAGTATGTAATTATCTAAATAAGTAATGTTTATCCGTTGTCTAATACCCATAGTACAGACTTTGCCTAGTCTGGGACTAAGTCAATTGGTGTCAATTGTCCCATGTTATTTATTTATTTATTTATTCAAATGCAAATTAATTATATGAGTAGAAAAGTTCATTAAAGCAACTAGTATACTAAAAACAATTACTTTGCTCACCCGCGACAAGCGAAAAATAGCAAATCTGTGCGGCAAATGTATGTTTGCATGCAACACCTCCGCCTCCACTGCTACACGAATCAACACAAGCCACACAGACCCAACTATCACCACTACCACTGAACTAAACGCTGACGTGTTTCGGCACTCTCCACGAGGCCACTCAAAGCTAAACAGTACAACAACCGTTCACCAAGCCACCAAAAAAAAAAACCACAAAGGCAACTAGTGTTTTTTCTGTTGATTTTTTTGTAATTTCCTTGTACGGTCAGGAGCACAAGTAACTCAATGATCTGCACAAGTTCTTATGTCTATAACAATAGAGTCGTGCTTCGGTTCCTTAGCTACTTCTGCTGCTGCTGACTGTAATGTTTTGTGGTGTTCAATAAATAATATTTTGTATTGTTGTGTTGTACTTTAAAAAAAGCTGTGGATGAGGTTACTTAGCAGTTTTTTTTGGACATTGTGAACGAGGTAAACTAAATTCTTCGACATTCAATATTAAAGTTTGCGATCCCAAGTTCTTAGGAGTACTTGCAATTTTATTGAAAGTTTAAATTCCTGAAAGTAGAACTATTATGAACAAATTTTCTTTCATAGGCAATATTAGTGCTTCACTGCTGTGGAAAGATCTCACCTACTGAGGTGAGATCACTACTGAGTACAACTACTGAGTTGTAGCTATAATCTTGGCATACAAACAGTGGTAATGCTTATCTAGATAAAGATATTTTTTTAGAACTGAACGCCTTTTCATCAGGACTTGGTTATAGCACTACCGTACACAGTATGAGTTCGTCTATTCTCACAAAATCGTTCTCTTGCTAGGAAGTGCTTTGTTCGCTACGTGCTGTAAATTATTTATTGAACCCGACTTTTACCGAATATGATGTTTTTCTGATTTGGAAATGAGATCGTTCTGAATGCCGAAAGTGTTTACAAAATTTTGCGATAAACAAGAATGATTGAGTTTATTCTTTGACGGCTATTAGCAGCTGTAACTTCCTCAAACTGTTTCATTAGATTAGGTACTTCATAATGTTATAGCATTCGCTGCCGGCTGTCTGGCACAAAACTTCTTCAGAGCGTCTAGTGTAATCGACAACCAAAAAATACGTCCCGATCGCGTTTGCGTTTACGTCCGAATTACTATGGGCACATTAGCAGCGCCACTAACAACAAACTAATCTCATATATAGACACTTTAACGCAAACGCGATCGAGACCTATTTTTGGGCGACTCTAGAAACTCAGGGTGCCACAAACTCATCAGTGCGTTCTAAAGCCTGCAAAATGTAGGTAAGACAACAGCACTCGGCGAAAGTCACCAAAACGCATAATATAATTATGCGTTGCCGGCAATGAATACGTCATTAAACCTTATTTTTGACCCCCGACGCAAAAAGAGGTGTGTTATCAATTTGACCGTATCTGTGAGTCTGTCTGTGGCAATGTACCTAGCTCATGCGGATTTTTTATTTGAAAGCAGGTTTTATAGCGATGGCTCTTAGACATGTTACATACATTTTGAAATGAAAGTGTCGGGTTTTTTTTCAACTAGCTGTTGCGCGTGACCGTGTTTTTCTAGAATTTAGTTATCGCGCGCATACTTACTCACTCACGAACTTTCACATTTAAAATATTAGTAGGATATCGTGAACTAGAAGAAATGGCCGTCACTTTCTATTTCTTTTAGTTCACGAATAATAAATTATGTGTTAGATTTTTGTTTAATAATTATAATAACGTTATAATGAATATTGCTAGCAGGTCAGGCGTTAAATAACGTTTTCTTATAACGCAATTGTGTAATACAACGTTATGAACGGTTATTAAAGGTCAAATAAGACGAGAGATTAAAATATTCCAATCAGATAAAGTCACTGTCTTATAAACCAACGGTATTATGGGAAAAAGTCTTTCTCTACATCGGAATTTTCGAATTTCTCGCCCACGATAAAATTCAGTTTGAAATCAATAAAGGCTTTATTGGTAAAAAATTGTCAGAGAATATTTTCAGTGTTCAAATCCAATTTATAGGGTTCCGCACCTCAAAAAGAAAAAAGAACCCATAAAGGATCACTTAGTTGTCCATCTGTCTGTCTGTCTGTCAAGACCCTTTTTCTCTGGAACGCGTGGAGGTGTCATGCTGAAATTAATATAAAATACTCAAAGCCTGCAGTTACGTCTTGAAACTGTGAAAAAATCAAACTTCAAAGTCGACGCAATCAAAAGATACAGTCGTTAAAAAGGTTGTTTCCACAAATTGCCGTACTGTCAAAACATAAAGGGTTAAAACTTGAAATTTGGTATGAAGGTAGATTTTCATATCTGTACATGTCACGAACAATATAAAATGACCAAACACTGCGTACATTTTGCTTAGGAGCAGGGCTCTGCTAACACTCGACAACTTAAAACACTGGGGAAAAGCGCGAAAATTTTTATACCGAACCCTCGGTGCGAAAATCCGACTCCCACCTTATCCGTTTTTTTTGGAATATCACCCTTAGGAATTGTTCCATTAATTCAGTGGTAAAAAACACTATCAGATAACAGCCCTACAACGTTCGAAGCGATTCAAACAGGATTATGACTAAAACCATTAGTGAAGTCTTCATAGAAACCTTTCAGTACCACACGCAGACGGTGACATGGTGGACGGTAAGTTTGTTCATTTAATTAACTGTGCCCCGAGCACGAATATTCAAATACTACGTAACGTAATCGAGTGGAGCGTTATCGAAGTTATCCAATTTCTTTGTGTTTCACTAGTGAAATCTGTCAGGCACTAAACTTGTGGAGTGTAAGACGCCTTACACGCTGAGTGTTACATGCTGTTACATTCATGACAGTGTAATCATTACCATAAACCTAGTATACAGATACCTACTCGTTTGTTTAGCTCCTAGAATAGACATTCATTAATCTCTGCCCAGTGCCTTTTCCAATATTGTACGTTTACTCCTATGATTCATTGCTCTTCCATTATCACCAGGCGTTTTAATATAGCTATCTACCAGAGATTGATAATAATATCATTACCGGTAAAAGTACCAGTATTTGACGATACCACAAATACTTACCGAAATAAATGTCGGTACCTTGGTAACGATACCATACATTAACTTAAAGTGTCGACGCCAGCAGCTCTGCTCGCGGTAAGAGTATTTGTATTTGACGAATTTTTACCGGTATTTTGCTAAGTAACATAATTTCGGTAACGATACCTCAAAAAAAAATGCCGTTACCTTGGTGATGAGATGCCAGGTCGCTCTACTACTAGCTAGAAAAAAAAGACAAGACGTAACCTCACTTGTTTTCGAAAAATACTGCATTGCTAATTGCTAATTGCTAAGGTTTTGGCATTGAATACTCTAGATCTTCTAATAGGCCTGCCCCCACTCTTGTGTTAAATAATATTGGCTTGAGAGGGACGGCACAATACGAACTTCGAATTTGGCTTCTGGAATTCGACTTATGGAATTCTGGCTTTAAGCTAACGGTCGAGCTGCAGCAACTAACTAGAATAAATTAGGACAAAACTTTTGGGTTTATGAACTTTTAGTGGAGATTCACCTTTATGGTATGATTTGAACTTTGCATGTGTACAGATGTTATCCTGTAATTATTGCTTTTGTTTGTTCTAACACACCTGAGCCGTGTTTTATGAAGCTACAAGTTACAATTTACAAGTAGAAGTCTCATTCTATCACCTTTTGTTAGAAAGAGACTTCCGCTTGTAAATTGTAATTTGTAGCTTTATAAAACACGGCCCTTATGGTAAGTCCAGATGAGACCGAAGAGTAGCTTACCAGTTAGTAACGGCCTATTCACTCTGTCCTTGAAAAGCCCCACACTGTATATATCCGGAAAAACAGACGACGGAATCGAATTCAATTCCATAGCAGTCCACATTACGTATAAAAGATGAAGCAAAGCGCTTCATGCGAATTTCCGGAATGTTAACAACAAAAGGGTGGAGTCGCCCCGAACGCCTAGTCGTGGTGATGAAAGGAGATGAAGGAATAAGTTCATGAAAAGAGTATTAGGGTTGTACCTACCTAAGAGTATATCGACTGTACTCTGACTCAACCTTGTATATAAACTTTGACGAAATTGGAATAACCACTCTAGACCCCGAACCTAAAGTAGTTATTCCAATTTCATTAAAGTTTCTATGCGAGGTTGAGTCAGAGTACCGTCGATATGTATCTTTGGTTTATCGTGTTTATATTTATGTTACTGTTACGTATAATCCTGTTATTCATAAACGTATTTTAACTAAAATGCCGTTAAAGTTCGTTTGTCCTTTTTGTCATGTTGACATTTCCGTTAGTAAGAAGAAGACAAAACCTATATTAGCTAATGGATGTTTGAGTGACGTTTATGAATAAGGCCCTTAGTTAGAGTGTATCTGCATTTCTATGTAAGTGTAATTTAAATGCTCTATTTATTTAGGTTATTTTCACGTTCCGATTCTTTCAACTTTTATTCGTATGTCTAAAATTTATCTGATATCCTGCCAATCGCCCGAAGGTGTGTACCAGCTATCGCAGAGATCCCTCTAAGGGATAAGTTCTCCTTTTTACATTTTCGTTTGTTCTGTTACATCTTACTTCAAGTAGGTACATACATTGTGTAGTGGTAGAGCCATATAGTAGCTATTTGCTGCCGTACGAAAAGTCGGCTCGTCCTGGGATGTACCCCACCCTCTCGCAGAAAATTGGCGTGAAACATCAGCACCCCTGTTGCGTTTAGTTCGGTTAGTGAGGGTTCCGGAGGCCCAATCCCCCCTAACCCTTTCCTTTATCCCTTTTCCTCCTTAATGGTCGGCAATGGACTAGTGACTCTCTTGGGATTGCTGGTTCTCATGGGTGGCGGTGATCGCTTACCATCAGGTGACCCGCGTGCTCGTTTGCCTCCCTATTTCAATAAAAAAACATACAAGAGTTTTAAGTCATATACATACACACTTTTATCAGTTGTAGACCCAGCCGTAGTGAAGACCGGAGCCTATAAGTACGAGGATGGTACTCGCTACGTCGGCGAGTGGAACTCCAAGGGGCAGAAGCATGGCATGGGACACCTGGTCCTCCCTGATGGGACGAGGTACGACGGAGCCCTAAGCGGGGGCTTGTGCTCGGGACTGGGGGTCATGGCCTTCCCGGATGGCGCCAAGTGAGTAACTATTTATTAATATAATTATCATGGTATTATTGTTCTTTTATCATGGCACAGACGCATCACTGCCGTGCCGTGGCGACCGGATTCTAGCGGATTTTTGATTCGCCATAGCCCTTACTGAACTAAAGTCAGTACCTAGAAGCTTAAAAGTATAGTTAATCTATTAATTACCAGTTCATACCAGTCCAATTGAACCCCCACTTTTAACGTTTCTGGAACTAATTCAACCGCAACAAATTAAACTTCGGTGTTTCAGATACGAAGGAGAATTCATGCAAGGCTGGTTCCACGGGCATGGGGTGTTCTGGCGAGCTGATGGGATGAAATTTGAGGGCGAGTTTCGGGGCGGCCGCGTCTGGGGGCTGGGTAAGTAGTTCCGCCACTATGCAATAGATGCCGCTTGGTGCTGTAACCCAACCGTAAGAATGAACATATTATAATAAAAAAAAACCTAGGGATGCTAAGGAATTTCTGTCGTCGGATGCTAACGAATCGTTCAATGGCGTTACAGCGATTTGCGAGCGAGTTTTGTATTGAGGCGATATTAGTATGAGACACTCGCTCTCAAATCGCTAGGTGAGATAAGGCTGTGTTAGTATCGAAAGGTCTGTTTGACATTTCCGGAGATTGGTTAATTAAATTAAACGCCAATCACAAACTTGAGAGAAATGTCAAACAGACCTCAAAAACAAAATCAAAATTTTGTTCAGTAAGTATGCGGTTTATTGCTCTTTTACGCGTAATTTTTGGGGTTCCGGACCTCAAAAGGAGGATCACTTTCTTATCCGTCTGCCCGTCTATCCATCTGTCAAGACCCTTATTCTCTGGAACGCTCAGAGGTAGCAAGCTGAAATTAATATCAAATATTCAGGCCTGCAATCGCTTGAAGCTGTATTCAAACTTCTAAGTCAAAGCCTTACTGCTACATGGGAGGCATTAACAATTCTACTAACTACTAAAATTATTAATGTGAAAATGAGTGACTAAGTGACTGTGTACGCATGTAACTATAATAATATGCTAGTTACTAATTCACGCTGAAATTGCGGACGGATTTATTTCAAATTTTGAATGAAGGTAGATTTTACCCTAAATTAAAAGTTAGTCCATCTTTTGTCCCGGAAAATGGTAAGTTCTCGCGGCATAGCGACAACCACATCCTACACAAACGAACTCGCAGACAACGGCTAGTGATACATATTTATACGGGTATTCTATAGATCATCATCATTAGCCTATACAGTCATAGTCGACTGCTGGACATAGGCCTGAGCTAAAAAATCCAATCCAGCCAGCTTAATAGATTTTTCTTTGCATTGTCATTGTATGTTAGGCCTGAACTCCTGAACTGAGCATCATAGGATGGGTCTTGGATGTTTAATATGTATATAAGTATGTATTTATCTATATAAGTATGTTTATCCGTTGTCTAGTACCCATAGTACAGGCTTTGCCTAGTTTGGGACTAGGTCGATTGGTGTCAATCGTCCCATGATATTTATTTATTTATATTTATTATTTATTTATTTACACATAGCGCCCTGTCCTCAGCTCGCCGCATGCCTGCCTGCTGTCTTTCACAGATCGTCATCCCACCTAGCAGGAGGGCATCCTACAATACGTTTTGCCTGGTCGTGGTCTCCACTCTTAGAGCAAGAAATGAGATGAAGCAAGGAATGGAGATTTTAACGCGAGATTTCCCCTCTGCCCAAAATCTAACGTTAAGTCTTTGCTAAATGCACAGGGTCTGTTGATTGTATACGTGTTTTTGGCATTTGTGTGACAGTTTTGTTTTAGCGTGAGTTTGAACGTAACAAATTTTGACATAAGTGTAAACGTGTGCTGTACGTGTGTGTGGTCGACGCCCTCGAAAATTGTAGTGCATAGATAAGGCAAAGGCGTCCCTTCTTATAACTCCAAAGAGCTGTCGAATTACCGTTGATTGACCCGATAATAAGTTTTCCACGTGGTTACCTTTTCTTTATTTTTGCTTTTGCTTTAAGGCTTTTTTAGATGAATGCGGTTGGATTAGCGGAGTCCATCAATGTTGGCTCCACGCATTGTATTTGCGAACCCTGTAAAGCACACTGTCTGCACTATTGCCAATTGATTGGCGGTTTAAAAAAAATCGTCAATAAGCTGGGGACATAAATATATTTAAAACTGATTTAAAATAAATGCGCGCGAAGAGCATATTTAATTATACATATCGAAGTTACGAACGTATTTTTCGAATTAGGCATTAAAGCCTGAAAAATAATCTTAGCCCAGGCAATTTGAGCAGGCGTCAAATCTTTCGACTTACTGAAAAGTAAATGCCGCTTATCCTTTTTATAAGACTTTCAACTGACTAATAAAACGTAAACGCCACGTTTCCATTTTATAAGAAACACAAATAGATTTTGACAAGGACCGCATTTTGACAGCTGCGTTTCGCGCGCGTCTTGACAGGAGCTGTCACTATTATGAACAACAGCCTTAGAGCAGGAAAGGAATGGGGATGTTAACGCGCGATTTCCCCTCTGCCAGATCTCTAACATTAAGTCCACAGACATCACAGACCCCATGTAAGCAGCTGTCAAGCGTACCGATTTTTATTTGTGTACAACACAGCCTGTAGCCAGATGCCCATTGGTCAATTTTGTAGCCAATTTACCCGATAAAAAATAGAAGCATCGTCGTCTCTAGGTAATCATTCAAATAAAGTGTCACTGAATGAGATCGGGTTATAGTTGTCATCACAGGCACTCACTCACACATTCAAATACTGACGCACACTACAAATCAAAAAAACGGTACGACTCTTGAAATCGGAGCATACAGTTGTCTCTTTTTAACGAAGGGCATTAGTTACATGAGCGAAGGGTAACTATACGGCCATAAGTTTACTTTCCATCTATTGACTTCATTAATCTGAGATTAAGTCTAAATAAAATTATCAGGGTCTGTTGGTTGTGTGCGTGTTTTCGGCATTTGTGTGGCAGTTTTGTTTTAGTGTGCGTTTGTAGGAACGTAACAAATTTTGACAGGAGCGTAGACGTGTGCTGTATGTGTGTGTTCCTCGTCCCCCTCAAAAAGTGGCAGGACAATTGTAGTGCATAGATAAGCCAAAAGCGCCTCCCCTCTGTCTGTTTTATGACAACAGCAAAGTAACAATGTCTCTGTTGTTTTAAGTGTAATATTTTGGAATACAACTTTGAAACTGATCTACAAATATTACAAAACTTTTTGCAGTTCCTATTGAATAAGTTCCTTAAGCCCTTAGGCGTTTAAGTGCCGTAATAAGATTCATTGTAAAGGAATTTAAGCGTTGTCAAACAAATTTTAAGTATATTACCTGCCAGGAAGTAATTTATCGCCGAATCGAAGTTTCCATGCGACAGTCAGCACAGACGATACCAATAGGATTGGAAATAAGCGAAGTTAAGTAACTGAGTGTTCCTGATTTAAATAAGGTTTAATATTTATAGGTAGAGATCCTTTATAGGGATGAGTCCGCCTTTGTTTGTACTTTTTATCTCATTGTTGGTGACGTGTCTGTATTTCTTTATTTTCTGTACAATAAAGTGTTTACTTACTTACAAGATGTTGCCCGCGATTTTGCGTAGAATTCGGTGGTCTCTATCCCAGGGAGAAAGATAGCCTATTCCTCCAACTGTGTTTGTGTCATTGTCATTTGTCATCTTATTACTTTAACCGACTTCACAAAAGAGGGATTCCTCGTGTCGTGTGGATAACACCTCGCAGATCTGTCTACGTGACACCGTTTTATGTGGGCGACTCACTTCTTTTCGTCACTCGTGCTCTGAAAGTACGTTGCGTTTAACTCGAAATCCGGGTTGTAAATTCGATTTTAATTCGAAGTAAGTAAATTTGAAAATCGAACGGAGCTCCTTTACCTAATATACCAATTTAAATATATAAATTCTCATGGAGTTGATTTATTTTTATTTTTACATAAAAGGCACTGGCCACCACGAGGATTGCTTGTAAAAAGAAAATTTTACAAAAAACGGCATGATGCTGGCTGAATGCACCAAGAGCTTGAGGCAATGAAAAAAAACGCTTTGGCGCGCTAAATAATTTTCTTGTTGGAATATTTGTTGCAAATTGCAAATACGTATATTTCTAGCGAAAAATTACGCGTTAAAGTGTTTATTTGGATTTGACGCCAGAATCGGTAAAGCTAGAGGCAAAGGTAGTCATAAAAAACCATGTTACCTGTTTCAAAGGAAATATGTTTTTCTTTATTTCCTCACATTTATGACGAAAAATAGAGTGTTCAATTCGAGTGTCAGTGATCCATTACACCCTCGAACTAATAAACGCCCTTGCTCGCTTCGCTCGCTCTTGCGCCTAAACATCTCAGGTGTAACGGATTACTTACGACCCTTGCTTATCAATCTACTATTAACTTCCTGTTTTGCAGGTCTGGTGACCTTCAGCGATGGGAGCAACGGCTTCCCCAGGAACGAGGGTTTCTTCCAGGACTGCCGACTGGTTCGGCGCAAACGCTGCCCAGAAGTTACCCAGAGGGCGCAGAAGGTCGCGTACATGGCACGAGCTCAGTGTCAGCAAATGTAGACTACTGTCACATGAAAGTTAAGGTTTCAAGATGACATTATTACATTTAACCCTTAATAAGGCAGAAGCGCTTTAACGACCACATACACTTACTTGGAAATTCAACCTTAGCATCTGAATAATACGGTTCAATATCAATTGAGCTTGCTCAAATGCGACTTGCTTCAAAAATATTCTTTGTCAGGTATGTTATATTGCGTAGCTGCTATTCATTCGGTGGTAGTATGTTCCAATAAATGGGACCTTATTAAGGGCTAAGGCTCGTTCTTTGTAATTTTTTGTAAGACGATATTTAGTTTTGGATGGAACGTATAACATACGTGATAACGTTACCATATTCTTTTCAGAAAAAATATATCATTATCTGCCACACAAATCATAACAAGTTCCTAAGTAATCAATTTTCCTCCAAATCCATTTTAATTAATGAAAAGTAGAGAAAAAATTCTAAAGTCACTCCTATTTTTCCGCTTGTACTCGTATGCTGCATTTGTTTTTTATAATTTTCCACGCAAAATAATGAACAAAAGCGTGATTTTCATACTTTTATAAATTTCTTGTAAAATTACCTCATATCATGCTAATTTATTAAATATTCCCCCCCGAGTTCCTACCACTCCCCCAATTTCGTCCGTGCTGGCGGACTTAAGCGCAGAGGCTTAGGAGATGTGAGAAATGGCCCCTGCGTAACAGCAAAATGGTACGACTTTTACAGGGACTTTCATAACCTTCCCTAATTCTTTACACATGCGATTAATTATTAGTATAATAATAACTTGTATTTGGACGTTTGTATTTGGAGTTTTAAGTAAGAGCGTATACTTACCACGCGTAGAGACTGTGGAACGTAACGACGGACCTTTGGGAAAAATGCGCATTATTATGAGTGATGTGCAATCGCTTTATAATTGAAACCTACTCATAAATATTATTACTATCTCCAGTTGACGTTGAATACCTACGCCTACTTCAATTTAACACAACGTGTGTTAGGGTTGAACTTATTAGTTTATTTCATTAAAGTTCACCGACCTCTAACTTGAAACCGGATAAGAATATAAACATGGTTTCTAGGAGAAAAATTGCAAAAACGGCTACAGAATCTTACATTTTCAGTAAGGTCCCTCCTTACGTTACACCCTGTATTATGTAAAACGTCAATCTGTCAAAAACAAAAAGCATTTGTGATAATAACAAAGTCATTTATTACAAGCAATAAATAATTTTAACAATAACAATAACGTAGTTAAACATATTATACAAAAACTGGTCAGAGAGCCTAATTATTTGTCTTAAAAACTAAATACAATTAAATACATTTTAATATAAATACAATCGTTTTTATTCTAGTTCTGCTTAAGCTTCCTGTTGGCTATAGTTTGTTCGTCATCGAGACACTGGCCGTATCTCACTTCCATACATTTGCTTCCCTGTAACAAAAAAAAAAGTTACAGTTTAATTACCTGAAAACCTAGAGACATAAATTGTAATGAAGAGTCTGACTCGTACGCCGATTATTCTGACCGATTATCTAATAATAATTGTACTTATTTACGTACAGTCCTTGCATGTATTGATATAGACAGGCGAATTGTCCTATAGTCAAACTAATTATATTTTTAATGATATCCTAAATAGTATTTTTCGCAGCCCATAATTCACTCAAAAGTGTTGGTGTAAAATCGACTATTATTCACAGAGTGAAAGTATGATTTCATTACGCAGCTAAACAACAGGGTCGTGAGAAAGTAACCAATAACAGTCGGGTGGAAAGTGAAATATTCCTCAATGGAAACGGGATGATATTAAAAATACCGGAATTGCTCTGAACTTCTGAAATATCGCTTTTTCCATGCACGTTTCGCTGGTACTTGGGTACTCATTTTTATTTCAATAGGTGTCCATGATCTTCTATTTGAATATGCTGATTGTTTTTTTATCTGCACACGTATCATAAGTCCTCTTTTTATATTATACACGTAACAGAAACAGTAAAAATGACAAGCATTGCGACAGCAGTAACGGAATTCGATATCGATATGAGTCTGAAATTTGGAACATCCTTAAAATCCACCACAATTTACCTACAAAAAAAAAAATGATTTATGCGAAACGTCAGCTATGCTTGTTTAAAAAACAGTCAAATACGTGACAGGTATGATATGCCTACGGCTTCTAAACCCATCTTAGAGTACTTATAATAATATGTGTGTAGTTAAAATATGCAACTCTACATAATTAGGCCTTAAAACACTCGTGTGATCTTTATAAAACTCGGATTTATAAAACCATACTCGTGTTTTAAGGGCCCTCATTATGGTAACAGTTGCACAAACTCCTATTGTAACCAACTATAACCACCACGCGTTTTGGAACTCTCTACGAGCCATTTTCAAAGCACCGAAACCAAGCAGTGGCGTGGAATAACATCTGTAATCCATAATCGATTGCCTGTTTTCCTGAGTCCCGTGACAGTGTAGTTTGGTTAATGATAATGGCCTTAGCGATGGATAGATGGAATTCGAGTGGCCTTGTGCAAAATGGATGATACATGAGCAAGATTAGATAGGAGGGACGAAACGACATCAGTAAAACCCCCATTTTAAATCGTTTTCCTTGCCAATTTTTTCATCAAGCTTCACAATATTATGTAGGTTCCGTTAGGTTCTTTAAGGGTATGTATTTGACATAATTTCAGTACTGTTATTCTCTGAAATTTAATGAAATGAATGAAACTCTCTCCCGGGCGTTGAGGCCCGAGCACGAATACCAGATTCCAAAATCGACTGTCAAAAGGCGACAGATTTGAAACTTCAGCGCTTAGAATAACAGTACAGAACTTTTGTCAGCTTCAGTTGCGTTCCTATAAAATTAACCTATAGAACTAGAAAACTCAGAATAGTCTAAGAATCAAACGTGTATGGAAATTCATAATGTGATACCTAAAGTCTAAGCACTTCGATATTGTATATTTATTATGTAAGTGAGATGAAGTGTATCAAACAGATTCGATTCCAATAAATTAGGTACGCGCTTTGAAGATGGATGAATGATGATCCTCTAATTTTATAACCATCATCATCATCATCACCAGCCCTTTTTTACGTCCCACTGCTGGGCACAGGCCTCCTCTCGCAATGAGAGGGCTTGGGCTATAGTTCCTACGCGGGCCCATTACGGATTGGGAACTTCACCCACATCACTGAATTACTACGCAAGAGTGTGCAGGTCTTTTATTATCGCGCACAAAAATTTTCATTGATGCATAATTTCCAAAAGTGGCGAAATATGTTCGTAGAAAATCTGTCTCAAAGTCAAGTGCCATAGTTATGTTTCATGATTAAATAACATGGGGAAACCAAAGAGGGGTAATAAACTTTCACTCCGATTGCGTAAAATTGGTTGACCGTTGCGTGAGTTTCACTGCTCGGTTACATAATAACAATTTGGTTCGCAAGCATTTAAATTGTCCAAAGCGCATCAAAAAATGAGAAAGATGTCGTTTTTTACCGTTTAGGTAGGTTCGTTTATGACGTTAAAGTTATACGAGTACGTAATTGTTTTAAATTACACCGTAAACAGTAAAAGAGAAAGCTCTTTCTGTATTAGAAAAGTTTTTGTTGTCAAAATTCGCTTCCATCATTGTATTGTTAACTTTTATGACATTATTTACTTTAAACGCCATAACAATATCAATATTATAATTCGGCATGATTACTTGCCGTTCTTAGAAGACGGTTCATTTCTTAACATCCGCGGACCTTTAATTTAGAATTTCATTTATAAGTCTTTTAAGCTGATCCAATAAGATTTGATCTCATTCACGCCGCAACCCAGGAAATTGGAAATATCGAAAAAAAAATCCTAACGATAACTCACCGTCTACGCTTCTAATTTAAAAAAATATTTAGGTATAGTTAAAGTGAGGAAAGCTTTACCCTGTTAAAATGTTTATGACATTGTCATAAGACTGATTTTTGCCTGGCCCGTGAGAAAGGTTCTACTATGTCTATACATTTTTTCCTATTAATACTCAAACATTACTGTAATCTGTAGGTAAATTCAACTACTACAGTGCAAATTATTTCACCTTTAAAATGTAGCATTGATTCGTTAATTGAGTTATAGGTATTACGCTACGCAATAGCCTAAACCAAATAGAGGCACATAACATCCATTAAGCTTTGGTGCTTTAGTACTAATGTGCTGTTAATCTGGTTAATATGCTTCATAAATGCATTTAATGTGCAAAATAGCTTCGAAATTTGGTATGAAATGTTTAATTTTATTACAAGTATTTAAGCATATTAGGTTACTAAATATTCAAATGTAACATTTTATTGTAATTCCGCTCACTTTTTATCTGTACTATTTAGACGTTCATTAAAAGACATTATTAGATTTTTCTAAGGATGTTCGGGTATCCTCTGCGTAACGAGATCCGAAACAAATGAACAGGAAATATTTTTTAATTAGTGACTGGTATTGATTGATCATTGAAAAGTCTCAACAAGGACTGACGAATGACTTCAATGAAGCGCTCGCTATAGAAAACATCATTTAATTTTGGTTTTCGCGCCATCTTATTTCGTTTGACGGAAATAGATAGCAAATGCGAATGCATTAGCGAGCCCATTAGATAATAAGTCCACTTTTCAAAATCACTAGTAATGGACAGTTTTAAATGATTCGCGGTTAATTGCATTAGACACAATGAAAACGGGATATTGACCGCGATTCTTATAACCGATACCGATACCGTACGTGTTGTGTGCTTAAATCGAGTATTAAATCACTTGACCGTTATTCGAAGCTTATTTAATTGAGATAGGCATCTGTCATTTCCCGCTTTTTATGTCCCTTTCTACCCTATTATAACCCTCTCTGTCGCACACCCCCCCCTCCTGTTTCCGTCACACCACCACCATGCAGAAGCCTGGCTTCGAGAAATCCAGGCGCACTCTGGCTCATTGGCGTTCTATTTCCCGCCGTGAACGGATGGTAGCCGGAACCCCTGCCCATCCAACCACAAGTTGGTACATGTTCGTATTTAGTCCCTATAATACTGGTAAGAACTAAACGGCTTAATACAGCCAAGTGAGTGTTTTACCTTTTATTTTTTAATCTTAACGGGTTTACCGTTCGAAATTTGAACATTGCTAAATTTATAAATTATGAACATTCAGTTTTTCCGTTCGGAATTCTAATTACGAACGTTTGTCAGTAATATTTTTATACGTGCAGGTTATGTCTACCCTATTTTTAATAATATTTTCTCCGACCTATGTTTAGCGAAGAAACGGTTTCAAATCCTTGCGGTTGGAATGTAGCGGTTCCTTTTATAATTAAAAAGAGTGTTTTAAATATCCAGTTCTAATACGTGTTTCATATAGGATGGCAGACAATCAGATAGCAAGCGGTTGTAAAGTGCCGTCCTCCGCGGCGCCGGCCCCGCCAGCGAGGCCGCGGCGCAGGTCGAGCAGTTCCTCCAGCAGCAGCAGCAGCAGCAGCTCGTCGTCCGACTCGTCCTCCTCGTCGTCGTCAGACTCGGCGCCGCGCAGGCGCGGCCGCTCGCGACAACGCCGCCACAAAAAGCGAGCAAGGCGAGTTCGACATAAAAATCGTAAGCATAAATCACGTACGTGTAATCGTGTCCATAAAGATGAGTCTCGAAATGAAAATTTTATTGACCCCAACGTTAGCGGCGAATTATATGAAGAAAATTTGGGGGAAGTCGATGCTAACCCTGAATTTATATTGGATCTGGAAACCAAACTAAAGGAACCCGCAGTTCCGAAAACACCCGATTATTTTGTAAATGTGCTTAAATCTATGCAACATTTTGGTGACAAGGAATGGACTGAGGTGAGGTATGCGGAGGTTCAAAAATTGTATAATCATTCCCCAGGATTCGTAGATCTCGAAGCTAATGAGGAGATCAGGGCGTATGATTCCTTGCGACACCTCGCCTACGCCGATAAGGCGTATGCAGCATTAACCTTCACAGCTATTAAACAGAAAACCATTTTAGAGAGCACTCTTAAAAATCTCCTGGTCTGGGCTAAAAGCGACACTAATTCTAACTATGAAGCACTACAGGCAAAATTAAATGAATTAGTTAACGCTGATTATGCTAAGGTGTCGTCTGACCTTTTGCAAATGATTTGTGGTCATCGAGCAGAAACAATTCAGATGCGACGGGATGGCATCATTAAATTTGCACGCGATCCGCTTTTTAAATCTACCCTCCGTCGAATCCCGCCGTCGCTTAGCCATTTATTTGACCAAGACATGTTACGAGCCGCCTTAGAAAAGGAAGGGGGTGTTAAGAAAGCTTTTCTGCCTCTATTTAACAAGCAAAATAACTACGTTTCTGCTCCGCAAGCAGGAACCAGTATCAGTACAAAGTCTGTCCGCCACCCCTCGCAGGGGTGGGCTGTGCAACATCAGCCATCGCAGGGCACTAGTAAAGGTTACGGCTCTACCTGGCGAGCCCCTTGTGCTACACAGTATACAAACCCACCCGCTCACGGAGCTTGTAGTCATTTTCCCCCCTCGCAGGGTTTTGGGAATAATAATAATTACCGGTCTTCGCAGGGCTGTCACAATGCGTACTATAAGGCCGCATCTAATCAAGGTTCCTTTCGAAATCGAATGGCAAAGCAAAACCAGAAGAATGCAGATTATAACACAAAGTCTCGCAAGCGGGCTGGATCGCCTACAATGTACGGGTCCGGAAAAAAACGTAGATATTGACTACCCTACTTTCAGAGCCGGTCAACTAACAGATTTCTATCACCAATGGCGGGAAATGAGAGCACCAAAATACATTTTAAAAATAATAAAAGGCTATCGCATACCCTTCTTCGAGAGACCGCCTCTAATAACGCCCAATTTATACAGCGATGCTCTCAGCACCCCCATGTCAGAACCAATGACCGAGGTTTTAGATCAACTCAAGAAAGACAGAGTTCTAGTAAGAGCAGACATGACGCCGAGTTTTGTTTCAAAATTTTTCTTGGTACCGAAGGGCGACGGGTCTCTTCGCCCGATATTCAACTTAAGAGCTCTAAACGAATATGTGTTGACAGATCGCTTCTCACTCATAAATATAAACAAAATTCCGCATTTCATTCAATCGCAAGACTGGCTCTGCAAACTGGACCTGTCACAGGCATATTTTCATCTGAAAATAATGAAATCTCACAGACGCTTCCTCCGGCTCATATACCAAAGGGAGCTATTAGAAATGACGTGCCTTCCTTTCGGACTCAGTACAGCTCCGAAAGTTTTCGCTTCAATTTCGAACTGGATAGCTCAGACAATGAGAAAACAAGGAGTACGTATCGTGGTTTATCTGGACGATTATCTCCTGGCTCACCAGAATCCGACCATCCTACGATCCCATGTACAGCTGTTAATATTTACTCTGCAAAAATTGGGATGGAAAATCAATTTAAAGAAATCACAACTCGTGCCACAAAAGAGTCTGAATTATCTTGGTGTTCATTGGGACCCATGGTTGAATCAAAAGCGTTTGCCCCAAGAGAAAATAGACTCTCTAAATGCCAAGCTCATAGTCATGCTGAACGACAGTCAGACGAACCTAAAAGATCTTCAAAGTTTAGTCGGATCGTTGAACTTCGCGAGCTTCGTTGTTCCCATGGGGAGACTCAACCATCGAGCTCTTCAACAAATGTTGATAAAAATTCAGCACAAGCCATCGTTTATTGTGTACCCTCTACCAGAGGATGTCAAAGCCAACTTGCGGTGGTGGTTAACGAACAGCCATCGATCTTCACAAATACACTTACCACCTGCGACGCATTTTCTTACAACCGACGCGTCTTACGAAGCGTGGGGAGCACATCTGGACAATGCCCCGCTATCGGGCACATGGCTGGAGTCAGAAAAGTTAGCGCACTCCAATGTAAAGGAAATGATGGCAGTCCTAAAAGTATTATTAGTGCATTATCAATACCTACAGAAGAGCACGACCTTGCTGCAGTGCGACAACCGATCGGTAGTGGCATATCTTCGGCACCAAGGGGGTACCCGGTCACCCGGTCTGATGGACATTACGTACAAAATATTCCAAATTCTAGATCAGAGTCAGATCACATTGATGCCATTCTATATACCGGGCAAGTACAATCGCCATGCCGACCACTTGTCTCGCCACAAATCACCACCGGAGTGGCACCTGCTGTCCCCGTCGACGGACAAAATCTTCCAGAAGTTTGGAGTCCCAGTCATAGACCTTTTGGCATCAAACAGAGCTCATGTGGTGATCAATTATGTGTCGTTAGATCTCCGGGACGGTCAAGCCCTCTTTCACGATGCCTTCTCAGTGACGTGGAACTATCCACTAGCATGGGTTTTTCCACCCCCTTACCTCATACCGCGGGTGCTGGCCCACATGAACAACTCCAAAGGAGTGTATCTCTTAGTAGTACCTCGTTGGGAGAGAGTCTTCTGGCGAGCCGATCTGAAATCGCGAGCCCTGTCAGCACCGTTCACAATACACAACCTTCCACACTGCCTCATCGACACGTCAACCGGGCTCCCTCCCCCGGAGGTTCACATGATGACGTTAGAAGTGTGGAAATGTGGGGGTGGCGTGGTAGCCTGACCAACTGGAACGAAGACCAGAAAAGATTGCTAGAGTCTTCCTGGCGTCCTTCAACTCGTAAAACTTATAAAAGTGCCTGGGATTGCTGGTTAAAATGGACAAACAAGAATAAATTTGATCCCTTTAGTCCTAATGGGTCCATATTGGCCAGATATTTAGCAGATTTATTTTTAATTGAAAAAATGTCATATAACACTATTTTACTACATAAATCTGTTGTATCCACTTTAAGTAACGCTGATAACTCTGGGCATTTAAGCTCTCACTCTATGGTTAAACATGTTTTAAAATCAATTGCTCTAAAGCGACCGGTCAGGCCTAAACCCCTAGTCTGGGACATGGATATCTTAACCTCTTTCTTAGAAACATATGATTTTGATGAGAACAGTATATTTGCCACATGCAGGCATACAGCCACTCTGCTTCTGCTATGTTCTGGCAGGCGTATTCATGATTTAACACTTCTTTGCGTTGATTCAGATCACTTAATCATATCAGGCGATCACATCATTTTTTGGCCTATATTTGGTTCAAAAACCGACTCTACTGATTATAGACAGGCAGGATGGAAATTAATGGTTAATCACAATAATAGTAAATTAGATCCTGTTTTTTGGGTTAATCATACCATTACGCTTCTCCAACAGAGAAGAACCTTATCAAAATGTGATAATTTATTTGTAACCTTTCGAGGCAAGGCCAAGGCCGCCTCGCGTACTTTAATTGCTGGTTGGATTAAAACTTTACTGTCCGAAGCAGGCATAATAGCAACGCCCGGTAGCGTACGGTCTGCAGTCGCCTCAAAACATTGGGCTAACAATATACCTGTCGACGATATATTAGCTAGAGGTAATTGGAGGTCGGGAAACACTTTTAGACGACATTATAGGCGTGAAATTATGTCTAAATCGGCCAGTTTGAATAATGATTTGTCTACATTATTTATGCCTACTGATCAATAAATGTACTTAATCATATTCTATTTCATCTTCAATTCTGATGTGAATTAAGTATATCCTCTGCCCTCTGTACCTATTGTTTTTGGAGAATAAGCTGATTCATTATGAATAAATGATTATGGTTCTCGCACACCTTGTTACTTTATTTCTTTTTACTCCATCCGAAGAGTGAGAGAGAATACTTCTATAAATTCTTATAGTAGGTACATATATGTATCACATTGGCGTACCATCACACACCACCAGGCGATAACAAACACTTCTCAATTAAATAAGCTTCGAATAACGGTCAAGTGATTTAATAGCTGCGTTTTACCTACCAATAAAACGCATATTAAATACTTACCTTATTCGAAGCTTATGGTGATCTCTGCCTGGTGTATCAATGAGCCAGAGTGCGCCTGGATTTCTCGAAGCCAGGCTTCTGCATGGTGGTGGTGTGACGGAAACAGGAGGGGGGGGTGTGCGACAGAGAGGGTTATAATAGGGTAGAAAGGGACATAAAAAGCGGGAAATGACAGATGCCTATCTCAATTAAATAAGCTTCGAATAAGGTAAGTATTTAATATGCGTTTTATTGGTAGGTAAAACGCAGCTAATAAGTGAGAACGCGACCGTTGGTAGTGGCAGTGCGAGTAGCCGGCGCGCAAAAATGCGGGTAGACAGAGCCCGGTCTGCGCAACATTAGTATCTACCCTCGTTTCGTCAGTTTGCCCGTGATCATGATGCATGCAACTGCATCGAAATATCGGGAGCTCATCCAACCTATAAGGTAATCAAAATTCAAAATTTTATTCAGCAAACAGGCAGTTGAATGCTCTTTTACACGTCTTTTTTTTTTTAGTCTACCAGCGCTTTCGGAAAGACCATGATTGCCAAGAAGAATGCGCCGCAAGAAACTTGGCAAAAAGTCATTTTTTCTATAAACAAGTTACATTAGCTCTTACAATACGTAACCACTAACGATAAATTACTCAACAAAACCTCACTCTGTCATTAAAAAATTAAGAGAGAAAAAAAAACCGTATTTTAGAAACAAGTGTAAAAAGTAATTATTAGAACAGCAAAACCAGAACACTTTACTTTACTGGCACGCTTTAATTGAGCAAGAGATGTATAGGGTCTCCAGGTCAAATATCTGTGAAAATTTAAATTACAAAGGGATGTATAGGGTCCCAGAATTAAAACTATAATATAATACTTAATTTAAATGGCTTAGAGATGTATAGTCTCTAGGGTCAACTTAAACTAAATTTAAAATCAGCAGAGGTGTAAAACGCCTCCACGGTCAAATAATAAGTATAATAATACATATACATAAACTGGAGATGTATATGGTCTCCAAATGTAAAATAACAAAAATTTATGAAATATACATTTCATGTCATCATGTCAAATAAATAAAACATTATTTATGTCAATTGTATTACAATTAGTACGCAGCGGACAACGGCAACAGAGCCGGACACCATACACGAACATCTTCGGGACGCAGCCAAGTCACATTGATGTCCTAATTATGTTCTGTTTTCAGCCTTGGCCAGGTGGTGCCATCACATAAGTATTCATCCACTTTGTAGTATGCTTTTTTCAAGAGAGCGGTCTTTATGTATCTTTTAAATGAATTGTGAGGCAATTCCCATGCATCTACAGGCACTTTATTGTAGAACCTCACGCAATTTCCCAAAAAAGACTTACTGACTTTTCGTAGACGAAATTTAGGGACGGCAAGTTTATGCTTATTCCGAGTGTTGAAACCATGCACATCCGACACTTTCTTGAAAGATTTGATGTTCTTGTATGTGTACAATATTACATCATATATATACTGAGAAGCTACTGTAAGGATGTCGATATCTTTCAAGCGTTCTCTAAGTGAATCTCGGGAGCCAAGATTGTAAATAGACCGGACCGCCCTCTTCTGCAGGATAAAGATTGTCTCTATGTCGGCCGCCTTGCCCCAAATTAGGATGCCATAAGACATAATGCTGTGAAAATAACTGAAGTAAACCGTGCAGTTTCTACATTGGTGAATTGCCGGATTCTTCGTACAGCATAAGCGGCAGAGCTCAATCTACCAGCAAGACCAGATAGGTGTGGGCTCCATTGCAAATTGCAATCTATTCAATAGTAAATCGCGATCAATACCCCGTTTTCATTATGTCTAACACTAGTAATGGGTGCACTTAGAATACCTGCAACTGTTTCCTTTACTGTAGCGAGCTTAAAGCCTAATGATAACGGTGATGATGATGATGTTGTATTTAAATTAACATTTAACGATAAGACATAAGCTCACCTTCGCTAGATAAGCCTTCATGTAGAAGTTCCCGAAGAGCACGATGAAAGAAATCATGTAGATTATGAGGACATAGTGCATCCACAGAGGGAACTCGCAGCCCATGCGGATTCCGTTGATGCCCAGGACAAGAGCACAGGTGAACTGGATCTGAAAAATAAGTTGGTTTCTTAGAAAAGGAAGGAAGTATGAAAGGAAGATGAAGACTTAAAATAAAAGAATGATGAATCAGTGACAGCTTTTATGATATATTTTAAGTTTTAGTGCAACCAGTCTAGGAATTAAGGTGGACGCATTTTTTATAATAGGAAGTGAATATTATTAAATGTCGTCAAATGTATCTATTATTATGTATTCCTTATCTCTGGAGTAGAACCTGAACAATATAAACTAGTTTCAAAGTAATTACAATTAGTTCATCGTTCGAACTCTTCTTTGAACAAGATTTAAGCCACATCTCAACAGCATATCGACGGTACTCTGACTCAACCTCGTATATAAACTTAGACGAAATTGGAATAACAACCTTAGGGTCGCGGTCTAGAGTGGTTATTTCAATTTCATCAAAGTTTATATACGAGGTTGAGTCAGAGTGCGGTCGGTATTCAGAATATAATTTTGCTACAAACTTACCAGTTGAAGGATGGTGAGGTACTTCTTCCACCAAAGGTACTTGCTGACCGTGGGTCCAAAGACTGAGAGTCCGTAGTAGGTGTACATCAGCACGTGTATAGCACTGTTCACCATGGCAGGGAGGAAAGCTGAAACAAATTGCAACTGTTAAATAAACAGCATCAAACACTAAGAAGAAGACACTAAGAAGTCGTGGCTCCGCAACATCCGAGAGTGGACTGGAATAGCGAGCGCATCTGAATTATTTCGCCTCGCTAGGGACAGACAGGAATTCCAGAAGTTGGTAGCTGACCTTCACTAATTGGAAAGGCACTTGAAGAGAGAGATCAAACACTAGAGCGACACTTTTGGGGGCGGAGTTTATTCATTTAAGCGGGACAACACTATCCAGTAACGCATGTGTCAATAGAGAGAGGGCTAGTCAAAATGCGCTCAAAAGGTATGGCATAAGCGCCAAAGCGTTTAAAACTGCTCGGGATAAGACATTAAAAAGTGATTGTTTTCATTTTTGTCCATTAAGAAATAATAACAAATAATTTATTTTCTTTTGGTCTAATTGCAGCTACAAGTTTTTTTTTCAGTAGCCTATGCTGTGTCCCACTGCTGGGCAAAGGCCTTCCCTTTTTGCTTCCACATATCTCTGGTTTCGTCCAAATCTCGCCAGTCCGGCCAAAAACGCTCCACTACTGGAATCTCGATATGGAGAGGATAGGGGGTGCCGCTTTCTACTTATGCTAAAGAATCATGTTTGACGTAATCATAAGTTCGCGTGTTTTTAGTTCGGGGCGAACCACTAGTAACCATGATACGGCAAGGTAAGGCGTAATTTCATTTCAAAATTACTTACAGAATTACTGCATTGGAGATGGTCAAGAACACTGTTGAACTAAACTTAGGTCAAGTCCTTTGTTTATTTGTTCGAGAAAGCAATAAAACTATAGTGAAGAAGTATCATATTGCAAGTTCCAAGATTTTCCCGTTCATCGCGTTTTCAATCAACGGTAAAATGAATGTGATTTTAGAAACAAACGTAAAAAGTGCGTCATAATCAAATTCTTAAAATAGCTTGTCCTACAATCGACCTAAATTCAGCTGCCTATACGTCGAGACTCCTTAATGTTTTGGTTATTAGACTGTGAAATCTAATTCTGAATGTGTCATGTTAAGAAACGTAATTTAAGGTGAAGAGGTGAAGAACACTGTTGAACTAAACTTAGGTCAAGTCCTTTGTTTATTTGTTCGAGAAAGCAATAAAACTATTGTGAAGAAGTATCATATTGCAAGTTCCAAGATTTTCCCGTTCATCGCGTTTTCAATTAACGGTAAAATGAATGTGATTTTAGAAACAAACGTAACAAGTGCGTCATAATCAAATTCTTAAAATAGTAAAAAATAAATAGTGTCAGTGTATCAATAGTGTAGTGTGTAGTTTAAATAGTGTCAAAAGGATTTTAATATTTACATAAATACCTGGTGGCTTAATCTTTCGAACGCTTGGTGATGGATCCGCCCCAACTTAATTCAAGTATCTTTTGTATTCTTATTTGAAGCTTTGAATAGCTTCATCATCGTATTTAATAAACCTCTTAAATAAATTTTAGAGTAGGTATCATTTTCTATAATGTTAAGTACCCACATATTTTTAGTATAAAGCTTATATCTGTCAAAATATATCACGATGCAGTAAGTTCATTGTTCAGACATCAGAGGGGTTGCTTACCAAAAATACAATAGAAATGTTGAACAGCAGGCGTATGAACTTACTGGATCCACTGGGCACCCATTTGATGCCAATCCACCAAAAACTGAACATGGTGGAGTGATGGTAAACATGAAGGAAGGTCAGCTGTTCGTCTTTCTTCCTGAGGATGAAGAAGAATGTATCACAGAACTCTAGCAGCTTCGAGAAGTAGTACCACCATACTGCGTCTGCTATCTGGAAAGAAGGAAATAAACAGCGTTAAAATCTATATTTAGAACTCAACGCAAAACAGGATAATTATAATGTACCTATCTTTGTCTATCTGTGGCATCGTATCACCTAAACGTTTATAAATATAGGCCATTCGAATGCAGTTTTTTTAGAAAGATAAGCGCTTACTTTAATAGCGATAGTTTTTATCTGAGATTAATTAAAATCGGTTCGGCCGCTTTTTAGATATATCAGACTATCAAGAGGTTTTCCTAATATTATTAAAGGTAGTTAAAATGAACAGAAATAGTATACATTAGTATGTAGTATACATTTTGCAAATAACGGATTAAATTAGTTAGCTCCTCCGCGAAGTAGTGCAGTATAGTCATGCAAAATAGCCTCGTCTGTGCTGAGTATTCATTCTCATGCAATTAATTTTCCCGCCCTCCCTCCGCAAGCTGAAAAAAAAAATTAATTGCATGAGAATAAATACTCAACGCAGACGAGGCTATTTTGCATAACTACTTCGCGGAGGAGCTAACTAATCTAATCCATTACTTGTAACATGGACCTCTGCAAAGTTACGCCTGAATCTAAAGAATAATATATTTTGCATAAAGTTGAATGTTGATACAAGACAAAAACACGTTTATCTCTACCAAAAGCGTTCACAACGATAATGTTGTATCGAAAAGAAATTCACTTACTCCGCGTTTTTTTTTTTACTTTCGGTCTTTGAATAAGACAATCTTTTATAACTGAATTGTATTGGCAATGTTTCACATCGCAACATATTGCTTTTATTACATTAGAGACCCTGTACCTACTTACATGTATTTTTAACCCCCTACGAAAAAGAGGGGTGTTATAAGTTTGACCAGTGTATCTGTGTACCTTTCTGTGTGGCTGTGTAGCTGTGGCATCATACCTCAAAAACGGATAGACCGATTTCGTTGTGTTTTTTTAATCGAAAGCTACTTTAATCGAGATGGTTCTTAGCTAAGTTTAATTAAAATCGGTTCTCCCGTTTTTGAAATATTGAACTTTGAAATGACGATGTCGGGGGTTTTCAACTTTTCTAGTGTATTAAACAGCGAACAATACTCACTTGTAATTCATCCGAGTCGTACTTCTGCCGGCACGGCTCGCAAATATAGCTATATCTTAGTCTAAACGAGGCCGTCAGCAACCTTACGGCTATAAAGGCGTTTAAGCCGGCCATGGCCAAGTTATAAGGCACCAGGAGCCACGTCAGCTGAAAGGGTTGTCTATTCTTCATCAGCTTTGGTCCTAGCCATACGATGAAGAGGTACAACGCTGTGTACATGACTGTTGGGAGTGGAGAGTCCACCAAGGGCCATCCTTTGGTTCTGCCATCTGTAACAAATGGCAAAAAAAATACTTGTAAGGTTTGTTGGGAACTCTTTTAGTATTTCTTCGTCCTTCGTTAATGGCGGCCTCTAGGGCTTGTGACAATGACACTAATATAACATAACAATATCGATGTGCTAGATAGTACACAGTGTAGCGAAAAGTTCACTACATGTGAAATATTTTTAGTCGTGAGACTTTTTCCGCCCTGGCTGGCTGTATGTATCCATATATACTACTCACATATACTACTACTGTAGTCTTTGGCTGTATCGATACCTTTTTAAATTCAGCGCTGGTTTTAAGTAGTGACAGGGTAAATTTTAGACAGAATAATATAAAAGCCCTTTGTGCGGCTGTGTGGATTTTTACTGAAGACGAAATAAAAGTCGTATTGCTTGTGAACTGTTACTGGAAAGCATACGGCGACTTCCCTTCGTGTTCTATTTGCCGCCGGTTTTTATTGGTTGACACCGAGAGCCGCTACAGCAGTTTGTTTAAATTGCCGTTTATCATACGGGTGAGTTGGTTAAGTTTTGTATTTTCTTCAAGTTATCCACGTAGTTTTGCGTGTTCGTGTATTTCGATCGATCCCAATATTCAGTGCCTTTATTTTTTATATTTTTTCAGCTTCTGCCTTACCCTACGGACTCGGTTTACGGTCACCAGACGTTGAGACGGAAGTATCGTAATACGGTTTTACCTACCCCAAGTTTTATTCACCAAGTCACGGTATTGTACATTTCATCAATTTTTATTTAATGCCCGCAAAGGACTACGGCTAACGCTTTTATTTTACGCTTCGAAGACACATGCCGTGTGCTTCGGGTCTGGTTGTACGAAGTATAGAGTTACATAAATGTTAGACAATGTCATAATAGTTTTAGTTATTTTTTCCGGTAATATTAGTCGAACTGTTCGTTTACCGGTCATATATCTTAGGGCTGCTTTGGCGAAGTAATTTGTTAAGATTTAGGTGTAATTGTAGTGTTTTGGTGCGCGCACGCCTAATATTATTTGATTATTTTTATTCTCTGTCCTGAGTGTGCGTAGATAATTCTATTATTTTAAGGCGTGTAATCCTAGGACCTATTCCTGTTTTAAACCTTTTTATACGACTCTGTGAAACCTTTTGTTTTCTTACGCGGATGACCTTCTCTGTAATAAATGTGTTAGCCTGTTTGTGATTTTTCCTTTTTCTGAAGGTCAAAATTCTACGTGGTGTGACGCTTTTTTAACTTATTAGCGTTACAATAGTTAATAAAATCCTCCCCCTTGTCGGGTTCTGAGCCATCGGCGAATGATGTTCCATAAATCCTTGGTCAGGAAATCATTGACCGATACACAGGGTGCACCCGACCAAGCACTGCTCTTCCCCCCGGACGGATCCAGAAGGGGGTTCCCTCTGTCTTGCTCTTGAGCACACGAGGAGGTAACCCAATCTTCATCCCCTTTTAGTGTTTTAAGAGTTTGATTTTTGATGTAATTGTTTTTCTATGGCAGTTGTCTTTTGTTTGTCTGCTGTCAGTATTGTATAGTAGCGAAAGGTTTCAGTTTGTTTTTAAATTATTTGGTCTTTTAAAAATTAGTTATTATTTACAGTCCATCTCTATTTTTATCCCCATTTTCAAAATTACGGGGTTGTTTTACAAAGAAGAATTTAATGTTTCTAAGACTACAATTAATTAGTCGTCTGTATTCTGCTTTGATAGAGGAAGACAACAATTTTTTTTCATTAACTTTCACTGGGATTCACAAATTAATTTATTGAGAGGCACTTATTCTAAATGGGCGTAACTCTAGTTCTACGGATATTATTGCCTGTGTCTTGTCTCGATAAAAAAAGTACTTAAAGACGTCTTTGCCGGTAATGTCACGTTGTGAAACTCAATGACGTTGTCAAACAAAAAGGTATATTTTTTGTTATACCTAAATATTTCACGTATTAAGTAAGATTTGACAGCAAAACTCTTTCGATGTGTATAATTTAACTTTCAGGTGCCAAAAAATTAAATGTTAGTTGTCAATGATGGTTGTCGCGAGTCAAACATCCGCTAGTGTTAATATAAATGTAAATTTAAATAATGATACTTCTATACAAAACGTAGATTCAACTGTGTCCTTGGCCTTATCATCGATAAACACCTCAATTGGAAGGCACATATAGAAATATTTGTAACAGATTGGACAGGTTTGTTTTTGCCCTTCGACGCCTCAAGCTTGTAGCTTCTAGAGAGGCTGCGGTATCAGCGTATCATGGGTATGTCTCATCTATATTGCGTTACGGCCTAATCATATGGGGTAATTCAGTAGACATTCAAAGAGCCTTTGTGGCCCAGAAAAAATGTATAAGAGCTGTTTATGGAGCGACCTGCCTGGCCCACTGTAAGCCAATATTCCAAGAATTAAAAATCTTGCCCCTGCCTTGTTTGTACATTCTAGAGGTTGCTAAATTTGTTAGAAATCATCCGCACTATTTTCCGCTGCAAAATGCTGTTCATAGGAAATTAAATGGAAGAAATCCACACAGATTATTTGTAACCAGGCAACGTATCAAACTTTACAGTAAAAACATATATGGAATGGCAATAAAGATTTATAACAAGTTACCTAATGACATGAAATCGCAATGCAATAATAAGTTTCAAAAAGACTTGTTCAAATGGTTGCTCGACAAGTGTTTTTATTCTGTTGCTGACTTTTTGTGCTGTGAAATGAATTAATTGTTTTATATGACCTGTATAATCTTTATATGCTAATGATGTAATAGTAATTTTAATTGAATTTATTTCATAATTTTATTCGTAATTTAATTCAAGACTTTTAATTGTAACAGTTAGATATTTCTACGCCAAAACTGGCAGAATATGCTATTGTAATTATATTGATACATCTGTACCTACCATATTCTAAGAAATAAACCATTTCTATTCTATTCTATTCTAGGATCGCTATTGTAGAGTAAGGTCTAACTGTCATTATCCACCAATGAGAGACAAGCTAAAGGCCTGTGATAGGTGGAATTTGACAGACACCCATTAAACTGTTTCAACCTGTTTGTATAATGTTTATACGCTCAACTGACATAATGTGAATCATCCGTTCATTTTATCATGATTGAATGTAACGGTAGTTTCACGTTAATAATCTATTATACTGTTTCAACGCTAATAATTAATAATCAGTGAGAGTGATTGGTCATAATCATAAACACTGGGCCATAGAACGTAACCGCCGGTATGCAAGACTCTCGTTTACGTCCGATGGTTGAAATAACCGTCAAGTTACATAAAACCAGTCAAGTGAGAACTCTAATAACAGCGGGTTCCGTAATAACAAAAACTTGTCTCTCACCCCATCCAATATTATAATCTGTATACCTCTAAACCAGTACGACCGTAATTTAGGTCGTAAAAGCCGCACGTAAAAGCTTTGGCCGCGTCTGATTAAAAATAATACTAGCATTTATTTATAATTTATATTACAGTGCATACTACCGTATACTACTAAATATAAAAATAAATATACACTAGTTAGAGAACATTTGCGGGTGGTAGGACCTTGTGCAAGGTCCGTCCGGATCGCTACCACCATCATACTCGCTAATCCTACCGCTAATGCTTGCACTTTTGTTTCCGGTGTTTAGAAAAAGACCGGTGTAATTACGGGCATAAGACGCATTTCATCTTAGCTCTCTAGGTTGGCAACGCATCTGCGAAGCTTCCGGGGTTGCGGGTGTCTATGGGCAGTGGTGATCACTCACCATCAGGTGACACACTTACTAGTTTGCCTTCCTCGTCGTATAAAAAGAAAACATTATAAGGGCTATCGCCTATCGCCTAATGAGGGCAATAAGCGATAATAATCTGATCTGTCAGATCTATTTGTCAATTTCCACCAATCATAGGCCAGTAGCTTGTTTCTGACTGGCTAAGAATGACAGATAGACCTCACTTGACATTTATTAGCGATCCTAGCGGATTTTTGATTCGCGATAGTAGCCCCATTGATTGTACTAAAGGCATCTTATCGACGAACACTGGTTCCGGTAAAGCTCAGTTCACTTCTCGCGGAACCCTAAAAGCGAACCTTTGATTGACCGCAAAACGGCTGGCATCAAATGGCGTGTTATATAAAACATCACACTATTATTACATAATTCCACTAACAAAACGTCGTAAGTGCGCTCACAGTTGTGACTCATACGTCATTCTAGTTCTGCGGTTTTGGAGAAAGTGGTCGTCAGTGGCGCAGCTTCCGTTTGCGCAACCATCTCGAGAACAGACACGGTGCATAAGCATCTAATTACAGATTAGGAAGTGTCATTAACGCGAATATTGTTTGTCATATAAAAAAAGGTTGGGCGGTCATTACTGACCCCTTAGGAACACACATATCAAGGACTCGGAAATATAGTGGACACTTAGTTCCGAAACAGTTGATGTAACGTCTGAAACACATGCTCGTAAATTTTAACTTTAAACCTTGGGTTTACACTCGCACTTCCAAAGATATTATAAGTAAAGATACGTCACGACTGCTCACAAGACAATCGCAAAACATGTTCCGAACATTTTGACATTTGCGCGCAAGTTTGGACCTTTTTTGAGAGAGATTGTGGCCAAAGAGGCTACAATTTGTAGCCTTTTCTGCGCTTCATTTTCGGCGTGCTGATGGCATATCTTACTTACCTCTTTTTCATAATATGAAAAATGTAATATCACGCACGTCAGAAATTCATTTTATGTTGTGGAATTTCAAATCACTATAAATTTTATATTAATCTCTAACGATGTCTAATCTCTTACAGTGTCATTCAGCTTTCATTCTATGAATTTCATCCTAATCTTTACTAAGCTCTATTTAGACTGTGCTGAGCAGGGACCGGAAAACCCTATCATTCGGCTAAGCCATTCGAAACCGTCGATCCGTATAACCCGTACATATTCGGGTAGCCCTAATCGTAACAAGAGGTAACCGCTTACCCGTATTTATTAGGTTTGGGTTAATCATATGCTAAGCGGTTACCTTCGGCTTAGGGTAGCCCTTTCACCCCGCTCCGCTGCGCGCCCGTGTTTTCGCGAAGCGAAACTGTACATTAGTATGAAAACGGAAAGGAACTATGTACGAAGAGAACAATCAATTTATATTTTAATCTTTCCATACTTATATAGGTAAGTATGTACTTACCTACTTAAAGTTTCTGTTAATCGACTTCAAAAAAGGAAGAGGTTCTCAATTCGTCGGTTTTTTTAAGTAAGATATGGGTCTTTTAACATGAAACTACCATTAGACTCAATCATAATCATAAATAAAAACGGATCACTCAGGTATATAAGTCGAGTTTAGCCCGACTTGTTTCGGACTAATTCGTAGTCCTTCCTCTGGGGTTAGTAGTCGCGCGAGCTGAGCCGCGGCACGCAATGTGCGTCTCGCCGCCGCTGGGTCATGCGCTCCCAGAGGAAGGACTACGAATTAGTCCGAAACATGTCGGGCTAAGCTCGACTTATACACGTGAGTGATCCGTTTTTATTTCATTATAAGATATGGGTGTCATTTTCTATATTTTCTGGGGCGCGGATTCTGAAAATGACATCCATTTTCAAATCCAAGATGGCGGACATGTTTTTTTGTTGAAAATCAATATGGGTGTCATTTTCTATGTTTTCAGGGATGCTGATTATGAAAATGACATCCATTTTCAAATCCAAGATGGCGGACACATTTTTTTGTTGAAAATAGATATGGGTGTCTGTTTTATGTCATATCTATTTTCAACAAAAAAAATGTATCCGCCATCTTGGATTTAAAAACGGATGTCATTTTCGTAATCAGCATCCCCGGAAAACTAGAAAATGACACCTATATCTATTTTCAACAAAAAAATGTGTCCGCCATCTTGGATTTGAAAATGGATGTCATTTTCAAAATCAGCACCCCTCAAAACATAGAAATTATTTTCCTAGTTAGCTTATAACAAATACCTAGTTCGCGCCGAAACTAACAATCCGACCACAACATTATTAAAAATGAGTTTTAAAAGGTTTGCAGTTGACTTGAGGTCTTATTTTGTTTCAATAGTCGGCGACTTACAAAGTCTTTGACAAATGCCGTCTCCTCCGTGTTAGGGTTTTTAAATAGGCGAAACAATATAAGCCTTAATGCGCTGGAAGTAAGATTCAAAATAACCTGCACGCACAATCAGCGCTTCAAGCGGCTACCCAATCCTGGGGTTTCGATACGCTATGCGGTAGCCCGGGTTAACCCATTGCAGGTGGTTAATGTATTAACCGGTAAGCCGTTTAAAGGGCTACCGTAATACACGGGTTTTTAATACCCAGCGTTATAAGAAACCCGTTCAAAACCCTTGGGCTACCGGGTATTAAGGTAACCGGTTCCGGTCCCTGGTGCTGAGGCGGAATTTAAAATGTATTTCGTAAATAATTTATTGAATCAGGCGTTACTTTGCGGAGGTATTTCGTAAAACTCATTGAAATTGGTTTTTCTTTTAAAAAAAGGTCTAAAGCAAGCTTAAATTTGTTTGATTAGAATAATTTACCACACAGTTCAAATAAGTATTCCTTTTGTTACGAAGCAAAAGAATTGAAAACAAAAAGTGTTTCTCAGCAATATTAAAAAATACATTCAGCGCCATAATGAGTGCGAGAGACTAACATGATTTACTCGAGTATACATTATGTAAATAAAAGGAAAACGAATGTACTCGTAAGCTATCAAATTATCAGCCACGAAAACGTTATTCTTTAGAAATGATATCGGATTAGATAGAGCTTAATCCAGCCGTGAAATCGTTTTTATATTTGCCCTAGATAAGAAACAAAACGTAAGTATTGATTTGATTTTTGTTTAACCAAAAAGAATAACCAATGATTAATTTTATTTACTCCATATCATGGGTAATATTTGAGTATGTTCTGGAGAGATGCGGGAGTAAAGAACCCACTCATAGGCTTTTCCTAATAGCATAGCTCAACTCGGGGACCCTATTGGTGGATTATTACTTGTAGCACCGCAGTATCACTAAGATGAAATGCATTATGAGTATTTCTTCGGCTGTTGTACCTTCTGCTGGTGCAAGAATTAGCATGTAAGAAGGTGGTAGACAGAGGCGGTCTTTGGGCTCTCGATCTTGCAATCGAAACTCTCAACTTTGGATTCCTCGTCAAGCATCATAATTTAAACTAATTCCACAAAGACATGAGCCTCGCAAAGATCTCACCGCCTAGAGCCTCAGAGTGGTACCTACCGTATCTGGGTCATTATTTGGGAGTTTGTTCCACATTCGTGGCTACTATTTTGTCGAGGTAGATAAGGATTTTGATGACGTTTTCGGTTATTTGGAAGAAGTACGGGACCGCTACCAAGTAACTCAGAAATGCCACCATAATCTACAGCCAATTCATCAAAAAAGTGTACTTACACGATTGTGACAGCGTTGAAACGCCCGAATAATGATACATCTGGCGCAAAGGCGCAGCAGTCGCAAATCTAAAGACGCCCAAGTACGAATATTCGAATCCTGCGTAAAGTGACGTTATCGTATCGAAATCGAGAAACTTCATACTTACTAAATCTTAGTTTCAAATACGCTCACGGGTGGGCACTGTTCCAAACGTCATTCAAATATCTCGATAACGTTACTAGGTACTCGATTATGTTACGCAGGATTCGAATATTCGTACTCGGACCTCTGTAATGTGGTGTCAATGCTCTCGGCTTTTAACTGTTTACTTAGCATAGATTGCTTAATAATCATTTGTGTGGTGATCTAACTATTATTTAGTATCTTATTGCTAATACAAATCCATTACAATTAGAGCTTAGTCGCGAGAAACAGTCTCCAGTTAATACGTTGTCAGCAATATCGTTGTGAAAAGTAGGTATTATAATTTCTCACTGGAACTTGTAAGTTTGTAAGAACTTGTACTTACCAGTCAAGCGCTTTTATTTGATATATACCCGATTTTACCCCCGACGCAAAGAGAGGAGTGTTATAAGTATGACCACTGTGTGTGTCTGTCTGCTCCATTGTAACTCTTAGAAGGGTGAATCGAGCTGGATACGTTTTTTTTTTAAGTAGGTTTTCTAGCGGTGTTTACTAGACATATTTCATCAAAATCGGTTAGATATTGAACTGTAAAATTATAATGAATTGACACAGTCATTGTCATTTCCGCTAGGCCATTCCGTCATATTTACAATATTTAAAATATTTAAATATACAATAGATTTTCGGACTGAAATAAATCTAAGCATCGAATACGACCGAAATGTTTTCTTTTTAATAGTACCTTGTCTCGTTAGCTCTTTATATGGGTTGTAAATCAAAACTGACGAACAACTTGGTGAGATACGAAACTTCGCTGTTAATCTACAGTTTGTATCTAATATATAAAAGCGAAAAACCAGAACGGGATAAAAAAAACGAGACAGAGCAGGATGGCGCTCTACAACACCATTTTGAGACGTTTCTCCCAAACAACGCATTATTTATCTGGAATTTTAAAGCAATTCGATTATTTGACCCTGGGAATCGCGAAAAACTTGAGAAAATATGATATTGGGTGTGTAAATCTTCTATAATAAGCAAAATAAAATCACAGGTTTCGAGCCAAAAGCGACCTTTATTATCTATGCCAGTGTTGCCGTTCAGAGATAAAGAAATCCATTCATTATCCTGCGTTGCAGTTTAAGGAATTTTTTAATTTTATCTAGGTATGTAAATTTTCATTGATATCATAAAAAGCAGAAAATACGTGTCCAATATTTTTTTTCGAAAATCCATATGACGGACTAATAGAAATATTACTTTTTTACCCAGAGGACACATTCCTATTGCTATAGAGACTCATACGTTAATATACCTAATATTACACGCGGGCGGAGCCGTGGGCGCTCTCTAGTACATACATAATTCATAAGTATTATATACCTAAGCAGTTAAGAGAAAGGAAAGAATTTGGATCGGCCTATTTGGTTTTCTCTTTGGCAATTTAGTATTTAGTTTGAGTAAAAGTTAATAAGTAAGTTTGGAAGGAGATATAATACCTACTTTGAGGATACACATGGTGGGTTTATCATCAAATTACCGACACACGGACACATTTCATAGCTGTGTCATTTCATCGCAAATTCAAATTCAAATTCGAATTCAAAGTATTTATTTGCTGGAACACGCATTTTCATTATTAAAGCTATTTCCTGACTAAGAGAATACTCGTAACCTTTTGATTTTAAAACTAAGCTAACTTATACAACAAACGATAAAAAAAAACCTTAGAAAAAAAACGTAAAATAATCCTCTAAAATAATGATAAAAATAAAATAAAATGCGTTTATTTCGGACAACAGAAACGAAAGCCTAAAGTTTTATGGCCTAGCACTAAGCAACAGATATATGAAGTCGGTGCGGTGCGAGCGGAATATTCTTTGAATGAAGCACCGACTTCATATATCTACTGCTTAGTGCTAGGCTATAAAACTTTAGGATTTCGTTTCTGTTGTCCGAAATAAACGCATTTTATTTTATTTTATTTATTTATCATTATTTTAGAGGATTATTTTACGTTTTTTTTCTAAGGTTTTTTTTTGAAGGCGGTTTTACTTTTTTGTTAAAAGATTTTATTTCACAATTTTACCTTTATTTAACATTTTCAGAATTATCCTCCAACTCCTAACCGTTAAGGAGTTGTACCTTCCATCATCAGCTCATCAACATAAGATGATGACTACCGAACGCAAATACTTGAATAACCTTAGAAAATATATGAAACACATAGTACGTGCCTGTAAAATTTGAGGGTTGCCCTCGATTTCCCTGGGATCCCATCATCAGATCATGACTTGGTGACAATGGGGCCACCTCAGGAGTATACCCTTTCAAATAAAAAAAAAATTGAAAATCGGTCTACAATTGACGGAGTAATCGATGAACATACATAAAAAAAAAATACATACAGTGGAACGTAGAACCATCTCCTTTTTTTGAAGTCGGTTAAAAATTGTCCTGAAACTAGTTTATGCCCGCGGCTTTGTCCCTGTGAAATATTTTAAGATAGGCTAGTTCCCTATCCCGTGGGAATTTCGGAAAATCCCTTCTTAGTGCACCTCTAGAATACTCAAGGTAATTTATTGAATCAGGCGTTACTTTGCGGAGGTCCATATTTATGAACTAAAAAACAATTACTTTGCTCACCCGCGACCACTAATGACAAATAGTTATATCTGTGCGGCAAATGTATGTTTCCATGCAACACCTCCACCTCCACTGCTACACGAATCAACACATGCCACACAGACCCAACTATCACCACCACCACTATACTAAACGCTGACGCGTTTCGGCACTCTCCACGAGGCCATTTACGAAGCACAACAACAACCGCTCAACATGCCACCACTTCCACTACTGACATATGTAAACCATGTACTCAACTTAGTTAATGACAAAACCAACGTACCCACTAATATTTTATAAATTCCAAACTACCCTTTTATGTAAGTCCTAAACTACCCTTTTTTAAGAAATGAATTCCAAACTACCCTTTTTATTTTTATTTTTAATCTACGCCAGGTACCCCGTTATTTTTAACCGAGTACGGTAAAAAGAGAAGTCATGTTCTCATTATTACTATGACACATTATTAAAATTAGAACCAAGTCGTAACAAAGGCGAAGAAACCAAATTAACTTGTTCATTAATAATAGACCCCATGTTGTTGTACCTAATTATTTCCAATTGTTCTAAAACCGATAGCCGCAAACCCTTATCACAATAATGTAAAATTTCGTACGTATCTGAGTCTAACAACGAATGATTCGTTTCTAATAAATGCTTGGCAAAGTTACTAACTAAAGGTACTAGATTTAAAGAGCATGTTTCGTCATATAGGCATGATCATCCAGAGAAATCAAACTTTGCCAAGCATTTATTAGAAAC